>VHKM01000159.1:100000-700000 GCA_007210695.1 Neogobius melanostomus
TCCAATGGGGGACTAGCGGCTATATGGCGGTACTACAGCAATGGCGGAGCAATGGCGGAGCAATGGCGGCCTCCAGCGTCGTCATCGCAAAGCAGAGCAGCCAGCGGCCATTGTTTGAGAGGATTCAGAAGGTCACGGGAGAAGACAACCTGGAAGTGATGGTGGCCAAGTTCTCAGGGTAAAGTAATGGTCAAATGTACGTCAAACGGTCAGCCAATTTTGATGGTATTTGAGAATTTAACATTGGGATGGCTTGATTGTTGAAGTATTTGTCACAATAAATGATGTTATATATTTTTTCTCTAAGTTCTGTAACCTGAGGCATTTCAGATTTACTTTACAGGGGATGCAATTAATATGGGTGTAGCATAAATGCATGCATATTGTTGGAAATAATAGTTTTAATTTGACCGTTCAGTGTTATTTATAATAAATAATATGCAATAATGATATTATTCTTCATCTCTTTCTTTATATAGTTGAAGACAGGAACTTTGCTCTCTTCAATTTTGTGAACGAGCAAAACAAGGAGGCTGAGGCGCTGAGGGAGCAGATCAGCCAGGTGCGATTATTGGCCTAAAAATGCAATCGATGCATCTTTACCAACAGTAACTGATTATATTTTAGATCAAAGAGGAGATGGAGCAGTTTCGAGTGGAGGGCTTATTGCAGCAGGAGAACCATGGTTTGTTGGTCAAAGAGATCAACAACCAACAACAGGACTTTGTATCTCAGGCTGAAGAGTATGAAACCCAAGCCGACAACATAACCAAAACACTGGATCTTGTTAAAACGGGTTTGTTGAGTTCAACAACCTCTACCTCTTTGAATAAATATGAAATGTGAAGCAGATGCTTTACATACTGCTTCTACATGTGGTGTTTTGTATCTCGTCTCATGTTACAGGGGTCAGTAGCATCTTCACTAAACTGGAGTGTGACCAGTCGGTGATAGAGGACCTCCTGGGCGCGTCTGCAGGGATCAATGACAATAACATCATGTCCTATTTGAGCCTGATTGAGCAGAAAACCAATGAGCTCATCACAGTTCGGGCCTATCTGCAGTCAAAGGTAATATCAGGACAAGAGACACTAGAGTTTGTATGCTCTCCTTGTGTCCGCAAAAGCTTCCTTCACATGCTCTAGTATCTTAGTACCATTAATAACATGTCCATTAGCTTCCTCTCTGGGGCCAGGACTCCCTAAAAGATTCTCCATGGGACTTTCCTTGTTGAAGAAAAAATATATATTGTTAGCCACATAGCATAATTGCCTAAGTCATTTTGTATTGTTAAAATGGCAATAAGAGAAAAACAATGTGTTTCCTATAAAACGTCTTTTTACATGTTTTCCAAAAACAAAACAAAAATGAGTTGGGCAATTATGCTATGTGGCTAACGATATATTATACTAATTGTAGAAAGTCATGGCCAGGATCAATTATATGCTCTCTTCTGTGATTGTTTGTATCAGAAAAGAGGGAGGGTCTAACTGCTCGTGCGATTGGATTTTTAATGATATCATTGTCATACAGATAGTTTGCATTCATTTGCTACATGATTTAAAAATCATTGATAGAATTGTGAATTTTGAGACACCCTTTGAGCTCTTATACACATTAACGTCTTACCCCCCGCCTTAACCAAGTGCATTTTCTCCAGATCAGCTTTACCCAAATCTTAAAGCTTCTGGACTGGAGTCTTTAGGCCAGTGTAACACCTCATTTGAAAGCTAAGACTTACAAAACTGATCTAAACGGTACTTTGTCCTCACGTGGTTGTCGTCACTTGCTGCTTTTTGCAGGGCATAGGCATAGGCAACCCAGCTGGCCGCCTAGGGCGCCATCTGCTGGAGGGGGTGCCAAATTGCACTTCAATTTTTGAACATTGTCTACAACATCGCCTATTTTTGGACATAACTTTGGTAGCACGTGTTCTGATTTTATTAATGAATAGATGAACATAATACAGATCCTTAAAGAGAGTCTGAGCTAAAGCTCCTTAAAGAGACTGTATTATATCCAAAATCTATCCAAAAGGATTTGGAAAAAAAGAAAAAAGCCTATAGAATGTTATTTGGGTCAAGAAAATTCCGATAGAAATTGAGGAATTAATATTAATGGGTTATTTTCGCAAAAGTTCAAGCTCACCTATAAGACACCAATTGGCTTTGATCCTGGCTTTTTGTGGCTTTTTCGTTTAATTTTTGTCACATTTTGGTCAAACTTTTGTCCCATTTTTGTTTGCCCATTTGTGGATTTACTGTCACATTTTCATGGCTTTTTAGCGCTTTTGTGGCTGTTTTTGTTGCGTTTTCATCTTTGCTTTCGTCTCGTTTTTGTCGCTATTTTGACGATTTTTTTCAAGAAGCTTTTAAATTAGGGTAATAGCAAACTGGAGAAAATGTGCTCGGTTCAGGTGGTTAAGAGGTTAAGCATTTACTATGATAATAAAAAGATAAGCTTATCATAGCTCATCATAAACATAAAATATGGCAAACATTAGCCTCAAATACAATGATTTGCTGAAGCTAATGCAGCCAGATAACAACTGCACCATATTCCATATCAAGAGGATGGCGCTGCGCAAACCACCATCGACAGGTTTGGTTTTGGGGGACAGACATTATTATCTTCTTGTGTCACTCGTAAAACCATAAGAAACTGTGTGTCACGCCCCTGGCTGTGACTTTGCTCCTCTGTCTGTTTCCCCTCCCTTCTCTCCTGTCTGAGTGTGTGTGTGTGGGCGGAGAAACCTGGCTGCTGCAATCACTCACCTGATCCAGATCTTCAATCAAGCTGCTGCCTTCAAGAAGCTGCCTCTACAGTCAGAGTCTGCCAGATTGTTCCGTCAGCTAGATGGTGATTACTAGTTGGCCGCTCTGTTAAGAGTACCTTATTTGATATGCCAGTTTACCTGTTCCTTGTGGGAAACTCCTACTTACCTCCGTCCTGTGTTCTTCGTAGATCCAGCCCTGAAGATCCCAGCCAGCAGCAGCCCACTCCTCCCAGCTTCCCCCTGGTGACCAGCCCTGACTTCTACCCACATTTCATGGACATAAAACACGCCACCTTGTGAAACTGCAGTCTGAGTCTACTTTTGGGTTCAACCAGCTAGTCGTCACACTGTGGCCCACAGCGTCAACTAGAACACAGAGGAGCTCAATGTTGCAGAAGACGAGGAGAGGCCGTTGTCCAAAGGAGAACTACGGAGAAGAATTATACATGAGGTCAGTGTGTAAAAAGCCCTCTTTTGATGTAAATGTTAAATTAGATTGTGATTTCTTGTGCAGCCCTAATTGCGGCAACAGCATGAGATGTGGTCAAGTGATTTTCCAATAATACGTATGAACTTTAAATACTGGAATCCAACCTCAAACCTATATTTCATTTTACAACCCAACAGCAACTTGACAGTCTCATAAACAGGAAACATTTGCCTCTAATTAGCAGAAGCTAAACAAGTTCGCTCCTTCAGATACAGTACAGTCCCAAGCCTTTAAAAAGATGAACCCTTGGGTATAAAAACAACATTTATCTTGTGTTTTAAGTGCATGACACTGTACCTCAACAGTTTATACATTTAACAATCTATTTTCCGTTCTAGGTCATGCAAGACACTACGACTGAACAACTTGCAAGGAAAAACTCCAAGACCAGTTTGCAGAGCAGTAGCAGACAGCTCTCCTTGGACGACCCCCAACTGTGATTGTAGTCTGTTGTAAAGGCCTCACCAACCAAACCACCAAACACCAGACTGCGATTTACAAGAACCAAAAGACTGTGTGCAAAATGTTTGGAGAGAAATCATGCTCAGAAAATTTTGACTTTTTATCCATTTTGAAATGCTTGAGGCCACAACTATTAACCATGTGATGGTAAGCTACTGTTGTAGCCACAGCTGCCCGCCCTCAGTCACTCACTCACTCACACTTCCTGGTGTTCCCAAACGGTCATCCCTTCGTTTAAGGAGTCAGAGATGCACAGACTGTCAGAGTTAATGGATTGTCTTTCAAGTGTAAAGTCGTGGCTTCGTGAAAACTGCCTTCAGTTGAATTCTAAAAAGACTGAGACTTTGATAATTGCTCCGGAGCAAAAAATACCCTCAATTGTAAACCACCTTGGTTCTCTGGGCTCCTCGGTTCAGTCGAGCATCAGAAATCTTGGTGTTTGGTTTGACCAGTCTCTGTCTCTTGACAGCCACTCGAGACACTTGGCCAAAAACTGTTTTTTCCATTTGAGAAACATTGCCAAGTTGAGTTGGTGATTCATGCTTTTATCTCGTCTCGTTTGGATTATTGTAACTCCCTTTTTACTTGTTTTAACAAATCTGCTTTGCATCGTCTTCAAATGGTTCAAAATGCTGCTGCGCGGCTTTTAACAGGCTCTAGCAGACGGTCACACATTACTCCCATTTTATCCTCTCTGCACTGACTTCCCATCAAATTTCGAATTGAATTCAAAATTTTAGTTTTGACTTTTAGAGCGCTGCATGGTCAGGCTCCCAAATACGTGTCTGACCTGCTGTGCCCTTACTCCTCCGGTTGCACCCTTAGGTCCTTGGGCCAGAACCTCCTCACTGTCCCTAGGACCCACTTTAAAACCAGAGGTGACCTGTCCTTTTGAAGTTGTTGCTCCTAAACTGTGGAATGACCTTCCTCTGTCGCTACGTGTGACCAACACTGTCGATTCCTTTAAAAAACAGCTGAAGACATGGCTGTATGGACGAGCTTTTAGTTGAAAAGGCTGTGATTGTTTTAATTCATTTGTTTTAATACAGAGAAATGTAACGTTTGTTATTGTTGTGCCCCTGTGAAGCACTTTGTGATTTTATCTGTGAAAGGTGCTATATAAATAAAGTTTTTTTTCTTCTTCTTCCATCCAAGTACCAACCAGGCCCTACCCTGCTTAGCTTCCCAGATCTGACAGGATTGGGCATAGCAAAGGCAGTATGGTAATGTCCTGCAGTTTAGCCACACATAGCAGAACAGATGGGTGTGCTCGTAAGTAAAGTCACGTCATGCACCAAATCAAACTGAGAGAAATAGTCTTTCTTCAAATAGTCAGATATAATAAACTGTATATTATAGCCTCTGTATCAGATGCATTACCTTGTTATGGCTCAGTTAGTCAATACTTTGTGTACACAGCTTATCTTTGCAATCCCATATGAATGTTGGTACAGAAAGGGTGTAAGTGAGTGTAATTCGTAAACATGTTTGTCTCTAACTCAAAATACTTTGGGTTGCAGAAAGTGCTACAATTAAAAATACAGTGTATATTACAAGATGTCCTCTTATGTAACTTCTTTTGCAAGACTACTGTTTATGTATTCAAATGTTTCGTGCAATAGTTTTTTTCTACTGCTGGAAACTACAATAAACCAGGCTGTTCTGTAATGTCTGTCATTTGTGTGATTTGCATTGGCCAGAGATACATTAGAACATTGGTGGGCAAACTACAGCCCGCGGGCCAAATTCAGCTCGCTAAACCATTTAATCCGGCCCACAGCTCCCTCAATTTCACATGACCTATTTACAGATTATTATTATATTCAATATATATGATTTAGTGCAATTTAGTTGAGCAGAATTAAGTTAAATGTGTCATCGGTGCTGCTCTCTGACACAATTCATGTTTCTCATGTGGCCCTTGTAAAAAATGAATTTTCAAACCCTACAAGTTATCCATGAGTAATGTATGAAATAACAATTTGTAAAAAACAAAATACAGACACACCTTTGTTTTATGTTTTATGGGAAAGGTAAATACAATAGATTCAAATCCAACATCATTATCAGTATTGAAGTCAATACGTTCAGTTGAGTTGCCTTACTATGTTTACATGTTCCCAATAATACCATCATTAACCACATAATTTCAAGAAAAAAAGTGTGATCGCTTATAAAAGGAAATAAGCAAAGGTGTGTACTTTCACTGTAAGACTACACTGTTATTTGTTTTAAAAATACCTTTCTATGCCCGAGCATATATTGATTTTAGTGGTAAATGTTATCTTTTTTTGTGTGTGATTTCAAATTGTGATCCCTTCAATGCATTAAAGGTTCATTAGTGAACACGGTGAAAATATTTCTGCTCAACCATTTGTGAACTGGTGTAAAGATGTTTGAATCATGGGGAGGCAGTGCAACTATAGGCTACTAAATCATAAAACTTTCTACTATGTGCTACATAAGAGCTTGTTTGGATGTGTGCATGCATGTACAGCTGAGACAGGGCTCAATCATGTTTCCTTCTTAAACACAAACTTGTGCTTGTGTCCTCATAATGTACCTGCTGCTCAGCTGGAAATGAGAGTGTTAGAGCACATGCTCATCTTCTGTCAGCGCCTGGTTTAATCCGGCAGAAATCCACAAACAAATTACATTAAAATACTCCGGAAAGATAAATGCCACCATCCCATATTCCCATTTGCATGTCAGATTCCCCACATGCGAATATGACATGCAAAAGGTTGTATTTACATGTAACACATGACACTTGTAATAACAATTTCACTTAAAAATTCAGTGACAATAGTGACGTGGGCAATCTATTTGAATAATTATCAAGTGAGTAAAAAGGCCCCAATTTCTCTAGTTAGTCTTTAAGCAGTATTTTAGAGCAGTATAATGTATACAATGACACAGGAAGCAAAATGTACAATTTCAATACTAAAATATAGCCGCAAGCGGCGATTATCGGCCCTCGCCGACCGCCCTGCCTAAAGTAAGGGGGCGCTTCGCGCCCTTTTGTCTCCCTCAATCTAAAATTATGGTATTGCTACTGCCTTTATGTTTGTTTTTAACTTTTTCCCAAGGGTCTTAGTTTTAGGATTTTTGGAATGCGCTAACGCGCACTCCGCGCTCAATTTTGACATTATACAGAGAAAAATTAGTATGAATTTGTATCACACTATATCTGCAAACTGAAGCATATTTTTACATTTTACTTAGGGCTGCGGCTGCGCCGCAGAACATCCACAAAGGTTATCCAAGTACTTTGTATAACCTTTGGTTCCTCACTTCTCGCTGAATTATAGAGTTTAACATTTTTCCATCAGAATAAAATGGGACGTTCTGGTCATCGCTACGGCAACACCGTGAAAAATATGGCATGGGTGTGATTGACTTTTCTGATCGGAACGACCAAATAGAATTTTGTGCCAAATTATTTTAATTTTCGTAAAACTAAAATTTGTACTCTCCATATAATTCCTATAGGGGGCGCTATCGCGCCCAATTTGAATTTTGCCAAATGAAAGTGTTTAGGACTGTGACTTTAACAACTGATAACAAAATGAGCGAAATCGGGCTTCATATGTGCGAATGGGAGCCATTTTTTGTTTGCGAAAAATCTCAAAATACTTTACTACCGTAAAACTTAGAAAAGTAATTTGGATAACTTTTAAAGTTCTACTTCTCAAGATTATTTTCCACCCAAAATTAGGTCGTTCCGATAAACGCTCTAGGAGGAGATAGATTTTGTACAAAGTGAAAAATAAAGGCGGATTCCCGCTTCGCGGGCTTTCATCCAAATGGTCGACACCCAATCTGGCGGACGGCGTTGCCGTAATAATATTTTTTGCTCATCTTGTCATGATGCACATCTGTACCGATTTTTATGATTCTACGACAAACTTCATTCTTCAACCTCGCAATGTTAAAAAAAAACTGAGGTGGCGCTATTGCGCCACTATTTTGAAATTCAAAATTTGGAAATAGTCAAAAATTGCGTCGGATCAGGTTTGAATTTTGGGCCAAAATCTGTGACTTTTCGTCGATGTTCACTGGGTGAAAATTGCGACGGTGCGAAAGAAAGAAAGAAAGAAGAAAGAAAGAAAGAAAGAAAGAAAGAAAGAAAGAAAGAAAGAAAGAAAGAAAGAAAGAAAGAAAGAAAGAAAGAAAGAAAGAAAGAAAGAATAATATTCCCATACGAAAACAATGTTCCCGTTACGCGGGTACCATAAACTATATATTTTCGGAAAGCGCTCGCGCATTCCTACCTCATGGTAGAGGTCCTGGGTCAGGGCCAGACCCAGGGCTCTCAGTCGCCCATTGACTTTTATGGGCTCTGTACAATTACAATGTTGATCTTTGCATTATATATGTATGTGCACGGGACGTGCACGACAGAGGAGTGTGTTAGTGAGTGTTTGAGAGGAGGGGAGCGCTTCGCGCTCGTTTTGTGCATTTTGTTCGCACTTTGGGGGAGTGCGCTCCGCGCACCATCCAATTACAATGTTCGTTTTCTCATACATGTGCACGTGCACGGAACGTGCACGACGAGAGGAGTGTGTTAGTGTGTGTTTGAGAGGAGTGTTTGGGGGAGTGCGCTCCGCTTCGCTCCGCGCACTCTATACGATTACAAGAGCCCCTTCGCCAGCCCTGATGGCGCTCGGGCCTAAATATTGTTAATTTACGGGGCAGAAAACGCAGAGGTCAGGTCGGCCAAGCAGGAGTGAGATAGAGCTATTGGGGGATGAGTGGCACGCAACACCCATCCCACTGTTCATATTTTTGATACATTCTGCTAAAGGGGCACAAATTAAATTTTGGAAGCAATACACAAGGAAAACGTAGAATAATTAAGATTATTATTTATTATTATTTTGTGAATGATAATAGCAAAAAAGGTTAAAGCAGGTATTGCACGGTACATTAGCGACAACTGGCAGTGGATTCACACCATTAGAAGGGAAATAAAGGAGGGGCCTAACACACCAGCTGGATCAGTGCATGGAAGTGACTTTGCATAATATCCCAGTATTTCACTTCTGTCAAAACTGCCCATTAGACACTGACAGCTTCAACCATAATGGCTTCAACATGTTTGAAGCAGCTTCTTGTCTTATACTGTGCACTAACTCAGGTTTACAGTTCAAATGAATGGTTTAACAATGTTTCAACTAATCTGTTCGATTTGCCTGGAAACATTATCCTCGGAGGACTATTCCCGATCAACATGCTGACCAGTAACCTCAGTGAACGGACGATGCCTGATGACATCACTTGTAGAAGGTAAAAACATCGGTCATCAAATATTGTGCCTCTGACCTAATTTCTATTTTTTTCACTGAGCCTTAGACACTTTACAGTGATTTGACCACTAATCTATTCCTATGTTACTTTTTAGACTAACTGTCACTGCAATCATTCTAGTACATATACAAGTACAGACATGCAATAAGAATTATGGAAACCACATTTTTAACTACAGAAAATGTTTTTGTTTTCACAGTTTGGATGTTTTTGGACTTGGCCTTTCCATTGTGATGAAGTACGCCGTAGATGAAGTTAATGCCAACACAACGCTTCTACCTGGAATTAAATTAGGTTACAAAATATACAATACATGCAGACAACCTTCAGTCATCGTGCAGCCCACACTTTCCTTCCTCACGAATAAGTCAACAGGGCTGCTCTCGGTGGAGTGCAACTACACCGACTACGAGACTAGCAGCGCCGCAGTCATCGGGCCCTACAGCTCAGAGATGGTGTCCATCATTGGAAAATTACTGGGGTTCTTTCTCATGCCACAGGTATGTCATAATACGCAGATACAGAAATTGGTGTACTTTAGATAGCTTTACATTTTATACAGACTGAGGTGGGATAAAGCCCAGAGGTGTTACACAGTTTAACAGTAGAAGAGTAAAAGGCAATTGACTGACCCTAATTCCATATACTTACACTTTTGATTGGATAAACCAACCACAACTAGCACCTTACAAGCTGCCAATTATGAGATGACCAACTTGTTTAATCATCATAATCTAGCCAAAGTCAAATTGAATCAAACCCTTACTTGTGACAATGTGTTATATTTTTGCCACAACACACATTTACTTCTTACTGTTGACATTATAGCATTAATTAATGAGCCACTACGTACATTGTTATCTCAGATCAGCTATGGAGCCACCAGTGACAAGTTCAGTGACAAGACTGAGTACCCGTCATTCTTCCGCACGGTGCCCAGTGACAAGTGGCAGGTGGAGGTGATGGTGCAGCTGATAAAGGAGTTTCAGTGGAACTGGGTGGCAGTTATCGGCAGTGAGGAGGAGTACGGGCAGACGGGAGCGCAGGAGTTCACCAAACTGGCACAGAAGAGCTCTCTGTGCGTGGCCTACCAGGCCCTGATCCCAGTCTACACTGATCCAGGACCAACAATTCGTGTCCTCATTGACAACATTAAAAGAACCAATGTCAGTGTCATTGTGGTGTTCTCACTGACTGACCCAGCAGCTGCATTCTTTACAGAGGTAAGAGCATAAAGGATGTGTGTAGTGTTACAGTATTAAGTAGTAAGTAGTAGTAAGTTTCTTCTAATAATGACTTGTGTTTTTACGCAATGAGAGCAATAAATTCAAATTCAGTCATACAAGTATTGTATTATAATGATGTAAAAGGACAATGTTAAATACGACTATGGCCAAGGGGTCCAAAAAACATTCCTTGAGGGGTGAAAGGGAGATGTTTGTGGACAAAAGGCCGAACATTATCAAACATATTGAAGAGTCTTTACTCCACTGCAGAAGTGGCGCAACTTCTCAAACAATAACTGAATTCAGAGTCAAAGTCAAGTAAAATTCCCAGTAATTGCGGGTCAATTAAATACAACTGTCAATTTCAGGTCATAAAGAACAATATGACTGGTGTGTGGATCGGCAGCACGAGTTGGGTAAAACGCAGAAAACTCACCTCGCTCCCGGGTATGAACAATATTGGCACAATCATTGGATTCACTGAGAAGATCCAGAATGTGGAGCTGCTCACTGACTACACGCGCACTCTTTTCACCAAAATCAGTGAAGAGAGAAAAAACGTAACACACCCACCAAACAACTATGACCCGAGTGACCCCTGTCCGCAATGTTGGAGCTTATCTCCAGCCAATGTAAGCATCGTGGAGGACACCGCCGTTCAGCAAGAAGCTTTTAGTGTCTATGCTGCTGTTTACAGCGTGGCAGCGGCTTTGCATCAACTTCTACACTGTAACAACACCGTGTGTGACTGGAAACCTGGGACAACTAAAGTCTATCCATGGATGGTGAGAGAGAGACTATTAACTCAGTACTGTGAGCCAGTTTAGTGACACGTGGAAAGGGATATTGAAACATTTAAAAGAACTTGAATAAAAAGCAACAAATAAAAGGCTTTTGTAGCTGTAAGAAAAGAGTATTTTGCTTATATATTTGTACAATATGAGTTCTTCCAAAGAGATGTGTGTACCACTACCAACTGTAAATAAATTAAAAATAAATGATTTAACAATTATTTTTGTTGTTGCAGCTGATGCAGGTTTTAAAGAACATTTCTATTGACATAAATGGCACCAACGTCCAGTTTGACAGTGACGGAAACCCAAATGTTGGGTACAACGTGATCCAGTGGGTTTGGGAAAACTCTGCTGTACATTTACAAAACGTTGGAAGTTTTCTGCCAACTTTATCTATTGACAAATCCAAGTTCACATGGCACACGAAGGATTCAGCGGTACGATGTAAAAAAAATAAATGTTATTAAGTAAATTAGTTCAGTCTTTCTCAATCGAATTCTCTACAAACACTGCAGGTGCCAGTGTCCACGTGCTCCGCTAACTGTGAACCTGGACAGGTGCGCAGAGTTAAAGGCTCCCACTCCTGCTGCTTCGACTGCATCAACTGTGAGCCCGGGACCTACCAGGCCAAGCCAGGTGAGGACTCCTAACACAAAATGTGCTCTTCTGACAGAACTTTGAATGAACACTGCTAAATAAAATATTTACAGATGACATCCAGTGCACTCGGTGCCCGAAGGGCCAGTGGTCCACCCTGCGCAGCACGTCCTGCACTGAGCCCACCTTCGAGGTGCTGTGGTGGGACAGCATAGAGTCAGTGCTGATGCTGTTGGCTGCAGCGCTGTTGCTGCTGTCCCAGAGCTCGGTACTGCTGCTGTTCCTCAGACACAGAAGCACCCCGCTGGTGATGGCCTCAGGTGGGACCCTGACCTTTGTGGCACTCCTCAGCCTGATGGGGGCGTGTCTGAGCCTGCTGCTGTTTTTTGGACAGCCCACAGATGTAGTGTGTCGTCTGCAGCTGCCGTTCGCCTCCATTTGTCAAACAGTTGCTCTGTCCATCATCGGCTCCATTTCTCTACAGGTGACACAAGCCACGGTCCCATTAAAACCTATAGTACGAACTTACCAGTCATTACTAGCATGGTTTAACCCTGTTTCCACAGATCTTCTTTGTGACAGAGTTCCCAGAGCGGGCGGCTCCTCACATCAGCACTATCCGGGGCCCCGGCAGCTGGATCCTGGTGCTGTCCTGCTGTGTGGCTCAGGCTGGGATATGTGGCTGGTTTGTGCAGGAGGCTCCGTCTCTCTCGTTGTACATGAAGAACATGGAGATTAACTTTGTGTCTTCATTCCTGACATGTCCCGTGGAACCTCAGATTGGCTTCGCTCTGTTGCAGGGCTTAAACGTGGCCCTGGCACTGGTCTCCTTCATGTGCACCTTCATGGCTGTGAAGCCTCTGCATCAGTACAACGTGTCCCGGGACATCACCTTCGCCTGCCTCATCTACTGCGTCATCTGGGTCTCCTTTATCCCCATTTATATCGGACTGAACACCAAAATGAAGTCCATAGCGCACGTCTCTTTCTCTCTCACCAGTAACTTTGGACTGATGGCAGCATATTATTTCCCCAAGTGCTATCTGATTATGAGGAAGCCTGAGCTCAATAAAGTAGAGTATTTCTGCACTGTTCTGGAAGGAGCCCCTCCAACTCCTCCTCAGGACGAGCCTCAGCCCAAAACTGAGACTGAGTCTGTGCATTAGGTTTTCAGTTAAGCAAATATTATATAATAGATTGCTCACACATACTAAATTCAACTATTACCTGTCTTTTATTGTGAAGTGAAGTACATAATTATATATACTGTAATATATACACACACACACACACACACACACACACACACACACACATATACAGTGCTTTGCGAAAGTACTAATACACCTTGAACTTTTGCACATTTTGTCATGTTTACAATCCTAAACGTAAAGATTTTATTTTTAATTTTTTACTGAAAGTTCACACACAAGTAACAGACAACTGTGAAATGAAAGCAAAATGATACATGATTCTGTTATTTTACAAAAAATAGAAAAGTGAAAAGTGGGGCGTGCATAAGTATTCATACAGCATTTTCTGAGTGCATTAAATTGCCTTTATAACATTCCTAATGACTGCAGAATGTTCACACCTTGCCCTAACCATTAAATAGAGGCCACCTGTGCGTAATCTACTCTCAGTATAATTCCAGCTGTTCTGTGAGGGCCTCAGAGCTATGGTCAGAGTGTATTGGTCACTAAGCAACATCATGAAGGCCAAGGAGCACACCAGAGAGGTCAGGGATAAAGTTGTGGAGAAGTTTAAAGCAATGTTAAGTTATACAAAGATTTTCCAAGATTTGAACATCTCACGGAGCACTGTTCAATCCATCATTCAGAAATGGAAAGAGTATAACACCACTGCGAACTTACCAAGACACGGCCGTCCACCTAAACTAACAGACCGAACAAGGAGAGCACTGGTAAGAAATGCAACCAAGTGCCCCAAGATAACTCTGGAGGAGCTGCGACGTACTGCCGCTGAGCTGGGGGAATCTGTACATGGGACAACTATAAGTCGTACTCTACACAAATCTGGCCTTCATGGACGAGTGGCAAGAAGAAAGCCATTATTGAAAGGAGGCCATAAGAAATCCCATTTGAAGTTTGCTAGAAGTCATATGGAGGACACAGCTACCATGTGGAAGAAGGTGCTTTGTTCAGATGAGACAAAAATGGAACTTTTTGGCCCAAATGCAAAACGTTATGTATGGCGCAAACCTAACACTGCTCATCGTCCTGAGTGCACCATCCCCAGTGTCAAATATGGTGGGGGGAGCATCATGCTATGGGGCTGCTTTTCCTCATCGGGGACTGGGAAGATTGTAAGAATAGTTGGGAAGATGGATGGAGCCAAATACAGGGACATTTTGGAGGAAAACCTGCTGGAGTCAGCAAGAGAATTGAGGCTGGGGCAGAGATTCACCTTCCAGCAGGACAATGACCCTAAACACAGAGCAAAATCTACAATGGAATGAATTAAAAACAAACATATTAATGTGTTAGAATGGCCCAGTCAAAGTCCTGACCTAAATCCTATTGAAAATCTGTGGAAAGACCTGAAAACTGCTGTTCACAAACGCTCTCCTTCTAATTTGACAGAGCTTGAGTTGTTTTGTAAAGAGGAATGGGCTAAAATGTCAGTCTCTAGATGTGCAAATCTTTTCTATTTTTTGAAAAATAACAGAATCATGTATCATTTTGCTTTCACTTCACAGTTGTCTGTTACTTGTGTGTGAACTTTCAGTAAAACATTCAAAATAAAATCTTTACATTTAGGGTTGTAAACATGACAAAATGTGCAAAAGTTCAAGGTGTATTAGTACTTTCTTAAGGCACTGTAATTAACTGAAACGAAGCACAACTACAACAACGATCTTGTTTCATGTACGGTGTCTACAAAGCAAGTAACAAAAAATGCAACCATGAATATATTTCTTTCAGATTGTTACCGATGCCAAACATTACCACTAGTCACTTTTATGTTATAAAGGCACATTAATAAACATAGTATACTCCGAGATCTTGCTACTTCCCAGTTGTCATTACCATCCTGTGTACCTTTTTTTAAAATTAAATTATGTATTAAGTATGAAGTATGCCCTACATAGTGTGGTACATTAAAAAGTCAGGGTGTAGAGCGGGCCAGCAGAAGGGGGCAGTAGCTCCCCAGCAACTAACCTCCACCCAGCTGCCCTAATTTGCTGATTTTGTAGATGATGTTTGTATGCTGTGTGGTGCATTTATCTACCCTATCATTTGTTCATGTTTTTCTACACACTCATTCCCTCCTGTGTGCCCCGTAAGACAAGACACAGGGCAGCAGTCTTATGGGACATAGCAACAGTTGCTAACAACAAACCTTTTCAGCCTAGAACTCTTTACTATCTAGCCTTAGCAGGTAAGACTTAAACTTTCACTGAAAGGTGTGTTACATTTACAATCATTTGAACCTTATCCATAACTCATTATTGCATGTTAGATATGCAAAGCCAATCCCTTTTTTCTTTTTTTTCTATTGTGGTTGGCTATCCGAATGACAATAAAATAATTGACACATTCGGAAACACTCTTCTGTTCCTTTGTTGTTCTTTTCTAGTTTCCTAATTTCTGATCATGTCTACTTTTATTTGTTTCTCACCCTTATATGAGTTTGGGCATCGTTCTTTTTCTTTCTTTTTCCCCCTACTTTTTTATATTATTATATTATTGTCATTTATGATATTTTTCCATCTAAAACGTGTATGTGTGTGTGTGTGTGTGTGTGTGTGTGTGTGTGTGTGTGTGTGTGTGTGTGTGTGTGTGTGTGTGTGTGTGTGTGTGTGTGTGTGTGTGTGTGTGTGTAAAGTAGCATATATTTGTTGTTTGGCCAATTTGAACTAAATCCCCCTTCATTGGTAAGCACTTTAGTTCGACCTCTAGTGGTAAAAGTAGGACATGGCACTAGCTGCTCAAGACATGTATAGTAATGTCATATGTCATTTTGTTATTCTTTTAAATACATTATGCGATGAAATGGTTCAGAGCACAAGATCAGTGTCCATCATGCCAAGAGGAAGATCTGCTATCAGTGCCCAGACAGACGAGAGCGAGATGGATGTGGATGCCTCAGGTCAGATCCTACTATCGGCTTTTTAATACTACTAACACGAAACAATATTCTACGTCATTCAATGATGGTGCTAACTCCAAAATAATAGCGTGATATCTTTGCATATTGTCAGAAATTGCTAAACTGCAGAGACAGTTCAGGATTATGGATGGAGATCGACAGGCCTACAGCATTCAAGCGCGCAAACAGATCCGCAAACAAGAGTGAGTAGTACTTGCAATCTCTTGTGGGCTTTTTATGAGCATGATTTATTGCATGGTGGAATGAAAGGTCAAATATACTGTATATACAAAAATACTAATACTAAATACTGATGAATAAACAATATAAATACTTACTACAACAGCATTCTTTTATAATATTACTCAAAAAAAGAATAATAATGTTTCCTCCAAAAACATCTCCTGTTCAGTTACAATACATACTTGTGTTTTTTTGCTGTACATTTCTTACTTTTCAAATTGTGAGCATTTTTATGTTAAGTATCAGACACATCAATTGTCACTGTATGCAGATGACCTTTAATTGTATGTGTCAAGCCCAGAGACATCTCTCCAACCTATTTGATCGATATCAATTCAGTAAATTATCTGGATATAAACTTAATCTTCAAAGGACCTCCAACAATCAACAGTTGGCTATTCTACATCTAGGGAAATTACGTTCTGCAATCAAGGGATCACAAAAGTGGTTCTACAGTACATGAAACCCTTTCTCTTTACTTTCCCAGTAGGAGTAGGGGGACTACGGTGGGTGCGAGTGGGGTCACCAGGGAAATGAGGTTCAGGGATTGGGTCAACAGGTACAGGACAGGCTCGGACACTACCAATATCTATTTTGTTTTTATACTGCATTCTGTTATAGCACTGTCCTCTACTCATGAGTCATGCATAGAGGTTCGTTGTCCGCAGAGAGGAGATAGAGAAGCTTTTGAGGGAGCAAGAGGAGCTGCAGTGTAACCTAGGAGTGTGTAAAAGCCTCAGCCGACAGCAGCAGGACCAGGAGGACACCCAGGGGCTGAGGACACTGATGGACCACATTCAACTCAGCGAGGAGGACTTCCACAAAGAGAAAGAGAGCCACTGGCAACTGGAGAAAGAGGTTAGGACATTGCATTGTCTCTAACAGATGTGCCTTGCCATATCTGACTGTTAAGAAGACTGTTATGGATAAATCCCATATAGGCTGGACAGAGCAAAATCCAAACAATATCCCCAAAAATGTAATTGGTGCTCTAGACTTAAACAACAGCACCTTCTAGTTGAAACACATGCAAAAGGTTTAGTCCTATTGCTGTTGTATATCAAATGGCAATTCCAGTATGTATTAGTGTAATAGCTAACTATGTTTTTGTTTTTTCGAGATCTCTGATATGGAGCTGAAGTTGGCAGAGCTGAGGAAAGGAGCGATGAGCCAAGGAGACAAACTCAAGACTGAGGTCCGACGTAGACGGAAGGCTATTCGCACTTTAGAAAACAAACTGGACAGAGTGAGTCTTTATCGTCTATTCCCGTGCACCAAGAAACAGGTGTATTTAGAGGCTCATAATGTTTGGATTTGTTTAGGCTTTGGCTCGATTTAGTGAACGTCTGACTCAAAACAGGAAGCTGAGGGAAGAGCTGCAACTTCTGCACATTGAAAGAGTTCGCTTCCAACAACTGCATAAAGGACTGGACAAGGTTTGAGTCAATAACTGACCTGATTGCTTTATTTACTGGTAGGCTATAGAGAGTATGCACTTATATCATGTCATACTCTGCATACTCTCTAGGCTTTAGAGAGTATGCACTTATATCATGTCATACTCTGCATACTCTCTAGGCTTTAGAGAGTATGCACTTATATCATGTCATACTCTGCATACTCTCTAGGCTTTAGAGAGTATGCACTTACATCATTTCAATTTCAAACAGTGTGTGTCAAAAGCCGAAGCCTGACAAATGTCAAAACTAATTGACACTCACTTGGCTTCTGTTGCCATGCTGCTGCTATGCTGTGACACCATCAGCATAAGACATAGTGTAACAAGGAAACCAACTGCTTTCGGTTTTGTTGTAAAGGTTCTACAAAATATCGTAGTCTTCTTCCATAGTGTATAGCCCTTGTCATAGTAATACTGCAAAAAATAATTTGTCTAATACTTGTCTTTACTTCAAAGGAGCTCCAAGAGGTTCGGCAAAAGATTGGGGAAGTCATCAACCAGTCTACAGCTGCTTACGACGCCCGGTAACTGCGTTCAAAAGCAATGAATTGCTATTGCTCACTTGCTTGACATGTAAAAGGAAATGTCCCTATCTTGACGCATCAGAGTGGAGGCCCAGACCAAAATGTCCATGATGAGGGAGAAGACAGTGAAAGACCTGGCGCAGTACAACGTTGAGATGAAGGAGCTGGAGAGGCTAATTTCACACGACCAAAATCACAAATCGTTCATGTCAACAAAGTGCGGTGACCGGCCAGGCAACGGAGACCACAAACAAGGTGAGATGTGTGAGTAAATTATCAATTGAAAGCACCATGTGATTGATTCATCAGATTATGATTTGATTTTTTCTCAAATGAAGACTTGACTTTTTTTTCCGAGAGAGATTTGTTTTTTAAATTGCACAGCTCTAGTATGGTGTCCACGAGCCAGGTAATTATTATATTAATGGATTTCAGTCACCATTTTTCCTGTTATACTGTAGATGCCATTTTGAAGACTGTTGACAAATCGGAAAAGATATAACAGCAATCTTCTCAGTTGTTTACAATATTTCTATGGCAACGGTTCTAATTTGACATCACTGGAAATGCACGGCTATTATAGACTGATGTTTAATGTCAGTGGCAGATGCGAAGGAAGCACGGAGAATGGACTCTTTGGGGGAGGAGTCGTTGGAGACTCTGGAGGAAGTGTTTGAGAGGATTCAGAAGGTCACGGGAGAAGACGACCTGGAAGTGATGGTGGCCAAGTTCCTTCAGGGTAAAGTAATGCTCAAGCACAATTTTACGTCAAACAGTCTGGCAATTTTGATGGTATTTGAGAATTTAACATTGGTATGGCTTGATTGTTGAAGTATTTGTCACAATAAATGGTGTTATATATTTTTTCTCTAAGTTCTGTAACCTGAGGCATTTCAGATTTTCTTTACAAGAGATGCAATTAATATGGGTGTAGCATAAATGCATGCATATTGTTGGAAATAAATTAAATTTGACCGTTCAGTGTTATTTATAATAAATAATATAATGCAATAATGATATTATTCTTCATCTCTTTCTTTATATAGTTGAAGACAGGAACTTTGCTCTCTTCAATTTTGTGAACGAGCAAAACAAGGAGGCTGAGGCGCTGAGGGAGCAGATCAGCCAGGTGCGATTATTGGCCTAAAAATGCAATCGATGCATCTTTACCAACAGTAACTGATTATATTTTAGATCAAAGAGGAGATGGAGCAGTTTCGAGTGGAGGGCTTATTGCAGCAGGAGAACCATGGTTTGTTGGTCAAAGAGATCAACAACCAACAACAGGACTTTGTATCTCAGGCTGAAGAGTATGAAACCCAAGCCGACAACATAACCAAAACACTGGATCTTGTTAAAACAGGTTTGTTGAGTTCAACAACCTCTACCTCTTTGAATAAATATGAAAATGTGAAGTGGATGCTTTACATACTGCTTCTACATGTGGTGTTTTGTATCTCGTCTCATGTTACAGGGGTCAGTAGCATCTTCACTAAACTGGAGTGTGACCAGTCGGTGATAGAGGACCTCCTGGGTGCGTCTGCAGGGATCAATGACAATAACATCATGTCCTATTTGAGCCTGATTGAGCAGAAAACCAATGAGCTCCTCACAGTTCGGGCCTATCTGCAGTCAAAGGTAATATCAGGACAAGAGGACACTAGAGTTTGTATGCTCTCCTTGTGTCCGCAAAAGCTTCCTTCACAGGCTCTAGTATCTTAGTACCATTAATAACATGTCCATTAGCTTCCTCTCTGGAGCCAGGACTCCCCTAAAAAGATTCTACATGGGACTTTCCTGGTTGAAAAAAATATATATATATTATTCTGATTGTAGAAAGTCATGGCCAGGATCAATTATATGCTCTCTCCTGGGATTGGTTGTAGGGGAGGGTCTAACTGCTCGTGCGATTGGATTTTTAATGATATCATTGTCATACAGATAGTTTGCATTCATTTGCTACAGGATTTAAAAATCATTGATAGAATTGTGAATTTTGAGACACCCGTTGAGCTCTTATACACATTAACGTCTTACCCCCCGCCTTAACCAAGTGCATTTTCTCCAGATCAGCTTTACCCAAATCTTAAAGCTTCTGGACTGGAGTCTTTAGGCCAGTGTAACACCTCATTTGAAAGCTAAGACTTACAAAACTGATCTAAACGGTACTTTGTCCTCACGTGGTTGTCGTCACTTGCCTCTTTTTGCAGGGCATAGGCATAGGCAACCCAGCTGGCCGCCTAGGGCGCCATCTGCTGGAGGGGGTGCCGAATTGCGCTTCAATTTTTGAACCCTGTCTACAATATCGCCTATTTTCGGACATAACTTTGGTAGCACGTGTTCTGATTTTATTAATGAATAGATGAACATAATATAATATAACAATGATATCCAAAATCTATCCAAAAGGATTTGGAAAAAAAGAAAAAAGCCCATAGAATGTTATTTTGGTCAAGAAAATTCAGATAGAAATTAATGAATTAATATTTTTATTTTTGCAAAAGTTCAATCTCACCTATAGGGCAAAAAAATTGGCTTTATCCCTGGCTTTTTGTGGCTTTTTCGTTTCATTTTTGTCCCATTTTGGTCAAACTTTTGTCCCATTTTTGTTTGCTCATTTGTGGATTTACTGTCACATTTTCATGGCTTTTTGTAGCTCTTTTGTGGCTGTTTTTGTTGCGTTTTCATCTTTGCTTTCGTCTTGTTTTTTGATTGATGTTTTTTTTTTTCAAGAAGCTTTTAAATTTGGGTAATAGCAAACTGTAGAAAATGTGCTCGGTTCATGTGGTTAAGAGGTTAAGCATTTACTATGATAATAAAAAGAAAAGCTTATCATAGCTCATCATAAACATAAAATATGGCAAACATTAGCCTCAAATACAATGATTTGCTGAAGCTAATGCAGCCAGATAACAACTGCACCATATTGCTACTGGGGTATATAGACTTTTACTAATTTACAATTACTAAAATTTACGTTTTTTTCAAAACTTTCTCTTAAATCATTGGGATATCATTTAGAGATTCTAATCTTTTTTTGTTGTTAATTGTTTTTTTTTACTTTCAGGATCTTGAAATAGATTACAATCCCAAAGACTTGGCTAAATTTCTTCTGGGCCAGAATCCAGAGATGCTTCAAGAGGATGGCGCTGCGCAAACCACCATCGACAGGTTTGGTTTTGGGGGACAGACATTATTATCTTCTTGTGTCACTCGTAAAACCATAAGAAACTGTGGCCCACAGCGTCAACTACAACACAGAGGAGCTCAATGTTGCAGAAGACGAGGAGAGGCCGTTGTCCAAAGGAGAACTACGGAGAAGAATTATACATGAGGTCAGTGTGTAAAAAGCCCTCTTTTGATGTAAATGTTAAATTTGATTGTGATTTCTTGTGCAGCCATAATTGCGGCAACAGCATGAGATGTGGTCAAGTGATTTTCCAATAATACGTATGAACTTTAAATACTGGAATCCAACCTCAAACCTATATTTCATTTTACAACCCAACAGCAACTTGACAGTCTCATAAACAGGAAACATTTGCCTCTAATTAGCAGAAGCTAAACAAGTTTGCTCCTTCACAAACAGTACAGTCCCAAGCCTTTAAAAAGATGAACCCTTGGGTATAAAAACAAACATTTATCTTGTGTTTTAAGTGCATGACAATGTACCTCCTTAACAGTTTATACATTTAACAATCTATTTTCCGTTCTAGGTCATGCAAAAAGACACTACGACTGAACAACTTGCAAGGAAAAACTCCAAGACCAGTTTGCAGAGCAGTAGCAGACAGCTCTCCTTGGACGACCCCCAACTGTGATTGTAGTCTGTCGTAAAGGCCTCACCAACCAAACCACCAAACACCAGACTGCGATTTACAAGAACCAAAAGACTGTGTGCAAAATGTTTGGAGAGAAATCATGCTCAGAAAATTTTGACTTTTTGTCCATTTTGAAATGCTTGAGGCCACAACTATTACAGTTCAGCCTCAGAATATGAAAAAAAAAAAAAAAGGCATGGCACATATACACATACAAATCCAAAGATGATTATAACATTAAGTGAAAAAGTCCAACATTATAAGGAACTCTGTAAAAGTCAATCATCATTCATTTTAATACAGAATATGTTTACCAGAGTGTTTAAAAATATGTGTTATTTATGGCATTTCCTAACAAACCAACAAACCTGTCTTGGGTACTGTAAATGCCATAGTTAAATGGCAACAAGTTGGAAACACCATAAAATCTCAGTCACCTTTTTTTTACAATCTTTCATTTGCAAGCTTCCTTTTACATCTTAGCTGCGGTTTTCTTGTAGTTGTACTGTAATTATGTTTTGGGACTGTAAAGATTCTGGAGAGTGTCTGGTGGGCAGCTGTCCTTTTGAAGTGTGACTCACCATCTGGCTTTCACTATAGTCAGTCTGTTCCCCGTGCAAGCCTCGTGTTGGTGAGTGCAATTCTCAAAGGGAAAGGTTGGGGGCAGCACATGCTTTGTATTTTTAATTATGGACGCTGGGGCACAGGGGGGGCTTCTGGCAGCAATTGCTGGAAGAAAGCCCCGGAAGCTTGTTGTTGTTTTTTGTGTGCAAATTTACGGAAATAAAATGAATGCTTTTAATGTGCTTAATTTCCGTTTTTAAAGATATTGTGTTTATATCTTGTCCAAAATGAAACTGGCACGGTTTGCAAGCCGATTACTATCCTGGGTGTTTTCTTCTTAAGGCTTATAGTTTTTGGGTCCAAAAGAATAAGCTGTGGTGTATGAAATTATGGTTCAAGTGGTGAGCACCCGTGCCTCACAACAACAAGGTGACAGGTTCAAAACCCAGGAGTGGAGTGAACATGTTCTTCATTTACTGTTTAGACACAGTATCTCTTCTAGGTGCCCCTGGCCATGTACCATGTTGTACTGAATATGTGTCCTTGGGTAACGTTTTGAGTTGCCCTTACTTGAGGAAATACATCATTTGTTTCTTTGTTTAGTAAATCACAGCTTGAATTGTGGGACATTAAGTGTGTACAACTCCTTCAATAATGTTATATTCAGGAGAGTTATGTTAACAATTTGGACCGTCACGTGCGGCAACAAGGAATCTATTTACATTGGGGTTTGTAATGAATGCATATAGAAGCAGCGCGCACAAAGAACAATGGACAATGGTCAACTAATGAGTTGCGTGTGTTGTAGTGCAGTGCAGTGCAGTGCTGTAGAGGGAGTTTCAAACAGTGGTGGCCTGTCTGAGTGACAAATGTAGCTTTAGCTTTAGGGAAGCGTTGCATGTTATCTAATGTCCTGCATTCGTGCACTGTGAACGACATTGTACTATTATTGTGTGAGTGAATGAAAAATGTGGTGGAAATTACCCTGTTACTTTGGATCAGTGTTTTGATTATATTCAATTCTAAATGTTTATCTTTACATTTGATGAGACATTTTTTCCTTTCTTGCTTTATTTACTTGATCATGTTTTAATAATCGTCTGCTTTGGTCGATTTTGGGGAAAAACAAAAAAAGGTTTGGAAAATCTATTTGAAAATCTGACAAGCTCAAAAATCAACATGTTTCGATCGTTCTTCAGGTGTAAATAGAGAATCCTGACTCTACAGTGGTTAAATACAGTCATACAATGGTGCGCTGAACATGTGTTAAACTTTGATTGTGTTGAAATGGTCCAAAAGTCATCTGGTCCAAACATCCGGAAGGGACTATCTGTTTCCTCTGCACAAAAGAGAAAGTCCGGATGGAGGACTTATTTTCGGAAATATACTGAACAATTAACAAAGCATGTTTCTATATTTAGATTTCAAAGGGCAAACTGAACCCACCATTTTATTTTTGGCTAGGTGAGTCGTAATTACAGTGAACTGGAGTAATAGGTATAAAAGTTTTTCTTACACTGTGTATACAGATAGTCCATACTCTATGAATATATTTCGCGTATATATTCGTATATATATAGTTCAGACATAGACTAGTCAAACATACAGCCGTTTTAAAATGATTATAAATAGGCAATCCATGTTTTTATCAGTTGCACATGAAGTGAATTTTTGAGAGACACTTTTGTACTGAACAGTCCGAATAACTACGCTCAAATCTTGAAAAGGCATCTAACTGGATTCTTTTCAACATACCTTCACTCCTTAACATTGACAAGAGATAAAGTGCAAAGTGCGTGTTCATTGAGTGCAATATTGATTATATTACAGAAACACCTGCCAATACTGCTTGTACTACTACTACTAAAACAACTGCCGCTACTACTTCTGCTGCTATTATCCATCTCTCCTTTGGAGGTCTGAAAATGAACAAACTGCATGAGACACACTTTCCCCCACATTTTACGTGAGAGACAATTTATTAGGACTGCATTTATTTGTGTTTCGAGGGACTTTTCTCAAGGAAATAAAGGAAATTTGAGGTCATACACTTTAACCATTAGGCTGGAGCCCGACAAGCCCCAGGCTAGAAGACCAAATTGATAAACAAGTTCGACCAGTGCCTCCTCTCTCTCTCTCAGAACTGTCTGGGTACGTCTCTAGCCTAAATGTTTTTTTTCTTCTCCTTGTGTTCATGAGACTGATCTTTGTCAAACATTGATCAAACTGGAGAACGGTCCCCGGGAGCTGCACTGTGGTCACCCGACGCTACTGACTGGTGGTTTCCACTGTGGTTTGGAAGGATGCGTCGAATCTCTCTGAATATATAGGCCTACCTTTATACATTTTCATTATTATATTATCAATTTGTCTTTTCAGGAAAGATTAAACGACAAAATCTACAACTACAAACACTACTTACTATTATCACACGACAAGCAATGTGCATTTATATTTGTTTTGTTTTCTATAATCATAATATAATACGATTTAGAATAATGAAGTCCTATTGCATATCATTTTCATTCACGTATTGAAGAAAGCAAACGTGTTACACTAAATTTCATGACCAATCGACCTGCTACTTTGTTGGTTTTGAGCTTATCCCTCTCGCATTCTTAGCTGTGTGGCTATGAACACACAGATTATACAGATAAAAGGATGGCGTGCGGTTGGAGGGGGGAGTAGAGGGAGAGACGAGATGGAGGTCGGGTTTTTCTTTGAAATTCAACTCTCCCTCTCTCTCTCTCTCTCTCTGCTCTGCCGCTGCCCCTCCTTCTCCCAGAAAATTCACCCTCTGCACACGGCCCGCTGCATCCCCATAGAAACCTGCTTTAATCACAATGCAAACCTCATTTCCTGCTCCTCACAAAGAGCCCTCCTCACAGCCTGGCGGGAAAGAGGGGAGGGGAAGGAGTGGGAGAGAGAGAGAGAGAAAGAAAGAGAGGGGATGTTGAGAAAACGAGAGGAAAGGCAGAGGAAAGAGAGATATAGAGTGGGGCAAAGATTGAGAAAGGTTTGAAGGCCCCGGCTATTTCCAATAGGCACACCTCCTGGAGCTCAGATCTCCAGCACACCGTGTCCTCTTCACCCTCCTGTTCACACAAAGATCATTTTACAACGTTTAACTAATGCAAGGCTTTTCACGTATAGAGCACATACAATGTGCTTTACTCTGTGCATGTTTTGACGACTACACAATTGAGACACTTCAAGGGGTGTGAATATGTCATTGTAGTTGTGGTGTGTAGTGGTAGTTTGTTAGTATAGTTGTAGAAGTAATAATTAGGAAGTAGCCTGCTCATATTGGTACTACTTTTAATTGGCAGAAATATTGAAGCATAAAAGCACTATAAGGGTTACCACAACTACCATTACTTCTATTGACTTTTCACTTTTAAACAGCAACCTTACAGTTTGTATCTCATTGCAAGACTGAAGAGATAGAATGAGAATGAAAAAAACATACTTAAGTCAAACTGAATAGCTTAGGATTTTTTCTTCATACCCTGGGAGCAGCAGAGGTGGGAAGTGCTGGTAAATATATAATGATAAACAAGTCCTCATTTCATAGTAATGGTAAGGAAATAGACCATGTAGCTCAATATTCGGTTCGAACCAGACATTTCTATAGCAATTAGTGTCAATACATTTGTTTTACTCAAAAAAATCAATACATTTATGACGGTAAAACACTGTTGACTAAAAAGCCATTATAGTTTCACATCTTCTACCACTGTTGCTATGCTACGAGTACTACTGTTTTCACCTTGGCCAATATCAATACTGCAACTCCGAGGGCATGTTTCACTAAACAAATACTTACGAGTATATTTCACGAAATGTGCTTTAATTACTTCAATAAACAAAGAATTACTGCTACCTGCCCCCAAAGGCTACAATACCATCTAACAGGTTTCAACACTGACACTCTCGGAACAGTGCACACATGCACTCAAACAAGTAACTACAGGCCATGTTTACACTTCCCAGCCAAGTTTTTTCTCTCTCTTGTACAGCTCAATTCCTGAAGCTCAGAGTTTTTTACTTTGTGTACACTCATGTTTGAGGCATAACCCTGACTTGTTACTTCCCTTTTACTATTACTGTTAATACCACTAGGTCACTACTGAAAAGACAATACATGAATGGTACTGTGAATGTGCTACAAAAAGTGTTACAGCTGCTATTCTATTCCACACTGGATTTTATTTTTTATTTTTTAAACTGAATTATACTTTCAAAAATACTCAAGTGCTATATCTTGTTACCCTTGAGCACTATGCGGAACACTGTGTCCCTATCTAGTTCCTCTATATGATTACATTGTTTCTCCCACCAGTAGGCTCCTAGTTCCTGATGTGTCCGTCTGCTTGCCGGTTAACTCTGCATTATCTTGTTGAGAGGCCAGACGCAGAAAATACCCATGTCCTGTTTCTGCGGCTCATTTATTTATTTGGGATTAGTGCCAGGTATTTCCCCAGCCAGTCTGTCTGTGACCAGTCTCCCTCTCTCTCTCTCTCCCTCCCTCTCCCTCCCGCCCTCTCCCTCCCTCCCTCTCCCTCCTCCCTGTCCCTCCCTCCCTCCTTCCCTCCCTCTCCCTCCCTCCCTCTCTCTCTCCTCTCCCGCCCTGCCTACCTCCCTCCGATCTCTCCCCTTCCTCCCTCCTCCCTTTCTTGCCTTCTCTGTCTCCACTCATAAGTATCCTCCCTTTAAAAAAAAAAACTCAGATATTTCGAAGCCACGCCCACTTAATGCCTGTCTCCTAGCAACCACTGCTCATCAGCCAATCACAGCACAGGTAACATTTTTCAAATATAGGTTTTTGAGAAACATACGGCATATATAGCCTGTTTATTTGCTTAAACAAATCTTTTACACATGCAATTCACTGAATGTTCATTCCTAATTAAAAGTATATTGTTATTGCTTGTTTTGGGGATTTTTTGGGTCACATTTTATAAAATACGAGTCCAAAGAGCTATGCAGTCCCAAAGCATTTTCTCTTGTAGACCAATTAGGCTAGATATTAAAGCTCTCAGTAGGTTATAACACAGAAAATTGATGACTTGTCTATCAAGATCTTTAATACGCCTTATGACTTGTACTGTTAAATTAATGCAACACACATGCTAAGATTTCAGTAACAATCCCAGCCACAAAGACTATTTATTGATGATTTATTTTACTGGAGTTTACATTCATGACAATCCTAAAAAGGTGCTCTGAGAACACTTAAAAGAGAACACTATAGTCTTCTAGCCCTCCCCACATAATTAACAACAGCTTCCACTAGATGGCACTGCACTCAGCACCACCACTGACACATCAGCTCTAAGAAATCTCACTGCTGTTGCTAAGCAATCCCTATTCTGGTTTCTTACCTGTGAAATATTTGTGGTTTGTGGAGATGGCTCTGACAGTACTCTGTCTGTATGGCTCCGCAGTGCATGTCAGGATATGTTAAAGGGTTATAGGTCAGCCGTAAAGCAAAACATTACCAAAGCGATAGGGGTTTGACAAATTCTGCATGTTTCATTTTGGTGTAATTTCAAGGCCTACACTTAATTCATGAATTCAGTTGTACACAATTGTATTATGGTGTTGCTTTTTGCCCTAATGTGTAGTTTATGAGAACTATTTCTTGTATTTTCTGCATTTAAGCACAGCAATGATCTATTCACACTGCAATCACCCATACATTTGCGCTTACTATTTGGTGTTATAGGCTGCGACATCGATCACATATAAATAGCCCCAAATATACTATAAAATAATAGTGAATTGCTCTCTTTATAATGTTGTCTGCACAGTAAATCTGTGTATTAACAAAATATACAAAAAACTTCTTATTTAGCCATATTTTAAATATATATATATATATAAATAATAATATTGTTAAAGTATCCTGTCACGTCTTACAGTAATGTGTATAAACCCTGTAAATTACATTGACAAATGTTCTGAAATGCAAGCGATATTGTTGGGTTTTACAATTCACATCATTCATAAATGAGCCTTTACAACCGATGCCTCGATAGCGTTGCTTGTTTGTAAATGTAGGCGCACTCAGAGTTAAACATTAGCCCAGTCTCATTTCACTGAGGCAGGGAAATGTACTCTTGACTGATTAGCCTGCAGTTCCCATCTCCACTTGTAGCAGCACTAGAGAGCTTGAAACGCCGCCTATGTGAGGCAAGCTTTTAGAGACTGCTCAGCTGACAGAGCCTGTTAAGCCCGGGTCTGATTTATATCAAAGAAAGAAAGACTTTCTGACAAGTATTTCAGGTTTTAAAATTAAAATTCAGCTCACACAATGCACATTTTAAAGAGAGCATGTGCATTAATGTGTAAGACAATGCTGTTATACTGCCTATATATCTTATCTTGTGGTGTATTTGTAATTGCAACCAGTCAGGATGCCTTTTTCAATTGTACTTTAGTCCTTATCAATTATGCATTGCCCTGGTTAATAGTCAGCGCAAAAAAAGAGACATACCAAGTTTTTCAGTTACTGATATCTATCTACGGAGATTTGGACTCATGAGAAGTTACTTTTGCTATACCACTACCTTTATTTGCTAATATTTTGTCAATCAATGCAGATTTTACTTTTAGAAATCAGTATCCACCTGCTCACCCTTAGCAAATAGGTTCAGGGTTAAAAACAAAAGCTTAAATTAAATCTTGTGGAGAGTTAATTGTTGTTCGTTTGGTTTTGTTCTTTTTAAGATTTGTAACACAAACTACCATATGGATGGAATTTGAGCTTGTAACAAGCCGAGTCCTAAACTATATTGTAATTGTGGTTGCGTTTGCTCTAGTAAGAATGGAAAGAATGGAAATATATATATATATATATATATATATATATATATATATATATATATATAATCTGAAAACCATCAATCAATACCATGCATTTCACATTTAAATGACTATCTGTCCACTTTCCTTGAGTGCTAATCTTAAATACATCTGACAGAGGCCCTTTAAATCCCTGCCTATTATTCCCTCATGGTCTTCTCCCTCTACCCCCAAGCAGCAGGCCTCTCCCTCCCCCCATTGGTTTTGGTGCGCCCCCAGTGAACAGGTCCCTAGGCCGGGGCCGGTTGCTGTGCAGATGGCTCTTTGTTGGTTATAAACAATGGGGCTAAGGTCAATGTGCCTCACGCCATGAACAAAGTAAAAGTTAGCTACAGCTGCCTATGGCTTAATTTGGGCCTGATTTACAATTATTGCCTCTATTGCAAAAAAGTGTGTACATTATAATAGAATGGGCTACAAGACCCACAACGGTACATGAAGAAGTAGTGAAAATATTATTTGCCACAGTATTTGCCACAGTACATCAACTCAAACTGAACAATTTATATCAGTTAACTCAGGATACAACCATTAATGTTGTAATTGGTTGTTTTTTGTCTTTATTAAAACAAAACGCTATTTTTTGTTTCTTCATTTTTTTTTGGGGGGGGGGCTTTCCCCAACATAGCCATATCTCTATTCCTATCCAGGATTGGAACAGAAAGAGAAGATTGTTGTTTTTTTGGGGTTCTTTTTGACAGGTTTCTAGCATGAAATCCCACTCTATCGTTTTGCAAACTGAATCTGTAATGTGCACATTTTTTAAACGTACTGCTAATAACTAAAATAATCCAAAATATTTCAACTGATATATGCTGCTGGATTTAACAGCACAGAAATTGTATTTGTTGACATACTGTGCCCTCAAGAAACATCATGTTACAAAAGAATAGAGGAGGAAAAAAGGCCCTCTCTCTCTTTACATTGTCTTAGTTACTGTTTTGTTTTATTGCCTTAATGTTTAGTGCAGCTCTGTGAGGCACCTCCTGTTGTGATATTGGGCTATACAAAACCATTGATTGATTAATTGATTGATGATTGATTGATTGACCATGTAAAAACTAAACTATTCACCGTGACCAATTACTCTGCATACCACAAAACATGTATACCACAAAACAAGAAACAATTTCAAATACCAAGATTTGAAAAAAAGAAAAACTGATAATTAACTATCGCATATATTTATATGTGAAAGATATTTTTATGTTTCTTTTATTCTCTCATATACACCTGGGAGGCTGTAACAAAAAATGTGCCATCTGTCACTTTTGAGGGTTACAAATATAAGATCAGACACTATATTGTAATCTCTATGCAATGAGAGGACAGGACAGGACTTGCACAAGTTATTTGGGTTTTGGCTTCAGGAAGTCTCCACTAAGTACAACCATTGTGACGAAATGTTCAAAGGTTAAGGTTTTTAACCTTCTTTCCTCACATTCACAAGGGGTGCCAGTATTCCTTGAGAGCTATATAAATAAAGATCTTCTTCTTCTTCTTCTTCCAACACATTTCTGTCATTGTACATAATTCTGGCTGTCTACGCCTGGCATGGCTCAGAACATGTGATCGTTCAGAAACAACCCTGAATCTGAGATGAGGCGTTGAATTGGAAATACAAATCCACCATCTGCTCTGTGATCCCACACTTTAGTTCCTCGTTTGGGGCCTAATCAAACCGTTATGTAGAAGTTAATACACGGGATTACTCATTCACATAATTAACGCAAACATTAACCTCATGGAATAATATACTCCATAACTGTGCCTGATCATTAAGCACCAATGTGTTGTTTCTGGAGGAAAGGATGCTCTAGCATGTCAGTGGTGTTTTCTTAGTATAGAACGCCGATGGTGCATTGGCCTAGAAGATAGTCTTTCAATAGGGTTGAAATGTTGTTTCATTCCCAGCGTATGGATCATGGATGCAGATTGGCACTGTCTCTCACTGTAGCTCTGATGAATGCTTTGTTCTAAAAATATACTATATATTTGAAGGCGTGTTGTGTCTAGCAAAGGCCTTAGTGCATACACAGTAGTTCCACAAGAGACTACAGCAAGCCTAAAGGAAACAGGCACGGTGTATCTAATTGTAGTCTGTTTATATAGGCTACAACGACTTGTCCGTGCCATTCATCCTAGTATACACACAAGGGCATTGACATGAGAGAATGTCAAGTAGATGTAGAAACAGACTTTAAATCAGTGCAGTAATTAGAAAACTGGTCAGCAACAATTATGCACATGTCCAGCAGTAATAGTTATGCATATAATATTATCTATGGCCAAATCGGCAAAACTGTCATATCTTAGATCTTTCCTGTCATGCACCAAAGCAATGAAACATTTTTGACATTGCTGTCTTTGTGGCTAACCGAGTGTCATCTATCACATATATAATGGAATTTGTTTTACTAAATGCTTCAACAAGTTAAAGCCTGAAAAGTAGTGTTTGCAAATCACAAATAAGGGTTTGGTTTGAGTTTGATTCCTCCTTAGTGGTTGTGTAGTTTATGAGCAGAAGAGGGCTTTGAGTTCCTGTAAAAAGCAGAGATTGATCAGGTAAAAAAGAATGAGAGAGCGAGAGGAAGACACAGAGAGAGAGAGGAGAGCGAGGCGGGAAAACTGGGAAACGGGAGGAGGAGCAAGACTTGAAGACCTAAGGAGCAGGGGCAATGACTGGAAATTTCCACTTTTCTCTCCCAACCCGGGGCGGAGCTACGAGGTGAATGGAATAAGGTGCTAGAGTTAAACTAGGGCAGTGAAGAGGGAGCCGACAGAAGATAATCCTGATTGGTCTGTCAGGTGCTGTTATGATTCGAAATGCAATGGATGCGCGGCCTTGCAATGCAGAACGTGCTTCCTGCTCATAAACAATAGTTCGAGTTTTACTTCCCATTTCTGTGTTTGGAAAGTCCTGTGATAAGTGAATATCTCCTGGGGTGGAGACTCACATTAGCAGTAAATAAGTACGCTGTTTAAGGTTACAACTAATGTGCGGAGTCAGCCAAGAGCAGCGGTCTTCACACACTTAGTACTCCTTTTTTTTTTTTTTCTTCAATTAAGTGATAGACATTACACACACATTGAGAGATGGACATACAGTATAAGATATGAGGTGCATATTTACATAGTGAGGACACAGAACATACATACACAGAATATACATATAATAGAAAAGACAATTTTAATACATATGGGGAAGGAGGATTGTGTGTGATTGGATGAATTAAGTAAAACTAGATAAACTAAATGAGATTAGTATTAATACTCAAATTTGATCCATTGGAGCTACTTGGAAACTACTGATCATTTCCAAGATACAGGTAAGAGACTCCTGACCTAAAGGAATCCGTTTTGGCCGTTTGTGACCACCAAAAGTAGTCATTCCTTTGCATTTGTATTTTGTAAATAAATCAGTGGCCAAATGCCATTATTGGCGCACTACTTTTGTACTTGGGAGGTATAATATTTAAAATATGTCGTGTGAAAAGAGTACTGCAGTAGAGAGCTACATTCCCAGACCATATTAGTAAAAGCCTCATATGTTTTTAATGTGAGAAAAAATGTATTAGGTAATGGGTTTATTTAATTTGAAGTGCTGTACATGACCATCACAGCCTATAACTATACTTCTGTAATCCTGACAATATCATGGTCTTGAGTAGTAATTAATAGAAATGAAATATCTGAAGTAAGTTGGTATGAGAATGAGACCAGTCAATTATTGTGGCTTATGTCTCAATGTTTTACTTCAGCGGTGAATCAACAGTCATTTGCAAAACAATTGGAGAATTTAGTATTCCTCATCATTTGTTAAGCCTTTTAAAGCACTAATTATGTTTACACCTGACAACAACGCATATAGCTACGACATATTTGGATGCTCATAATCATTAAGAAAATGATTAAATAAGAAAAAAATAAGAAAAATGAGAAGAGCATTGTAAATGTTTTATGAAAGATGGATTGCCGTCGCTTTACAAATGCTCAATAGCGTGCAAGTGTTACCGTCTTGTTTTCCTACTGGTTTACAGCACAATAAATTAGCTTTACAAGCACTTACTTTCACTTTTAAGTCAGGCATATCCATGCATGACCGTGTGTTTTCAGTGAGGGAAAACATGGTTAATTTCTATGTGGAGTGTCTGATTGCAGTGGGCGGTCCTTCGGTCCATAATGGATAAAAATACATCAACAGCACTTTGGCCTCTGAGATGGGAAAATAATACTTCATATGCAACAGCAGCACACAGGCCTAATACACTGGATCAATGTGTGAAAGCTTCATTTTGTTGTACAGACTCTAGTGTCACTGTAAAATAGCTGTTTAATAATCAATGTGACAAAAATGATGCTGAGTCACATCAACAAGTTACCATTAACGGAAACTCTTTTCAGCGGGTTCGAAAAATTGTCTCATTAATCCACTCAAATTGAAGGGGGGGAAAAAAGCCATTATTTCATAAATATACACCGGAACAGAATACCTCCCGTTGATTTAAGAAGCAGCAACTCAGAGTGTTTCTAAATCCTCAAAGCACCTCCTCAGTAATCCAGGCATCACTGAAGAGCCACAAACACAAATCCAAAAAAGACTCACTATCCACTATCTCCCCAACTCCTGGCACCAAGTCGCAGAGAGGCTCCATATTATGTAATATGTGAGTGCATTTTACACAGAAAACAGGAGCAGTTTGGAGACGATGTGGACCTTTTACTGTACCTACTTGACAGGCAGGTAATAGCAAATGTATTCGCACTGAATTTGTGGCTTCCCGAATTATTTGGCCACAGCAAATCACTTGTTTCGTGCATTGATGTTTTGGGAGGATTGTGGCGGGTATCTTATCGTTAACTTACCCGTGCAAACGTACCTTAACCACACGCATCCCTCCAGTGGTTATAAGGTACAGTATAGTCAGCTACAGTGTCCTAAGGAGAAGTCAATCCGGTGTTGTCCCTGGGCCTGGCAGGGCCTCCTGAGAACCAGGGAAAGCTAGTTGGACCATGCAGGACACTGCTGTTCAAAACAAAAGGAGTTAGTTAGCCCCAAACAATTTTCTCCAATTATGGGGTCCCCTCCTCCGCCTAATCCCGACCTCTGCTCTTTGATGGGCCTCAGCATTCCACAAGTCAGGTCAGTCCTTTGTCCTGGAAAAGTAATAATAGTGATAATAATGCCTTACACTTGTATTGCGCTTTACAAGCCTGTATTACCAAGTTTCTCAAAGCGCTACACTGTCATCATTATTCATTCACTCCATACTCGGTGGTGGTAAGATACTATTGTCGCCACAGCTGCCCTGGGGTAGACTGACGGAAGCGAGGCAACCAGTCTGCGCCATCGGCCCCTTCCGACCACCACCAACCATTCCCTCACACACGGGGGTAGGCAACATCAGGGCCAGGGGCCAAATCCGTCCGTCCATCATAGAACCTCTGGCCCTCAAGACTATTTTGATGATTATTACACAAATCAGAGATCAAAGGCCTGTTTAAGTACTCTAGAAATGTGAAAAATGCTGTCAATTCCTTTACAATTCCTTGGCAGAACACCAGGCCATATTTGATACACAACACTGGCATTTGAATCAAAGTATATTTTGACAACCGTAAATGTTACAACCAGGAAGTTAAGAGATCAGACAACTCACTAGCAAGCCCCTATAATTATACTGTAAAACATTATTGCTGTGCTTTAAATCCGGCTCCTTTAATATGAAGGATAATGTGTGTTTTTATTATTAAAGCGTTTTATTTTTGAACATCCAATTGACAAAAAAAAAAGCTTTGAAAATGAGAACCCGTGTTTTAAAACTCTGTGTAAAAAAAACTAAAATAAAAAATCTATGTCAAAAAATGGAGTGTTAATTTTTTCGCCGCTTCTCACCATTGATCTGAAAAAACTGTCAATATAAACTCAATAGGGTTAAAGCCACACTGCAGAACATGGGCCATACCACCTTTGCTCTGCCCGATCCTGTCAGATCTGGGAAGCTCAGCAGGGAAGGGCCTGGCTGGTGTGTGGATGGAGACCGTTTGGGAACAGCAGGAAGACTGGGTGAATGTAGTGAGTGAGTGGTTGGTGGTGGTCGGAGGGCCGATGGCACAGACTGGCTGCCTCGCTTCCGTCAGTCTACCCCAGGGAAGCTGTGGCTACAATAGTAGCTTACCACGACCAAGTATTGAGTGAATGAATAATGCAATGCTTCTTTGAGTGTCCAGAAAAGCGCTCTATGAAACCAATGCATTATTATTATTATCATTAAATAATTACGCACAGTGTTGCTTTAACCCAGTTCTCATGTTCCACAGTACATTAATGTACAGTACATGTAAACAAATAGGGGACAGCCTGTTGCCCAATGGTGCCTGTGTAAACCCTAGAAAACCAGCCTTAACCTCACACAAAGAGGCCTTTATATTGCTATAGTAATGCTTTCTGTGGCCTCATAAGTCTCAGTGGCATAAAGCAGCTTTCCAGCCTCTGCGTGTGGAAAGAGTGGTAAAAGTGCCAGTTTTGTCAAATAAAGATTAGGGCTTTCTCTATTACTGCGCAAATGTTTACAATTCTATTTGATGCAACGGGCTGGGTCACCTTAGTCACCTGTAATGTAAAAAAAGAAAGGCAAATAAGGATAAAGATACCAACCCACTTCCTAAAATAGTTGGGACATAGTAAAATGTAAATCATACTGAATGCAAAGGTTTACAAATTTCATATAGGCAGTGTTATTGTGCAAAGACGTATTCCACTAGGACAGTTTTTCTTGACCAAAATAAAGTCAGATTTTCCTTAGCTTTATTCCAGAACTAGAACATTTTGGACTGCTTTTTCATACTATGTTTTACGGTATTATCAGTGAAGATTGCTATGCAATAAACGTCCGATAACCAGACTTTCTTTAAGTAATTTCTAGTACAACATTTAACAACTTTTTAGGGACAGTGTTTGTACAGCAGACCACTACACGCAGCAGTTAAACAAATAATAGGGGGAAAAAATAGACAGGAAATGATCTCACGAACACTCCCCCCTCGCTCTCTCACTCTCTCAAGTTGCTCCCATTTTCCACTTACACAGACTATGAGCAATGCCTTCTGCTGCTCTGCAAAGGATGGAGACTGGATCGGGCACTTGCTAAACAGCAGGGCCAAAACACTGTGGACATTTGTTTCTTCTGATTCCATTTCCTAAACAAAATAGAAAGATCGATAGAGATATTACGTTTAAAGAGCTTTGACACAACACTTATCAGTAGAATAGCGGGTGCGCAATAAGGTGTATGACAGTAGGAAGTAACAACTGTCTTCAACTCAAGATCAAAAGTGTGGTTGCAATCTGCATAAATCTGTCGCCTTTTAGTTGTGACTCAAACCTGTTTGGATATTCTTTCATTTTACCTGATTACTGACGTGGTGAAACGCTACATTTAAACTACAGCATGTTGTGAAAGGCACGTATTAGATTAAATTAGGGGGTTTACGAAATAGCTGTCAAGAAATCCACCTTGGACATGTTAGAACAGGCTGGAAGACAAAAAAAAAACTGCTTCACGCTCTGCTAGGGATATTGTAAAACCAAGCTCATCGCAGTGTTCTGCAAGACAGGTTCAACAATTATCTCACTTATATGGTCAATGTTTCATTTTCAAATGGGCGTTATGTGGGTGTGGATGGAAACAGTGGCAGGTGTGGCACAATGGATATCTTCAAGGTCGCAAGAGGACTTGGAAGATAGACTTTACACTGTATTTTGGGCCATAAAATACTAGAAAACATGCAGCCGTTAAGAGCGGTGCAATGGTTTTACCAAACTTGGGGGCTACGCAGCTGCGTTTCCTTTGGTTAAACAGTAGAGTGACTCATGTGAAGACAAGGTTCCTCATGCTTAAGAGTGGAAGTTTTCAAGGCAGTTGGTTTAGTAGCCTGGCATGTAAAGGCCAGGCTAAGGATTTATTGCATGCCATTGTTGTACTTTATAGTTATTAGCCTAATGCTTTTCATTTTGTCAGACAACGGAGATTGTTTTTTCCAAGGATGTGCAAGGGAAACTTTTACATAGTTTCTGTTTGAGACATTACATTTGCTCGGATAAGAATGTTGGCTTTTTTCTTATAAGGCCATGACTGTCATTGAATTCATAAACATTATACCAAATTCTGGCTCCACTACAGTTTCTTGAATGAGGATGCCATTTGAGCGACATCAAAGCCAATATGTTAATCATTAATCAAGCTAGGCTTCACACAAACGGGCTTTTGTCTTCAGCCTGTCTTAACACAATGGAAAAGTTTGCTTTCATTTCTACAGTAGCAGCAGCAACCGCTAGAGACTAAAGTAAGAGAGGTAGAAGTGAAAGACAGAGAGATTTGAGTTCAGAGCACACACACTTTGTAAAAGTTAAATTTAGAAGGAGGTGTGGCCACGTTTTTTTTTTGCTTGTAATTTGACACCGACTCCTTTACGAGAAAAGAAAGCAAACACAGAAGATGGCGCCTAAAGATTACAATTTTATATTATTTGCTGTTTGAAATATACTTACGACTTTTGCCTTCTACCAAAGGTCCATTGTTCAACATTTTGGTGGGTAAACCACACGACTGGAGTGAGAAGTGATGGGGAGGGGGAAAATGTAACGATGTGACTGTATGGGTTTATTTTGAGCGGCTCTTTTACGTGATCGGATTGAGTCTTTTTTTTTTCAGTTTAACATAGATTTACTCTGAACTGAACAAACAAATCCAACAGCAATGCAGCTAAACAGGCAACCAAACAAGCAAAACGTTTTATTTTCATACGCGTATTTCAAATGCAAAAAAAAATCTAAGTTTTAATCTTTATTTTATGTATTTATTTGGGCAAAGTTTGATTAAAACCAATATAAAACGAGCCGGCTCTTGGAACGGCACTTTGATATGAGCCGATCACACAGTTTCGGCTCCCACGAAAGAGCCACAAATCCCGTCATTAGCGGCGCTTTAAAAAACAGTGACCAATCAGCGCCGACCTGCACGGAGGGCGGGACCGCGGACTGAGACCGACAGGCGGCTCGACCAATTGCGTGTCGAGTTCGCGGAGACTGACCAATGGCGTGCCGAGTGTGGCCCCCGTATCCAACGAGAGTGCATTTTCAACGAGCTCGAGAAAAGCGGTGAGGGGCAGACATCATTCCTCTCTCAGTCGTCTGTCTGCACAAAGGCGAAGAGCTCAACAAACTGAGCAGTTTCCCCCCAAAAGGAATAATTATTTAGAAATTTAAACAATGGCCGACGCAGCAGTTGACACGACCGCGACCACCGAGGTGACAGCGAAGGTGCGTTTACTTTCATTCACTCTTTTTTGGTGGGGAAGGAAACGTCGAGTTAAAAGATTTTGGGGAACTTTTTTAAGTAATTGTTTGTCCGCTAATAATTTGGCTAGCTTCGTGTTAAACGGCAGGAATGCTAACTAATGGCTTTAGTGAACGTTACGCTACACCTTCAATAGTTTATGCAAATTTTAGCGGTGATATGTATTTAAAAAAAAAATGCTACTCAGTAAATGGCCGTCGGATGTGGGAAACGATGGATAATTGTCCATATCGTTGTTTAATGTAGCGCTTTCCTTATGTCGATAAACTGTATCGGAGGAGTCATTTCTACAAGATGTGTTTAGCTAAATTAGTCTGGAGCCATAGACAAAGCGGCTAAACGGTAACACACCGCTGGAGGAGTGCGAGCTGTGGGCGGGAAGCAGCGGTAAAGGTTAGGCGGGTTTGGATGGAGCTCTCCAGTGCGTACACATTCGTGGTGGACTTTGTTTGGCAAATGCTTTAAAACACACCTTCTTTTTCATACCTCACCATCACCTCTGAGGGAAAACTACTCCTAATCTTCAACACGCGGCCTAGCGTCAATTAAAACTTGTCTCCCTTCGTTTTTTTTTTTTTTTTTAAGGAGCTGAAAGAGCAGAAAGAAGAGCTGAAAGAGAAGAAAGAAGTTGAAGCGGAGAAGACCGACAACGGTGACGCACCTGCCAATGGCACCGTGAGTATACGGCCCGTAAGCGCAGCGGCTTCTCGCTGCTTTCCCCCCCCATCTCCTCCTCCTCCTCCTCCTCCTCCTCCTGAGCCTCATGGCCTTTTGTCTTTGCGGTCCTCATCATGCAGGTGTCGCTGCTGCTGCTGCTTTGCCTCTTTCGCCTCCCCCTTCTCTTCTCTCCTGCTCGCTCTCCCCTCCTCACAATGCGCTTTGTTTGGGTTGTGAAACGGCACAGATGTTACGGCTAACTAGACATTGGCTATCGCTCCTCTTTTTTTTTTCTTAAGGCCGTGGTTTCCTAGAGACCACTATTTCCCTTTTGTCAATGGAGACGTTTGGGAATTGAAACATCCCCTGAAGCTTCTTAAACTAAAAAAAATAAGGATTTTAGCTAACGTGGACTTGGTTTACACTTGTAAGCTCGCAATGTGTAGCCAATAAAAGCTAAATGACCTTTTTTGTTTTGCAGAACGGTGCAGACCACAGCGACAAAGTAAAGGAAACTGAAAAGGAGGAGGAGGAGGAGGAACACAAAAATGGAGAAGGTACGTTTTAACAGCTTCTCTTTACACAAACTTGACTGACAATAACACACAAGCAGTTGCTTTCGGTAGTGGTTGTCAACATTATCGATTGTTGTACTTGGTGAATTTGTCTCATGGTGAATCTTTTCAATGTAGGGAATGGAGAGAAGGCGCCCCCTGCTGAGGAGACTGACGCACAGCCGGTGAAGCGTGCAGCAGAGGATGAGGAGGTTGGGCTTTTAACATCTTGTCATTGCAATTATTGAAGGCTAACGTCACTAAATAAAACTCCTGTGCAATTATTCATATTATTTTTAATCCTTACGTTTTGTTGTTGTTGTATACATTATGAATTAAGTGAGAAGCCTAATGTAGCATGTGTATAATACTTTTTGTTCACATTTTGAAAACAAGTAGAAATGAAGTAGCCTTAATAAAACCAATCATCTTAATACAATTATTAATATCTAAAACACTTATACACATATTTCACTTTTTTTATTACCTGAGACGGCTCCATTAAATATACCTTTCCACAATATCTGTTGGAACAGCTTGTACTATTTTGTTTTGTTTTATCCAATTTGTTATTAACGTGAATCCATTTTCTGATCTTTAGGAGAAGGAGGATACAAAAAACAGAAGAAGGAGGAGAACGGAGACTCTAAAGAGGCCGAGGTCAAGGCCTAGACATTCACATGGCCGTTATTCTGACGACTCCTTTTTTCTGCTGCGTTGTTCTACCAGCCTGGTCATCGTCCATAGAGCTTGTGCTTCATTTCTTTGAGTTTTTTAGTTTTGTTTTTTTCTTCCGCTCCCACGCTCATGCAATGCACTGGAGTCCTGACAAAACATGTAGTGGCCTACTCTCCTTTTTATGAAATGTTATTTATTGGTCTTTAAAATGAGCTTTCTTTCATACTCGTGCTGAAACTAGGGCCACGTTGAGAGAGCAGTTCTTTTTTTTTCCTTTAAGTTGTTTCGGTAGGGATGTTTTTAGAAGCACAGTCTGTATGTCTGCGCTGACCAGAGGATTCAGATAAAATACACAGGCAGCTGCCATTCTCCTCCTTTAAGGCTCATGTTGATCTTTCATGTACAGACCAAAGATAAGTTTTAAGCAGGGGCTAATACTTAGTTTAGGGATCTCTTTTCTTTTATGTGTGTTAATCTGCTAGTTGATTCTTGCCTTGTTAACATAATGGGTCTTGTTGTGTTGGCCTTGTACTAGCAGGATATCGCTGTTCATTAACCCCTCTTAAATCTTAAAGCTTTGGTAATTTGTTCTGTAAGCATTCCACGCAAGTTTGTACCATTTATAATTTGTTTTACTGTTTTTTTTTTTTTTTTTATGTTTCAACAAGTTTGTTATGGCTGTGTAGCCCAGTTCTGTGTCCCAGACTGCCTTTACAAAAAGAGAAAAAAAACGGTTACTTCAGCCACTGCTTTGTATATTCTGAAAAAATAAATTGTCTTTTTAAGTAGCCCGTGTCTGGTTTCTGTATGCATATACCCTTAGGCTGTGTCAAAGAAAAGATGTATGTCATTTGACCTAGTTTCTCCACTGGAAAATGAAGGAGTATTCTCCTCCACTTGTATCAAGTCGAATAGCGCCATCATGTGGTCAGTCTGGCGAACTGCAGGTAGTGGGCTATAGGCAGAGAACATCAAGGTGCGTTCAAGGTCTTAAGCATCAAATGTCAAAATCAAGATGTTTTGATCGTAAAATCAAGAACGGGGTGTTCTACTAAACAGACATGACTTTCAGTGGAATAACAACTGAATCAAACTAAGTTGAAATACTTCTGTTTTTTTAGTGAAGTAATTCAAAGACATTGATGCTGTTGTGTAATCTACAATATTAAATCTATGTTTTTAATTAGGAATAAAATACTGAATTGATCTAGCCTTATGTATAGATTGTGTTTTAATCTTATGGCAGATGTCCAGAACAGCTGAAAAAGGTTACCTGCATTCTCCACGTTATAGTAGACGAATAGTGGCTGAAAAATATAACTTTAAATTGTTATAAAATATCTCTAAATTGCTATAATAAATAATAGACTGGAGACAAAATTGGCAAAAGTCATTTTAACTGAGTCTTATGAAATGGTATTGTACAATAACACTGCTAGTATTAAGCAATAAGTGATACAGTTTTAACATTTTTAAGCAAGCTGCAACAGCACGATCCGTACAGTCAGTTTCCTCAGAAACATGAGCAGCTCGTGCATCAAGTCGCTCCAAAAGGCTTAAAATCTATTTAGGCAACTCTCAACATTCGGCTGATGCAGCAACGTTTGTAAATGTCTTTCAGTCCGACCCGGAGAGGTCGCTCACAAAATAGAAATACAAATATTCTGTGTTCAAGCCCCGACAGATAAAGTCAGAAAAAAAAATACTGATTTAGCACAACAAAAGATGGCAATTTCAAAAATAAGAAATATAAAAATAAATTTGTAAACTGAGCATTGTGGCAGAGAAGCTGACTACTTGCATGCACCCTGATGATGACAGTAAATTTGTGCTGGCTGTTTTGAAAACCCCACAGTTTTGTTGCAGTCCAAAGTTCGCACCAGTCTCCTCTTCTTCTTGTGTTTTGAACGCTGACTCAGACCCCAGTTTCAACTTCTCCTCTTCCTGATAATGACAAGAATGACTGTCATTACAAAGGTGCAATCCATGGCGTTAGTGAGGGCCCAGGCTGAATTTGCCACCAGACCACAGTGTCTGTATATGTTTAGTTTTTTTTTTTCATCTGCCTAAGTGCTGCTTCTATTGTTGAATTAGAAATCGGACAATTTGGAAAAGCACACAGGCATAACATTATGACCAGCCAGCCTCTTAAGTGATCAAATAGTGCGTCTGATAATTACTCCCGTCCCATGCGCAAACTATGTCAGAGCTTAATCTGCAATTTAGGCAACACAAATTTGTCTAACCCAACGTACTCCTCGCCAAACATTGCTCAAGATCCGACGGTCACCCACTGCTCCTGTGCTCCAGTGGCGTTGAAGGTTTTGTGGATGACCGGTCCAAATTGTGTTGCCCTTCTCAAACTGGCTGGTCTATTTTTCTTATTCATAACGCATAAACTCTTAAAATGATCAGGACATACTGTAACATGCTTTCGATTAAACTGGCAGTGGACATAGTGTTATGCATGACCAATGTAAAGCTCCAATTGATCAGTTGGTGAGTGATGAGTTACCGTAATATGTTTCACTTGTTGTGTGTAGGCTGGGAAAGCAAGAACGGTCCACCAAATGATGTTGCAAGCGCTACTGAGTCACTGTGAAATACGAGTGGTGACTGGCAGCACCTTCATTAAGTCACTCATCGAGCCAATAACAAGAGGCTAATCCGCTAACTCAGAGAAACAGGCAGGTAGACATTACTTTGGCCACAGATGGGACCAAAACCAAAGGTGTATATTAGCAGTTCATGCATATGTGACTACGTGTGGTGATTTCAACAGGCAAGGTCAGTTTCATTAAATGTGTCTTTTCTCACTCACACTCTCCCACACTTCAGAGGGCTATTCCATGAAACAACCCGACAATAGGGTAGGTTCAATTTGATTGAGTCTCACAACACATTTTGAATGTAGGTTTAACTATCTAAATATGACCAGTAAAAAGAATATGAATGCATGAAAAATGTACTGGAGAAAAATGTCTATTAAGTCACAATCAACCTGTCATAAACATTCAGTGTGTAATTGTAGTTTCTATATATTTACTACTTTTTTTTAAACTTTTTTTCCAATCAACCCCCATGTACAGTAAGTTGTTATTTCTTTGATAATGTTCTTCTAAGACACACAAAGGCCTTGAGGTGTCTGATATTATGCAATGTTGATACAGACTTCAAGTGATGGTTCTCTTAACGCTTTGGAAGGATTCAGGAATTCTGGGTACAAATCTGTACAAACGTAAGTGAGACGACAGATATATTGGTCCCAGAAAACACTAGATTATTGAATTGTATAATTTATTTTCCTACTCAATCCTTTGGAGGGTAAAGGGGTGTAAAAAATATTAATAGAAAAAAAAAAGGATAAATGTGATGGAGGATGGGTTGTATGCTACACTTTTTTACGTGTACACAAAAATGAAAAAACAATTTCATTAATGGATCAAGGTAGATTTCAGGATGTTCCACAAGATTTAAAAAAGGTCCTATTTAAATCTTGCCTGAATGTAGAAGATAAAAGAACAATGTACTATTGATACTTATTTTAAGAGGCTTTTTATCACCTCCTATGTGTGTCTTAACATAATCTGTGAAAGCCCAGTCAAAATGTCAAAATCAAGACCTCTGATTTCTGGGTTTATGAGTTTATGGAATAGCCTCATCTCTATTCACGTCTGCAGTTTGAAAATGCATGGGCACACACACTGTAGGAACACACTGGAGACACAGAGCAGTGGCCAATGTCTGTCTGTCTGTCCTGCTCCGAGTAGAGCCGGCTTTATATTGTGAATTTGACCTTTTGCTATCGCTAATGTGCTGTACAGTGTGCGGCAGGATGTACGGCGTGTCGGTCCTATCAATGCTCTGTGAGGTGAGTGTCTTTAAAACTACTTAGCAATGCGCTTGCTAAATGTGCCCCAACAGTGGCTGGGTCTCGCTGTCGGGGGGCTCACCCTCAGGGGGGGCAGCTGGTACACCACGAACAGCGACGAGTACGCGCAGCCCACGAACGACATCAGGCTGGAAAAGTACATGACGCCCTGAGCCCCGCCCACCAGCGAGGTTAGGGGTCCCATAGCAACAGACACCAGGATCTGAGCCAGGAAGTACTGGCAACTCAGCAGAGAGATGTCCACGCCCATCCCACGCCTGGTGCCTTCCTCGGAAGAGCCGCAAAACTGCAACAAAGGCACAACAGTCACATGTAAAACAAATGTTTAAAAAGTCAAAAAGGTTCAAACTACAAAGAAATAAACAAGGTACTCTACGCTCATCAAATTATCTATTTCATTTAATTGTCTATTTCTTCATGAGTGACGAGCATGAATGTCTTTACTTTTTTCTTTTCATTCAGACATTTTAGGGCCCCAAACACTAAAGAGCATCTTCACCAGAGGACAAGTATTACAAAAACTCCCTTACCATTATTGTCTGGCATATTATTGCACGTTGTTTGTTTAGTCATCTAGATATCTTATACAACTAACGTTGCCTAAAGGTAATTATCTGCATAAAGCGAACTGATCCACCCTCCTTTGCAGTGGAACTGGAAAAGCACCTTAGATTACAGGTGAAATGTCTTCAACTGCAGAAGTCTCCTAATGTTGTTTTCAGTTGTGGTTAAGAGGCTTGTCATCACAGCTCACATAATGGCTGCCAGGAATCAGCAGCCAGGCCCGGCCCAAAATATTAAAAAAACTAACCTAAACCCATGGACATGCGGCACGGATTAAATTTCCAATGTATTTTAGAGCTACAGTGCACACCTTAAGATGCGAGACTGCCCCTTTCTCCCTCTCTCTCTCTGAGAGGTCTGCTTGCCTTGGATTTGAAATAGTGATTTTCAAGAAATAACCTAAGTAAATCTATTTTGAATGAAGAACAGCGAACTGCTTTTTCCACTTAAAAAGTCACCCAATTCTGCGGTTTAACCATGGTCCTGACAACCCCGGCTCACACAGTGTCTGACAACAATCCAGCTTGTTTGGTATATATATAGCAAACACATACATGCATTTCCTCTATAACATTTAAGCATACAAACATCAGGCCTACTAAAATGTTGTTCATCTCAGTTTCATCTAAAAAAGATTGCTTCTTGATTTGTGCGGGACGTACCTGAGGGCTCTGGTAGTATTCGCAGAGCAGAGAGTAAGGCAGCGTGCATAGAGAGGAGAAGAGCACTCCGTAGGTAACACACAGGGACAGCACCACATACAGGTTATTGGAGAGAGTTGCCAGCCCTGTACCCAAACCGAACGCCAGATAGGCAAAGAAATACAGAGTGCGCAGAGAAAACCGCTCTTCCAGTTTCTCCAATATGGCTGCAAGAGAGAAGAAAAAGCTAATATGAGCACAAACATTACAATGCATTACTCGTGACCGGGGCATGATCACAGTAAGTTTTGGCTGTGCTGTATAGTATTTTACCTGAGTAGAAAGCAGCACTGAATGCATAAATGCACATGCCCCAGCAGCCCATACTAACGCCGGCGTTGTAGCGCTGGTACTCCTCTGAGTCGTGAGGGGCTTTGGGGTCTCCCTCGAACACCACCTCCCCCATGAAGTCAGTGTAGAAGAGCAGCATGCCCTCAAAGGACAGCCAGCCTGCAGACAATTAGGTTTAAGATTACTAAGATTACTTATTGAATCACTGCAATTGTAGTTTTACTGTTTTCTTCCTCCATGTGTACTAAACAGACTCACACACAAAATGAACACAAAAAAACTATAAACTTGTTTGAATAATTACCCAAAAAATGATTAGTGCATAAACTTCTTAGAGAAGGAGGCATTCGGTAGATGGCTATACACAGCAGCTTCATGGACATTTGAGATTCTCCCGTCTCCACATTCTCACTGAGGTCACTTTCATAACGCACTCCATTCAGCAAAATATTGGCAACCTGCAAAAAGGAAAACACACAGGTGAAGTTGGTCAAACCTATGTGACATACTAGGGGGTGAGTAGGGGTTAGACGATTCACGTTTGTCACAATACTTTAAGTATCTCGATACATATGAGCCGGTACGTTTATTGTTATACTGAATAACTAGAAAAGAACAAACAAGTTTAGTTTCCAAAAGTAGTGAACCAAATGTTAATATTATAATATAATAATGTTATTTCATTGAGTAAAGTATAGCTTGGTAAAATAAGCATTTTCTTTTTTGTTTCAACCAATTCATAAACATTTGTCTTATTTAGACCATATTTATCATATAGCCCAAACTTATTCAATATTTGCAGTATCAGGGCCACATTTCATCAACCCTTTCCTCACAGCACATGTTTTACAATAGTACCGGTTATAATATTGATAATGGAAAGGAGCTCCATGGCAACGCATCAGGGAGAGGCTTGTCAAAGACGAAAACTTTTCAGAGGAATAAATAGGCAGCTCTTGTTGCATAAAATACATAAAACATTATTTTTGTGTTTTGACAACACTTAAAAATTTTAGCCACATTGCATTTCCATCCAGCATGAATCAGATTGGCAATAGTTTATGTATGAAAAATAAAAACTGGACACACCCCTTCATTAATGCTAATCATAAATCAATGCTGAATTAGACCTACACTTGATCTAAATTTGTTGTGTACGTTTATTTGTGAAATCTGTAAAACAGTTGCTCATGCCGACCTGTTGGCTAAAGGTGACTGTCCTTCTGCGTCCATTCTCCAGGGTGAGAGTCTGAATGGCACAGGGCTCCTCTATCAGAGCCAGGCTTTGAGGTCTCTTCAGGATGGACCCTCTGTGCCCCCCTGCTCCGTTCTGTGGCCCTATCCCTCCCCCGTCGCACTGCACATCTTCAACCTCCTGCGCTTCTGTAGCTGTTTCCTCTCCCCTCTGTACTGTGGAAGCTTCCTCTGTCCCCTGTATGGACTGGACAGGTGGAGGAGTGTCCCCTGGTGGCAGTGGGGCAGTAATGCAGTTTGGCTCAGGATTTTGGGGCGTCTGCTGCCCCGTATAGCAGTCTATTAGAACTCTATCTATATAAGATGTCCCCAGTGATGATGCAAATTCATTGATGCCAGTCATGGAGCCATCTCTGCTAATAAAACTGCCATATTTGGGAGTGAGCGGACTCAAAGGAGAAATAGGGCTGGTGAGACCAGCACACAGTCGAGCATTGGCACTACAGCTGTGGGCCAAAGGATCCGAATTATGAGAATTTGAGAAGTTATAGCTGTAAAGGCCTTCTTCCTCATCTTCGTCAAGCCCCGGAGCAGATCCAGGTGGGATAGGGGGCGAGAGAGGGAGAGGGAGACTGGGGCTCTTCAGGTGTTTTTTGCTGGAGTTTTTGCTCGTCTGGCTCTTTGGTAGGGGGCGCTCCGGTATACTCATCAGAGTCATGGTTGTAGCGAACACAAGGGTTATACTGGTGAACAGGTAGATGACCCGTAGCTGTCCACCCATCGATTTTCCGAACTGAGTCTGGTCCCAATTGATGCCACCCACAATGTAGCCGAATCCACCTCCTAGACCTGGAAAAATGAAATAATTGAAGATTGGGCCGAGTGTCTTAAGCTATTTCATACCAAATATGAACTAAACGTATTGGTAATAATACGCACACAGTATAACAGGTATTCATGTCTTTCTAATTATTAGTGATTTCTAATTATTAGTGATTGTTGGGATGAATCATAGTCTTAAACCCACAAATTGGCAATTTTATGAAGGAAACTTAGGGAAAAAGTTGCAGGAAACGTTTTATAGTTATATACTACAGTATTGTTGAAGGGCAAAACAATTTAAAAGTCTATCTCTTAATTTGTCATGTCCTGTGCCCAAAAACGAATAACAAAGTAGATTTTCTTTTGCTAAGTCTTGAATATAATATAACATTAACCCTGCTCCTTCCCTTCCCCCTCGCAGTCTCTCCTCATCTCTTCCTCCTTTGTCACCCTTTAACATTGCGCACAACGACCTCACGCTCTTTCATTCAGCATTTACATCCTTCCTACGCTCTCACAGGACAAAATGCTTTAATGTATCCCACTGTGAGTTAAACACTGTCCCAAGAGAAAAACACTATTCAGATGGTCCCACTCTGGCGCTGGTGTCAAAGCGTGCCGGACTCTCCACGCGCCTGAACCTTGATCAAATCAGCCAAGTTTCCCATCGGTTCAAGGAAATATTTCAAGTCTGGTACCGTTCCGTGAAAGGAGAAAGATTGGGGACCACTGCATTTTAGTATACTCTAGTGGGCATTGTACCTGCAAGTAGTGCATGTATATTGAGCCCTCGGTCCTGGTCTTCTGGGCTGCACACATCCATCATGTAGGCGTGGCTGGGGTTATCGGCTGAGTCTGCGCTGAAGTCCATCAGAACCACCCCACACACCGTCAAGATGATCCCCCATTTGTGGTTCAGCGCCGTGTCAGACAAAACACCTCCGATATCCCGGCCGTTCAGCACCAGTGTGAGACCAAGCAGCGCACCTGCAACATATGGGGCAATGAAGCACTTGATTTATCAAATGTCAAACAGATGATGTGAACTGAACAACGCATTATATAGCTCAGAATAGTGCTATTAAAACTGCTGAGAATTTAGGGAATAGTGGTGCATTTTATAGGTAATATGATACAAAGTGGGTGAGATAGCATTTATAGATGTATTCACCAGTAGTTACACAGGAGAGCCTTTTTACATTGCTTTGGCTATTGCAGCTTTATGGACATTGTTGCATGCTTGGATGAAAACTGGTTGCCCATGTTTGATTTTTGACAAATATGTATTTAAGACATCACAATATTCTATAAATCAGTGTTTAACTGAGTTTGATGTGGCTTTTAAGTTGATTATGGGTAGTGCAGAATTAAGCAAAAGATGCATAAAACCAATACAATTAAAACAGTGGTTTTTTACAGTTGCGACCCCCTGTATAACAACTGCTGGTGTATGCAAGTATTTAGGGCAGGGCGATATGGCCTAAAATTATATGACAATACAAAAAAGAAATATCACAAAAATATAATTGACAAAGGACAAATTACTTCAAAAGCCTCACACCTATTGGGAAGATTAATTCAGTGATATTTTATTTTATTCTTTGTTTTTTTTAACAGCATACTAATTTCCTCACAACTATGATCTACTCTAGCAGTTTACTTAATTTCTTACAGGCCATTTACAGTCACTAATTTACTAATCTACTTTATTCACGGCAGTACAGTGGTTAGAGCTCGTGCTTCACAGCTAGAAGGTCGGGGTTCGATTCCCACCTGGACCAGGCCTTTCTGTGTGGAGTTTGCATGTTCTCCCGTGTCTGTGTAGGTTTCCCCACCACTAAAAACATGTACAATAGGCCAGGATGAATGAGAGTGTGTTTGAGAGTGCGCATGGGGGACAACGGACGTAAATTAGCCCAGGCTACAATCTGGTGTGGCTTGTTTACATGCATGAGACCCATGTATGTTTATTAACATGCACTGTCCCGACCAAATAAACCAATCTTTTGCCTGTAGAAGAGGATGAAATGCACAGAAATAAATCTGATTAACATGGGTAGGACACGCTACCCTGTCTTCAGTTTAGACAACAAACTCCATGTCCTCTTTTGTGAATCCAAAAGTCGCCGTCTGTAACCTCAGCATTCTTCTATCACTATTTCCCCATGTCCTATCTCCAAACCATGTCTATTTGGCCTCTGTGACTTCGTTTTATTCCGTGTTAAGTGCAAGACTCACCTATGGCCAAAGCAAAAATGAAAGGTCTCCTTCGCCCAAAGCGGGATGTACACCGATCACTCCAGGCTCCAAGGAGTGGCTGAACGAGGAATCCTTGACAAAAGCAAAAACAAGAAACATTTTCCTGGGAAGTAATATATGCATATTAAGTATAATGTATACTATACTATACTATCAGTAATTACTGGACAAAAGGCCCATTAGTATATTTTCTCCCCACACCATTGCAGTAATTATCTTGATATTGACATTCCTCCTGCGAAAAAAATAAAAAATCCTGCCTTTGTTTGTTTTTCATTTCATACTGTGCAGTTACCTAGAATTGGGCTGATAAACCACACCAGACTGTAGAACTGATCTGGCAGTCCCATCTGCAGCAGTACGGGAGTGACGTAGGCCGTCTCCATGGCATAACTGAACTCTATCCCGAACAGGATGCAGCCGTTAAAGAGCAGCTCCTGGAAAGTGCGTCTGGGTGGCAGGTCAGTGAGGTCTAGCTGGTCTAGGGGGCAGGGCGTGTTGGGCGGAGGCGGGGGCGAGGGACGGATGAGCTTTTGCCGTTTGGGGTGTCTTTGGAAGTTGTTGGCGCGATGGCTGAGGTGGCGCGTGGTGGAGGTGGGGAAGCTGGCCGTTTTGGGCAGTGAGCATCTCCACACTCCGTCCTGAGCTGAGGAGAGCCTCCCCCCAGGACTCGCCAACAGAGGGTCACTGGGGGTGCCCATGCCTGGAGATGACATCGCTCTGTAAACATAGACAAAACTGATCAGACACTGAATACGCAAGTGTTTCTATCACCTATTATAACAAGTGATGTGCGGATTGTGGCCTCGGTAAGAACGGGCTCTCCTCCCCATGACTCAGATGTTTCCCTACAGTCAACAGAACAAATAATCCTCCAGTTATACTCCTGATCATGTGCCTGAAGATCTTGCAGTTAAGATATTCACAAAGGTCTCTGGATATTGCACTGTAGGCGCACAGTAAATGAGACACGTTACCCGAACAAAAATATTGGCCATGACATAATGTACAATGCTGAAAAGAGCTCTGATATTAATCTAATATCTTGACTTACACAAGAAAGAGACCAGATGGATCTTAACTTGACAAGGGCAAAAATGGGGGGGGGGGGGGAATAAATAATAATAATAATAATAATAATAATAATAAGGCTTTATTAGCAAAAGCAAATGCTCAAGATTTGGTCTAAGCCCGCAAGATCTGAGCAAAAGTCAGATATAGGCTACTAATGAAACTTGGTCTCAACTTGAGCTACCACAGGGACTAAACAAGGAATCAGCTTTTTGCTAAAACATCCCTCCTCGTTCCTCCTCTCGACTCTGTATTCCTCCTTGCTTTCCTGGTTATATCATTGCTGACCCCATAACTCGGGAGCACACATCGTCTCAGTTGACATCCTCATTTCAAAGGCCATCCACTGTAAACGCATAGCGGAGTGAGAACCCATCTGCCTGCTGCTGTGCTCTCTCGGGAGGACACTGCGGTCTCCAGCGCAGCAGCAGCACTGTGCGCACCGCTGTGTTGAGGAGCACGACGACGTAGCGCCCTCTGCATCCAACGCGCAAGTGGCGTAGTGCGCAGCGGCCATGTGCTCGGCGCGCCGCTGCTGCTGCCGACTCGCATCTGCCGCAGAGCTCCCATCCGTGTTTCCGTTTTAAATATTTTATGGAAGAAGCGCCAATGTGCCACAAAAGGAGTCGTGGGGTAGTCAAGTAATGTCATTCTGTTGCCTTAAACAGCTGCGATATTTCGCTTTACGTTTCAGTGTGTCGCTATTTAGGCTATGCGAGATGAATTGGCCAATTTGATGGCTGCCCTTTATGCGTGGGGATGCACCTAGCTAAGCCATTATGCTAGTGTCTTTTCTCCTCACCGTGACGCGTTATTTCTGATGTGGAGAGGACCAGACAATCGAGCAAACTGTGATAGAAGACGGATGAGGCGTGCAAAATGCAAAGGAGAAAGATGGTCGAATTTACCTTGTCGGGGCGGATCGTCAATTATTGCAGCATGATACTTTGTAAATGGCCACAGTCTAGAGGTTTATGATTTAGAGGAACCGGAGGATAAATTAAACCCCTCATGATTGTTTTTTGTTGCCTTTGATGCAGTCATCCCGCCGTGCGCGCGCGTTCTCTCTCTCTCCGAGCGGCTCTTCCTCTGCTCCCGTCTGACGTCACACCCCGCCCTGCAGCATCAGCACCACTCAGTTTTCCACATCAGAAACATAATGCATATTTTAAATTTAAAAGGATTTTACGATAGGCTACTTATGTCTACATGAGTAATAGGCTGATTTGCAACAAACAATGCAAGCTCTTTGCTAACAGTAATGTAGTTTACATTAACAGCTTTATCATCATTGCAATGTGGGGGAAAATGTCTGCTTAGAAAGCGAAAACAAACATTTTAATTTAAGCCTATAGCACAAACGGTCTAAACTGAACTCTATTTCAACAGAACAAAAGGGGGTAAGGCTGCATTCATGACTATGAGTTGAACAATCTAATGTACTGAGAATGAAAATCAAAAACCTTTACAGGCATGTGCTGGCCGAGATGAGTTGCAGCACATAGCTTACTTTCGAAACCACAAAACAATAATTAATATTGCAGACCCACAACAACTAGACCTAGGCCTACTAATTTAGTCTGCATTGGAACTGCAGGCTGGTATCAATGGCTGACTATGCTCGCCAGTCCCACTATACTTTTCCATCAAGCACTCCTAATGTCAAAGAAAGAATTATACACCAGTGTTGAGTAACATAACGAATTTGCTTTTGTAGGAATAGCACTTCAGCTTGCTCACCTCATGTAACCTTAGCACACAGACCACAGCTTTAGTTGTTATTTGTTTTTGTTTGTTCTTGTTTTAAACGGTACATAATGTTGCCTGAGTTTATATCTCGTTGAATCCTATTATTTAAATAATGTGTCACAATTATTGCTTTGTGTAACCTGTAACCTTAGCCCTGCCTCTTTGATACGGCACTTCTCTGTGATTGGCTAATGTTCGCAGAGTCCCGCAATGCGATTGGCTCGTGTAGTTCACGAGGCGTATCCGGATACATCTGTTTTGCAACTGTTACATAGCGTGGGTCTCTGGCTTTAGCACACCATTATTAACCCTTTTTGCTTTTTAAGGTGTATATTTTAGTGTCGACCTCATTTAAGTTTGACACTTTACAGATTATTTTCTACCCATTTAAATGGCAAACATTGACCTGGCAGTGGTTGGAAACAACACGTTGAAGAGTGAAACAGGGGAGGTAATGCTAAAATTGTTTTTTTATCCATTTGTAATTCACTGTTGCGTTTAATATTTAAAATACCTGGTACATTGTTCACATGGGTCTTATTTAAGTCCTTAGGCAAAAAAGCTATTTGGACCCTGGTGAGGATAATTGTATATGATCACTCCATTATCTTATGCAAGTGGTATAACTACTACTGTCAAATGAGTGCAATTCACACATTATAGCCACAAGGGAATTTGACCGCTTGGGGCAAATCAGGCCAGTCTTTTACACACATTTTTTGTTGCTCTAGCTCTGAATGCTGCTCTAGATTGTTATTAATGTTGATTCAAAAACTGACTGTTTGCATAAAGTAGCCCCATTGGGTTTTATGACCAGGAGGAAGGCTGCTCTGTCTTCCAGGGTAAAGTCCTCTTTGTATTACTATTGTTGTGGTTATTTAGTTGCCAGTTTTTATTGCTAAACAGAAAATTGAATGCAAACACATTTAACATCAATCGAGTTAAATCAATTGGATGATTTATTTTTCTTTCATGAATGAGCTGAAATTAGATTTAATATGGCTCAGGAGAGTTTATATGAGGTCAGTCTTTATATGATTTTGGGAAAATGTCTTATTGTAATTATATCTTTTTAAATTGTGTTGTGTAGTATGAATCCTCTACTTACTATACCTATACTTTTTGTCTTTTTTTCAGACTGTGGAACTAAAGTCCCTATGGAAGGATCAGCCTGTGGTGCTGTTCTTTCTGCGCAGGTTTGGTTGCCAGATTTGCCGATGGATGGCGTCAGAAATCAGCAAATTAGAACCGGATCTGAAGGCCAGTGGTGTGTCCCTTGTGGGGATCGGACCAGAGGAGTTTGGGCTTCAGGAGTTCAAAGATGGCGGCTTTTTTAAAGGAGGTAAACTTGATATTGTCCACGTTGTTGTGTTAACTGCTCACTCACCAGAGAAAGGGGTTTTTACTGAGACAGATTTTATGGATTCATATGTGGCAAATTACTTGATTAATGTATCATAGCTGCACAATAAAGCACTGGTTTACGTACTTGGGAATGGCCAAAGACTATCAATAAACTAGTGTGCAAAGAATAGGTCATATCAGGTGCTGCTCTAACACAAATCAAAAACGTTACATTCGATAAACAGTATTTTACTAATCTACACCCCGTACAACTTGCCATAAGACAGAACTTCATTGATGTCACAGTGGAGAAATTCCCTTGCTACATATGACTTCCATGGCAATGATTTTTTCATTATGTTTTAATCGTAAACGTTAAGATCTCTTAACATCAGCAGAGTACAGCTTATGGGCTAAATAAAAGGTTTTTATTGTACAGGATAGAACCTGTACTTTGTGGTTTCTCTGGTGCCATTGACCATGAAGTAGAACAATCTCCTTGTTAGATTAGATTGCTTTCATTCAAAACTGAACTTGTGTGTGGCTTTCTCTCACTTTTTGTTGTGTTTATAGCTATTTTTGTTGATGAAAAAAAGAAATGCTACAAGGACCTTGCTTTTAAACGGTAACATGTCCCTTACTTACCTATATGCAAGGTGTTATAATGAAATGTTGCATATGTGTGTTAATGCTAGTAAAACCTTGTATTCGTTATTGGTTTTAGATATACAGCCCTCAGTGTCTTCCTGCTGCTCTGGGGAAGAAAGTACGAGACGTCTCTTCTAAGGTCAGTTTCCCAATTATTGTTACATTTTTAAAAATCTATTATTATTTTTAACAAAACCTATATTATAACAGTGTTGTACACTTGATTTTTTTTATCTTCTGTCAGGCTAATGCTGCAGGAATCCAGGGAAACTTTTCCGGAGATTTGCTCCAGAGTGGAGGCATGCTCATTGTGGATAAAGGTAAAGTTTGTTTGCATATTTTTTAGAGAGAAATCATGTTTTTTTTTAAATCACATACCAAATATTTGGACAACAATCAATAATATTTCATAATCTACATTTTATTTGTATGTGATTCAAGTGTTTATAATGAATAAATAGGAGCATTTGTGAACTTTGCTTTAGTTTCTCCTCTAGAGGGCAGTATTGCCATATGACTTTGTTGTAGTTGTAGCCTCAGTTCAGATGTGACCTTTGTAAAGCCCTAAAAAAAAGGATCATATTGAAAAAACGTCTCCAAGTTTGACCTGTGTCTACACACATGTAGACACAGATCAAGACTGCCTGTATGATTCTATGATTTTGACCATTAAAGATGCGTATTTCTAAGAAAACAACTTTGTGATCGTTCCCTTTGGTGTTCCTTCAAGGTGGAGAGAAAGTCCTGTTACACTTTATCCAGGACTCTCCTGGAGACCTGGTTCCTCTGGAGGACATTTCGAAAGCTGTAGGGGTTTCATCTAAGATCCAGGTCGGACAGAGACCTGTGGTAAGATATATTATTATATAAATCCATGGCTTCATTGTTATTATTATAGAAACACTGACAAAATAAGTGTCTCATTATATTTGTGGTTTTTATAGACACAATTAAATATGAAGAAATACTGCATCAATAATGTGCAAAAAATGTCATCTTAAAATTTAAACATTTAACAATAAACCCGTGTTTGCTCTCTGCATTTTTAGACTCTTAAGCTCCATAAATTTAACCACGAGTGTTAGATGTATCTATATGCATAGATTCTGTAATAAAGACCTTCAGATAATATTTATAAGGAAAAATATATTGATTAAATACACAAAGACCTAATTTCTTCAGAGGATTTTACAGTGGAGTCAGTTGTGCGTCAGTGAAGCTCATGCTTCACAGTTTATCACAGTTGGTCTTTCAGTGCATTTTACACGCATTAGTCCATCTCCACGCTTTAAACCTCTGTGTCACAGGCTTCTCAAATCCTTTTAAACTAATGTGATCACCACATCATCAGCCTAATGATGTTTGCCACACAAACAGAACTCCTCTGTCAATGATTAAAAAAATATTCAAGTTGTTCATTGACCGTCTGGTCATCTCTATCCAAATCCTGCATTGTCCTATAAATCCATCCATCTTCTTCCACTTGTCCGTTGCCGGGTCGTGGGGCTGCCTAAATCACATTGCACCAGCCCCTATGGCTCCTCCTGCAGGTGGTGGGTCCACAGAAGGACGGCCTCATGGTTCTAACCGGGCCTGTTGGTCTCTCATAAGGGGCTTCTGAACCGCTCTTTGTCTGACCCGTCACCTAGGATCTGTTTGCCATGGGAGACCCTACCAGGGGCAGAAGCCCCCGACAACAGGGCTCCCAGGATCCTTCGGGCGCTCAAACCCCTCCACCACGTTAAGGTGGCGGTTCCAGGAGGGGATCCTATAAATCCAATCATAACAAACAGGACTTACCATTAAAGTGGCATGACGTACTGTATTATGGATCAATGTCTGTTGTAAATTATAATCATTGTTTTGGACCAGTAAAGTGGCAATTTAAAAAGAAAAGTTTAAATAAAAGCTGGAACTTGGGCTTCTTCTTGGGTTTTACTCAGGGTCATGAGCAATTTCACACCAAGATAATTTAATTTAAATTTTAGTAATGCATTTAAGTCAGGTGTTATTTCTAGGTTAGACATATTTTAGTTCAGAATGTCTTGATCCTGATTTGATCTTGATCTAGGCTCGTACTGGGAAGGTCAAATACTTGACATGGTACTCAGTGTAAAAAGTGGAAGAACTGTTCTAAAACATAACTGACTGAAAGAGGGAGGAATATTTCACCAATATAGCTTGGATTCACTCATGACCCATTGGTCCAGTATGTTTGCTCTGCAACAGGAGAAATAAAGCTATTTTTTCTTCTTATGTCGCATTATGTGCTCGTATACCCCATTCCCAATAAAGAGGGTTAATATTGAACATAACAAATAATGTGAAATTAGCGGTAACACGGTATTTATTTTTGTATTTAATGGGCTTGTTGGCTTTATTAGACAGGAATGTACAGGTAAACAGCGGGGAGAGACATTCAGCGTCAGAACCCCAGACACTGAGGCCTTAAGCATATCTGTATTTGTATGTGCATCAACCTTTTGTCCCTAACTTACATACCAGTCCTCTTTTGGCATAATACTGTCCCACTGGCAGTGTTGGGGGTAAACATATTACAAAAGTAACGAGTTACAAAAATATATTACTTTTTTCAATAACTAAGGAATACAACATATTACTCAAACAAAATACGGGAATATATTAGTCATCACATTTCAAGTGACTTGAGTTACAAGTGCATTTAATTGTATGAACAAAAAAATGCCAAACTCCCCCAAATAAAATGCAGCACCAAATCAAGTTGGACACTGGTGTATAAGATCTGCAGTCTGTAGTTAATGTCGTCAAAACAAAACACAAGAGACTGGGGGAAAGCGAAGGAAAAGGAAATCTCTAACTGCTCGGTGGCATTATTACTATTTTCAGTTTATATTTTGCCAAAAGTAACTCAAAGTAGTGTAACTCAGCTACGTTTTTGAAACAGTAATATGTAACGCAAACATATTACATTTTTAAAGCTGTAATCGCTAATATAGAATATATTGCAATTTTTAAGTAACTTGCCCAACACTGTCCCACTGGAGCATTACTGGCAGGAGAGGATTGGTATTAGTCAAGGACAAATTCTCTAGCATTACCCACTTTGCTATTTAGGCGCTGAACAAAGTCTTTTGTATCAACTATGTTCTTGTGAAATGTGTAGTTTACACCTGTCATAAGCACTTCAACAATAACCAACTGGCCAAATGCTGGTTCTGTTACTCCCTCCAGCAACAGTTGGCTTTTACACAGACCTAGATCTGAACATTCAAGATATTCTCAAAATAGCATCACCGTGCATCTTTGCAAATGTGCAACACCCCTTCCCATAAAAGCTGTCATGCGTTTTAGTTTGATGTTTTGTCGAGTCATTTTGAGAGTCATGGGCCTGGGATTGGTCAGTCTTGTGATCATCAGTGCTTTTGGATGTCATTCGCGTCCAGTACATGGTTCTTCTGCTCAGTGCCCAGGGCTGTTCCCACAAAACACTCAACGTCATAGATCCACATACAGCAGAAAAATCACCCTGTGTCAAAATGTGGTAAAACGTTTCCAAGGAAGTTACCCTGCTATATATACATATATATAAACTCTTCCTCACCCTCCGCGGGCGGTCTCTTTTTCCTCCAAGCTCGGGTCCTCTACCAGAGGCCTGGGAGCTTGAGGGTTCTGCGTAGTATCTTTGCTGTTCCTAGAACTGCACTTTTCTGGACCGAGATGTCTGATGTATTTCCTGGGATCTGCTGGAGCCACTCCTCCAGTTTGGGGGTCACTGCCCCGAGTGCCCCAACGACCACGGGCACCACTGATGCCTTCACTCTCCAGGCCTTCTCTAGCTCTTCTCTGAGCCCCTGGTATTTCTCTAGTTTCTCGTGTTCCTTTTTCCTGATGTTGAAGTCGTTGGTATTGCTATGTCAACCACCACAGCTTTCCTCTGCTCTTTGTCCACCACTACAATGTCGGTTGGTTCGCCGTTACCATTCTGTCCGTCTGTATCTGGAAGTCCCACAGGATCTTTGCTCGGTCATTCTCTACCACCTTTGGAGGTGTTTCCCACTTTTATTTATACATGTATATATATATATATCAATCAATTCATTTTCAATTATCTTTTAAACATTTTTTAAAAGATAATTTAAAAAAGGTGAACCCCGTCAGTATTGATAAGGGATTTCTGAACTCTCTTTTACTACAGAGTTTGATTAATGTGCTACAAACATAGAATGATGGATTGAGTCTTTACACCACACAGTCTCTAATCAGTTAGCCCCAGGGCAACTGTGGCTACAGAAGTTGGTCACCAAAGTGAATCAATCATGAGCAACTGTAAAGCGCTGTGAGAAACGACAACAAACACATTTTAATGCCCAGTATTCATATTGAATTATTTCTCTTTGTTTTCATCAAAACAGTTTTTTTTGCAATTGTTCTAATGTATTCTTGCATTTTGCTGAAGAAAATATATATTATAAATGTTTTCTGTCATTTACATTAAACTCCTCTTTTTACAGTGCAACGATGACGTCTGTAGTCGATAATGAAGTGTTGGATGAAGAAAGTTTGCACTCCCTAATTTTTGCAAAAAAATTAATAAATTGAAGCTGATGACTTAATGCTTTTATATTAATCAATGTCTTGATTTGTAAAAGTAAAGTATTTTTATGTAAATTAAAATGTTGATATGTTACTGATTCATATTTATAATTCTTTTCTACTTCATAATCCGTGGTGTTTGATGTAATCTGTTGAAATTCTTAAATAAATCATTCTGTGTTTTACATTTTAAATTTGTAACAATATTTTCTGGATAGTCTTCCATGATATTGACTTAAGAGCAACACTATAGGTGCCTTTGGTTTACCCTTTTTTCCTTTTACAGTGGACCTCATGAAACCTTCTTGTCCCGCGTAACCCTCTCAAATCTAAATGAGCACACTGTCCTCTGAACAGGCCTGACAAAATTACATTTGCTTGAAAATCTGTTAGAAATAATATAGAGGAATATAAGAAGTCCCTTAACCTCTTAACCTGAGCCTTAACCGAGTGCATTTTCTCCAGTTTGGCTTTACCCAAATCTAAAAGATTCTTGAAAGAGTGTCAAATAGTGACGAAAAACAAGGATGAATACGCAACAGAGCAACAAAAACGTGACAAAAAAATATATGAAAAAGTGACAAAAATGTGTGACGAAAACACAAAAGCCACAAAAGAGAAACAGAAAAGCGACAAAAAGCCATGAAAATATGGCAAAACATTACAAAAAGTCTTAGCTTTAAAATGAGACATTTTGTTCATTAATGCAGTTGAGTAGGTGCCATGTTATATGACTAGGAATAACACCCATTTCAAAAAGATTACCTCTGTTTAGGGGCCAGTGCACAGTGGTTATCTAAAAGCAAAGGGCCATATTGTAAATAGGCCAAGAATAAGGATGTAAAGAGACAGAAATGGCTGACAAGCAATTGTGTTTTGAACAGTCACTTTAATGACAATAATTACAGTTTTCATCACAAAAATAGCAGTTTAGAGATAATTACATAGCAGAAACATTCAAAAACGTACTCTGTATTCTTGCAAAGCAATGTGGTCTCATAAATATTCATGTAGATAAATAATCTCTCAGGAGTATACAAATAATACAAGTAACATGTTTATAAAGCAAAAACATAAATGCATTTTGGTCTGAGTCTGTACCACTGTATCATTTACAAGCTTTAACTTGGATAAGAAAAGTTTACAGAGCTTCTTACCTGATTTAACTTCTCACCAGCTATTTACATACGGTACCATAACATATACTTGAATGTACAGGACTGTGCAGCAGTGAAGATTTAAGCTAAGAGTGAATTACAAGTACATGTATTTATTTTTATGTGATTCTGTACCATTTGGGGATTTTGATTAATTTGGACTTTCAATTACTATCAGTATGTGTTTATTTCGATACATCCATTTCAATTAAATGTCAAAATTGATCATGTAGAGGAAATATTTTGCATTAAGGATTGATGTTGGATAAAATAGACCAGTACCCAACCTTTTTCATTTATGTAACACTTCTGTGCACAGCACTGTACATCCTTTGCCAGTATTTACCCACTATGAGAAAGATAGAGTATACATGTGAAGCATTTGCTCTTCACGAGCCAAATGCAGCATGGTTTCTTATGAATTCACCTCCAGCATGTCATCCAACAAGGCCTTTTCAGAAGCCTTGATGTTTTTATAATGGCTCCCCACGACCAGCAATGACATTTAGCAGAAAGAGTCCTTTGTGAATGCGCCCGGTCACGTGTCAAAAGCAGACAGTCTGCCCGAGAGAGCAACGCGCCCCCCGCCTGGACTAGTACTGTAATAATTAGTTCATCAGAAAACACTACTTCTAATCGCACATACAGTACGTGTTATGTCACAGAAAAGAATTCAATGCACTTCTTAGGATTGATTCCAGGAGGCAGATCTCAAAATGCAAAAAACACTATTCAAAAATACAAGCACTGGGATTTGACTGTGATCGGACAGAACAATTAAATCGAATAAAATGTTGTTATCCACTGGGTTTGTTATCCCACCATTGGCTTGCACTGTATCAACCCACATCATGGGGTGTCCAATTGTTGTTGGCCCTCACAGGCTTCCTGCCACTGAATTGGCCCTTTAGGGTTTTTGTGTGTGGTCTTTTTCAGGCCCGTGGTGAAATCAGATTTTCACCATTTCAGTGTTTCAAAGCAATGGCCACTCCTTGATGCTGCATATCTTTCATTAAGTTGTCCTTAATGGAAATGGGTTGTACACCACTGGAATATGTAACAAGCACATGTTCACAACATGGTTAGGCAGAAAATCTCAAATGATAGATGCTTGGTATAGATTAAAGGTGAACACAACCGTGATTTCAGTAGTTGTTATTGTGCTGTTTATAGCGGCACGGTATGAACCATGTTTCGAAAGATACTTAAACTTGAGTAGATACATTCTTTTGGAATTAAAAAAACAATTTCCATGGAAGCATAGCTGTTCTGACCAATCGCAGTCAAACACCAGGATCCTATTTCAAGATCTAGTTTTTGTGTTTTGTTGTGACATGCCCTTTAAAGCCACATGTAACCAATCGCTGAAGGCGGCAACACTCGGGCCATTATACCTCAGAAAGGTGAAAATGTCTGGCTGGCGAGACTACATGTGTGAAGAGATATGTAAGGAGACACGTACAAACTATTCCGGTTCTCAGCAAAAATATCAACATTTGTTCAAATACGTTGAAATCAAGAGATGATCATTATTGTTGATTTAGGTCATTTTTATGGCAATGGTTTAAACCCCAAACTTTACTGGGTTCACTGTATTTTTTTTTCTCATTTAAAGAGAAATACTATTTTAAAGAGGGAAGCTTTCAATTTTGGTTATTAATAGAGCTTAAGAAATGACACAATGGTGTAGGGTGGCGGTAGCTCAGACATTCTTAACTAATGTGGCTAATCCTTTTCGCAGCGTTCAAAAAGCACATTCAATTGGTGACGTAACAGTCGCGTGTACGAGGCTTTAAAATCAGTGACCGAAAACATCAAAACGTTCAGCTTCGGCGGGGAGCCTGTTCCTATGACCCCCCCCCCCCAGCTAGACTCGGGCCACCTCGAGCACAATGCTGCCCTTTGATGCAGCTGTCATTACCGCTTCATAAAGGTACAATAACAGTCCGGGGTTGCGCTCATTGTCCTGTGCGAGTCCGCGGGATATTAGTTTGGGTTCACCGCACGCACCTCTGCTTTCATCTCCACCAAAATGATCAATGTGAGATCAGAAAGCCTCTTCATCTGCTGTGTGGCCAAAGCGAGTGCGCGTCAGAGTGAGGGCTTTTTCTGTGTAATTGGCTGCGGTCAAGTAGAGTATAGGGTTTGGCTATCCTTTCGCACTGATTCGGAGTAATGCTAAGCCTGAATAATATACTGTGGAACAAGTTCGTGCCATTAAAATGGGACCGATAGCTATGTTGCATACAAAACTAGTCTGTCATGTCAATATGTTGTGGTCTTTCTTGTGACAGATGTGTGGTTCAATATATTTCCAAACAATGCTAAAAAAAAAAAAAAAAGAAGTTGTCCAGACATTAAATGGACTACCGGCATAACAGTCTCCAGTTTGTTGAAAAAGCTTCAGGCTATTAATATGACAGTAAGACACTAACAAAATATTGGCACTGCTTTTTTTTTTTCGTGGCAACAGAATTGAAGATAAAAACACAATGAAAACATAGGTAAACCATACAAAAAGGCATTAGCTTATAAGAGTTTAAAAACAAAAGCTTCTCCGGAAAGAAAGTCTCACGGCGGCAGCTTTCGTTTTGGATGTTAATGAGGGTAAAAAGCTGCAAAGATTTAACAGTCTTAAGTCTGTAGGTAATTGTGTGTCTTGCGACAGCGAGTGACCGGACTGTCCAAATGTGACTAATGCTACTGTAGTTCATTTATCACAAGCTTAGGCTACAATCACTATGTATTCAAATGAATGATTGATACTGTACATCACAAAAACTAGACTTTTTCTTATTTTTTATTATACTTTTCTCGAGTAAGGCTCAAAGGCAGTCGGCAGCTTCATCCCTTTTACACGGCCACTTCGAGAGTCAGCTATGTGGTTCTTTCCAAGCTGTCCAAGATGCAGTGCTGTGCCAAAGTCTCGGAAATCGGACGTTGAGGAATACAGATTTTATTGGGGTTAGTTAATGATTTGATTTTGGGAGAGACTTCAACATTAAGAAGCTTGACTTGAATCAAAATGAGCGTTCACCCCTTAATGGTGGGATATTAAGAGTTTGAGACCAGGCGTGTTAACCTTTGTGAGCCATGATCAGTGCCTTGACACTCTCCATGTGATTCCTGTTTTGGTTTGCACCGTTCTTTTCCCGGTCTTCCTTAAAAACACTGCTAACACTTTTGCACAGCACTGACGATTAAAACCAGTTTGATATCCCGACGGGCTTGAGAAGCATTTCAAAGCAAGTTTTTACATTTGAGGACTCTCCCCTCCGAATAAACTTGTAAACCAGTTTATCTTTCAAATCTCTACCAGACCCGGCACTTTTGCTCCGGGTTCATGGTGCTGCCTCGCGGACACTGAAACGCTTCGGAAAAGGCTTCGAAATTCTGGAGCGAGCCGAGGACCCTGAAGAAGAAAAAACAAACACAAAAAACAGTTTTAGAGGACAGCGTGGCCTCTGGGGGATGTTATGAGGCTGAGAGGGGCGCGGGGAACTCAGAGTACGCCACTGATTGCTTTAATGAATTGGCACAACAACAACAGTCTGCTCTGGAGGGAGTTCTGTAATAAAGTGAGTGTTTTCATAAGACAAAAAAACCCCAAACAGCTAAGGCCAACACGGCAGAAGGTGAAGAAGACCGTCTCGTTTCCTCAGGTAGGTTATGTAGGATTTTACTCGACTATAAACATGGCCTTATTGTGCCCCCAGATATAATATAAAAATGTTCACATTAACTGTTGATTTTACTGATAAAAATTGTAATCTGCAAGTACATTTTAATTCACTTCAAACTCACTCAAAATAGGTTACAATTAACTCACAAGAAAGAACTCACAGAACTTACATATTTGTTATTGTTTTGTGATACAGGTGATTTAACAGAACCTTGTTAGAGGTCATACCGCCTTTGCTATGCCCAATCCCGTCAGATCTTGGAAGCTAAGCAGGGAAGGGCCTGGTTAGTACTTGGATGGGAGACCGTTTGGTAACACCAGGAAGCCTAGCGAATGTAATGAGTGAGTGAGTGGTAGGTGGTGGTTGGAGGGGCCGATGGCGCAGACTGGTGCCTCGCTTCCGTCAGTCTACCCCAGGGCAGCTGTGGCTACAACAGTAGCTTACCACCACCAAGTATGGAGTGAATGAATAATGAGCTGTGAAGCGCTCTGGGTATCTTGAAAAGCGCTATACAAATCCAAGAGATTATTATTATTATTATTAGAATATTTTGTAGCCCCTGCACAGCCAACCAAGGGCACCTCTCGTGCTGCCCATTTTTGACATTCCTTATTGATAATTCCATCTTTGCCCGCCGTCATCTTAGTGTGGTATTTGCCCTTCACAAACACCTCTCCGTTTCCCTTTGCATAACATAGCCTTACAGAAGCCTTCTGCCACGCACTTACCAAAGGGCCTCACTGGCATTCTTGGCTCTCTTTTGGCACATAGCTAAACATGATCAATACAATCTCAATGTGTTGAGAGTTCATGTCTCCAGGTCCCGGACTAAATCTGTCCCTACCTCTCTTCGCAGCTCTACAGCATACACCTGTGATAGACCCAGTGTACTGGCTCTGTCCCACCGAGTGATGTGGGAGATAAGATAAGACAAGATAAGATGGCCTTTATTGATCTCACAATGGAGAAATTCACTTGTTACACTCAGGGTGAGCAGAATAAATAGAATAAAATCTTATATGCCATGACTACCAAAAAACTTTAAGGGGGCAAAAAGTATAAACAGTCAAAAATAAAATAAACAGACTATAATAATAATAATTTTAAAAAAGTCTGTAACCTGTGCCTTTTGTCCATTGAGGCATTTGCACTTGAATCAATAAAGCAACAGTATTCAAATTGGCTGACAGCGCTGAGGCTCTTGTGTGATAGGTTGGTTAAATGTTTAAATGGAGATAATGTTTACCTGTATTCTAAAGGACTGTGAGAGTCTGTTTTGATGGTCTGACTTGCATACTCTGGTCGATACGCTCCACACCACACCTGGAGAGAAAACATATACACACTGTAATATGGAGGACAAGGCGTAGGTATCAGTGTTGGTAAGGAACACCAACACCCTGAAAAAGGGGAAAATAACACCAACTGTGATTTATGATGCAACCAATTTAGGATGTATTTAGATCAAATGTTTTATATATAAAAAGTTGTCTATAATCTTTGTCTTTGCAGTATTTTTCTGGTTGAGAGATGGTGATGGAGGCGCAAAAGTTCAATCTGGCCTCAGGCGAAGAATTGTCTTGACTTTTACAGCAGGCTACAGATTAAGATCTATTGGCCACTGTCAAAGCAAGAGCAACAAAGAATGGGGTTCTTGGTAATGTTCCTGTTCATTCTTTGGGACAGAATCCAAATGTTGTAAATCTAATCAGTGTATTTAATGTCTTTACATTAGAGGGGTTTCTCTTTACCTTCTCCCTCTTTGCTTTGGTGGCCCAAAAGTGAACTGCCCCTCTGAACATCGACTGTCTACACACTCCAGATGATGAAATTATATTTGCCTCTTGTTACAATGAAATAAAGCTGTCTCAAGTTGAGGTAGTGTTCTTGGCATGGTTTTCAAGTCATACCAATTGTGTCAAGGTCGCTTGTACTTCCTGTACCAGAAGGTTTTCCAGACCACATTTACTTACTTTACTGTTTTACAATGTAGCAGTCTGACACTGAAATCAAATAAATGCATTTTCTACTGGTAAACATTCTACTCCCATTATTACATTTTACAAACATATTCAAAAAGAACTGTAAAAAGTTTTGAAACGATATGCTATACATCAAAATAACTAAAATGTCAGTATTGAGATTCAGCCAGCGAGCCTATTCCATTGCTTTCACTGTACAGTATTTTAACATTCAAACAAGTTAATTAAAGTCAGCATTTTCAATGATTAGTGTAAAGTCAGTTCCTTACTTAATGATGGATGTGTCCATATAGTGTGTTGACATGCAAGGATACAGTAAATGGGTAAAATAGGACCAGTTATTCATGAAAATAACAATGACTATAGACTACTGTAACAGGCAGAAGATTGGAACACAACACAATTTAATAAAATGGCCATTTACTTGAGCAAAATTGAGAAAGAAAAGTTGCTTGTGATCCATGTCTAAACCGGGCAGGCGAGGCTCCTCTCCCGCAGTTTCCACCCACTTCAGATAGGCCTGTAAGAGTTAATGAAAAAAGATAGTGTTAATTACCCCATCTGCTGTACCAATAGAGGACTTTGATAATGGCGTTTTATAGGAAATATCAAACCTTATACGCCTGACGCACTCCTCCGTTATCTGCGATGTTTTCTCCTAAAGTGCTGATGCCACTGACCTGGAATAACCCACAGAAAAATAAGGACAAAATGAATAAATAAATACGACTCTAGAAGAAAGTCCAGTTATGAGAGTAACTATATGGGGAATACATATTAAAAAAAAAATCCATCACTTAAAATTAAATAAAAGAAATTAAAAAAAGAAGAAAAATAGAGCTTTCGTAACAGAAGTATTTTTTTTACTAATTATTGCTAAGTCAATCGTGCGATGAAAATGAACAAATACGTAATAATCTCACATTTTGCCCGCCGGCGAGTTTCCAGATAAAGTTGCCGTACTGTTGCACCATGCACTGGGACTGATCCTTAAAATGCTCGGCCGAATAATTACTCCACCAGTTCAACATGTTTCCGTCTTTGTCAAAATTGCGACCTGCAGGATGAAAACAGATGAGGCAAAGTGGTGACAATACAGTCATTCTAAAGGACAGGTCAGACTTCTATGGAGGATTTTGCCTTTTCAGCCAACAGCCAAAAATCTTAAGACGAAAGTGAAAAGAGCTGTGATTTCAAAAGGATGCAATGTTGTGTTGTAAGTAGAGATGCGCCGATTCAGGTTTTTTGGTTCCGATACCAATACCGATACAGGGGGTTTGAGTATCTGCCGATATCCGGTATTAACCGATACCAAGAGACTCTCTTAAAAGTGGCTGCTGTGAGTGAAAAAGTGAATAGTCTCAGACTTTCTCCATTGTGAGATCAATAACGTCTTATCTTTTCTTGCTAATGAGATGTTGCTTATCAATTGTCCATTATATCTAAACTGTAATGAAAAAACATTCAAGACTTTTCTACACTAAATATCCTCAGCTACGTGACTCAGGCTTAGGTTACATTAACCTAAACAACTCACATAAAATGATCTGATTATTATAACTTGTGCATTACAAATATGAAATGCATAAGTTATTATTCAACAGCATTATTATATTAGGTTACTTTAGATGATCCAACCATTGTTTCTGTCCCAGCCATGATTAGATGTTGGCTAGCATTAGCATGCTGCTGCATTTTGCATTTTTGGCAAGGAACTAACTCAACTATTGAATTCTCCAGGTTCTGAGCTTCAAAATTACTCATGATTCACTTACATCCAGTTGGTGAAAGTTGAGTTTTAATAATGGTGAGAGCCAAAACAGGTATCAGTTCAGTATCGGATATTTAGTATCAATACCCCATATGGTATTTTTTCAGTATCGCCTCCGATATCGGATACCTGTATCAGATACCTGTATCAGATGGGTGCATCCCTAGTTGTAAGAGGATTTAAAGTGAAATAATAAAATGTTTCACCGTTGTCGTCAAAGCCGTGTGTGATCTCATGCCCGATGACCATCCCTATTCCTCCGAAGTTCAGCACCTGGTGTTGGTGTTTACTAAAGAAAGGCGGCTGCAGGATCCCAGCGGGAAATACTTCAACAAAACAAGGACCAGCACATTAGTAAGTCATTAACCACAGCAACAACAAAGTGAAACATCATTAAAGTGCAATTGACAGGTTTGCAAGTTTGTGTAATTATTACTGGGATAACGCCTGTGATGGCATTACTAAAGTTTTACACCGGTGATGTGAATAATTCATGAAGGAAAGAAGAAAAAAAGTTCTGAAACATCATTGACAAAGAAAGAGAGAGAGTTTCATATTTTACGGATTGAACTGAGACTCGCTCATGGCCCTTATGCACAGAGCGGCTGCATAGTTATGGAAATGCTATCACTTCCCACATCTTGTGCCCATTTCCAATAAGGAAGTGAAATAATAGGTAAAGTAAGTCTAAGTAAAGAAGCAAAGTTTAGAGAAGAAGAAATACAATTTTTCAATGATGGTTCTCTGTCTAGGACCAAGGCTAATAACATTACTACTGGTACTAATGCAGTTTAGCGTACAACACATTAATAAATACTGCATTATGTGAGTCAATATTGTTGAAGCAACTCTAAATTATGTGAAGTTTTTATGTAAATGCAATTTGAGGACAGACAAAACAAAAACAAGCAATCTCAAAGGGGGTCTTACCGATCTGATTTCTGTTTGGGGAGTAAAAGGCATTGACCAAAGCAGCACCAATGATCCACCTAAGGGACATTATATAAATAAGTAAGAACAAGTGCTGTAAGCAATCAAATATCTGGCATGTAACATTATCTTGGTCAATTTGCACAAATCAAACCTATTAATATCACCAAGAAAACATTATCAGTAATATGTACCGTATGTAATTTTAGCCCTGCCTTGTATAGTCTTACAATCTGAGGGTCTTACAGGTCTGGGTCCACTGGTTCTCGGAGCTTCTTGAGGCTCTTGTGGGCCTCAGAGCGCAGATTCTCGAGGATGTTCTCAAAGTAATGCTCCACACTGAAGTTCAACTGTGAACAAAACAGATTTACAACATTAAGTTAAAGCAGTGTAGAAGGAAAACTGTAAAACGGGGGTGTCCTGTATGGTATTTACGTGGCTGTATTCCTGATCAAGCTTCTCATTGTCCTCTTGCAGAATGTGATCTGGGTAGCCAATGTGCTCCTTTATTGACATTGCCTGAAAAAAGTGCAGTAGTTTAGAATCATACACCCCATCCAAGACGCTTCCTCGCTCTAAATAACCCAGTCCAAAAAACTACACTTTTGCTTCAAGGAAAAACTCCTGTACGACTGAGAGCTAAACAAACCTATCCATCCTCATTGACACATCTCATGGCGAAAGAACCAGCTCCAGCCCTTTCATCGCGTGTCACCTGTCTCTACACGCCGTATAAAATCCCATTGGTCCTGTGTGGCTCGAGCACCCACCGAACTCTTTGTCCAAAAATGTGTCCCTGATTATAAAATGATTCAATCACAATGTGCTCTCCCTTTCCTTCCTCTCTCACATGTGCGAGCTCGCCAACCCGTTAGATTAATATTGGTGTGGCGGTGCTGCGACGTTCTGCTCGTTTAGCTCAAGGAGAACGCCCGACTTATAAGCCTGGTGCTCGTCGATTTAGAAACAAAAATGGTGGTTCGGGTTGCTTGACTGGGCCATAGACCGTTAAAAAGAAACTGGGGAAAATGTAAATGTGTGTCACTGTACCTTTTCTCGGGCCTTCTCTTTCGACGTTACGTCCATCCAGCTCAGCTCCTCCAGGGTCTCCACATAAGCTTGCTGGATTTTAACAATGAGATCACTCACCTGTGAACAATCAAACTTCTTAATTTTCTATGATTCTTGGAAAATTTTCTTTTTTTAATGATTTTAGCATCAAACTGCTAAAATAGGAATCTTTAAAAAACCTTTCCGAACCCAATGTCAATGTCAGATGCATCTAAAACCACCTCACCATGCGTTTGCTCTCTCCAGCGAAGGTCTCCCTCACGTACAGCGCGCCCACTGCGTTCTCCATGCTGTTCTGAACATAACGGACACACTCGCGCCACCAGGCGTCCTCTACTGTCGTCCCGTAGAGATTCTGGCAAATAAAACCAAACTGCTCTCACCGTGTGGGCCCAGATTGTAAAACTATTCGAGGGTTTTTGAGCCTTGTACCTTTCTGTATCGCGCTCTGGCGTCTTTGAATCGCCGACTCAAGCTGTTCACTCTGTCGATGACGAGCTGCCATGTGAGGTAGTTCTGCATAGTTCTGCGATAGAGAATAGTCCTTTCGATTTGCAAGACAATGGATTTGCGTACTACAAAAAACATTTTTTATCATATTTTATCGTTTCGCTTTACCCAAATCTAAAAGCTTCTTGGTAAAAATGGTCGAAATAGCGACAAAAATGAGACGAAAACGAGGATGAAAACGCAACAAAAGAGCGACAGAAATGTGAAGCAACAGAAATGTGATGAAAAATAGTATGAAAAAGGCACAAAAGAGCAAGAAAAAAAAGTGACAAAAAATGCAACAGAAAAGTGAAAGAAAGCGATGAAAATGTGGCAAAAATGTGACGAAAATCCAACAAAAAAGCGATAACGCAGCAACAATGTGAGGAAAAAGATCAGTTTCAATGAGTTTATTGGTCTTAGCTTTCGAATGAGGCGTTACGCTGTTGCTCTCCAGTCGAGAAGCTTTTAGATTTGGGCAAAGCTGAACTGGACAAAATACACTTGGTTAAGGCGGTAAGAGGTTAAACTGACCTGGCGCTGTGTCGGGAAAGGACCTCGTTCATCTTCTCCAGGTAGGGGGCGCTGTAGACCACTACCTCCTCCTCTGACTGGACCTCTAAGGACACGCTAGACAGGACGCCTTGGATAAATCTGGTCCAATTAAAACCCTGGCAAAGAAAAAAAGGCTTACGTTTGAACCACATAAAACCATATCACCATCCGAAATATATTTCATGATCAGTTAGCGAAAGCTCAGGAGCTGTTTTTGGGAGGCCATGTTGTACCCCCCTCTTTCAGTGTATTCAAACATTCCCAGCATGGAAGCAATTTGTTGAATATGTCATAAGACGCTATTATATGAAATCACACTCACATTAAAGCCGTACGTGTTCTGCAGCTCACTCAGAGTCATCTTGTTGTAAAGGACTGTCACGTCTTGGCGCTCCTCGGCTGGAGACGTGGCCTGCTCAGAACCAAAAAAAGGTACCATTTCAGAGCGGCATTTAAATGAACATGTCACATTCACTGAAATCCTTTGCTCTGCTCCCGACAGCTGCAGCCTCTCGCTAAAAGCTTGGCTCACGTCCTCGGTTATCTGTACTTAATGTGCCACCACCAATCTCTCCCTTTTACTGGAAGCTCTGAAAACCCACTCATTTTTCCTACATTGTCGTCATGCACTTTTCCTGAGGCCTCCTGTTGCGGCTGTCACTCACGTTGGCGATGTCCGTCTCCAGCTCCAGCACTTGCACCATCTCTTCCCAAACGCGCTCGTCATCCTGTGTCAGGTTCCTGTCCTCGCGGGTTATTTTGGCAATCGAAGCCATGAAGTGCAGGTAGGCCTCTCGAACCTGTGGGAGTAATGGCAACAAACATGAACATCTGTGATATGTGATAACGGGCAACTAAATGATGCCCTCTTTAATCTATTGTTTGGGAATGCAAATATCAGCTAATTACAGAACAGGCGCTCACCCTGAATGTGTTTGGAATTGACTGAAAGCATTTAAAGCAGTACTAAGTAACTTGTTTACCTTAATAAATCATTTTCGTAGTCCCCCTGGGGGTAATACAAGTGTTAATGGGATGATTGGGGGGTCCTTCATCTCCCCCTGGTGTCTCTGGCCAGAAAACCACACTTGCAGCTTTCCCTGCTCCGACCCGGAGGGCCCAATACACACTGATAGTATCACGAAGAAGAATCTAACAGGCTAATGGGCAAAGCTAACTGCGGGCTAGCGCCACTTAAATAGTATTTACAGCCAAGTTTGAGTGGAAAAAAAAGATCTCCATTGTGTAATTGGATGTACAATATAATAATAATTCATTTTATTTGATGGCGCCTTTCAAGTCACCCAAGGACACCTTACAATTAAGAACACAAAATACAAATTTATATAAAATCACTAATAAAATCACAGGGCATGTGCAGATTTGAAAAGGAAGATCTTGAGTTGAGTTTTGAAAGTAACTAAAGAGTCCAGTTGACGGAGGGGCTGTGGTAAAGTGTTCCAGAGCTTTGGGGCAGAGTAGCTGAATGCTCTGGCCCCCATAGTGACCATTCGTACTGTGGGGATGGAGAGGAGACCAGCAGAGGATGAGCGGAGGGAAGGGGACGGAGTGTAAGGGTGAAGCAGGTCAGACAAGTATGGAGGAGCTAGATTATGGAGTGCCTTAAATGTGAGCAGGAGGAGTTTGTACTGGATTCTGTGGGTTACGGGGAGCCAGTGGAGTTGGATGAGGACCGGTGTGATGTGCTCCATGGATTTGGTTCGAGTGATTATTCGCGCTGCAGCGTTATGGACATTTTGGAGTCGTTGGATGAGTTTTTGGGGGAGGCCAGTGAGGAGAGCATTGCAGTAATCCAGGCGTGAAGTAACAAGGGCATGAACAAGTACTTGGGTGGAGTGTTTTGAGAGAGACGGGCGGAGTCGGGAGATGTTGCGTAGGTGGAAGAAGGCTGCACGGATAGTACTGTTTATGTGGGAGTAGAATGAAAGCGTGGAGTCCAGTATAACACCCAAGCTTTTAACTTGGGGAGAGACGGGAACCAGGCAGCCGTCAATGCAAATATTGAAGGGTGGGGATTTGGATAGAGTGGATTTAGAGCCCATAAATAGTATTTCACTTTTATTGCCGTTGAGTTTGAGTTTGTTCGCTGACATCCAAGCTGTAATGGCCTGTAAACAGTTGGTTAATGTGGTGGGGCAGGCGGAACCGGGTTGTTGTGGACAGATAAAGTTGTGTGTGGTCAGCATAACAATAAAACTGAATACCAAAGTAACGAAAAATATTGCCATGGGGAAGAATGTAAATTAAAAACAAGAGTGGACCTAAAACTGAGCCTTGGGGAACCCCGTGATGTAATGGAGATGGAGAAGATTTGATGTTTTTGACCTCAATGAATTGTTCTCTGTCGGTGAGGTAGGATGTGAACCATAGGAGAGCAGTGCCTGTGACCCCAGTGCCAGCCAGACGCTCAAGCAAAACTGAGTGAAAGATGTTATTGTCTTTTCTGTCAGTATAGTAGTATTTACTCTCACGGACAATTAATAAGTAAAAAACCGTGACACGACACCTGCAGTGGCGCTTATGGCCTCTAGGGGCATGAGTTACTTAGTACTGCTTTAAGGAAAGGAATACTGTAGTGCTTAGAGAGACGTAAAGGAAATGCAGCATTGTTTTATTAGGTGTAGAAGTGAACCTCATAAAGTGGCCAATAAATATATAAAGTATTGTTTAAACACAAGTCTAACCTTTTTGTAGTTTCCATCATTGAAGTAATAATCTCTCGATGGCATTCCCAGTCCTGGCTGATCAATCTGGGCAACAAAATGGTTAAATGCTTTTCTTTTTTTATAATTTCACTTCCAGACTTTTCACAGCCCCTTCCTCCTTGGTCTTACATAGATGATATGTCTCTGCGAGTCGCGGTCGTCTGTCCACACGTACATGTCCAGCACAACCTTCTTGTGAAAGCGAGCTGTGAGAGTGGCGAGAGTGTCCTCCAGGCTCCAAAACTCCCCTGAAAAAATGAAACGGCACAGAGTTATAAAAAATAAAATAAAATAAAAAGCCTGTGCTTGGCTCAAGTGACTTTAATTGGGATTCATTCTGATCACTTCAAAGCTCCAATTGCCTCCACTACTTTTTAGACTTTTAGTGCTGATAAACTTAAACCTTTTTCCTTACGCACACATTGTTTTAAGTGAGAAAAAGCAAAGTCAAGGTGTCCGAGAGTACTTTGAAAAGCCTGAAAATCGCCTAATGTGGGACATTTATTAATTGCAATACAAATGCACTTATTGCTGTTCTTGCACATTTTACAGCTGGTAAATCCCGAGTTGAATAAATCCGCAGCCAATGATTACATTTAATTAAAGTGGCCAGGAGCCTGAAGAAGTGCAGAGTAGGCCATTTGAGGAGACGGTCACTTGGAAATGAGAATCCATCTGTTTAATCTGTTTTCAGACACAAAACTCCTCTGGTAAAAAGCAGTTTCATGAGGAGGTTGTTTCTGAGATACTGTGATCCATGGGGGTACCGGAGCACTTAGCTAAAATTATTTCACATTAAAAGAGAAGGCGATTTGAATATGTTTCAAAGGTTATTTGAGTTTTACTGGGCCTCGTTCAAAAATAATCAGCACCCTTGAGGTAGGGGTACTTGAAGTATAAATGAAAGGTCCACAGGGTATGTGAAACAAAAAAATAAAGGTTTGCAAACACTGATCGAGGTAATAACCCAGTATGTGAGTTTTAAATTGAACCTTTAGTCGTAAATAGGCATATAACGATCTGTAGCAGTTGCTAAATTGTACATGCTTTTCGCTTTTTAGCGCAACATGTGCTCAAAAAGCAAATGTTTTAAGTATGCATGGTACATAACAATATGCAAATTCTCCTGAGCTGCTAATTTGCCATTTCCAAGCAATTTAATGACGAGGCTTATTGTAATAGCTTGGCATTGAGATTGCATTCAGCTGCAAACAAATTGCAATAACCAGTAGAAATACTGTTGCCATTGTTTATCGACGGCACACAGCTGCAAACTATGGAAATGTACATACAATTAAAATATCCTCACTAGACGTTTCCAATTCGGGGTATTATTAGAGTAATGTGAGGGTAATATTGAAATGAGATAGTAGATACCTGTAGTGTTGCTCCAGTCATCAGACGCAACAGGCCAGTCTCCTATACTCTCAATGAGCTTCAGAAGAGGCTGAGAATCTCTTTGCTCTATTAGGCCTGTGAAAGAAAAAGGGGGAATTAAATATCTTGATGTCACACCGATCAGAACAGCATGAGCATTCACCGTTGGGTTGCCTTAACCATCAGGAAGTTTAATAGCTTTTACCCAACCAGGGAACTTGTACAGCTTTAGTCAGACGAATCAGACTGGCATAGACATAAAGTGTACAGATAGACTCTATGCAATTGATACACAATAGACAAAAGAAATTTGATGCAAGACAATAAACTAGTCGGATGCCCTTGCTTCAAGAACCCACACAAAAGTGTACCTCCAGATTAAACGTTTAGCTGTATCATTTGATCATTCTTACTTTCATTCATGCAGGAGCTGTAGAGCACTTTGGCCTTCCTGATGGCGTCTCTGTCCTGATCATTCGGAGTCTCCAGAGTGCCTACACAACCACAAAACATTGCAACCATGAGGGACTTAAAGGGACCAGTGAATAATATTCAGAAACATGGAGGTGGTGGCGGTGGAAGAGGAGATACAGTGACAAAAGAAGGAATTAGTTGAACAGTTCAGTGAGATCCTTGACTTTCGCCACAGACCTTTGAGAACAATCTCCAGTTTGTCGCGGAGGATGTCGAAGACGCTGTGGTGGGAGCTGGTCTCGGGGATGACGTGCCGCTCTAACCAGCCCCCGCAGGCGAACTGGTAAAAGTTATCGCAGGGCTTCACCGAATCATCCATGTTCTGCAGCAGACGAGCGGCTAAAAGCGGCAGGAATGGTTTACAAAGACAAGAAATGGTATAGTGTATTGGGATGTGATCAAACTGATTTTGGACAAAGATTTCAACATTTTAGGAGAGTGGCTCTAAAAAAGATTGCATATGCCAAGTGCCGTGCATCTAAAGGACTGTCCAATACCAGGAACAAAACTCGAAAAATACATTTAAACACAAGTCTTAAAACAAATACTGTGACGCAAATTCTTGAGTTTTTTGAGATACTGATTTGTCCTATGATCGCTCACCTGCAGTAACACAGTCGGCCGTCGTGCAAACATTATCAAAGCTTGAGTGATCCTGCTGGCCTGAGAGAGAGACAATTTGAAAGTCATTACACGCTGAGAAAACACTGAAAAGCTCTTATTGTGCGCCAATTGGGGACTGGTTGATAATGTCTGTCGGCAACCTCCGTCATTTCTGGTTTCGTGTTGCTGACCACCAGGCATGGGCAATATTATAGCGTTAGACACCAACATAAAGGGCCATTAGAGGCACACTGTAAAGTATCTAAAGTTATAGGCTGCTACGTCAAATGAGTAAGTAATCCGTAAGTAACATAAACACGACGTTAGCGTTACTGAACATGCGCCTAATGCTACAATGCTATTTAAACACTGGGCTATCCAAATGAAGCATGTGGAGGAATATTTAAAGCCACACTGCCGAACATTCCAGGGTACAGAGTGTTTTCATGAAAGCCAGAAGGTTGGTCTCCAATTAATGAGACGCATGATAATCTATAGCTATGATAATTCCCGGCTATTTAACCTTCACACGTGTTTGATATGGACAATATCTATCTGGTTAAGGTTAGGCCCACGAGTAGGAAAAGTTTAGAAACAGAGAAACAATTATGGTTGACGGTGAACGGTAATTCTGCAAATGATTTTGTCCGTCTGATCTAGTGTGACAGCCGAGAACACAGCATTAGTTGACCATTTTGCCCGTTCAAACTTTGTGGTACTTTGTTTGTTTTGAAAGGAGAGCATCACCCTTGGATGTATTATATTAACGTATCGCCGTCATGGCCGACTTCTGGATAGGTGACATCACGGGAAAACGCTCTATAGAGCTCAACAGCCCTGTCTGCTTCCGGTCCTTTCCGGTCCAGAAGTAAAAATCACATTCAAAGATTAAGAGTTTAAAAGCGCGACTAGGGTTAATGAGCTTTTGTTTTCCAACGGGTTATCAAAACAAAGTATTTTGGAGAGGACGTTTGGCTACCTGTAGTCAAAGCAAAAACAGCACCAGCAAAGTTATGTCAGGTCTGAGGATAAGCATCCACACTCACAGTAAAGAGTCAAAGACACATTTTTATTAAGAGGTATTTTTCACCAATAAAAACCTCCATAAAGAAATGCTAGGCTGTGTGGCTTCAATAAGGCATGACAATATATCCGCGTTATTTGTTTAGGTTTGGAAAACAAGCCTAAAAGCAGCAAATAATTACCTTCAAGTGAAGAGCCCCTGGACACACTTGCCACATTCGGCCTGCTAGATTGCTCTATGAAAAGCACAGGAAAATGTTTATTTTCAGAAATGGGGAGGTGATGTTCAAAGCAAATGCTGTGATTACAAGTGTTTTTGTAAGCTGGAGGGTCATGACAAACTGCAGGCTTCTTCAAGGGAGGGCAAGCTTCAAATCTCAAATAACGATGGGTTATCCAACAGTGTGTTACAGACATGTTATTTTTACCACAAGAGTGTTGCAAATGGGCCTCTTACCAATATCAGAGACGTAGAGCAGAATGATGTTTGGTGTCATTGCACAACACATTATTATGTCAGCAGGATGTGTTCTCCATCAACATAATGCGAGATTATAAAAGCATTTCCTGGATTCGTTTCTATGAGGAGACTGGGTTGCATCATCACCAAACAACCATTCGATCAAACGATGCCGAGACAAAATTACTTTTTCAAGCCTTCTCAAAATTAAAACATGCCTCCCAGGCAAGGTAACGGTACACTTTGTTGTCCTAGTAGGGAAATTTGTCTTCATTTCATTTGTCTGTCATTGCCTCTCTTGTGAACATATGGATATTCAGATCTTTAGCCCGGTTAGGTCAGGATTCAGGAACAACTGGAGGATTGCCAGATTGTGCATGTGGATTTGTGGTCACATACTTAAATCTTGGTGGAGCCATTAGTGGGCGCTCTGGAAGCAACTAATAACTAAAAAGGTGCGGCTATTCGTAACTAAAAACAACCATAATTGTAACTAAATTTTACCTGCCCTTGGGGTAGACTCACAGAACTAGCTCATGCTAAATATCTTCCGTTCTAGCCATTTGAAACTTTGCAATTTGCATATTTAGAGAACAATTATGTTTTATCTTTTTATTTGGAGGCATCCCAATTTGACTTGAGCCACTCCAATACATCCAATTTATTTCTATGGCACATTCTTTAAACTAGACTGTTTATGATTTGGTGCACATCGTGGATATAAAATTAAAACACAAATTTTCTATTTGGCTCCATCATGTCAATGAGAGAGAAAAAGGATGAATATTGTGACAAAAGGTGACTTTGTACAGTGTGCCACAGTGCTGTGAGTCTTTTCTCCTTGTCCGTCCAGTTTTACCTCTCACTGCCGACGTGTAGAGGACCACAAGTCCTGCCAAGGCACAGCTAACCAGCAGAAGCAGCACGGACAGCCCGATCTCGGCCACGGTCCAGCGGTGTTTCCCAGGTTTACTCGATTTCTCCATTATGTCCATTTGGCTTTCAGATTTGCCCATTCTCCTGAGTGCGGGCTGAGGGGCAGAGCACATGCGTCAGTGTGAGATGATTCCTAGAGCTGCCAGTGTATGTTTGTGTAGGATATGCGTCTGTTTTTGTGCGTCTGTGTAGAGGCATGTGCGAGTGGGCAGTTCGTAGCTGCAGCGAATGCCCGACACCTACAACGCCAGCTTGGCCTCATTGCACAACAGTCTGTCACTTTTCACACATTGCTCAAACATACTTAAAGCTGCATATGGCAAATGTATTTGGTCCAGCTCCTTACTGAACTCTCACTTCAACACATGAAGCACTTACAATCTGAATTATAGACTTGAAACTTCTAAACGAAGCTTGGACTTCAAACATTAATTTTTTAAAGCTTATTTATTTGTATAGAATTTGCACATTATACTTGATCACTTATATCATACTTAAAGGAATAGGCCACTGTTTTTGCATACTGAGATATGTTCTTACCTGAGTTTAGACGAGTTGATGCGTACCTGTCTGGTCTTTTGTGCGTGCGCTCAGTCACGCAAAAAAGACCAAAGATGTGGTTAGCATTTAGCCTCTCCTCCTCTCCTCTCTGGGGCCAAACGGCACTTTGACGTCCGCGCAGTAAAATGACAATATTACTGCGCGGACTTCGAAGTGTTCCTAAGGTGTTATTACGCCTTATAATATAGTTCCCCTTTTTATCCGCTTAGAAAATCGACATGTTTAATTTTGTGTGACTATACTTGGATAGTGTAACTCTTCACGTAATCGTATTTAAATATAGAAAAAGAGCTTTGGCGAAGTGCCGTTTGGCCCCATAGAGGAGAGGAGAAGAGGCTAAATGCTAACAATATCTCTGGTCTTTTTGCGTGACTGAGCGCACGCACAAAGACCAGACAGGTACACATCAACTCGTCTAAGCTCAGGTAAGAACATATCTCAGTATGGAAAAACGGTGGCCAGTTCCTTTAAGAGTAATAATACTAATTGACTTATTATGATTAGAATGGGAATTAAGTATTGTGGATTAAAGGCAATAGACAAAATATATGTAATAGAAAGTCCAAGAACACTGGCAATAGAGGAACGAAAGCAGAACAGGACACACAAGGGCACAATGACACACAAACACACACAATGAACCAAGGGAGCACCAAGGACATGGACAGAGACAAAGACAAGATTCGAACTAGAAAACAAAGCAAAATCAAGGCACAACAAAACGGGACCATAACATTAGGTTTATTTAAAAAAGTAGATATTTTTGCCATTGGGAAAGTTACCTTACAGCAAGGGTACATTAACTTGGTCTAAGCTTGAATTGCACAACAGAGTGGACACGCATGTCCAAAATATATAAAAGCGTGCTGGAACCAAAAAGGCTGTGAGCTTGAACTATTAACTTTTTGTTTTTGTGCAGTTCCTCTGACAGCTCAAATACCATATAAAATATACTTTTCATCCATATGAAAAAAAAGCTTCACATCTATTAAAAATGCTAATATTCAGTTCTTAATAGAATGCATTTCCCGCTGCTTTGGAATACGTTTGATGCTTATATACCTTATGATAGCTCTCAAGGTCATTGGCCAAACTTCAGACAGCCTTTTCACATCAATGTAAAGCCCTCTAACAAACCAGCACTGACTGACAAAACAGCAATAAGATTTGTGCTCAATAAAGAAGTATCAACCTTGAAATAAACAAAAAAAACAACTGGTCCCAGGAGTCTGATGTCCTCTGTTTGCAATTCATTAGTGCCATAAAACCCCTTTCGTACTCAGACAGGAGGTGTAATGGGGACACTTAAGGACTTGGACAGGATTGGGTTCAGTCTGTTCGGAGGCTGACAGACTGCTCTTAACTGCAGCTCTTTATTATTGTGGTCCACTTTTTGAAACACGTCCAACTTGTCTCTGAAGAAGCACCACAACTCAAAGCAGTATTCCCAAACCCTGAGCATCTTCACATCGTCAGCAAAACGCTAAAAATTATCCTGTTTCTTTGTGGAAAAGATTACACCAAATAATATAATTGTAACGATACCTATGGTCCAATTCTGCCCCGTCTCTATGGGGATTTAATTTTGCATAAATTACTCCCCCCCTCAGGCTCAACGGTGCCTACCTAGTTTACAATCAAGTATAGAGTGAATGAAAAATTCCCGTCCCTTGTCTGAAACCCTTTGGAGGACGTATCACATGAAAAGCTTTGGACAAAATAAGATTATTTTCCTTTCTTTCTTCCACTTATGGGGACCAAAACTGTGAAAATAATAAATAAATTAATTAATATATTGGCGAATGATTATTAAAATAATTATATTATATAATATATATAATGTATATAAAAAAGTCCTACAATTATTATTTTTTTGCTGCCTAAATGCTGAAGTATATGTCCAGGGTCCGGACATATACAGTCATCGCTCTATGTTAAAACATGAGGTTGTCTATTTACATACCAGAGCTGATCAATTAATCAATAATTTTGCCATTATATTTCAATGTTATTCAAATGTTTCGATAATGTTTAATTCAGCCTTAGAAATTATGTAGATTGAGAGGATGAAACAGCTTTGGGGTCCGGACTAAAGCCTCTGGAGATCCGGATCTGGACCCAGGTCCGCCAGTTGGGGAACCCTGCTCTATATTATTCTGTACTTGATTTCTCTCACCACATGCAAATTAAGGGGGCGGGCTCGCTACAGTCATTGGTTAATCCTAGAGGTGATCCCAGTGCACAGGTCTAACTATCTCAAGCCCGCCCCCTTAATTTGCATGAGGTGATAGCAGTATAGCTTTAAGCAGTATAGCTTTAAGAAGTCAAGTTTAAGTAAAATCAATGGCCGCTGGCTGCTCTGCTTTGCGACAACAACACTGGGAGATTAGGAGATTTCTAAAATGTATCCTACGATAACCAGCCCGGTGCCTCTGATTGTGTCTAACCCAGTGTAATCACAGGAGGAATATCTAGCTCTAGACAGTTCCAAAAAATTAGGGACCGGGCATTAAAGTTGTTTTTAACGTGTCTAAACTCCAATGCATTCCAATGGGGCCTAGTGGCTATATGGCGGTACTACAGCAATGGGGGAGCAATGGCGGCCTCCAGTGTCGTCGTCGCAAAGCAGAGCAGCCAACACCCATTGGTCGGACTGTTAGCATTGGAGCTGCGCGAGCTACACGTCACGCAAGGGCCGAGTCTACAGTGAAGATCCCGCCCTTATACCCTTATTAGGAACAGGCTTTGTCAGAGCTGGGGAGGAGGAGTCTGTAAACCGCCATGATTTCCCCCTCGAACGTGGTCATTATGGTAAACGGGGAGGAGTGAGTATTGACGGTCTATTAATAATATGTCTATGAGTAAAATGCACCATAACAAGGATGAAGAAAAAACAAATTGTGGAGAATGTGGAGGACGCCTGGGATGGGACTTTGGCTGTTCTGAGTTTGGCCCTCACATAGGTATTATAGTTTGTGTTTTAATGGGTCAGAGGAGGACATTGCGGCAATGGGACAATGTCACTCTATATCAGGGGTCCCCAAGTCCCTGGGGCCATAATGTATCGGGAGTGTATTGCCGGGGTCCATAAACAGACGCTACAGTAAAATATGTTTTAATGGGGAAAATACTATTGAGGAAACTTTTTCAATAAATGAATAATAATGAGCCTCTTAAAACGTCTTACACTTGTACTGGACTTTACAAGCCTGTGCCACAAGTTTCTGCTACTCTGTAGTCATTATTCATTTACTCCACACTCTGTAGTGGTAAGCTACTGTTGTGGCCACAACCGCCCTGGGGCAGACTGTCCATTTACCACGTGGCTATAATGTGTTATTTATATCCTGATCTCTTATTATGTCAGTGCCTCTGCTGGACATGTGTGGAATTATTTTCTTACTTTATTTAAGCTGCCCCCTAGTGGCTGGAGTGAGAAGCCACATTTCTTTAAAAATTAATAACTCCGCACAGGAATGGGCTAGAGATTACTCTTTTTTTGACATACTCAGAATTTGGCTCTACATGTTTTTGGCCAGATTGAATATCTCGGAAGTAGCCCGCGGGCCGTCTGTGTTTGTGGCTTTTCAAAAAGTCTGCTTTCATACTGTGGTCTAAGTGGTAGGTTAAACACAGGTAAAAGGGAGTGGGTAAAAAAGTGTGGAGCGTGGTCTACGATCAAAAGCGATTGCTTATTTTAACAAAAAGAAGGGACTACATCAGTAATGCCAATCGACTTAAAAAACTGTTGCTGGATCTGTTAACCAGATAATGTGAATGTGTGGTATGTTTAGCGAACGTCAACCACTAAATGGTTTTAAACAGTGGTTTCCATATTTACATATAAAACAGAAAACATAAACATTTTCTTAATTACTGACAACATTGCGTTTATATACATTCACTTAAAATCTCAAACATAATCTTTTATAAAATGTTTCAAATATTCTGTTGACAAAGGTACTTAAAGTAAATAGGTTAACAGTTTTCAAACAGAAGCACGGCCGAACTGGGATTGCTCTTTCCTTTGCTCCTTTCCCTTTATTTTCCTGTTTATTGCTTGTCGTTCAAAGTTATTCCTTAATGTGCCGAACCACTGCCCGTTTTACATCCGTTATCACTTTATGCCCACTGTGTTTACTAAATGCAACAGTTAGCGTCAAAACAGTCACAAAACCCCGAATTACCCGGTACTGTCATGCCTCATATTTAATTCAGCCCCGGAATAGACTCGCTCCAGTTCAAAAGGCGGATTTCTATGCAAATAATTACAAAGGCCTGAGCACAATATTCCAAATGAGCATATATTGCAGGAGACATTGACAATCACTGTTGGCTTTCAGCGGCATAGCGTTGCATCTATTCAATTCGCAGCACCTGTTTTTTGTACACTCCACTGCTATTGCCCTATCATTAGGACTGGCGAGGGAAGCTCTAAATCACAGGTTCACGCTGCTCTGCTCCATTAGGCCGTGCTGATAAATACTCGCAGATCGAGAAAGAGAGGGGGAGAAAGCTTTGTTATAGGGCTTTTTGATATCAGCTGAGTGAACAGAAACAGCCAGAGACGTAAATATGAGAGAAGTTTACTGCTAATGTAGGCAATAAACTGTTTTCATTGTGGTAATGAGTCATTTGCATAAAGTTTACGAGACTGTGGTGAGGCCCGCAACACAGACAAGAGACAGTGGCACTGAGCAAAAGTAGGCAAAAGTCGGAGATGTTGGCTTTGGGTGTGATGAGTGTGGATAGAATTAGAAATGACCAAATCAGAAGAATATGTTTTTGTGCACGCAATCAGATTTAGACTTGAATCAGATTTAGATTGTTTGGACATGAAAGATGGAAAAGATATGGGTAAAAAGGTTAGAAACGCAGGTAAAGAGGAAGACAAAAGAGGAGCCTTGTGAAGTGAAAGAGAGGACACACTCATCAAATTATGATGATGCTTTTTTTGTATTTGTTGTGAAGTAATGATCAAAACATATCATACAGGTGAAACTCGGAAAATTTGAATATCGTTCAAAAGTGCATTAATTTCTGTTACTCAAACTGTGAAACTAATATATGATAGACTCATTACATGCAAAGTGAGATAAGTATAGCCTTATTTGTTATAATTTTGATTATTGTGGCTCAGCTTGTTAAAACCCCAAAATAAAAATCTAATAAAATTAGAATATTTTGAAAATGGACTGTAAGCCATAATCATCAAAATTATAACAAACAAAGGCTTGACATATGTCACTTTGCATGTAATGAGTCTATATCATATATTAGTTTCGCATTTTAAGTTGAATTACAGAAATAAATGAACTGTACTGAGTTTCACCTGTATGTACTGGAGCTAAATGTATTTAATTCTCTATCAGTATTATGTAAAAAGGACACACACCACTGAGCGTTTTCTAATTGTACAGCACACCGCTTAGAATTTTACCCAATATATGAAATTGAATTACAAGCATTTACTTTATGACAGATATTTTCATAATTGAAAAGTGCCTCATAAATGTACAAACAAACATGTGCCCTGTCGTCTCCAGCTCGTCTCCATGGAGATGTGACTGGCGTCAGAATCACCAGGGACCCTTCGCACCCATCACACAGTCTCTTCAAGGTAATGCCTTCAGGGAGGAGACTGTGGAATCTACGGGCCAGGTCCAGTCGACTTAAGAACAGTTTCATACACAAGGCCATCGGGAAGCTGAACTCTCTGCCCTCTCCCTCCTACCCCTCTTACCCCACCCCCGCTCCACAATCAAGGATGAGAGAAATATAATTTCAAATCATTCACATGGTTTGACAAATAAAAAATCTTTAATCTAAAGTCAGCAGAATTTGAGTTTTAAACAGGTTAGGTCCTCATTCAAATGCATTCTTTGATTACCCACTGCAGTAATTGCATTTTCTGTGTCGAGCTGGTCATTGGGAGCATGTTTTGTATTGATGGCAACAGTATAGTCCAAAATGTTACACAGTGTGCCTTTAAGTAGCGGGGCTAGCTGTTGTTAGCATTACTGTGAAACACTGCTTTGCTCCCTGTAAGTTGGGACATGTGCTCATAAACTCATCCTTGTGGAGAATGGGGATGTTAGTGTTGAAACCAGTAGATATTGGCACGTTTTAAGTTGCAATAGTTTTCTTTTTGTCAGTTCATTGAGTTTAATACAATTGGTAAGATATTCGATAGCAGCTTGAATTGAAGTTTCGAATGTTAAAATGTATGGAGACCCACATGTTAATTAAGATTTTTTTTTAAACAGGCCCACTGTATACGCTAAATCATATTGAAAAAGGTTCTATTGCATAATGAACGAACTCCAATAATCATGTCCATGCTTCATCTGGGTACTATTGTTACCACCAATATTTCTGAAATTATGCAATTACCGTCTTTCTAAACTCATGGCCAAACTGTGACTATTGCTTATTTTGTGGGCTGAGATTTTCCATTGTATTTTAAAAAGCTCTGTTTCACTTCCATTATCTCTGGGATTTATCAACCTATTATGGACTAATCTTACTTACAATCTCTGAAAATCATTCTTAAAACGTCCAAAATGGAGAAGCACCCCACCACAAAACAATATTACTATCAAAAAGATAGGCTTTGCGTTTTACTTTCTCTGACATGTTACGGTTATATAGCACATTACTGTCACATCCTATTGTCTGAGCGCTTGTTGTGATGTACACAAACGTTACCATTTTGACCAAGATCAAAAAGACCAAGAGATGAGATCAAGACAAGCCCGAGACCAAGGCACAGCAAGTCCAAGTCGTGTTAGTCATTTCTGAATTGTTTTGCATAACTGCCACCCCAGCGCATGTACTGCATGTGTACAGCATTTAAAAATAAGTCTCTACTTGATCTGATAATGCAATGTAAAAAGGCTAAAACTGTTCTGTACTTAAACTTTCTGTGACTCATCTTTGAGAACCACAGCAATTAACAATAATTGAATTGAAACACACTTACAATTCTGCTCATCTTACATTGTTGTCACTGTAATGTCACTTGATGTTTGTTCAAATTAGCAATTACAAACCATTCCTAATAGACCTATAGTGCACATTAACCGTTTACATGTGTGCAGTGTATAATGTAATATAGTAGGATCATACATGACTGGAAAACTAATCTCGGGACCATAATAGAAAACAGTGGGAGAGCTACATAGTTTTGTGGGAGGACTTCTTAAGAAAAGACAAGTCACTGTTCTACGTCACGTACTGGTCAATTTAATTTAAACCAAGATCTACATGAGAGCAAAAATCTTCATAAAACAACAACGCAACGTAAAGGATAAAGGAAAGAAATTAAATCCATTCTGATTTTCCTGTCAACACAATGATTAGAGAAAGCGGTTGTTTAGGCCACTTGTGTTAATCCAAATGAGATTATAGCATTCAGTGCCTGGTACTGTGTCCTTTTGTAAACAAACCTGATTACCAGTAACTGTGCATGCAACTCTCTACTTGTTATATCTGACCTGGTCGAGCAGAGAATAACACCATATTTAAACATAACGTGCAGTTTGTCATTTGTGGTCTGAAAACTGGCTTTCCAACCAGTGTTGGGTGTAACGCGTTACATTACTATTTTTGTAACATAGTAGTGTAACGCGTTACTGCGGCGAACACTGTAATGACATTACAATTACTTTCGAAAATATGATGTCGTTACTTAATTGATCGACAATAGGCGTATGGATAAAACTGCCTTTTTGCGTGGCACTTCTTCGCCAAAGCAGCGGTGCCTCCGCCCCCAAACAAAAGCAAAAACCTTCGGGAACACTTGTACTACCATACGGAAACACGCGACACATGACAGCCGGAGACGAGCGCGTTATAACGTGGACATTTTAGGAGATGTTTTATTGTTGACAGAGCGAGACATCAGAGATCAACTCAAACGCAAAATCAACCGTAATAAAGGGATTATAAACTTACAGTTTGGTGCAATGTGAGATGCTTTTTTAGCGCTCGTAGTCCTGTACCTGTTCCCTGCCCGAGTCCCAGCTCAGCTGACGCGAGAAACTCTTCTCCTGTCCGGGGAGCCAAGCGTCTACTACGTCCCGCTGTTGTTCCCGCTGCTTTGCTCTAGAAGCTCGTCATAATGAAGGGGCGCAAAATATCCGTGATCAGTAAATCCACTTCATTTTGCCTCGTTCGGACATTTCCAAGAGGAATATCATCTTGCCCATGCGCGGTTACATTGGCGGTTTTCCCAGGCGAACAAAACGTAGGGCAAGCTACTGAGCTACTGCAGGCCCTGGGGGGCGTACTGTTAATGTACATCGAATTCTGATTGGCCGATAATTCTGTCAGTCACGCTGGCTGTCAATCATGTGTGCGGATTGACAACACAGGGCCTGCAGAATCTGTTCTGAAAGCCCTGAGGAGGAGCAGCAAACCAGAGGTGTTTAAGGCAATTTTTGAGTAGGAAATTACAGTTACACCTCAACAAAACCAATATAAGAGACTCAACTGTACATTATATAAATAAATTAGAAATTAAATATACTATTGAGACATTTTACACTTTTTTTTCTTCTATTGGCCTGGACCAGCAGAGAAGGCCCTGCCGGCCCTGACGGTGCACCACTGCTTAATTGACTGATAACCTACCGCGGCTCGATTTCCAAGAACCCAAGGTAACAACAAAGGCCGAATTAAATAGACTTGTGGCATCTTTCGTTGTGGAGGATATGCTACCCCTGACCTGTTACATAGCGTAGGGTAACATGATGTTTGACTTAGAACCTGGAATTTACATGACCCTGAATTTCAGGTATGATGTTTTAGAATAATGCAAAAGTAGTGTAACTAGTAATGTAACTAAGTTACTCCCCAAAAAAAGTAACTAAGTAATGTAAGGGATTACCTTTTTAAGAAGTAATGAGTAATATGTAATGGATTACTTTTTTTGAGTAACTACCCCAACACTGTTTCCAACACAGTGAATAAGAAAAAAAAGAAGGTGTAATCAAATAATAAAAAATTTAATTAGTCAACCAATCAATCTCACTGTCTATCGAGACTTTGCAGCTAATATGTTGATTAGAATTACTGGTTAAACTTTCATTTACTTGATAGTACTTAGTAAATTGCTATAAGAAGATATTTAAAAATGATTGATAATAATAAATATTTAAAATCAAATAATATTTCAAATATCGTTAAACTAGAAATATTGCCAATAAAATATGCCAGAAAACTGCTTTAATTTCAACAAATAAGATATTGCTTTAAACTGTCATGGTACAATGACAAAAAACACAGACAGCCTGATGTCGATTTTTAACATTTGCAAAATGTTTTGTAAAAAAAGTACTCATTCTGGCAGGCCTGTGCACACAGTATGCGGCTGACAGAAAGTGCAGCTCAAAAGCCCCTTCATGTGTTTGGCTAAGCAGCAGAAGACCACAGCAGAGCGCCAAGGAGCAGGGGGGCAATAGACGCTGCATTGCCGCTCTCTCAGTGCGCCCTAGTTAAAAAAGTTTCTGGTACAGGTCCACAGTATTTGACAGTATTTGACAGTACTGTCATTCAAAGAGGTGGAGATCAAAGACAGAACATACTGTATTTGTATTTCTTTGTATGGGCCAGCCTTCACAGGTACCTGCTATCACCACTTCATTTTAGATACAACACGTTCTGGCTCCATAGCTGACCTGCCTCCATATCTGCTACATTCATCTAGAACCAGCAAACCACGTCCTGTGTGCTCGGGCTTTGAATAGATTACTGTCCAAAAACCATGATTCTATTTCGCATCTGAGTCTTACACAGCAGGTGCACAAAAGATGCGCAAAATTGCCTGCAAATTGTCACTTAAAATTGCCAGTGGCTTTCAACTGGTATGACATCAGGACGATGAGCCGTGACACAATAAGGATATTTATTCCAAACCATAAAACACTTTTGCAGTTGGAATCGGTAATGTATTTCCACACATATATTGTCTGAATCAGTCTGTAGAGCTGCAATATAGATCACACTGACTCCCACCACTCATTTTAGAGGATTAGCATTTTCATACTTTCTCAGTTGATGATTATGACAGAAATACTCCCTGGATAAGGCTCGCGACCCACTGGAAATGGCTACTTTTGGGAAACACATTTCAACCTAGATTCTGCTCAACTTCAGTGAACTTGTTTGTGTAAAACTAACTTTCAGACCTCATTATTTTCCTCCTTAAACATGCTACAAAGTGACATTTCCTTATCTCATACCTGAGTAGGACGGTGGAGGTCCCTGGTCTCCCACAGGCGCTGGTATCTCACACACCCCGCTGAGAGGCTCAGAGCTGGTGTGAGGAGAGAGCGCAGCTGCGGCTACTCCTGTCCAACGCTCCGCTCCACAAACGACTGAGGCGGCTATGACCAGGAGGGGAGTAAAAGGGAGGGAGCGAAAGAGAGAGAGAGAGAGAGAGAGAGAGGGAGAGAGAAACCAGGATGTGAGGGTGGGAATGACAGCAGCAATTTTTCCAACAATTATTTTTCCCTTTGCTTTGATATTGCTAACATGTATTAAAACAAACATTTTACAAATTCACAGGATAAACACCGGGAGCATAATATACATGAATTCACTGTATTCATTATTATATTTATTACTATAAGTTATTTAATTGTAAAATATTCATAACTAACTAAAAATAATTAAAACCCATTCAAAAGCCAATCAAAGTATTGCTTACTCCAGTGCTGGTGAACTCTGCCCAGTGTCAGATGGAAAAAAGCAGCTTCATTATCAGCCCGGTTAACCGCACACTAATCAGATAATAACAAAGGGAGAAAGGGCTGCGTGGGTCAACCAACACCTTTCAGTCGTCCAGGTCAAGTAACAGAACCTGTCATGAAAACAGTAAAACATAATGAGAGATATTTTATAGGTTATCCATTTGACCTTTTGGCATACATTACTGATGATGTAAGAGGAGAAAACCAGGCAGATAATTACCATCATGACCGGTGAAGTACAAAACAGTGGGAGGTCAAGGTTAGCAAACTGAGGTTATTATTTATTCATAGGTCTTATTCAAAACAGATGAGGGATTTTAAGTATGTTGCGCCATGGCTGCTGCTTCTGCACAAACGTTTACCTACAATTAATGTTTTATAATGACATCAAAGACACTTGAAAGAGAACACGGACGTTTTGAAAGAGAACTCACCTGGATAAATAGCAAATAAACACGCTCAGCTGGCTGTGTGGAGGACAGTGGCCCTACCCCGAGCTCTTTTCTCACTCTCCGTGAGACAGCAACTCACCCTGCAAAAACAAAACCTAATATAAGTAAGTACACAAAACATGTCCATCCAGAGCTATTCTAGTTTGGATTGATCGAATACTGATCTTGGAGTTAACAATATACAGCTCGTACCCGGCAAAAGCCTGATTGCCATCACAGTGCAAGTAACAAAAAACATGTTGCTCTGGTACTTATTTTCTTTAGATGAAGAAATCTTATGAAGAAAACGTACAAAAGCCAAAAGAGAACACTTAAGCCCTTTATAGAGTCAGTCGCCGATGTCAACAATACCTGGAAACAAATTGTGTTTCCTACTTTGAGTTGGTGCTTGCATGTTGTTTGTGGAGTCTGTGAATGTGTGTGTTCTGTTTGCCAGCTCAACTTTCCCGGAAGTTGCCTTCTTGGATTACGTCTGGCTACGAACAAGCCTATACCTTAAACTGTGGACGAGTCTGACGCTAATTATTATCAAGTAAGGGCCCTCCAATTGGATAAGAGGGATTTGTTTTGTCTGTTGCAGTCCATGTTTATTTGCACACAACCCCTTAGCAAATACTGGACTGTGTCAGTGATTAGTGGATCTGACAAACAGCCTTGAAAGCTTTTTAATTAGGCTGTTGCGGATACAGTGAACGCTATCTGACGGAGAAAGCCGCTCAACTTTGTAAGTCTAAGCTGAAACATGTGCTTAGAGAGTCTCATGAGTCATGTTGCTCAAGGGGAGTTTACACTATTGACTAAAAGTAGCATAAACGCTCATGTAAACGGTCACATGTAGCACTTTCTACCTCCACTGGGTATCAAGAAACCCTCACCCATCCCCACTCACATTCTGAGCGCAAGTTCGTTTCAGTGTCTTGCCCAGCGCTTTGAATCAACAAACAAACGCCCCACCAGATGAATTACTATATCTGCACCATAACTTAATTTAGAAATGTACACAGAAATAATGCAATAGTTTTCCTCAAGATGGGGCTGATAATAAATGTTTTAATCAGAGAAAAAGAACGCTGGGCTAATGCGGAACATTGAAGGATTACAACCAGACAATAGGCCGTGAATTTATGAATTTGTACTCAGATTGCTGTTGTGTGGTTGCTGTCCACCATACAGCAAACCAAGTGCAACATTAGGTATGCATACGTTTATCTTGCCTGACTTTGGTGATTTCAGTTTAGGTCGTGATGGCATTAGGTTTCTCTACACAAGCTCCTGCCAGCTTCACAAAATTTACCATGCAGACTCTGGCAATAGGGCCCCCGTGTTGATTTACCACACGTTTTTTTTTAATAGTGTTTAGTAAAGCACATGTGGCTGTTAGACAGGGCAGTGGCAGTATGAAGACCTAGTGCTATCAAATAAGCCAGCACACCGGTGGCACAGCCCCGGCCCACGTCTTGATGTAACAAATCATTGTCTATTACTTGATCATTTGCAGGTGGATAGCAGTGAGGCTCTGTTGGCTGGGGCCCAATAACTAGATTCACTGTGCTTTAACTCTTCATGCTTACTCAGTACAAACAAAGGATGGCCTGGCATAAATGCATTGGAGGATACATTCTCACTAACAAAAGGCCATTTAAAAGAAGTGTGTAATCTACTTATACTCCACTGAAAAGCCTTGGGGACTTTGCATTATGTGTGTGAGCATGTTGCTGAATATTATAAAGCAAATGTAGATTGATATAATATGATGACTGCAGACCATATGTATGTAGTAACTGTCAAATTACATGTCATGGCGACTTGTAAACAAGTGGCAACCTCCCTCTATCTTGGTACAACTGAATTTTTTTGCATTTTTCTGCAAACTGCATTTGTGGTTTCTGTGGTACTTTTGTACGTCTTTGCTGTGTTTTTGTGGAGGATCAGCAGATTTTATTTTTACTGCAGAAAGTCTACGTATAATGGTCCTGAAGAAAGCAGCTTTTTAAAAGTAAACAAACCGCGTATGAGATAAAGACTTTTGAGACCTACAAATTTCTTCTTCTGAAACACTGAAGAGGCACCATTCAATCAATCAATCAATCAAACTTTATTTATAAAGTGCTTTTCATACCGAAAGGTATCACAAAGTGCTTTACAGATTACAACATTTAAAACAATACGCCCTGCATCATACATCCATATATATATATATATATACTGTATATATATATATACACACACATATACATATATTCACACACATATACATATATTTACACACACACATACACACACATAATATACAATATATAATTAGGACTAAATAAATAGATGTCAGTTAAAAGCTAAGCTAAAAAGGTGGGTCTTGAGCCTGCTCTTAAATACATGAACGTTCTCTGCGGCCCTGAGCTCCTCCGGCAGGTCGTTCCAGAGGCGAGGGCCATAATATTGGAAAGACGCCTCGCCGTGAGTCTTTCTGTTGACTTTAGGAATAACTAGGAGACCCCTGCCGGAGGAGCGAAGGGGCCGTGAAGGTTCATAAGGTAAAAGCAGTTCTGAAAGATAAGAAGGACCAAGACCATTAAGACATTTAAAAACCATTAAAAGAACTTTAAAATCGATCCTGAAACACACGGGGACACACGGGAAGACCAGAAAGCAGGGCATTACAGTATTCGATATGGCTGGTGATAAAAGCATGCATTAGCGTCTCCGTGTTGGCCCGAGAGAGAATGGGGCGGACTCTGGCTATGTTCTTTAGATGGTAAAAACTTATCTTTGTGATATTCTTAATGTGTGGAATAAAAGACAGCTCAGAGTCAAAAATCACACCCAGGTTCTTCACCTGTGAAGGGTAAAAGTTTCTCTCTCTGGGCCTCAGGACCGATGACTAAAACTCCAGTTTTGTCCTGGAGAACGTTTTCTGCCATCCAGGATTTGATATCTAAAATGCAATTAATAGGTGCATCCATTGGCCTGGTGTCATCAGGAGACATAGAGATGTACATCAGAGTATCATCAGCATAACTATGAAAGTTGACTCCATGTCTCCTGATGACATCACCAAGAGGGAGCATATACAGGTTAAAAAGCACTGGCCCTAAAATCGAACCCTGGGGCACGCCACATGTAATTTTATGGACCTTGGAGGAGCAGGTATCCACACTCACCATGAATGTCCTGTCTGTGAGGTAGGATGTAAACCATTTGTGGACAGCACCAGAGAGGCCGATGTGTTTTAAACGAGTTAAAAGAATAGTGTGGTCGACTGTATCAAAGGCAGCGCTCAGATCCAATAGAACCAACACTGTGACCTTCTGTGAGTCATGATTTAATCTAAGATCATTTAAAATCATTAAAAGGGCCGTCTCGGTGCTGTGGTTTACCCTAAAGCCAGACTGGAATTTCTCAAGGACGTTATGTGCAGTAATGAAATCATTAAGTTGGATAAAGACAAGTTTTTCTAAGATTTTGCTTAAAAATGGTAAGTTGGATACCGTTCTAAAATTGTTAAAATCATTACAGTCCAAAATGCTCTTCTTCAGTAGAGGCCTCACCACAGCCCCTTTAAAGGCAGCAGGGAAGACCCCCGTCTGAAGAGAGCAATTCATCATGTGTAATAGTTAGTCTTTCAAGGATCCATAGAATGTTTTAAAAAACGGGGTTGGGACCGTGTCTAAAAGACATGTGGTGGGCCTCACTGAGGAGAAAACTTTATCAAGCATCTCAGCATTAACCAGGACAAAACTGTGCAGTGTTTCTTTTGGAACAAGTAGACAACCAGATGTATTTAAAGCCATGTTACCTTGGGTAGATAAAATATTACATCATGGAGGCGTCACAAGAGGAGCTACAGGAAACAACAAAGGGACAAACGAGGATGTATCCGGGCAAGACTCACAGCTAAACCACACATGCCTTCTGTCCCAACTTCTGGCATTCACTGGAGAATAAAACAGATTAACCGCTAAGCTCTTCCCAGAAGATCGTGACAGACTGTTGTACACTGGTGTATGAATGAGAGTGTGAATGGGTGAGTGGTTCCTTGATGTAAAGCGCTTTGAGTGCCTAAAGCAGGTAGAAAGGCGCTATATAAATGTGACCATTGACCAAAAACATGCTGGTCAGGTTGACCTACAATGGCGGTGCGGCTTAGTCGCAGCGGCTCAGGACTAACACCTGAACACAATTTTGTTGTACACTTGTACAATGACAAATAAAGCACTTACTTATTTAGGTGGCTAATTTTTAAAGCAGTACTAAGTAACTCGTGCACCCTAGAAGCCATAAGCGCCACTGCAGGTGTCGTAGCATGTTGCGATTTTTTACTCATTAATTGTCCGTGAGAGTAAATACTACGCTGACAGAAAAGACAAAGGGAGAGAGGGATGATGTACATCCAATTACACAATGGAAATATTTTTGGCTGTAAATACTGCTCGGATCATAACAATAAGTTCCAAAAAAACTGAAAAAAGCAGTTTATTTGTTCCTGTAAATTATTATGTTGTTTTCGACTTATAAAACACTTTTTCCTATAGAGCCTAAAACGTTACTGGGGACAGTGTGACACGCTCTGATTGTGGAGGGCTGTAGGAGGTTGTGCACTCTAAAATTAAGAAGAGTGGGTAGAACTTGCTTGAATGTTAGCTGTTTTTAGTGACACCTTTATTGTTGCGAAGAGGGACAAGAACAAAGACTATTAAATATAGCTTGTGTAGCATCCACCAAGGGACAATAGTTCAAGTATAGTTTTATTATCTCATTTATATTTTGCAGGGACCTGCCTGTTTAATGTGAAATGTTATTTGCCCAGTGTTAATCCCAAACTTAATTAAAGTTAGACTTAACTGACTTTAGTTGGTCCCAAAGCTGCAGAGTCTCAGTATTCATTTTATGCAAATTTCCTTCAGTTTGTCTCAGTATACACCAGCAGACAAAATGGGAGAAGTAGGTATAAAATGTCCAAAGAGTATAACGGTCCTGAGTTCGATTCCCTAATGATGTGGGTTTTTATCTGTGTAGTTTGCATGTTCTCCCATATCTGGATGGGTTCAATCCTGGCTCTAGTTTTCCTCTTCAGCCAAATTATGCAAGATAGCCAATTTCTTCAGTTAAAATAAACACTACTTGTCTTTAGCCTTAAATTCAATCAAAATACCTTTTTTCTGATCTTGTGTGGCCCTGACTGCCTCCTAAAAAGTACCATCTAGTTTCTCATCTCTTCGAAGAAAGCTACTCTCTCTCAGTCTCTGGGTGCACCTGTCACCTGCCTGTGAGGGTGAGGACAGCCAGGGCAGCTCTAATCCTCCTTATCTTAATGGCATCCAGCGCTATCACTAAAGCTTCAGGGACAATTGACCTATCCCTTCTTTATCAACAAAGGCTTCTCCTGCATCAGCTCCCTTCTCCCAACCTCTTCACTGTCCACAGACTCACAGTTGTCACTGTTGCTTCATCTATTGCTCTGACAGACCTGCTGTAAACTTTGAGTAAAGCCAACTTTTCAGAAATTACAATAAATACGTTTTTATTTTATTTGTTATTTTCAAATTACAGCAAGTTCAGGAACTATTCATCACACCCCTGTCTATTTTTAAGTCAACGGTGACTCAACTCAATCACGGAAAGTGTAGAGAAGATTTTGTCTCTTATTTGGTCGGGACAGTGCATGTTAATGAACATACATGGGTCTCATGCATGTAAACAAGCCACACCGGATTGTAGCTTTGGGCTAATTTGCATCCGTCGTCCCCCATGCGCACTCTCAAACACACTCTCATTCATCCTGGCCTATTGTACATGTTTTTAGTGGTAGAGGAAACCGGAGTACCCGGAGGAATCCTACGCAGACACGGGGAGAACATGCTAACTCCACACTGAAAGGCCCCATCCTGGGAATCAAACCCAGACCTTCTAGCTGTGAAGCACGAGCGCTAACCACTGTACTACCGTGCTGCACTGGCTGCACTTTTCTGTATCATGGCTACAGTTCTGTAGTTAATTCCACGCAGCCTAATTTACCACAGAAGTTTGAATGATCTTCAGAGAGGACAGAACAGGGTTCTCTGTTCTCTGGCAATTACATCCTGAGAACTATGCCACTTCACTCTAGTTTTGAGTTGCATAATTTGAGTTGCATAATCTGGGTACTCCGGTTTCCCCACCACTAAAAACATGTACAATAGGCCAGGATGAATGAGAGTGCGAGTAGGGGACAACGGATGGAAACTAGCCCAAGGCTAGGCATGTGTGGCATGTTTCCATGCATGAGACCGATGTGTGTTCATTAACATGCACTGTCCTGACTAAATAAACCAATAAATAAATAAAATAAAAATGAGTGAGCCATTCCTTTGCCACTGTCCAGTGTACAGTAAAGTCATCTGCAACGATGAGAAGCAATTTATTGTTCCTCATTTTATATATTAATTAATTGATTAATTAATTACTATTAACTAAATCACTGAGTATATGTCACAACTCATACTTTTCACATACTTATAAATCAAGATCTAGTTCACAGGACACATTTTAACACATCCTGAACTGGACAAGAGCATAAACATGTGATGGAAGTGTAATATTGTATTACATTGCCCTGAGTAGAGCCAGTTTGAGACTAACTTGAATACTGAAATGATTATCTTACTAGCGTTGTTAGACAGACAGCAGTGTTTTGTTTTATGATTTGATAAGCACACCACATATTGGGAGAGTTTGTTTTGGAACCCCTTGGTTACGCTCCAGAGCTCTTATACTGACCCGCTGTACTGCTTCAATGTGATCACTGCTTCCACAAAAAAATGTAACTGGTCATCCAACGAGTTTAACAAAACTTACAAATGGCTTAAATGTTTTAACAGGCAACTAGCTCGCACTAGGGTCGATTTTTCTTTTGGTCGGATTACAGTATGACCAATCTGCAACAAAACAGGCAGGACAGAAGTCAGAGAGAGGACAGATAGCTGTGTGCAGTGGGCCATGCTTGAGATCCTGGTGTGTGCAGAATTTCACTCCACTGCAGATGATCTGTTTGTCCGGACTAATAATACATGTCAATTACAGTCCATGCCCATCATAGGCACAACTTGATTAGGCCTTTAAATGGCAATGTGTTCTTGATGAGAAGATGGTCATGATACATACCTCAAACAGTATAGGTTTAGCAGTGTAAGGCAAGGCAACTTTATTTTTTTTAGTTCATGGCCTCTGATATGTAATGATACTACTGCACATCAAATTAATTAAAAGAAGTATAAAAAGTTTAAATAAAAATGGTCCTAAAATGGACCCCTGTGGAACACCTAGAGCTGGACTGTTTGAAATGGTAAAGGTTATTTAACACAATGATGAATAATCTTTACATAGCAGAGCTGCATGTTGTTCACATCCAAATGACTGTATAAGTAGCAACAAAAATCTCGTACAGTGACAGGAGCAAGCCTCTAAGATGCATAATATCCAGGCAATGTGAAACTTCAGCTGACGTTTACACTCAACTAAAATAGTCAGTATCTAAAGTTTAAATTGCTGTTTTGCTTTTGTAAGAATGACATACAGTAACTTCAACCACTCTTTTTCCTTGGGACAAGCATTAAGTGCTATGTTGTTGCAGTAATTATCTGACCATAAGCAACAGAGCATGTAATTACTGCTAAAAAGACCTGAGAGGCTATTTATTTTTCTTAAAATAAACAATGGTAAACCTACAGACATTACAATAAAATGACCACAAAACTTTTGAGGAACGCCAAAGCTAAATCGAAATGATGTCATAAAAACATAGTCCGCACTCTACAGTGCATTGGAGCTTTACGCTTATATAATGTCACCCACTGAAATTGTAGTTCAAGTTTTCAAAGTATATGATCTTAATCTTTGTTTTAGAAACCTTAAGTCTGTTAGTCATAACAATTGAACTGCACGCAAAGCAACTATTCTATATCAGCTTTCACTTGTGTCTCATGTTTCTTTTATTATATTGTAATTTATTATGTCGTACTTTTTACAGTTGATTGACAAATCAAAGAACATCACACGAACCTCAACTCTTATTCTTTAACTATTCAAGTTTAAACCAACAACAACATGCGTTTAAGAAAGCTTTTGAAAATGACTTGCAAATAGAACAAACGGAATGACATTTTTATGACTAAAGTAATTTATGTATTTTGTACACAAAGTTCACAGAACGTTGTCTCTTTTTTTGTTTCTTATTCAGTGAGCCTGTTTTCACGTACACTATTCTGTTTTCAATTTTATAAACAAGATGTCTGAATATGTATACATGGTACATGTCATTAGTAAACACCTCTTGCTTTAGAGCCATGTAGGCCCTGGACTTTTGGATTGAAGTTCTTCATTTTCTAGGTGGGTTTCATCAGATTTCTTCTCGTTTCTCCATCCCCAAAAGAGCTATGAACATGCGCCGAGATCAAGATCTGAAAATGAATCACGGAGGTCGCCAGCTGCTCCTGACAGGTTGCCCCAGCAGCACTAAAGGAATGGTCAAATGCAGAGGAAATATTTCTCAGCGTGGACAATTAAATATATCTTAACCTCAATAATACAATGGGATGAAACAATGCATTTTTCAAAGCCAGATTTCCCACGGGAGCAAAGGATTGGAAATACGTTTTCTGTTCATGTTGCATGCTGTAGAGTGTTTCATCTCAGTCACCCTCTTACATAATTGTCTGTAATTTTTGTTATCAAGACATCTTAGTCGAATTTGATTTATACCTCATCACGTCACTGTCTCATCACATGCACCTGTATTATCCCCCATGTTTCTTCACAGTGTTTTTCTTGCAGACTGTAATTCTTGCGAGTAAATCAACCTTTCCCTTCTGTTTTTGTTGTGATGTGTCCATTATCTGTGCCTAATGAACAATGAAGCGTTTTGTTGGCAGCCAGTAATTGCTTGGAGCGCACCAGTGGGGGTGTGATTAGGAAGACGGGGCGGACTATATGACTTCCCGACTGGCACCGCTTAACGATAATGGGGGCGCGTTGGTCAGCTAATCACGGCGGACCAAGCAGGGCAGCTCTGGGTGTGATCGGGCCGTGACTTGAATACTGAAGAGGTGCCTGCCCACGCGGCTGCGCACACCATAACCTCTGCGGGGGACCAAGCATATCATTAAGGCTGTGTGACCCTGCGCCACCTGCAACACTGTCATTATGGAGGGCTGTGACAGGAGAGGGAGGCAGAGGAGAGTGGTTTAACTTGCATAAACTGAAGTCATAACGTCAGGGTTATTGTGAAGTACTGTACTTTAGATGCATTATAGTAACATTATTAAAACAATACAGAAAGGAAAATTAACATGTTTAGGCTCCTTTTTAACAAGGTAAACATGCCATCACTGCAGTGGATTGCAGTTGATAGTTTTGTAATCGGCAAAGATAGATGTACAGTAACATACAAGGGAAATTAACATGCTTGTATCTACAATTAAATGTGCGCCTATGCAGTGCCTTGCGAAAGTACTAATACACCTTGAACTTTTGCACATTTTGTCATGTTTACAACCTTAAACGTAAAGATTTTATTTTGAATTTTTTACTGAAAGTTCACACACAAGTAACAGACAACTGTGAAGTGAATGATACATGATTCTGTTTTTTTTTTTAAAATAGAAACGTGAAAAGTGGGGCGTGTATAAGTATTCATACAGCATGAATTAATACTTTGTGGAACCCCCTTTTGCTGCAATAACAGCAGCAAGTCTTTTGGGGTATGACTACAAGATTTGCACATCTAGAGACTGATATTTTAGCCCATTCCTCTTTGCAAAACAACTCAAGCTCTGTCAAATTAGAAGGAGAGCGTTTGTGAACAGCAGTTTTCAGGTCTTTCCACAGATTTTCAATAGGATTTAGGTCAGGACTTTGACTGGGCCATTCTAACACATTAATATGTTTGTTTTTAAACCATTCCATTGTAGATTTACCTTTGTGTTTAGGATCATTGTCCTGCTGGAAGGTGAATCACCACCTCAGCCTCAATTCTCTTGCTGACTGCATTTCTTACCAGTGCTCTCCTTGTTCGGTCTGTTAGTTTAGGTGGACGCCCTTGTCTTGGTAAGTTCGCAGTGGTGCTATACTCTTTCCATTTCCGAATGATGGATTGAACAGTGCTCCGTGAGATGTTCAAATCTTGGGAAATCTTTGTATAACTTAACGCTGCTTTAAACTTCTCCACAACTGTATCCCTGACCTCTCTGGTGTGCTCCTTGGCCTTCATGACGTTGTTTAGTGACCAATACACTCTGACCATAGCTCTGAGGCCCTCACAGAACAGCTGGAATTATACTGAGAGTAGATTACACACAGGTGGCCTCTATTTAATGGTTAGGGCAAGGTGTGAACATTCTGCAGTCATTAGGAATGTTATAAAGGCAATTTAATGCAAAAATGCTGCATAAATACTTGTGCACGCCCCACTTTTCACTTTTCTATTTTTTGAAAAATAACAGAATCATGTATCATTTTGCTTTCACTTCACAGTTGTCTGTTACTTGTGTGTGAACTTTCAGTAAAAAATTCAAAATAAAATATTTACGTTTAGGGTGTAAACATGACAAAATGTGCAAAAGTTCAAGGTGTATTAGTACTTTCGCAAGGCACTGTAGTATCTTTTCGCAGTTGAGCTCAATACAGATCTATAAGAAAATAATTAATAAACATTCACAATTTAGCAAGATAGATAGTTAACTTGATTTCTGAATATATTTGTTAGATGTGATAATGAAATCACTTACAGCAACTGGCACTGACAGGCAACAATGTTATGGGCTTAACATTTGCCAAAAGCCAAGTATTCTACACCTATAATTCTAAAGCTTTAAATAGTGTGCACCTGTATTGCACTGTCCTGTCAGCTGCACTGATAACCAGAGACACGAGCCAAAAAGAGCCTGTCGCCCGACTCACCCTATGTAACTTTAATAGATCACATTATGTAATATGTCATGAGAACAGTACACAATAAAAAGAACTGTAAGCCTCATTATTTTATTGCTTCGGAGGGTAAGCTGTCTGAACTCGGAACATCCTATATCTCGCTTTATCTTGTTTTATGAGAGGCCCGTTTTCTGTACTTCTTTGTTTACCGAGTCTCTCCCTAATATGGCTCTCCCAAGAGTATTTTGTCTATGTTATTTCGGAGTGCTGGTACTGTTTATGCTCAACTTTGCTCCGATGGCTTGAAATGTTTCGAACAGAGGAGCTTGTTTTATGCAAGCACTTTTATACTGTGGGACTAACACTTGCAATGCAATTTTGTTGTCGCTTTAAATGTATGCATCAAAATAAATCTGAAAATTTACAAGCGGTATGAATTCCTACAGAATCATCTTGTATTAAACAAAAAAAATGTATTTCATTTTATATCCATAACAGCATTGCAGTGGTAGATCAAGATTATATGAGCAGCAATAATAATGATCAGATAATCTCTATAAATATTGCCTGCTAAGTGAAAGGAAGACTCAGTGGGGATCAATAAGGGGAAAACTACAGCAATTAATACTTTTAAAATTAGTAAGTAATAAAACTTAACAATATGCCAAAGAAACACTCGGATAGAGTAAAACCCCAGATGTATTATGGAACAATACTGGGAGCAGGCAACAGAGCCCCCTGCTGGTTATTGCACGTATTGCAGGTGTAAAATAGTGCGCCTGTCTCTTTAAGAAATGCATGATGGGTAACGCATCAGCAGCCAATCACATCATTGTTGTCACTGCGTTGTTATGGTGTTGCCCCAGGGAGTGCGATTCAAAAAAGAAAAGACTTTAAACTTTCAATAATCGGCACGTTTTCAACATATGTTGCAACAATCTAGACCCTTAAATTAAAAATGTTGTCTCCGGACCGCCTGGAAGTTTTGCGAGAGAAAAACAGGGCGTTGTTGGCACAGCTTCATCAGCAAAGGCAAAGGTCGGGGGCTGTGAACGGTGGGTTGCAGAGCCGCAAAGGGGTCATGGAAGACGGGGCAGAGGAGAACAGTGAGGCCGAAGAGGTGGTGACCGTCACGGATGGAGACAGAGGACCAGCCCGGGCAGCGCTCGCTAAACCCACAGTCACGTTTTCGGGTAAAAAGATATGATTGCCCGATATGCTTTTTTCTTAGCCGAGTTGCTACGGAAGTGTAAATGGACTGACTGTAGTATCTGCTTCTGACGCCAGATGGCACTGGTGAACGCTCTTATACTTTCACTACATCAACATCATTAGAACCGATTAAATAATCAGATTCCAGCGGGATTAAAGGAGAAACGACAAAAAATACTACAGATTAGATGTGCAAAACATAGCCAAGCAAATATCAACAAATTAATAAATACTGAAATAATGAAACTAGAGAATTATGTTTAACTATCTGAGAGTGTTTTGTGAATCTATATGCTTAATATACATCTTGTGTTACCTTGATAGGTAACATCCAACATTCTTCAGCCCAGACATCATCTATGACGTCTGAACTCAGAACAGATGATCTAAAACATTCAACTTCAAAGTCGCCCAGGAATGAATATTGTCTGGTAGGTTCTTTATAAACATCTTATGCTCCTCTGATTGAATTATTTTTTATCAAGAGTAGGTATTATACAGTAATATTTAATAAACGCACTGACTAATTTTAAACATGCTAATAGTTTTCAATATATTTTAGAAAGGGCAAACCACGCTGAGGAGTGAAGAAAAGCATATCACAGACAGTCAGCGTCCACGGCCACTGCTGGGGTATGACTGGATTGCAGGTATGAGGCTTTTTGAGTAGCCCTGACATCATTTTCTGATGCGCACACACCCACAAGCCACTGGAACCTGTGTAATTATTCTGCAGGGGTCATAGATGCGGAGGATTCACTGATGGAGCGCTCTGAGGATTTTTTCAACGACCTGTGCACATTTCGAGCTCTCAATAAAGACCAGTGTGTGAACAGCTTAAACACAGGGTGAGTTTCCTCTTTTCAGTCTGATTCATCTCCATATTTTTGAGCTTTGCAACGTATCACAATTCAAATTTAGCTTCGCTCTCTTAGTCAGATCAAATGCATCACCAGTAACAGTATTGCCGACTCCAACAGGTTTACCGAAGAATGTAATTCATCCCCGCCGTCAAGGTCAGAGGAGGACAGCCCTACGACTCTCAAAGATAGTCATAAATGTAGGTGGTGCAATCTTTCTGACTTCATACTTCAAATAATGATCTTCTCTCCTCTGAATGTCACAGGTACATTTTCCTATAGGATTAATACCCGACTGTTTCCAGTCCCTCTGAACTCTCAGGAGTGCTGCCCCGTGTGTAAAAAACACAAATCAGATCATCCCCACACAGTTAAAGAACCAGCCCTCATCAGGTATTTGAGTCAATTTGCGTTAGGAACAATACAATGACCGATTTAGAGCTAAAACATTGTCCGCAATAAAACACAACAAGTAAATGCTTGTTCAAAATTCAAATGCCTGACTTCTAACAGGTTTTGAGCTTCCTTTTTCACACAACCCTAGACGATTATGTCTAATTAAGGAGCGTGTGTGTGAAAGAGCACTTTTCTATCGGTCTTGACTTAAGGACATTCTTTTCACACTATTATAGAAAAAGTAAATTTGGCATCGCCCTTTATTAAAATCGAAGTAAGAACAGTTTTGTAGAGTTCTGACCAGTATTATTTTGTTGCAAGGGTAAGCATTCCTCGCTCCACCATTCTGCCTTCATACAAGTACAAAGCTCATCGGCGTTGCAGTTTCAACCCCTCAGACAGTCTGGGTTTGCCTTCTGTGAGTAAAATAAAAAAAGATAGATTATTCATATTAATCCCCAAATGGAGAAATCCAAATACTGTTATAATTTTGTTAGTATACAGTCATTATCAGTTACTATATATTTTTTGTTTCTGTTTTTTTCGCAGCACTGTCTTTCAGGCTGGTCAAACAAGGTTCAGAGCTCTCTTACAGCACGGAGTAACCTTGATCTGAGGAGCAGTACGGACACAAAGAAGGAAGCTGAAAACAAGGAACTAGAGGTGAGAACCTGGCCTTTTCATATGTCAAACTGTTGAGTCATAGTAAAACGGACTCCAATGCGACGGGTTTTTTTATTTGTGGCCTTGGCTTTTGATTCAAGAGATGTTTACATTTCACAACATTGTATTAATGCTCATATCGACTGGAAGGTTAGAACTTTTATAATCATATTGCACTCTAGAAGCTCGTCAACAAGCAGCTCAAAGCGCTTTGCAGTTATTCATTATGAAAAGGAGGCAAATAAGTGGCATTTCCACTCCAATTCACCAAAACACAAACTAGTGATGTAACAAGCCCCTTTAGTTTGAGATTGAATGAGTTCACAGATAAAAGTCAAGTTTATGTCTTCGAGGTGGTCTTGTGGTGGTGTAACTTTAACTGTTTTGTTTTTTAGAACCTGCCTGCTTTCAAGGCGTCCAGGCAGAAGCCTCAGCAGGTCCCGCATGTGTCTCTTCTAACACGCCACAGCTTTCTGCACTTTTCACCAAGAAAAAGAAAATAAGTGCTAGTTTTAGCAGCCATAGTTGAAGTTTTTTAAGTAATGCAATGTGCAATATTTGCTTGTATACAGGTACATATTGTTTGTAAAAAAAAAAAAAAAAGTGCTTATTAAAAATCTTGCAATTTTTGTCCAACTATCTTTGTTTAAAAAAAAAAAGAAAGAATAACAGGTATACCTTTTACAACCTCTCTTTACATCTTGCTTTATTTTTACATCCAGCCAACTGCGGTCATGTATTGAAACATAATATCCAAAACAAATGAGGAAGTTTCACAACAATGGAAACTACAAAAAGCTACATTTTACTGTCAAGAAAATCACTGTTTAGGGCCGGGCCGGGCCGCCCCCACGAGGGGGAAATGTGTCAAAATCAGAAATTTTTTCGCATCTAACTTTTCATCCTTGTGGCGGGGAGATACCATTTGACATTGAACTAACTCAGAGGGGTGTTTAAGGGTGTTCAAGTGGAACACCCCTCCGCTTTAGTTCAAGTTGGTGCAGTCCAATCCAGCGGAGACAAGTGTCCGCGCAAGTAAAGAGGGAAAAAGCCAGTGAAAGGTAGAAAAGTGGACAAATAAATATTTTTATCTTCATAACTCGGTGCTGATTGTGGAGTTGTATCAGGCTCAGACTGTGTGCAGCGGCTCATGTAAAAAAAGAAAACTTTAGAAATGTGTCAAAGCCATACTTGAACCGGGGACCTCCTGCACCAGAGACTAGCGCGCTATCACTGAGCTATAAACCCACATAAAAGTGGGCCGGTCTTCTCTAAATTCCCGGGCCGAAATGAGGTCCCAGCACGCCACTCTCTCCGACCGACAGGACTGCTAGGCAAATGACAATCCACTTACTCCACATCGCAAACTCAGCTGTGAAAGTCCCATTAGGGCAGACCACCCCCTCCATGGCCTTACTTTGTGAATAAAACCTCGTCAATTGCGCTGAGAGACTAGTTAATCAATTCCATAGTTTAGCATCAGGGTCAAGCATTGAACGTATAAAACACAGCTTCAATTATGTTACTTGTGCTGTTCACTGAGTCACAACACAAAGAGACGTTTATAGGAAAAATTGGTAGTGAAATGCCTAACAAGTTTAAATCTCAATCCTAAAATACAGAATCGCAATTTTATCATTGCAGAAGCTGCAGTTACAAAAATGTGATTTTAATTGAACAAAATTCATCTTATTTCTTATTTTTTATGATCTAATCACTAACTGTATCCAACGTTGTGTCAGAGCCGGTTTTTCCTATACGCAGATTACGCAAGGTGTGTAGGGCCCCCACTGCTGCAAGGGCCCCGCATCTCAGTCAAATCACGGTGTTTCACTAATTAATGAGCGTTGTTACGGTGACAGGCTTTTTTGACAGGCAGGGCTCACTCACTCTCCGCCTACTTTGCCACATACAACACCGAAATGGAGCAGTCTGCTGAAGAGGATGAGCAGGAGAGACCACCTATCGCCTTCCTCCTGTCACTCCCAAGTTCCCAACGTGTGAGTGCTTCTCCGCTCGCGCCTCCACTCGGTCCGTCTCCCGGTGTTCGCCTCATGCTCGCATCCCGTGCGGCTTTCCCGTCTCCTGGCCCGGGCGCTGCTCGCCTAATGTTTACTCTGCTCGGACCGGGCAACTATCTTGTTGTTTCGAGTACTATAGAGTATCAGGCCAGTAGTTTGGTGAATAGATTGGTTTCTCAAGACAGCACGCAAAGTGTTCCCTCATTCGAGAGTTCACTGGCACTTGTCCATCAGGTTTTTTTTTGTTCATAAAATTCTCAATGCATGCAACTGTAAGTTTCTGGAAACTGCACTTTTTATAATTCACCCACAGATGCGCGGTGTACAGAGGTGAGCAGTAGGCTTGAAACAGAGCAAGTTTCACCTGTACAGAGCAGGAGGAGAACTTCCGAGACAGAATGTTCGCTTGTGCATATAACATCCGGCACTGACTGTAAATGCCTCATCATCTGTTAAACGATCAGTTATGATGTGGCCAAGGTACTTGACAACATCACATACATTTAAGATGTTCCCAAGAGCTTAAAGTGATCTGTCATCCTTTGTCCATAATGACACTTTTAATTTGTATTTCACATCCTGCGGGTGCAGGTTTCAGTTAGTTTTAAAGTCAGTGGTTCCCAAACTGGGTCAGTGACCTTTTAGCATTTTAAAAAGTGGGGGAAAATAGACTAGTGGTGTCTTAAACTCCAGTCTGACAGTGGCTTAGTGGTTAGTGGTTAGTGGTTTTCACACAGTGGAGCAGGGCCCAAATTGAGGATATGTTCCACTTCTGCCCTTCACTACTGCACAGTGGAACTGTTTTTGACCATAAATGGGTTCGCTCTTCATCGAATAGCCATGGGATGCGAACTGTAGGGCCCCCAAGTGGATTTTTGCTTAGGGCCCCAGAAAGGCCAGCACCGGCTCTGCCTGTGTTGTGTAACTGCCGGGAACTGCAGATGGAAATGAGATTTTGCTAAATCTAGTACAAAGCATAATTTGCATTAATGTATTTTGTACATGGTCCCTATCAAATAAACTAATAAACTAAACTAAGGCATACATTTACTTCTACTTGGGCAGCATTATTGTGCGGTAACAATACTTTTGAAATGAGCACAGATGCTTCTTCCTTTATAATAACTTAGACAGATCTTATCTTGGTACAATTTTAAAGGTTGTAATCTTACTACTGTTCTTTCTGTTACCTTAACACGGGTTTCCCTTTTCCCTGTGCTTGTTTTGGCTCCAGATTGATGCATACTTCTGTTTTTGACTTCCTTTCTCACTTCCTCACTTCTGGACCAAGCGCTGCAGAGAAAAAGACTCAGAAAGATGCACAGCCATCTAAATTCACAGGAAGTCACATCCCTCCAAACTATACGAAGTAGGCTACTACAGTAAGAGATGCATCTACAGCAATCACGTGATCACTGCGGTTACTGCCATCTATTCTGCTATACATAATGTCCTGTCACAAACGTGTCCTTCAGTTAGGGTTCCCACCATAGTGGGACAGTTTTCACACAGGATACCCTTATATCCAATGTGAAAACTGGTGAAACCACTTAAGTTTATATGTTTAGGTATGAGAAAGAGACGTTTTGGTGGTAAAACTAGTGGTAACTAATATTCCATGTGGATACAATAGTAGCAGTAGTTTTACATCTTACTGTTACTCTGGAATCACGTTCTTCCACTTTCATACATAACACTGTAAATTGCGGCTGAAGCTCGTATAACAGTGCCCTGTCACAACAGTGAAATTCACACGATTCGATGCGTTAATGAGCGAGCTGCAATGTACGTGGGAGAGGGGAAATTTAGTACAGAATACAACTCCTACTCAGGAACAAACTTAACAAATACGATTAAACTCCACAATATGAAATCACTATGTCAAATAGTTTTATAAGGTCTACTCATTACAAGTGAAAAAAACAGTGACTGATGACCACAATTTTAAGTGTAGGTGCTGGAAGATATAAAGTGACTAAAGTTTAATAATTATGAGGAAGTATAGAAGACTCTTTAATTCAAAGGTTGGGTTGGGAAATTTTTTACAAAAAATGTATTTAAAATGTACATTAATTTGTACATTTTGTGAGGTGCAGCTAGGTGAACAGCTATTGCAGTTGGATATTGTAGACATTACAAGCATACCATCTGTTCATGTGAGCTTGTTTGTTGACATTGCAAGAACATTATATTACAGTGTGCAGCTCAATATCAGGAGGTAACTTTGATTGCCTGTAAATAGCTAAACTGACTTCTCGACTTTCAGAACTCTGTCATCCTTTACGGACAATCTAATAGAAGTGCATTGTCATTATATAAACCTGCTCTAACCTGATGTTTGGGGTTTTGCTCGTTTCCTTCCTCCAAAAAGCTCTCGGCACATTTCAAGGAAATCACTCAGAGTCAACTGAACCGCCTCCTGCAATGAACAGAGCAGTGCTTGCACACACTGTCATCTCTGTCCTCCACACAAGATCATTTACCTTAAAAACAGGCGATGGAGGATTTCGTTCTACTGCTGGTTTTGCTCTTAACTCTAACTATTGAGGTAGGCATGATATACATTTTTCTGTTTTTAAGTAGACAGTGTGTTTGCGTAACTTGGAGACAGCATGTTTGGCCAAAGTCCACATTCCTTTGAGGACGGCTTGGCAAATTGTCTCACATGTTTTTTAGTGCAAATACATGTTTCCATTATTTAAAGCACCTGAGAGTTTAATAAGCATCTTAGAAGCTACTGTGTTCAGCACTTAATTGACAGAGTAGGATGTGATTTTTGTAATGGTTAATACAATATTGTAACAGTTTATTGTTGTGAATTTCTTTATGTTCAGAAAAACTCCTAGACATGCTTGAATAGGAGATGCTGTTATGGTCTGGTGCACTACTTCAAGAGTGTACCAGTCCATGAACAAAGCTGCAATTTCTTAATATTTTGGCTATGACGCTGGCCACTGATGTTATCTTGACAAACGGTTGCTCCCGTTGGCACACACTACAATAGAAATTCTCAACCGAGAGGTCGAGACCCCAGTGTTTCACAATGGGTCTCCAGAACTTTTTAATCAAAAAGAAGGGATTGTGTGACTTATAATGTCGTATTCTTACACACTGCAATATACCCTTGTTTCGATATACAGTGCCTTGCGAAAGTACTAATACACCTTGAACTTTTGCACATTTTGTCATGTTTACAACCCTAAACATAAAGATTTTATTTTGAATTTTTTACTGAAAGTTCACACACAAGTAACAGACAACTGTGAAGTGAAAGCAAAATGATACATGATTCTGTTATTTTTCAAAAAATAGAAAACCGAAAAGTCGGGCTTGCATAAGTATTCATACAGCATGAATTAATACTTTGTGGAACCCCCTTTTTCTGCAATAACAGCAGCAAATCTTTTGGGGTATGACTCTACAAGATTTGCACATCTAGAGACTGACATTTTAGCCCATTCCTCTTTACAAAACAACTCAGCTCTGTCAAGTTAGCAGGAGAGCGTTTGTGAACAGCAGTTTCAGGTTTTTCCACAGATTTTCAAAAGGATTTAGGTCAGGACTTTGACTGGGCCATTCTAACACATTAATATGTTTTTTTCATTGTAGATTTAGGTTTGTGTTTAGGGTCATTGTCCTGCTGGAAGGTGAATCTCGCCCCAGCCTCAATTCTCTTGCTGACTCCAGCAGGTTTTCCTCCAAAATGTGTCTGTATTTGGCTCCATCCATCTTCCCAACTATTCTTACAATCTTCCCAGTCCCTGCTGAGGAAAAGCAGCCCCATAGCATGATGCTCCCCCCACCATATTTGACACTGGGGATGGTGCACTCAGGACGATGAGCAGTGTTAGGTTTGCGCCATACATAACGTTTTGCATTTGGGCCAAAAAGTTAAATTTTTTTCTCATCTGACCAAAGCTCCTTCTTCCACATGGTAGCTGTGTCCTCCATATGACGTCTAGCAAACTTCAAACGAGATTTCTTATGGCCTCCTTTATGACCTATAGTTGTCCCATGTACAGATTCCCCCAGCTCAGCGGCAGTACGTCACAGCTCCTCCAGAGTTATCTTGGGACACTTGGTTGCATTTCTTACCAGTGTTCTCCTTGTTCGGTCTGTTAGTTTAGGTGGACGGCCGTGTCTTGGTAAGTTTGCAGTGGTGCTATACTCTTTCCATTTCCGAATGATGGATTGAACAGTGCTCCGTGAGATGTTCAAATCTTGGGAAATCTTTGTATAACTTAACGCTGCTTTAAACTTCTCCACAGCTTTATCCCTGACCTCTCTGGTGTGCTCCTTGGTCTTCATGATGTTTTAGTGACCACTCTGACCATAGCTCTGAGGCCCTCACAGAACAGCTGTAATTATACTGAGAGTAGATTACACACAGGTGGCCTCTATTTAATGGTTAGGGCAAGGTGTGAACATTCTGCAGTCATTAGGAATGTTATAAAGGCAATTTAATGCAAAAATGCTGCATAAATACTTGTGCACGCCCCACTTTTCACTTTTCTATTTTTTGAAAAATAACAGAATCATGTATCATTTTGCTTTCACTTCACAGTTGTCTGTTACTTGTGTGTGAACTTTCAGTAAAAAAATCAAAATAAAATCTTTATGTTTAGGGATGTAAACATGACAAAATGTGCAAAAGTTCAAGGTGTATTAGTACTTTCGCAAGGCACTGTATGTGTATGATTCAGCATAACCTGTTTTTCCTTGAAGTAATAATAATAATAATAATAATCTCTTGGATTTGTATAGCGCTTTTCAAGATACCCAGAGCGCTTCACAGCTCATTATTCATTCACTCCATACTTGGTGGTGGTAAGCTACTGTTGTAGCCACAGCTGCCCTGGGGTAGACTGACGGAAGCGAGGCAGCCAGTCTGCCTCGCTGAAGTGAAGGGTAATAAGAAAGGGTCACTGGGTGAAAAACTTTAGGAATCACAAGCCTACAAAACTGTCAACAATAGATTGATGGCAGCAGTAAAAGACTCAAAATTCTTGGGTTGTCCAAATGTTTTTCAACTTGTTAGTAAAAGTTTCAATACAGTGAAACATTAAAATGGGTGTACAGTGGCGAGAACAAGTAAGTACACCGTCTGGAATTTCTCACATTTCTGCCTAAATTGGTCACTAAATGTGGTCTGATCTTCATCAAAATCACAGGAATGATTAAACAGTGTCTGCTTGAACTAATAGCACCCAAATATTGACATTTTATGTTTTTATTGGCAATAACATGTAAACATTCACAAGATGGCGTGGTATAAGCAGGTACACCGTTAGATCACTGGTTGACCCTCCTTTGGCAGCGATAACTTCAACCAGACGTTTCCTGTAGTTGCAGATTAGACATGTACAATGATCAGGATGAATCTTGGACCATTCCTCTTTACAAAACTATGGCAGTTCAGCAGATTCCTCGGATAGCTTGTGCAAATAGCTTTCTTGAGGTCATCCTACAGCATCTCAATGGGTTTTAGGTCAGGACTTTGACTAGGCCATTCCAGAACGCGTATTTTGTTCTTCTGAAACCATTCTAAAAGTTGATTTGCTTTCGTGCTTTGGGTAATTGTCTTGTTGCTGCTCCATCTTCTGTTGAGCTTCAGCTGTTGGACAGATGGCCTCAAGCTTTTCTGCAAAAATATATTTATAAACGTGTGAATTAATTTTTGTACTGATGATAGGAAGTTGTCCAGGCCCTGAGGCAACAAAACAGCCCAACACCATGATGCTCCTGCACCATACTTCACAGTGAGAATAGCGTTGCGTGTTCCTCCCAAACTATTCAACTTTGGGTTAATCAAACCACAGAATATTTTTCCAGTAGTGCTGTGGAGCATCCAAATGCTCTTTCGCAAACTTCAAACGTGCAGAAATGTTTTTTTAGACAGCAGTGGCTTCCTCCGCGGCGTTCTCTCATGAACCACATTCTTATGCAATGTTTTACGTGTTGTAGATGTGCCAGTGATTTCTGTAAGTCTTTAGCTGACACTGTAGGGTTTTTTTTGTACCTCATTAAGTATTCTGCGCTGTGTCCTTTGAGTCATCTTTACAGGACGGCCACTCCTTGGAAGTGAAGGAACAGTGGCAAAATGTCTCCATTTATAGAAAACAGAAAACATGTCCAACCGTGGATTTATGAGCATCAAGACTTTTAGAGAAGGTTCTATAACCTTTTCCACCTTTATACAAATCAACAATTCTTGATTGTAGGTCTTCAGAGAGTTCTTTGAAGTGAGGCATGATGCATATCCGACAATGCTTCTCAACAATTGTCTCAACAAAGGACAATTCTTTACTAGTGTGTGTTTTTCAGTGCCCATGGGCAGCTTTGAGCCACACCTCAGTGACTGGACTTCAGGTTGGCTCACACCTGACTCTAAATGTCTGCATAAATTTGTCTAATTTGCTCTTGGAGGATATTTAGCCAGGCGGTGTACTTACTTATTCTACGCTATCCTGTGAATGTTTACATGTTATGGCCAATAAAAACATGATCAAATGTAAATGTTTGGGTGGTATTGTTTCAGGCAGACACTGTTTAATCATTCCTGTGGTTTTGATGAAGATCAGACCACATTTAGTGACCAATTTAGGCAGAAATGTGAGAAATTCCAGACGGTGTACTTACTTTTTCTCGCCACTGTATATCTTGTAGAGGTTTGACTGTTTCCCTCAGGCTTAGAACATTAATGCGAGGTCTGTCTCATGCTAAAACGAATTTGGCCCAATCACTTGGATTCTTGAGGACCAACAAAAATTGGCCTAAGGATCGCATTGCGCCCTCGGGCCATAGTTTGGACACCTCTAGTCATTCCAGCACACAGCCCCTCCACAACAGTATAGTGTAGATCATATACAGTATTAGTAATGTTTTGTTGCGCTTGATCAGAATCAAAGTGAGTTAATTTGAGATAATAGAAACCTGTTGTAATTTGACTTCCAAAAATGTTTTTTGGTGTATTTAATGAAAAAGCTATTTGTTTTGTATTTCTTAGAAACAAAACCACTACTTACGCCATGAAATGATTGTTTCTAATTTAAATTTAATAAAATCCACATTTAACAGTGTGACCTAAACCATGTCTTGTTCTCAAATATGGCTTCATTGCTGTTAAGAGGTACAGTATTCCTTGTTCTTGTATCACTACTGCTGTGTTTCTAAAACTGTGGTACTCTGCAGTTCTGGTCTTTGTATAATTTTCTTAGGTGTTACTTGATATGGCATGTTTGGGAACCACTGCCTTGTTGTGACAAACCTATTGTCCACTCACCTCATTGTGTTGGTGGTTGTTAAATTGTATGCCTCTAATAACAGCATCCCCCCTGTCGCCCGCCTCTGGTTCCTACAATACAATAATGCGACCCTCTTTGCACATTCACACTTTCTGTCATCAGGAGGACCTTTAGTTGCACTTTCATTTCGTGATTAATGGCGCGTCACCTGCAACTGTTTGCTGTTTTCAGAAGCGGTTTCTGTGAGTGTGTACACACGAGCAAGAAGCCGAAAGTCCGATACAGTTAAGACTTTGTCAAGCCCACGGGACAGGTGAAATGCATCTCTTAAGCAGAACAATAGCTGCCTGTCTGACCACACGGCAGCTCTGAGAGGAAAACTGGTATGTGGCAGTGGGCTTCAAATAAAACTGCTTACGAAAAGGAAATATATATATATATACAGTGCCTCTCCAAAGCACTAATACACCTTGAACTTTTGCACATTTTGTCATGTTTACAACCATAAAGATTTTATTTTGATTTTTTTACTGAAAGTTCACACACGAGTAACAGACAACTGAGAAGTGAAAGCAAAATGATACATGATTCTGTTATTTTTCAAAAAATAGAAAAGTGAAAAGTCGGGAATGTACAAGTATTCATACAGCATGACTTAATACTTTGTGGAACCCCCTTTTGCTGCAATAACAGCAGCAAGTCTTGACTCTACAAGATTTGCACATCTAGAGACTGACATTTTAGCCCATTCCTCTTTACAAAACAACTCAAGCTCTGTCAAATTAGAAGGAGAGCGTTTGTGAACAGCAGTTTTCAGGTCTTTCCACAGATTTTCAATAGGATTTAGGTCAGGATTTGACTGGGTCATTCTAACACATTAATATGTTTGTTTTTAAACCATTCCACTGTAGATTTAGCTTTGTGTTTAGGGTCATTGTCCTGCTGGAAGGTGAATCTCCGCCTCAGCCTCAATTCTCTTGTTGACTCCAGCAGGTTTTCCTCCAAAATGTCTCTGTATTTGGCTCCATCCATCTTCCCAGCTATTCTTACAATCTTCCCAGTCCCCGCTGAGGAAAAGCAGCCCCATAGCATGATGCTCCCCCCACCATATTTGACACTGGGGATGGTGCACTCAGGACGATGAGCAGTGTTAGGTTTGTGCCATACATAACGTTTTGCATTTGGGCCAAAAAGTTAAATTTTTGTCTCATCTGACCAAAGCACCTTCTTCCACATGGTAGCTATGACTTCTAGCAAACTTGATTGGAGTTTATTTGAGTGATTATTTACATTAACATTATTGCAGTACAGAAAAAAAATAAAGTAACAAAAACTCGAAAGGAGTAGGCCGAAGCAAGAAAGCTTATAAGTGCCTACCCCCATATTCAATATTAATTTACATTCCGGATACAGTGAAACAACATCTCGTACAATATAACACTTTACATTACAAATTCCTGAATTACACAATTACAATTGTCCGCATTGACTTTACGTACAGCAGCATTGCTAAAGAAAAGCATTTCATGTTTAACAAGAAGAAAATCACATGATGCTTACAAGACTTCCAAAGTAAGAAGACATAACACGAAGATAGAAATGTATGCAGCTTACCAATATATATAAGCATTATTTTTATTTTATTTTTATTTACAATTTGTACTTTTCTTTTCTTTTTCCTCTTTCCCATTCACATAATAACCATAACCAATCATTACTTATAAACACCAGTATTAAGTATTACATAGTCAACATGACCCATTATTATTGTCATTCCCATTTCCACCATAAAAATATTAGTTGTGATTGTTTTATTGTTTTGTTTTGTTTTTGTTGTTTGCCTTGTTTAGTGAGGTGCCTTTACAAAGCCAGGGTGTAATGTGGCCAGTTGGTAGAGGGCAGTAGCCCCCCATCAGTAAGCCCTTACCCTGCTGCCCTAACTAGTTATTGTTGTGAGACAGTTCTGAGCTATACTGGGTGGTGCATTAAAAAGACAAGATTTATGAACCTGTTGACAGGGGGCCCTCCACCAGGTCCATCTCTTGCCGGCCCTCGTTCAATTTTGTTTAATAGTGGAAACAGGCTGTTACAGCATTGTTGTTATCTTTTGCTTGTTCATTTCTATCCAGTTCCTTTAATTCATAACAACTTAAACTTAGGGGTTGGTGACATTGGTTCTATCAGCAATGATGTGGTTAAAACCGATTCATAGTCATACAAAATTACTTGTAGATAATAAGAACAAGGTCACATGTCTTAAGCATATTTCTCAAACACACTTCTCTTATACTGTTTTTTGAATTGTTGTAGCCTATCAGTGCCTTTTAAGGGTTCCCCTAGATTATTCCACAGATTTACATCTCTCCGGGTGATACAATGACTTTTTAGGGTATTTTCAGATTTTGAGTACCCCTTAGATCGTGTCTTCCCTCTCTTTTACCAAACATTTGTTGTATATTGCTAGGGAGCTGGTTGTTTACTGCTTTATATATATGTAAGTGTAACAAAGTATTATATTTTATGAAGTCATCAAGTTTCATGGTGTTAGATTTTAAGAACAGTATAATTGAATGGTCCCTATATCCGACATTGTGAACAATTCTAATAGCCTTCTTTTGGAGTCTATATAAAGCCTGTAAATGACTATTAAAGGTGTTTCCCCAGACCTCTGAGCAATAATTTATGTATGATAGGATTAAGGAAGAGTACAGGGTAAAGAGAGCCTTGTGATCCAGAGAAAATCTACACTTGCCCATTATGGCCACATTTTTCGCCATTTTCCCACGAATGTTATCTATTTGTGGTCTCCAGCTAACCTTATGACTGAAGATCACACCCAGAAATATATATTTCATAACAGGATTTCTTATGGCCTCCTTCTTGCCACTCGTCCATGAAGGCCAGATTTGTGTAGAGTACGACTTATAGTTGTCCCATGTACAGATTCCCCCAGCTCAGCGGCAGTACGTCACAGCTCCTCCAGAGTTATCTTGGGGCACTTGGTTGTATTTCTGACCAGTGCTCTCCTTGTTCGGTCTGTTAGTTTAGGTGGACGCCCGTGTTCGCAGTGGTTGCAGTGGTGCTATACTCTTTCCATTTCCGAATGATGGATTGAACAGTGCTCCGTGAGATGTTCAAATCTTGGGAAATCTTTGTATAACTTAACGCTGCTTTTAAACTTCTCCACAGCTTTACCCCTGACCTCTCTGGTGTGCTCCTTGGCCTTCATGATGTTGTTTAGTGACCAATACACTCTGACCATAGCTCTGAGGCCCTCACAGAACAGCTGGAATTATACTGAGAGTAGATTACACACAGGTAGACTCTATTTAATGGTTAGGGCAAGGTGTGAACATTCTGCAGTCATTAGGAATGTTATAAAGGCAATTTAATGCACTCAGAAAAATGCTGTATGAATACTTATGCACGCCCCATTTTTCACTTTTCTATTTTTTGAAAAATAACAGAATCATGTATCATTTTGCTTTCACTTCACAGTTGTCTGTTACTTGTGTGTGAACTTTCAGTAAAAAAATAAAATCTTTATGTTTATGGTTGTAAACATGACAAAATGTGCAAACGTTCAAGGTGTATTAGTACTTTCGAGAGGCACTGTAGATACAGTATAGTAATTCAATCTCTTTCAGACTTCATGATAACTCTTTTATCTAAGCTTTATTAAAAACATGGACTGATATTGTAAGGCAACATATACCATTTGGAGTTTAAATGCAATACAATGGCGCAACCCTGTCTGTCTGAGGAACTGCTCCAGAGGTTTCATTTTAACAACCAACAAAGCAAACAGCAAAAAGTAGAGTGTGCCATTTGTAGCTACCAAAGTAGTGACAAACATTTCATGTTATACTTTGACATTGTAGGTGTTTTTCTTGCAGCCAATAGAATGAATTATACCCACTCTTTTCATTTACATGGTGATTGAAAAAAACAACAGCAGTATGACATAAAGTTTAGTGATTGACCAATAAAACACATGAAGAATTATTATTGCAGATACTTATGTTAGATTACAGAAGTGGCAGCTTGTTCGGGCAACTGTTAAAGAAACTAATTAAAGAAAGCTTTGTAATCTTTAAAAAAAAAATACAGGTTGTACATTAGCAAACCCGCAATGGTTCTGAAACTGCTTCTCTAGCATAATATTTCAGTAAGCTTTAGCGGGGAGCATTTGTGTCACGAGGTGTGAGTCATTTGCCATCGACTCTCTGCATAATATATACCTAAAAGGTTTAGGTACGACTGGAAAAAATGTAATTATCAAAAGCGGAAACAGAGAATAAAAATGTTCTATCTTTAGATCCAAGTTTTGCATCAGCATTAAAGGAAGAAACTTGGTTGTTTCAGCTCAAAAAAACAACAACAAAAAAACTTTTTTTCTTGTTTTTGCCCCATTTTTATTTTATTGATGAGGTATCGAAAACCAAGTATCAAGTAATTATTATTTTTGTCTCACTTTCATTGTTGTAGCATATTGAAGTCCTACTTGAAACTTTGTTAAGATCCAACCACACCAAACTTCTGACTGTAGGGTACCAAAAATATTGTAGTTCTGTTTCAGCCCATGTGCATGATATGTCAACCTTAAACCAGTGCAACAGTTCATTTGCTGAGAGACATTCTGATCCTTAAGTGCCCTGAACACTTGCTGGGATGGGAAAGGATCCTTATCTTGGACACCAGTGCAACAGTTCCTCCTCAAACGCCATTTCTTCCTGCAATCTTTCTCTAGCATAATATTTCAGTGAGCTTTAGCGGGGAGCATTTGTGTCACGAGGTGTGAGTCATTTGCCATCGACTCTCTGCATAATATGCAATTTTGTCAGTGCTAATTTTGACATTAAGAGTGTGTTGTGATTAGTGAATATCCTCTGTTTGACAACCGATATCTGGTGAGTTTAGGCTAACAATGACAGTGTCATTGTCTTAAATGTGGCAAAATTGTACATTAGTTAAATTGCATTTACTATTGCGACATGAAAAGCAACATTTACCTACAGAATTACTTTTTTTAATCAATATTATGGTCATTTTATGACCATAATATTGCTAAAAGATTAATTACAATACAAAGAGGTTAATTTAACTATTTTGCCTGTTAACTAAAGCTAAACATATTAAAAATCCTGAATGAAAGAATAATATAGGACCCTGACAAACTGCTCTTGTTCAAGAGCTTTGAGTTATTAATTAATGTTCCAAATATTTTATTATTTATTGACCTTTATTTAACCAGGATAGTCCCACTGAGATTAAGAATCTCTTTTTCAGGGAGTCCTGGCCCCACAGGGGAACATACATATACACAGTGGCGGCTGGTGATGTAAACTCTAGGTGGGGCTGTTGCACAAGGTGTTCGTGCTTTTTTTAATTTTTACTATCAGATCTGCTAAACGCATTTACCACCACTTGTCTGAGTAAAAAGAAGCATGTAACCACATATCAGCAAATACCCATGGAACAAGCATTACAGACAACCAGTAGCGGCTCCAGACAATGTTGATTGGAGGGTCCTGGTCATTTCAAGGGGGGTCTCATGAAAATAAAATAAAAATGCAGTGGACACGGCTAATAACTGCATATTACTGCTACTAAACAACAAAAACACAAAGCACATCAACTACTTTGTTTTTAATTAATTAATCAATTGCAGTTTGCAAACAATATGCTCAAACTTTAATTGCCATAGCCACACCCATGACAAAAACTTATTTACAAAATAATATCTATTCTCATACTCTCACCAGCTTTTGATTGCCCTACTTCTGTCCAGTTTCCCCCTGGCATCTTCTCTGCTCCTCTTAAGTCTCCAGTCTGTCGAGCATGGGTGTAGCACCAAATTCTGGGGCCTATATAGGTACAAACTTTAACCTTAATTGTGAAATGTTTAAATGTGTCCACTTTTAGTAGGCCTATTGAAATGATTAGTTTCATGTAGAGATATTACATTAAACAGGGGGTTATACTGTGGACGCAGGTATAATAGATGTAAGAAATAGGCATTAAAATACTTCAAAACGCTAGTTTATATTAATTCATACAATATGCTGCCTCATGGCTGTGTATTCCAGAGTTGTGGCCACGTCATGAATCCAATCCAATCCAATCCAACTTTATTTATAAAGCACTTTAAAAACAACAACGTCGACCAAAGTGCTGAACACAGCAGTAAAAATTACATTAATAAACAAATGAACAGTAAAAAAATACAAATACAAAACATTCAAAAGTCAAACTTCTCAGGTTGTGTTAAAAGCCAAGGAAAAAAGGTGCGTTTTAAGAGAGGATTTAAAAAGAACAAGAGACTCTGTCTGTCTAAGGTGCAGGGGCAGTGCGTTCCACAGTTTAGGACCAGCGACAGCGAAAGAGCGGTCGCCTCTGGTTTTCCTTTTTGTTTTGGGAACAACCAGCAAGGACAGATCTGCTGACCTCAGGGAGCGTGCAGGGGTATAAGGCTGCAGCAGGTCAGACAGATACTGAGGAGCAAGACCATGAAGACATTTAAAAACAAATAAAAGAATCTTAAACTCAACACGATATGAAATGGGGAGCCAGTGCAATGACCTCAAAATGGGTGTAATGTGTTGTCGCTTTTTGGTGCCAGTTAAAACTTATGTTAAAGTTATGAACACAAAGACCAAAGCTTCAGCCTGTTTTCGGTCTCACCATATTTAGGTGTAGGCAACAGTTTATATTGTTGGCGTTTTCACAACGTCAAACGAGTCTCTAAAGCTGCGCATTTATAATGAACGAGTCTGCAAATGCTCACGGATAATTTACATAATTAATTCGGCGAAAATACTCGGCGTGAGCGACCTGTGGCTTTTGTCACTGTTTTGGCCTGATGGCAGTCAGATAAAAGGAAAGGGAAACATCAGTGAATAAAATGAAGAGAGAAGGAGCGGAGAGGGCTAGAGAGTGCGCTCAGCAGCAGTGCAGGCATGAGGGAGGCACTCACCTCAGCTCATGTTTAACTGTAATTTATCACAGAAAGTTACATCCCAGGCCCGCTATTATACTGTAAAATAAGAGCCAAGAGCCATCGCAAGACTATTTCTCTTTCATAACTCTGTATCATTGGATTAAGGAGCTCACCTTCTTCAAACACACGCATTTGGGTTGAAGCGCGAGGTGCTGAACGCTGGAGTGTGGCCTAAAACATTTGGCAATTTTTTTAAAGGGGTGTCAGGGCCCTGACATATTATCTATCATTGTTGTTTGTGCACAATTCTGAGTAGAAACCATTGTGTTTCAGCCTGGTTGTGTTCATGTAAGAACAGGTTGGGGGGTCAAATGGGGGGTCAAGGCGTTTTTTGGGAGGGTCTTGAGACGGCTACCATGGGGCACACGCCTCATGCCTCAACTGGGCACACCTGGGACAAGGTGTTTTTAAGAAGAGAGAGACGGAGGCACGACACGAGAAAGAGAACAGAAGCAGAGGTGGTGGAGGGGCACAGGCCACCATGGGCCGCCGGGCCCTTTTAGTCCTTTTAATGTTTTATATTGACTTTTATACAAGCCTTTTTAATTAATTGTTTAATTCTTTTTTAAAGCCGCCTTGTTTTATTGATTGGACCACCACGTAGGCTCCCATTGCCATTTTAACCTGTGACAATTATACACAGTAATGACATTAGGCGATTAGTTAGGATATAAAATTAACTATAATAAATGACAGGAGGGGCTTAGCCCACCTAGCCCATTGATACCAGCCGCATATACATATACAACTATGTTATGGTAAGCTAAGCTTGTGAACCTGTTATGTATTCCATAATTGTGCTTTTGACCGCAGATGACCAAAGTGCAGCGCCTGGGGACCCTTCTCCATATATTAATCTCCATATATAATCTGCAATATTAGCATGTGTTTTACTTATCACTACTCTACATGTCCCAAACCACGTATAGCTCAGCATCAATGACACAACATGCTCCCAAAATAAGAGAAAGCATGTTGTGCCTTAACACCAAACTCATTTTAAACAAAGTTTGCTCTCTTCTAAATGATGCTCTGTGTACAAAAAACAGAGGCCCACTCAAAATTTCCAACGTCCTCGTTGTTCTCAGTTGACATTCAGGCTTTTTTTTTGTATGTTGCTGCTTTGAAGTCTTCATTTGAATAAAAGACGACAAGCCATTATATATGTGTGCTTTTTTTCCGACAGACGAGGTCCCTGCCCTATGTAGTAGACACCAATCATAACTGCTCTGCCCCTGACATGTATGTTAGAGAGGGGACAGACCTGTGCTGCAGCCGCTGTCCCCCTGGTAAGTGCAAAAAACAGACACATCAAAACACATAGTTCAACATGATGCAGATCTTAAACGTAAAAAAAATACATAAGCGACCTAAAACCTGGTAGCAGGCAGTGTACAGAGATGACAACTGAGATGAAAAGAGGAGAATGCTTTGATGACACAAGAGGAAACTGTGGTAGCCCTTTTTAAATGCGGAGGCAGATTGCTGAACCAAATCATGAAGCAGCAACACGGTAAACTGGTTCTTGAACTGAAGAATCGAAAACACGTTTATGAATAGTTACAAATCTAGTAAACTGTAATCTTTGTATGTATTTATTTGGTCGGGACAGTGCATGTTAATGAACACACATGAAACTCGTGCATGTGCAGTAAACACATTACGCCGGATGTTAGTCATTGGCTAATTTCCATCCATTTTCGCCCACTCGCACTCTCAAACGCACTCTCATTCGCCCGGGCCTATTGTACATGTTTTTAGTGGTTATGCCTATTTTACTGTGCTGGACCAAACCCTTTTATTTCTTCACAGGATATAAGCTTAAGAGGGACTGCAACGAAACTCATGACACCGATTGTGAGCCGTGTGGAACAGGGCAGTTCATGGAGAAGTGGAACTATTCACCAAACTGCCTCTCCTGCCCCAGATGCAAAGAGGGTCAGTAACGATAGCAGCCAGTTCCCGATGTCAGCAAGTAGTTTTCTGGTAATCTGTGGATCAAACCTAGGGCGTCTTTCCCAAGCTTGGTAGCAAAGTGTTTGTGCCCACAGTCTACGTACACAAATATCCAATTTCTTATGATGACTTGAAAGACCACTCTCTAATTGTAACAAGATGTTTTTGTTTTATTTGTGTTAGTAATTCATATTTAATGCCTTCACTCTCTCAGCTAAAGGTCTACAGTATGCTGTGCCGTGCTCTTCGACTACAAGGGCTAAGTGTGACTGCATGCCGGGCAGATACTGTTACATGCGAAATAATCAAGGATGCCAGGAATGTGTCTCATACAAAACATGCAAACAGGGATTTGGAGTCTCAGTACCAGGTAAGATATGATTGAATTGCTGTCTATTTCTTATTAAAAAATATTAGGAGCACGTATTACTTCAAAAAATGTATTTAATGTATCAGAATGTATTAAGTTTTATGAGTTTGTGTTTATGAGATACAATCCTCTGGCCCTGGTTAAGTTTTGAATGTCTATGTATAAATTTAGCCAGAGTTTGGACCAATGAGTCTAGCTCTCTCTCTGAACTGTTTTAAAAAGCACATTGCCCTTATATTTTCATTAAGCAGCTTTAGAAAACTTGCATTACCCATTTCCACAGGGACGTTAAACTCTGATGCGAGATGTCTGAAGTGTCCAGAGGGGACTTTCTCAGACACGGTCTCCTTCACAGACACATGCAAACCCCACACGACGTAAGTACCACCATCTCTTCGTCTTTGACTTACATCTTTAACCAAGGTGCAGATGGGTGACCTCATTTCTTTCTTCCCCTTTAGCTGCGATGAAAGAGACATTATCAGTAAAGGCAATGCTACTTCAGACACAGTGTGCAACTCCGTTGCAAGCACCAAGCCAGCACTCAATACCAAACCAGAAACTGTTATCTCAACTGCAGCGACTCAGCTATGGCAGTCAACCACAGTTAAATCAAAATCACTTCCCATAACCACCGCAAACACAACAATTCCTGGCATTTTGTTGTTTTCTAAAACCACAATGCCCAGAAAAGGCCAAGTGCCAGACACTGGACCAGACAAGCAAATAGGTAAACCATAGCATGATCTATATTCATTTGTGTTTAAAGTTGTGTTATTTCATTCTATCGGGTGTCTATTTCAAATCAGCTGCAGTCGCTGGAGGTGTTGCTGGCATCTTTCTGCTCATCGTTGTGATAGTTCTATGGTACTGTGTACACGAGTCTCTAAGAAACGTAAGAACTTAGAAAAGTGAGGGCTTTGATCGAAAACATAATTTACTCACTAGTTTTCATGTTCTTTCAGCTGTCTTAGAAAACCATACTAAAGTGGATGCAAATGGCAACTGTGAGACTGACAGTGACAATGTAAGTGCTGCCTGCATTAAACTTTAGTGCTCCAGTGTAGTCTATGCTAGTCTAGACCACTCTATGGATGTATTCCCGCTTCACTTAGTCCCACACTTGCATTCATTACTTCAGTAATAATTATACACTGACTTAACACTGACTTAATGAAGTACGACACCATCGCCCCCTTCATTTACCCCCATCAGTCACTCACACACCACATTCACACATGGAGACAGTAGGTAAAGAGCAAAGTCAGAACCCGGATTCAACCTTTGGATCACCCGAAGACGATACATGTGCAACAGCCTTACCAACTAAATGTCACCTAGTTTTCCTTAGAAAAGATAAAAGCTTTGGTTCCACATTATCAATCAATCAATCAATCAAGTTTTATTTCTAAAGCGCTTTACAACAACCAAAGTCAACCAAAGTGCTGTACACAATAAAAAATACAATGTAATAAAATACAATTTTACTTTACAGCATGATAACAACATGGAAATATGATAGAGATAGCGTGGTAACTAATCTCTAGTTACCACGCTATCGCTGTCATATTTCCAGGGACATCGCATTTTGTAGCTATGGTTCCATATTATGTATTACCAGGAAAAAGCTTACCATGTTTCCATGCTGTTAAGATAGGTTAAGGATTAATCATAACAAATATATAGTTTTTTCTGTTACTATTTAATTATCATGTTGTACACTTTTAGGTACCATGCTATTTTCATTCTATTACCATGCTGTTACTGAGCTGCACAGTAAAGTACTTCTCTTACTTTTTTGTGTATGTGACACAGACAAACCACTGTTATCATGGAGACACTCACCATTTGAGTGTCATCACTGTGCAGCCGGAGCAGCAGTGTCTTCTTCAGAATGGGACCGCAGATAAACACAACTGCATCGAGTCGATAGAAACTCTACAATCTACTTTACCTCTTCACCAACCGGAGTCTGCCTTGTCCGAGCCCCTGCCTCTCCAGTCCAACGTGTATCCATCTGTTTCCCAACATGGTTTAACTGCCCAGACCTCTTCACAGCCCACAAGTCCTCAAAACATGACTCCTAGTCCGCTCGTCAATGTCAACATCAATTTGCATATCGGGAATGGGACGTGTAGTTCTCCAGCTGTGTTGCTGAAAGACATGCCAGCAGCAGAGCCTAAGATTCCCTTTGGAGAGGAAGAGGAGAGCTGTAGCCTTCTGCAGCAAGAAGATGGCAAGCCCTCGGTCTTGTCCGTGGAGGAGAGCGGACATTTTAATAGCATGGTGTTAAAAACACTAGACCAGTTTGTGTAGATGGTTTCAGGTCATGCTGTGTGATATTTGAGTAAGAATGAACGGTCAAAGAAAGTTGTTGACATTCTCTCTGTCAGTTCATGTCAAGGATGGATAGACTTGGGAATGAGCACATTAGAGGGACAGCTTATGAGCGAAAATGGATAAATTATGAACATGCACAGAGGAGAGAGAGTGAATATATTTATGTAGGGTGCTGAGCTCTGAAGAATTATTGTCATTTTTATGTATGTCTCTAAGTATAGAGAGGAGGCCAAGAGGACGACTAAAGAGCCAAGTACAGCTGTAGATTATTGGACTACAGGATCTTGAAGTTGTTTAGTTGCACAAAAATTGGATGTATTGTAAATAATTTGTGTATACTCGTGTATAAGACTCTGTATTGTAAATAAGGATACTGTTTCTCAAAAAATAATACAACTCCAGTATAGTTATTCCTATTTTATTTTTATCAAGCTAAATAAAGGTATAACATGCAAGACTTTGAGAATGTCCTTTTAGATATTGGACACTCCAATGAGTAGTGCAATAGCCTATACATGGAAGAGATGTAAAAAGTGGTGGCAAAGAAAGATTCATGTAAATAAGCATTTATTGTCCCTGCTGTAAATATTAAGAATATACATGATACACGTGGGTGATGTGGGTGTCATTGTGAGATCAATAAAGGTTTATCTTATCTTATTGCTTTTCCAAACTTCCAACAAAAGCCAAGTAATTTAGTTGTCAGCTACATGCAAATGGGTGGAAGGCATTGCATTTATCAAATTTCACAAACTAAGCAAGAAGTGATAACGGGGTTTCATGATATAATGTTAATTGTCAGATTTAGCCTACTTAACGCTACAGCTTTTTGATCAGCGAATTAAAAAAAAAACTCACAGTAGTTCTTCATAGTTGTCCAAACAGGCCTAAATGCAAAGAGGGCGCTAACGCCATTTGGAAGAATATACTGACCTGAAAAAGGGGTAAAAACCACTGTTTGTTGAAAATGTTTATGCCAAGATTATTTTGTAAAGTTGTCTATGTGCATTAGTATGGCTAATACTGACACCTGACGGCTAAAGATGGTAATTACATCCAACCCACAATCCCCTTTGCTCCACCTTTTCCGATCTACCAACCGTAAGTAGAGAAATGTCAATAAAGTAAATAAATGCACTTTAGAGCCTATTCGCCTAAACCACTGTCTGGTATAAAGAGGCATTTATTTGATCCTATTTTTAAAAAGATAAATCATTTTGCTAACACTGGCAAGGAAAGTAAAAGGAAAGGCAGCCTTAACCACTTCGCCGTTCGGAAAGGGGTGTACAAATCCCAAAACGCAAATCAATCACCAATTTCTGTGATTACAATAACAACTTATAGTATTTCGTTGTTGTTATTTCCTCGATGTGTTAAAAAGGTGTCGGTTATTTACTGAATTGTCACTAAAGAAGCTTCTGAATGTCCCCCTGTGGCTGCTGCAGTTGGTCCGCTCTGTTGCCGCTGTCGTCGCTCTCCTTCCTGAAAGAGCACTGTGCTGCTGGAGCCGCGTATGTCGCTTCGAGGACACCAGTAAGTTGATCCGATTTCTCATTTTTGCAATAAAATTAACCACAAAGTCACTTAAATGTGTGCAGGTTAGTTCAATATCTGGCTCCTTGAGCTTCCTCTTAAATGTGACGCTTATTCGCTCTTTATTTAGCCCGTTTTGTGGATCTCCTCTGTCCTCTCATCCTCCGCTGCTGCTGGTGTCGTGGTCCTTTGGTCGGCTCTGTTTACAAATGCTGCGAGCAAGGAGAAAGCCATTTAAATTCCGATTTGTAGAACGATTTGACAATCGATTTACGCTTTACTTGACGAAAAGCTTTGGCAAATGAGCCGGGTGTTGCAATTTGCGGCTGAAACTCTTGCCATTTACGGGAAATGTATTAGAAAGTCTAATAGACACCAAGAACGGGAAAGCCAGGCAGTAGCAGCTGGCATAATACTGCCGCAGGTGTTTCCTTGCTTTCCTGTTGCGGCTGCTGTACACATCATTAAATCCTTTACATTTTCCACATAAGCGTGCCAGTGGAAGTTGGATTAAAGCAACATGTGAAACAGATAAGAAAAAATGTGAATTGAATCATTTGATGCAGGAATGAATGCATCACATAGATTACTTTGCAGGCACTCTCCGTTTATGAATATGAATAATGTGTGTGGTCATTGTGATAATAGTATTTAGTGTGAATATTGCAAATGTGCTAAATCAGCATTGTGTGGATGAGCAAATTTGGTCCCTTTAATCTCTCAGACTAGGGGAAGTCTTATTGAACAACACTTTGTTAATATTTAACTGAAGAAGCCTGTGGTTGTCAATGATTTCTACAGTATTTTATGAATGAAAATTGTCTTGGCGGTGCCTAGCTTTTCTAATTGTCCTGTAGATGTCTGACATATTTGTTGGTATTTGTCATTAACAGAAACCATAAAGTATTTCCTGAAGATCTCCTCACTCCACTCCCACATGGCAGAGAGCCTCCTCAGTACTCAAGATTAAACCGTGTCCAATAAGCCCCACAGATTTTAGATGCAGCTCGAATTCAGTTTTTGCAAATGGCTTGCTGTCTGAAGGACGAGCTCCTCTGTTCCATCTGCCTGAGCATCTACCAGGACCCGTGAGCTTTGGCTGCGAGCACTACTTCTGCAGGAAGTGCATCACCGAGCACTGGAGCCGGCAGGAGCCCCACGGACCCAGGGACTGCCCAGAGTGCCGACGCACCTTCGCCGACCCTCTCCTCTCCCCTAGTCTCAAATTATCCAACATAGTAGAGCGGTATTCTGCTTTTCCGCTAGACGCCATTCTCAACGCCCAAAGGAGCTCCTACCCCTGCAAGGACCACGAGAAGGTCAAGCTCTTCTGCATCACGGACAAAAGCCTGGTGTGTTTCTTCTGCGACGAACCAGCGCTTCACGAGCAGCACCAGGTGACCACCATCGACGAGGCCTACGAGGAGATACAGGTCAGTCACACGTATTCCACACATTAGGGATGTCAATATTAAAGTGCCTATAACAGGATTACATTTTTACTAATTATTCCTTAGTTATATGGCATTATGCTGGTGGTATTAAGTATGAATTCGTTTTAGTTAATTTGTTTTCCTCCAGATAAGTGGCAATAAGATAAAAAAAATAAAAGGTTGAAAAGGTTTAACAAAATGATGCTTCTAGATCAGGATGATAAAAGTTCCAGAGACCTCAGAAGAGCTCATGGCCTATTGACGCAATAAGTTTGAACAGCAACAGTTATGGAAATTGAACATCCTCGTATGCCACGCGCTGTGCTCAACGATAAATAATAAACCCAACGATTGATGTCAAACCAGGGAAAACTCCCTGTGAGAAAGCTATTATTGTGTTACCGTTTTTTAGTGAAATAGGTAAGTATTGTAGAATAAATCGTGTGATGTTTCTAAGTACAACTAAAGCAAATGCAATACAATGATATTCTAATGTGAGTGGATTTAGGATTGTGTATGTTTTTTGTGTTGATAATTGTGACCAAACAAAAGTTACAAATAATCTTGATCTAAAAATAATCGTGTCACTGATACTGACATTGTGACATCATTAGCACACACTGACAGTTCACTTGTGAAGGGAGAGTTGACATGTCCCTAAAAACCATCACTGCTCCTTGCTTCAATTTCACGCCAGTGCATTCACTGACCCCGTGGGAACCGCTCAGATAGTACACTCCGCTTATAGTGCCTTTCATACTGACTTTAATGATTAATTTAAACTTTCAGGAAAACCCATTTAGACTAGGGCCGCTCAACGCACTGCTAATTTGTAGTTGTTTTGGCATTCACCATCTCATGATCTGGTTTTCAAGAAACAAAATATAGATAGATATCGCTTTGGCACCTTCCTCAGTATTCAAGGAAGTGAAATCTTCATTTGTCAAAATGGCTTGTTCTTGTTTGTTGTTGTTTTTTTGTTTTCTTTTTCTACTTTGTTTAAAAGAAAAACTCAGTCATCATATAACAGTGTAGCTGCATATCACAGATTTTCTTTTAGTCCGTTTTCCTAAAAACCTTCACTGCTTGTTGCTTCAATTTCACGCCTGTGCAGCCTCTGACCTTGCGGGAGCTGCCCAGACACAGTAGTAAACACTATTTAGTCTCCTCTTTCTCTGCCGCTTTTTAATGCCTTTTATTAAAAATTCAAATCAAAGCTTTTAGGGTGGTTTTGACCACAGCCTAGTTCCTGTTTTTTTTTGTTTTTCGTTATTTATTCTATGTGTCCCAGATCTATTCGAGAGTAGCCTCTTTCTGAAAACAGATTAAGGCTACATCCCAAGGTGGTCCTGAATCACTTACAGACATCATTCATTGCAGTAAAGTGTGATTCATAATGCTCTTAACTTATGCATGAGGCTGTCTCCCACTAATTGAGCAGACTTGTTGTTATTCAGGTCAGCGATAGCTGACCTGACAGAACAGGTGGGATAAGCACATTTATCTAAATATTGTAACGGGCTGACATCAGCAGGTAGTTTATTTAGCTTTCAAAGATTTGTGATGGGCACACAGTGATGGCACTATAGGCTAACAGCGGCACCACTTATCTTTTATGTGTGCTCTTGTCAACAAAAATATTCAACATGTTGATAAAGAAGCAGTATCACACAAAAGATCAATTTGTAAACGTGCCACACGTATGCGTCAAGATGCCATTTCATTTAAGCCATTTGTTTAAAACAGTAAATTAAACATTTACTGACTTCAGAGTTGTCATAGCAGCATATTTGCGCTGAGTCACACTTTCCAAACAGGAACGGCTGAATGTTTACGTTTGTTATATCCATTTGAGAAGAGCTAAATACCTTTCTTTCTTTGTCTCTGTTGTATGTCTATCCCACAGCATTTTTTAGCTTGTTTTTACTTCAGATGTTGCTTTCTAACATATTCAAATATTTTGCTTTGGTTACGGTTCTGAGTTAGCTGAGCCTACGCACTCTCAGATGTCATCCGCCTAGTCACTGCTTTTTCTCTTGTCGCTACTTGTTCAGTGAGTTTCAGCACAATTTGGTTTTCGATTCAACTCACAGCAATGTTTTCGAGTGACCCATAGACGCCTACAAAACTGAGCCCTGAATGGCACATCCTTCCCCTTCTGTCTTGTGTTTTTTTAAATTCTTAACCTGTTTGCTCTTTGCTACCGACGGTGTTTGTGGCCCGGACGCCTTGGGGAAAGGTCTGGATCTGCGTATAGGTTGAAGCAGAAGTAATCTGGCCCAGTTCAAGATGCTTCACTTCATTGGGAAGCAGCCCTGTGTTGTTCTCCTTCCGCTCTGAGCTCTTTTCGAGGCTGCGGTCTTGGCATTTCGTTTTCTGGCAGGATCTCTAGAGGCGTCCCAGATCCACATTAGATAGGGAGAGTGTCAACAGAGCCAACCCCATCAGAGTCCCAGGACGAGCCTGGCATCTGCTTCAATCTACTGCAGAGATGTTTGTTATGCAACATCGGAACAAAAACTGATAAATAGTTGAAGAATTGATTCAATTTGTTAACTGCTGGGTTTGGGTGAAGTTCAGTGATTGGTACACTGGTGGTAAATGTGCTGGCCAGAAACTCGAGGGGTAGTTTTTGAATGGTCATAATGTTTAGAAAATGTAGCACGACTAAAGGAAACTCATCTACAATTATAATTTGAGGCTGTAGACCGGTACGTGGGACAACTGTACCTTTTTTACATAAAACTAGGGCCGGGACTTTTTTCCGATTAATTAATGACATATGGTTTAATGCGATTAAAAGTATTAGTTGGAATTAATCACACTTTACTTTAGCGGCGCAGACACTTTTTCAGTTTCATTTTTCCTGTAAGGCGTTGCTAAGGGACGATGCCAAAAACAATTTTTTTACTGTCAAACTTGTTTATTCACACAGTTAAGCCTTATTTAAAAAGATCATTCTCCAAAATAAATCCAACTGCTCTTGTTTTGAAATGATCACACAGGCCTCACATCTCCACAAAAACAAGTTAAAATGTAGGAAAATACAAAGACGAAAATATACCTAAATAAGATCGAAAATATACCTAAATAAGATCGAAAATATACCTAAATAAATACAACCCCTAAATAAATGGTGCTTAAATGCGATTCATTGCAATTTAATTACAAAGGCCATAATTAACTCGGATTAAAAATTTGAATCTAGTCCCTCCACTACTTAATTTGTGACCCATGCACAAATTAACTGACATTTTCCTCAGTATCAATTTTGAGTTTGGAATTTAAGTTTAATGACGACGCTACTCTGCTCTTTATCAAGTCTATAGGTGTAAGACAGTGCCGGTGCTTTTAAACTGAAGCTTGTTGTAAATTGCAATGCTGAGTGTCTTTTATACAGGTAGAGAAGTACTATTAATGCAGCCATCAACCACTTTACCGTATCACTTGTGTTGTGAAATATTTAATACCTCACTCACATAGAGATGCACAGGATAGCAGATTCCAGATTCTAAAAGCCTGTGTCTCTAATGCTTTAAGGACGGGACTACATTCAGTTTTGTAACAATAACAGTGAGGTCATGATACCGTATCAAACACCATACAATATTAAAATTGACTGTCAAATTGTATTGCATTGGAACCACTTTATCTAAACGTTTTGTTTGTTTGCAGCAGCTTGCCATAAAAGCAAAGTAAACTATGGACCACGTTTTTGCAATAAATTCTGTACTGTGAGGCTACCATGATGAAATGGTACCATGAGATTTATCTATCATTACTTTCCTAATGATAGACAATACTATTCCAATCTTTAAACCCAGACTAAACAGGACCCGCAGTGTGACAATTACCGGAGTACATGAAACCTCAGATGATTTGGGATGGTTTTTCCCAAATGTGATTCTGTTTTAGTTTTACTTTTTTAACAATATGCAGCCGCTGTGTCAGTGAGACGTTTGCCAGAAGGCACAAACGTCACTTGTACCATCTAATCTGACAGTGTTCAGCTGAAGTGCCAAAACAACACGCAGAGGAAGTGTTGGAGTGCTGTAGCTTTAGTGTGTGCAGAAGGGGGGACACACTGCCAGCTCGGGCCTCTGATGAGAACGAGAGGTGGTTGTGGGAAAGTTTGGTGAAGAGACTGAGGATTTGGCAGGTCCACGGCCAAAAGTTTGGTGCATTAGAAACACGTTGGCATTCTGCGCAAATTTTCAGTTACCTCACTTTGGTAATTGGGGAAATCGCTTTTTCGGGAAGCACTGAAATGCCTGCAAAAAGTGGCACATTAAGAACGCATCAACAAACGTAATGTACTCATACACTTTCATAGACAAGGTGGATCTTTTAAATAAACCTCAGCTTAAACTCTACTATTATTTAGCACAAAAAGTTTCCATTACGTTGCTCCAAAGTCCAAACCAGGTGTGATCAGCCATTGTTTAGATCACATTGATAAATATGAATTAATTGCATCTCTATTGCATCCCCAAGAAACGTAGATTGTTTTAGACATTTCCCTATCTTATAATTGGCTGCATAGACCTGTCACAATAACAAATTTGAATCGATATATTGCTGCGATAAACGATATTATTAACTCTAACAATACTAGATAATGTCAACTCTAAAGAATAAATGACAGTAAACCTTTGCTCTAAAAGTGCTTAACCATATCTCAAAATACCACACAAGGGGCAATTAATATGAAATATAATGTAACCCAATTTGCTTCAGTGAAAAATCAAGTTTTACAAAGTAAAATGCTAATAAATGTACAGAGGATAAATATTGAGCCAAAAATGTATCTGTTATTTATTGAACGATAAGTAAATATAGTAATTCTAGTGACAGCCCTAGCCGCATACACTGTCTAGAACTTCTATCCTAATTTCCAAGTGTTTGCTTCTTGTCTTAGTTACCGTCAAGTTACAGGACTGCCTCTAACACGCCTGCTGTCACCTTGCTTCATGCCCATCTGTTTCCAGGCACATGATCCAAGCCTTTCTCCGTAATACAACAATGACAGGCGAGGAATCGAGGATTAACCAAATTCTTCCTCTTAGGCAATGCGTGTCATGAGCAAGCCGCAGCATAATACAGAACAGCGTATCCTTGGATGCATGTGCATTTCCTTCATGCAAACAAACACTGTCAATGAATTTCAGCTTTTATTTATTTTCTATTCACTGATGTGCTCTAATGGTCATGGAATTGGCTGGTATTGGTTGGTTGTTCTCCTGTCTCTCCTGGAGGCTTTTCGGTGTGTGGAGTTTTCACAGCGTCTATGTAGCTTCCAGGTCACCTAAGGGGCAATTCATCCCTGCAGTTAATAGTGAAAGACTATCTCAGAGAGACTTTCCTGGCTAAATTAATGAATTTGTTTTTAGCTGGATGCTCTTCCTGATAAACACACACATTTTAACTGTGTTACACCACTTTGTTTTAACCCCTTGTAGGTTGATTTCTTAATATTTTCTCCATACTGCTTTTGATAAGCAATATCTTGACATATTCCATGTTAAATCCATTAATGGCATGCCATCCTGATTGCGCCCCGTTTCTACTGCCCAATGTCTTTAGCCTTGGTTTTGTGTGTCATGCTATTGCCACCTCTAATGCCTGTTGCCAGTGCGTTTGGCAGGCTCGGACATGGGCAGCATGCTCTCACAGCGGTAAGCTCCTTAGGCTGGCATGTCACTGCACTGACCTCAGATCAGAGTTGTTGCTTTGCTGCAGACTTTGCTTCCTTTTTCCCTATAGCTGTCCTTAACGCCAAATGTTTAATGCATACATTTACTGTATGGCCATAACAAGTGACACACGGACATCCAGGCTGTCAATTATGTGTACATCTCTTAAAGTAAACTATGAAGTGTGGGATATATGAGGATTTGCAGGCTGTCACTTGCTTCAGGGCGCAGAATCTAGGGCTGAGTAATGCATTCTGATTAGGTTTTATTCTGCCAATCACACGAGAAGACAGCACTTATAGTAGTGCTGGAGGAAGAAATGCTTTGAAAGAACAAGGAAAGTCTCAATTTGCTGTCAAAGTCTCTGTTGTAAAAGGTTCTTTCGAAAGTTACAAGTAAAGGCATGTTAACTATGTGGAATTAAAGTGATAGTCTGGAAGTCTAAATGTGTTACGAAATTTTATAAAATGTGCAAAATCGTCCACCTGGTTTTGCATTTTGATGTAAAGTAAGTAATAATATGTATGTGGATTATTTTTTTGTAAAGTCCCTCCTTCTCAGAGTGTAGTGTCCTCCAGCGTCGACCAATGGGACGAGCTTTTCCTGTTAACCAGCCTGTCGGGTCCAATCAGGAGAGGAGGGGGAGGAGCTAGATCATTTACTTTTGTAAATTCTGTTCCTTTTCTCCTCATTTTGCAAACTAAGAAGCGCTTTCTGGTTAAAGAGGGGAGGAATTTGATTGTTTACTTCCACATTTCACTCTCCCTCCTCACTTTGCAAACTTACAGACTATCACTTTAAACTTTGCTTTTGAAATAACTCTGTCTAATACCTAAACAACTGCAGCTTGTGGGATTTACTTAGTTAGCGACCATTCAAATTGCGAATTCAATTACAATCTCTACAGCTCTAGACGGTTGTTATTCTTCCCAGCTCCCTGTTGCCATGAAGCTGTCAGTACAGTCCAAGAGAAGTGAAGTGCTGCATAATTGCGATGATGGTGACTGTCGGGGGCTCAGACTGACCACAGTGAAGCCCGGGGACGGTTTAATGCTCCAGTCAGAGCAGAGGTAGCACTGCTGCCTCTGGATAACCACACACAAGGGAACTAATATAGAGCGAGTGTGCTTTTCTTCTGTTTTGGTTTAGTATTTGGCACAGACGACATCATTGGGAGTATAGGGTGGCCTTCGATGAGGTGAGAGAAGTACAGTATAGCTACCTATAGTTGATATAACTGTATCTAGTCGAGCCCAGGCATTTGAGGCAATTTTGTGGCTCCTGTGGTCTTGGTCACCCACGCAGCCTCGGGACTCGAATACCACCTTTATGGCATACCGCCGCACACCATCGCTCCTTTTCATTTTACGTCACAACAAGTATACATCCTTCACGAATTTGGTATGCCTGGCCCACTAAGCTTGAAGAGCACCTGTTTTTGTTTTTGTAAGTGTATTTGCTATCTAGCATTTACCATCCGACCACGGTGATCCAGCGAGCACTCTGCTTCTTTTTCCTCAAGTATACAAACTTTTTCCTCTTGGAACAATAAAAAGTTTCAGTTCACCAACTGTTTTAATAATTGCAAATGTGTGATTGTTAGCAAATTGAAGCCACGGAAGTCTCAATTCTGAACCAGCCCTACTTTGAAGCTTTGAAGTTGTGCTTTTAAAGCTTTCTTGCTTCTTGCATACTCCTTTTTGAGTTTTTATTATACTTCAATGAGGTAACCTTGCAATCTATGTTTTGTAAATTGCTCTACTAAACTAAACTAAAGACACAACTGCCTCTTTCATTTGGGGGTTTGTCAAAGCCTAGACACAGCCACACATGCCCGCCGCGCCGCTGCAGTGCTAATGAGTCAGGCCATTTCAAGGGCACCACAGCTGCCATCTCCCCTGTGGTTCTCTGCTGTCTGCTGTACCGTCCACTGGCAGCACACTATCCATCTCTGATCTTTCTCTCCGGGGCCGCGCGCACTTTGTAACCACGGTGTGGTTTTGAAAAGTATTAAATATAGCGTGTGTTGTAAGATTGTGGTTTGGTTCTTCAGTGCTTCAAGATGACAAAAGGTAAGGTCAGCCAGCTTCATGCACAAATGGAGGAGATTAGACAGACTTGTCACGTTGCAATAAATGTTGAGGTGTTGCATTCAGATTTAGAGGTCAACTGATCTGGGTTTTTCTAAAGCCAATGCCGATATGCTCGGCCGATACTTTTGACCAATATTTTTTGGCTGATTGTTCCAAATGTCTGGTCTATAATCCTGTAAAAACATATAAATCAATTTTATTTTATTACTTTAGGTGATTCAATCGTAGTTTCTGTCCCCGCTTTGATTAGTTTCCATTAGCATTAGCATACTGTTGCTAGCTTGCGAGCCAAAGTACAATTGCGGAGGTTAAAACTATCTCAACTATTGGACTCTTCAGGTTCTGTGCTTCAAAATGACATGCAGCATGACTGAGGTTTAGTGAAACCTTTGTTTAGCTAACCAATTTTCATCGATGTTTCTCTGTTCCCCTGAGGCCTAGGAAGTTGTGGGAGGAAAGTCTCCATTACTTTCGATCCCGGAGATATTGGCGTTTATCGGCGCTAGATCGGCCTATAGTCGATTGTGTAAAATCCCCAAATATTGGCCCAATATATTGGCTGGCCGTCTCTGTGTAATAAAGGTTTACACAGGTAGCTTGTCAAATGTAATGCTTTTTAATGCCATTTTCATCCCCAAATACTTAATTGTAATACCACAAATGCAAGAAACCTGTGCATATTTAATTTCTCAAGATTTGCAAAAAATCCATCTAATGGAGGAATAAAGGGAAGCTTTGAGGGGGAAAAAATTAGCCAAAACGGCAGCTGAATGCACTTTAGTCCATAATTTCTGGATTTTTCGCGAAATTACAGCAGTTAAGACAGGTACAGTATCTAAACTGACTGTTGAGTGATGCTTTATAAACGCGTACATCTAAAAATTAATTCTACATGTTCAATTTGTTACCTACACTCTCTAACAAACATTAGTGAGGCCTATCGTTTACTGCATGTGTTGTTTTTGCTGCTCGTTGATGTGCATCTACACAACATCATTCACTGCCCTGTTTACATGATTACTTTGGCTTGCACTGAACTTAAGTGAGTCAGATGTTGATGCATCTGTTGTGCATTAGAGGTGTTTATTTAGGCCTTCTGCACAGAGATGACTGCCCATATGTTTCCTCATAAAAACTCCCGCAGATGACATCCTTTACACCAAAATCAAGGATGGATTGGTGATCTTATCAAAGTGTTCTAGTGTTTGCCTGCACGATTGAGAAAACGTATCTCAGTGCAATTTCTGTTTTTAAAATCAAGATTCAGTTCACACTACACATTTTAAACACTTTATTGTTTGAGGTCTTTGCTTATCGCTCCACTTTAGTTTTTGATTTGTGTACTTGATCCGTATAGATTTAGGAGATGTAGTAGCACAAACAAATGGCTACACTTGACTAGACCTAAAGCTGGGATCGAACAGACCACTTTTGGATTGGTCAGCGATTGCTCTGCTAGAGCCACTTCCGCCCTTAAACATAAATTATTGTTTCAAACCATTCTAAAATGATGAAATAGTGTCTGAAATGGAAGCTTCAACCACAGATCATGTGTTTTTCTCAGCAGTAATATGTCACCTCCCACACAGTGTCGCAGCCATGATTCATTATGATTGAATGTATTCAGGCTGACACCATTAGACGAGCATGCACAGGAGCTGCCAGTTCGCCTCGCGCTAGTCACAGGAGACCAGTACACAGTCACTGGTCTGACATTCACCAGGCAATCATAGAAACAACACTGAAAGTCCCGGGGTTGGGACCAAAAATGAAGCCTTATTAGAGCAATACAATCCTTTTTAATAGGGCAATAACATGCTTTCCAATGATGTCGTCTTTGCCATCTCGGTTAACCTCCAAAAATAAAGGAAGGAAGGTAGGAATTAGCACTACCATCACATCCCATGCCTTTGGTTTACTCCACTTTGTTCTGTAAACCTAAAATATGCAAAATCCCTTTGTTTCTTTGTGCTAGAGTCCTCCAGTAGGGCTTTTTAAGTAAGCAGCTCTGCATGTAGGCCTTCGCTTTTGGCTATGTCACACTGCACGCAGCAAGTACAAAGCACACGGTGTGATGCAAATTCAGGATGCCAAATACTGGAGGTCAAACTGTTAGCTGCAGCCCCTACATGTTTGTACTGCTCTTCTGCACATCCTGGTTATAATATAGTCTCTGGTGGTGGCTAAGTAAGTCGTGTATGCTAGCTTTGAGTTAATAAGAAACAAACGAAAAAAAGTTCATGGCGGTTTCCTTTTATTCACCTCCAACTGTGTAAACGGATCGCCAACTCCTCGAAGCTGCAAATCTGCAAAGTGACTTTTTTTTTTTTTTTTCCTGAAGAGAAATGGCTCTAACATCTCAGATCTTATTAATAATGAGAGATCCCTCGAGTAGCTGTGTGCTACTTTGTCCGAGTGTAATATTAGGTTAGTAGTGCTCTGTTGCCTCCAGCTGCAGCGCACACACTGGTTGATTAGCCTGGGAATTAAGACCGATTACAGGCCATTGTTCATTGGGCCGGTCGGTGCCATAATCTGCTGTAATTCAGTGTGATTCTCTGTAGATGATTCAATTAAAAGTGTGATAACAGACTCGCAGCTGTGTACTTTAAGGTACACAGCCGCCCCTTCATGTGGGAGTTCTCGGGGGTGCGTATTTATTGTATTAGACATTTATATTTTTACTGGGTGTCTTTTAGGAAGTGGATTATATGTGTTGGCGCCTTCTCATGGGGCCCCATCCATCCAGGTATTAACCAGCCCTGCTTGGTTTAGTCAGATTGGGATTATTATAGTACATGTTCACTTTATATCTTAGAGCTTTCTTTCGCCCAGCCCTGAATATATCATGTGTAATATAGTAGCAAAAAAGTCCATTCTTAAGTAGCAAATAACAATTGACAGCTGTACAGTGAAACCTCACGACATGAGAAACGGTACTTGGTGGGACTTTCTTTCCTCAAGGCTTGGGCTCGGCCTTCAGCATTGAGAAGTATTTTGTAGCAACATAATCTTTCTACACTGTCAGCCGTGGTCTCTGTTCCAAGCGCAAACATTTCCTTCTGAATACTTTGTAAGATTGTTTGCGGTGCCCAGAAAGTGCAAAGTGTATCTTCTGTCAAGAAGCGGCGTCATCCGTCTTCACTTGGAGATAATGTACTGACTTACAAAAGCAATCTATTAAAATGCTTTTTATTCCACCACCTCTGTTCTCCTTTCAGGCATCCATCTTTGTGGCAGTTCCATTACAACCATGCAGCACAGAACTGAGGTTTCACACTGATTCAAGTCAATCAACAGATCTGTAAATTGATTGAAGAGTTAGCGGGTGATGAATTGAGCAAAAGTGTAAACAAAGTCTGTCTGATGATTTTTGTTTGTACATTTTAAGACCGATTTCCACTCAGGCAAAAGGCGTTTATTATAGCTGATGCTCCAATTCTCCACAAAACATCAATACTATCATTTATAAATTACATTAAAGGGAAGAGTTCAGATAAATACTTTCAGTTTTCAGTCTGGATTTGAACGTTAAGGCCCGTCTCACATCATCTGGAAGAAGTTGTTGCAGAAAATTGTGGTTAATTGAATATCCAAAATTGGCTTTGACATTGTCCCAGATTGACCTAACTATTGTGGCCGCTTAGCTATTTCCAGCCCAAGTTTAGGATGCATTTATTTCAGGACATTATTTTCCTTTTAAAAGCAATTTCCAGTGACTAACCTCACCCACACTTTAAAAAAATAACCTTGGCGTCTCCTTATGTTTACATGAGCCCTGGGCATCAACACAAGTCAAAGCAATAGACACATATTCTCTCCTCTCTTTTAATTCATTTACTTTTTGCCTTTTTTAATTGCATTTTGAGCAGCTTCTGTCACAGTCATAACAACTGCTCTTGTAAATCACGTTGGATTCAGCAACAAGACGACAAGTCTGTTATTACAAGTCAAAGCAACGTATTAATGAGCCTTCTGCATTATCGAAATACATATTTAGGGAAATTTTGATAGTTAATTTTCTCTACTGACTTGTGAAAGCAACACTTTTGTTGGTGACATGAGAGACTCATTAGGAGTTATCTGCAGTGTGTGTGCATCTACAGCTGTGGGAGAATGGCCTCCAGCAGTAGTGTCTAAGACAAAATACAAGGCCAACAAACCTGCTTGTTATTCACAAAGTGTCTCTGTTACTGTCATGATATCTACAGTATTTTTTCATGATGATGTGTGAGCGTGACTTAGTTGGCACAATATCACAACGCTCTTTAAATGATACTTTGAATATCCAATTTTCACAACATAGCAGATTGTTGTGCTCATTTGAACCAACTTGTTGCTGTCACTGCCAATACTAAGATATCACTTCAAATGTATCATTGTCCAACCCATCTCTTTCTTGGTAAATGGTCTCAACTTATATAGCGCTTTTCTACCTTCATCAGGACCAAAGCGCTTTAGAGCAAGGAACCAGACACTCATTCACACACCAATGTACACACACATTGGTGGCAAGGAGGGTGAAGTGTCTTGCCCAAGGAAACAACAGCAGTGTGCATCTTCAGCAACTGGGATTTGAACTCCCGACCTTCCAGTGTTGTGACTGATTTGAAGTCTGACTAACTGGGAACTGTTTTTCATGCTAAAATACTCTGACTTACAAAGCAACGTTTCAATAACCTCGAACTTACCCTGATTGTTGTTTTATCTAATAGTGAGTGTGAGAGGTTCGGAGCGATCTTTTGAGGTAAATCCTAGACGGGGCATGTGGAAACTATTCCTGAAATTGATTGAATGATTTAAGTGACCTTTTGGAGTTTGTGTGAGCAAAATACCTGAATCGTTTCCTGGATGTGTTTACTTTGTGTCAAAATTAAAGACGCCAAACCACAGTGACTCAATGGGATTAACCAGGAAACCCTGCCGTGTTGTTCCTGGATATTGTTTGTTTACAGACATTTAGTCATCTCTGAATGTTACTCATTTAGAAACAGTAGGAGTTCAGTTTCTAACGGTAAACACTGTCAAGCTGACATCAACAAGCAGCAATAAAAGAGGTTCAGAAAAATGTGGGGAAAATTGAATGTTTTCTTTTACACTAATGTGGCTGCTTGACTGTTTCCCGTCCAAGATATATGTATTCAATAAATAATGTTTTGGCTTCTTCAGATCATTGTTTCTTTTTTGAACCAAGCTGACATTGACACACTAGTGTATTGGGCTTGGAAGGATTATGCTAATTTGTAGATGACACAGCAGCCCAAGATGATTAAGTAATTCTTTCTTTTAGGCACTTAACAATGGAAAAATGAATACATTTGTGATTGTTTCTGAGTCATCCAGTGAATGGCCGAACAATCAAAAGTCTATCATTTATTGTTTGTTTGGTTGTTTTCTTTTGATTTAGTCATGTATTGATGTTTGTTCTGTTAGCAAGAGAACCCAGAAAGAGGTAGAGTTTGACATGGGGCAGGACAATTCCTTCAATCTTGATCTATATCGCAACAGCAATCATCATCATCATCATCATCGTGAGGCTTTTAAATCGTCTATGACTGTAACATCGTCTGGTCTGGAATTTGAGGAAGTACAATTCAAGATTTGTGTGTTCAGTGATATTTAAGTGGAAAAGTAAGTGTTTAAAAGGGGGGTACTTGTTTCTGGTCTTGATTCAGAATCAAGAAGAAATTCAGACACTGAAGCTATTACAGTATGACTAGAGAAAAGCTAACTCAGTAACTGGACTCTGTGCTGTTGTTGTTTAACGTCTTTAACTAATAGATCTCTGGTTTCTAGTCCAAGTCTGGGCAGATTCATAACCACTGGTGATGCTTCAATCAAATATCCCACCCCACCCTGTTAAAGGAATCTGAATAATCTGTCTCTTAAGGTGGAGGTTTTGCAAATGAGTTTTGTTTTGAGAGACTGCTGCTGTTGGAGTTGGCTGCAGAGCAAATGGCACAGCTTCACTTCCCCCCGGGGCTCCTCCACCACAGCAGCAGCGGTTAAAGCTGGCTCTGAATAAAAGAGCGCATTTTAATGTTCTTAAAGCCTAATTACTTTCACTGTTTGTCTATTGAGATGAAGTAAGGCACAGTCCTGGATTTACGTTTCTCTGGTGACATGGTTCATTCAAAACAACTTGATAGTGGAATCGTATTTGGTTGTTAATATTGAATCCGATGAAGGCCAAGCACCTATTCGTCATCACAAAGTCTTTAAGTCGCATCAATACATTTTCAGCTACAACACTAGAAAAATGTCTTCTCAACATTAATATTCGAGTATTCTCGAATATTAAAGGTAGCTTTCCCGGCTTTTATGGCATATTGCATGTTTCAGGGCCTATTTCTCGGGCATTGAGGGGAAAAAACTGCTTCATCGGCACAAAATCACCCACTTGTGCACTTAAAAAACATTGATTTATGTTAATTACATATTAGTTTTATGCAAATGAGCTGCAAGTCATTTAATGTAAACATGTAGCATTAAACAAGCAAATGAGGTCACTAATTATAATGGAGTAAAATGGTGAGGCCTTGTGTTTAATTACTGCAGAAACAGCACATACTTTCTAATCTACATGACGGGTTTAATTAAAACATGAGGTTAATTTTGGGCTTTGTCAGCTAAAAGACACAGACTGCTGCAGAGAGGTGACTTGCCAGTTACTGTTTTATTAAGGAATCCCTGACAAAAGCCAAAATGTCATTTTCTAACTTATAAACGCCATCATTTTCAATCCCAGAGATTCAGTGTTTTAATAACCTATTTTATGTGTGGAAAATTTGACTGTGATGGTCTCTTCAGCATATTTTTTTCTTTTTACATTGTTTCACCAATTATCATTTCTGGAAACGGGATGCATCATAGCTTCCTGGACATGGTGAACTTTCTCTAACCAAAAAACAAGCTAAAGTTTTCTCATTTTGTCATTTACAATCAAAGTAACATCAGAAAAACTCCCCCCACGCCTGAGATTCTGAAATGGTTCTCACTTCTTACAGTCTCCGCAGCAGGTAATGAAGTCTGGAGGTGAAGCTGCGCGCTGCATGACAAAGTGTTGGGCTTCTCGCTCTTTGCTCTTATCGGCCCTCACTGCTCACATTTCCTCTTCAGTGCCAACAGCAGGCCCCCTGCCTCTTTTATACGCTCTGTCCTCTGCTATGGAAATGATCAAACTGACAGTGAATTCTCCGGGACTCATTCAACTTCCTCAAGTCTTCACTGACCTTCCTCTTACTTTTCTTAAAAGATACAGGGGCTACAATGTTACAGGGATGGACAAAAGTTAATGAGCTATTTTAACGGATGTTTCAATTGCAAATGACACCTCAGACTTCCAAGGTTTAGTGATTTTATTCTCTCAGTAGGTAATTCACTTTGTTCTGTACAGTTGACCTATCAGTCAGTGTAACGTAACATAATACAATACTACAGTGTCCATTTGAATAAGTTCAGGGGTAAATTCTGTTTCAAATCTCACATGGGCGAGGCATCCACCACACAAAGGGTGAGTGAGCACCTACTGTCTGTTTCCCCTGTCAAGACCGGTTACAGTATGTGGGTGAAGGGGGCAAAAAAATAAAAAATTCAAATGACGGTGCACATTTTTTGCTGCGTAACTCTGAATGAATGACAGGAGCAAACACGGTTAAAGAAAATATATCTCAAACTGACACCTTTTAAACGTTATAAGAATATTTCCTGCCGTGCAAAGTATTTTCATGTTTTGGGTACGTTTTGCTCCGCGTCCTTGTGGCTGGAGGAAAGGGAGCAGCAGCCTCCCGGCATTCATCATTTACGTGACGTGGCCTAAATTCAGAGGACCAACTGTGCCCCTCTCATCGCCGCTCATTTGTACAAAGTGCTGCTTCTAAAATGTCTATTGCTCATTTGTGGAGATCGTCTTTAATCAGATGCTCGGATCAAGATATGCCAAAGGTGGGGGAGCGTTTACTCCAGATGTGTCATGTAAAATCCCCAGTTCCATTTTGTGTGTGTGTGTTTAAAGGCTCTGCGTAGATCCCCAGCAGCAAGGTTTGTTAGTTCTGCCATTTGTGACAGAAATTACCACTGTCAAATACTTGTTTCCCACTTCAGCTCATTTCCAGTTGCCATTATTTAATAAAGTGGGGACCTAAAATGTAAAACTGAAATAAATATGTTCCAGCCAATCACATGATGAACAGGTTAATCATAGCAATCACATTGTTATAATATTCAACAAAGTCATTTTTAGAGATTGGCCTTTATCCGACATTCACTTGATTCCATTGAATAAATGTGCTTGACATTTATAGTGATTTGTAATAATCTTGCTTGTGGATTTTAGTTAGAAGAACACTGATAATGGATGTGCTGTTGAAATGGAAAGTTAATAATTTTTCCACCGAATGTTAGAAAAGCAACTCTCCTCTCATTAGGAAATCAATGCCTCAACTTTATTTCATACCAAATGTGAACTCGTACTATGAACAAATCAGTCACAATTTCAATTTCAAGTGCCGTTAGCAATTTAAATACCCAGTTCACGCTCGCTTAACTCTGAAGACTGAAATATGAACTGCAAAAATGCCTTCACTTCAAAGAGTAACATGCATTCTCATGGGTGTAAACAATGTTGGCAGGTGTTCTACATCATACGACTGAATGGAGATAAGATATTTAAAGATCTGATTGTCATTATGCTTGCAGCCCGGACACCATATTTATGAGGTGGCCCCATCCTACTTTTTTCCGGGACACTGAATAGTTATGTTTTCTTAACTCAGATCAGTGCTTTAAAGATTCCATCAGTGTTCTTTAGCCACTCCTCTCGCATCTGGCCCTCCTGTCACATCACTCCCCCACAGCCCCACAGGCGGCGGGACAGGACAGCTCTACTCTCTGGAGAGCCCACAGTCTGCTGACGCCACTTCGAGCACATGTGGGCTCTGTCGCCTCAGCACGAGTCCTGACACTGCAGTTTGTTGTTTTGCTGTTTGTTTGGTTCCCCCCCCCTGAGAGTTTGCTGCTGCCGCCGCCGCCGACCCACACACATACAAGAAAATATTGTAATAAGTTTGACCCCTTTTCAAAACACCGCCTATGACCTCTATAATGTTGTCTAGAGCGTTTGCTTCTGCCTTTGTTTTCCCCCAAATCGTTTTTGTGTTTTGACTTGGCACTGTGTTTGATAAAAGACCATTTTGAGCTGTTCTGGGTTGATCCAATTGCAGGATCTTTATTTATTTATTTATTGGTTTATTTGGTTGGTACAGTGCATGTTAATGAACATACATGGGCATGTAAACAAGCCACACCCGATTGGGCTAATTTCCATCTGTCGTCCCCCATGCGCACTCTGAAACTCATTCATCCTGGCCTATTGTACATGTTTTTAGTGGTAGGGGAAACCGGAGTACCCGGAGGAAACCTACGCAGACAAGGGGCGAACATGCAAACTCCACACAGAAAGGCCCCGTCCCTGTTGGCTCCTAGCTGTGAAGCACGAGCGCTAACCGCTGTACTGACGTGCCATAAAGGGCATGGTGATGTTTCAGGCATAGAAACGAAAAAAACTTTACCATGTTATGATCTGCTTTGTTTGACTGTACTTTAATCTAACCTCCAGAATACTCTGAGATGTGTTTCCTCCAGTATTGCCAAACTAAAACCTTGGTTCCATTACTGTACGTTCTTCGTAATAGCCTTTTTCCTGCACACCTACTTCGAGTTTTAATACCACTCCGTTCCAACCTTGAACCTGAGAGTTTATCATCGCGGTGCTTCTCAATGCAGCCCGAGCGCTGCCCAGTGATGCCATATTACCTCCAGACCATAAAGCTCATAGTGGCTCACTGTAATGGCCTGTTTACTAAACTGTTCTGCAGTGTGACAGAAATACGTCTCTGCGGCGATGAAGGTTGAGCTGCTCTGTCCTTGAGAAAATCATTTATAGTTATTTATAGTGGCGATGGCCATCTTTAGCTCTGCAGCAGCGGCGAGAGAGGAGGGAACTCTCCAAATACCATATTTTCCGGACTACAAGTCTCACTTTTTTTCATACTTTGGCGGGGAGCGGCTAATATGTGCTTTTTTTATTTTTTTTATTCAAATATATACTTTCACATGCCGCTAGAGGGCACTGCAGGCTAATCGAGCAGCAGAAAGAAAGTTTTGCCGTGAGCGAGAGAGCGGAGGTTACTACAATGAAGTAAACAAAACAAGCTAATCACGGGCTAAAAGCTAGATGGCCACAGCTAGAGGAACGAGTTCGCAGATGAGAGCTTGAAAAACATGCTGTTGGGAGAGGATTGTCAACCGTGCAGTTACATCTCCGTGCCCAGGTAGTTGCCAAGGCGATTTGGAGTGAGATGGAGATTTTGGTATGTTCTTTATGCTATAGTTATCTGAACTGTTTATGTGACGTTAACATATCAGACACCTATTTAGTTCATTGTTTAAGCTTCATGTAACCATCAATGTGTTACGTTAGCATACCGTACGCCTATTCAGCCTGTTTTTTCTTCATTAGGCAATGTTTGACTAATGTGTCTTATACTCCGGAGCGATGTATAGTCCGGAAAATACGGTAAGAGTCCTACTGAATCAGGTCTCAGGTTAAGGACAAGTGAAGTAATTACCGCTAGATCTTAGACTAGTTGATGTTTGTGTCACTGCTACTACCATTAGGGCTGTACAAATAATCTCAGTCAAATTGCAAAACCTTTATACGCTGTCCTATTTATTTTGCAACCAACAAAATATTCTGTTTACGTTTTAACCTCTAGCCTTAACCGAGCACATTTTCTCCAGTCCGGCCTTACCTGGATCTTAAAAGCTTCATGACCGGACAGCTTACAGCCTGTAGGTCAGTGTAAAGCCTCATTTGAAAGCTAAGACCTACAAAACTGATCGTAACTCGCACCTTTGTTGTCACATTTTTGAAGTGTTTTTGTTTTTTGTTGCTTTTTTTCCCCTTTTGTTTCTCTCTTTTGTCAGTCTTTTTTTTGTATGTTTGCCACGTTTTCTGTACTTTTTTGTCGCTTCTTTGTTGCTTTTTTTCCCGTTGCTTTTTCATCACTTTTTAGTCAGGTTTTTGTCACTTTTTATTGCGTTTTCATCCTTGTTTTTCTTGCTGTTTTGACGCTTTGTTCAAGGACTTTTAGATTTGGGTAATGTCAAACTGGAGACGATGTGCTCGGTTAAGGCGGGGGTTAAGAGGTTAAATCTGCTGCTATTATCCATCTGCTTTAACTTTTGCGCTTTATATAGAATGTTTTTATTTTCACTTAATTGCTAACGTTTATAATAACTACACCTTATTTAGCCGTAAAAAAAATTAACACTTGACTAATGAATTGTTCATGAGGAATTAAGTGTGACTAACTCTAACTACTTTATTACTACAGTTACTGCCTAACTCATTATGAATATTTCCTCACATACTTCACTTATTCACACTTAACTAATGAATTAATTAAGTGTTAACTTATGATTTATTACGGCTGAATAAGTTGTAGTTATTATGAAGTGTTACCCTATAATCTCCCACAATTCAGTGAATGTATTTGTACTTCTATTTGAGTAAAAGTACTTGCATTATCCAAAATCCCTCGTAGCATCCCCCTCTGTGTCTTTGGCTCGTTATTATTCATGCTGTGGACTGCGTGTTGCTGCTGCTCATCGGGGACAATGTTTTTTGCAGCCAATAAATCCCTTTAAGTCCTTCATCGTGGCTCTGCATAATATCGCTCCAAGCTGTTGGAAAAGTTTAAACGCAATCGTCTTTTTTTTTTCTTTTTTTTTTTGCCAACAATTATAAAAATGCTGAATATCAAAGAAGACTCCATGTCCTCCTGTGGGCTCTCACCAAATACTCTGGTGTCCTCACATCGACACAATCTTCATCAGCAAACATAGTCGTGTTAGAGTAGTTGAGGAAAGCCGAAATTAATTTTAATACTTCTCCCTAGTCTCTGGACATTTATTTTTGAGAACCCAATCTCATAATGGGCTCAGTGTTTACGCTGGCTACATGAACCAGTCAAAATGCATCTCATCAGAAAGTCATTTGAAGGATTAAATTCACAGCTAATGCTTCATTTATGACCGCCACTGCCTGGCTGCTCTAACCTGTTTTCACCTCGCTTTTACATCCACTGCAGCAAGAAGAAACAAATAAAAAAGCATCAAATAGAGCTGTCTGCTTAGCGCTGCTGATAAACCTGCCGTCACTCTTCTGCTGGGGCATGAAACATTGCCACGAAGCACAGTTTTAACATGCAGTCAATCATGCAGAACATTGACCACTGACAGGTGAGGTGAATAACACGCTTATTGCTACAATTTGTCACCTTTGTCACATTTTGGACAAGGAGTGCAAATATTGCCTTCAAAGTTCATGAAGTAAATGGCTGTGGACCTTCATAAAATGCTCCACAAATTTAGTGACCACTGGTTACAGCCAAGATGTTTTAGGCTGCTGGCTCGGGAGCATTTGTTAAAGTAGAAGCAAGAAAATGGGGGTTGAGTTTAACAAGGTTCAAATTCTGTTGGCTGATATATCGGCTGGCGATATATCGGGTATTTTCAATACTGGCTACGGGCCGATATATCGGAACCAAAAGGGTTTTTTGCACTGGAAAGGGCTTTAAAATGAGCCCTCCCACCAGAGCCCTGCACGGGTCCATTTTGGAGACCCGCACCCATCCGCTACAGCTCCTACCCACCCGTAAACCTGTGATTATATCAAGAATTAAATCCGCACCCGCCCGGACCCTTTATCATTCTACCCGTTACCCACCCGTGCCCGTGATAAATCACACAAATTAAAAGCATTATATTGAAGCACTTTATTTTTTTCGATGCACATCTGAACGAAACAGCGTGACGCTAATGAGGGTTGAATGCTTAAACTGGTGCTTAAACAACGGTGCGGTTGATTCCTGTGTGTTGTCAATGTAAGTGCGGGTGATGAGTGTGTGTGGTGGCAGGTGCCTTAGAGCTGTGGGAAATCCATATCAGGCGGGCCCTATTAGAAGATGGGTCAGATCATCTCCAAAACTACGGCTGTTGTGGGGTGTTTTGTGAGTACCGTAAATTTTCGGACAATTAAGCGCACCTTACTAAAAGCCGCGCCAGCTAAATTTTGCAGCCTTGTACACATACAGGCCGCACTCGAAAATAAGCGGCCCATGCCGCAGATGAGGAGGAAGAGACACCTCATCCCGGAGAAAGGTCCAGTTTACGAGCAGAGGGAGGGCGGCAGGGACGGCAGTAGGGCTGGGTGACATGGCCAAAAATGAAAATCTCAATTTTGTTACTCAGTTTGGACGATTACGATTTTAATCGATTTTATTGGATTTTTCTTTTTTTTTTTTTTTAAAGGTCTCCTGATCTTTCATAATAAGACAACTGTCTGCTAAGAGTCCAGACCATTAATATTTAGATTCATAATATAGCCCACAATTAGGCCCGTTAGAAAATTGTATTTCTCTTTTAAATATTCCTTGTCTGCTCTCAAAAGTAAAACTTCTAAATAAGCCATGGAGTTTTCAAAAGCATTTTAGTTTTCTCATCCTCATGCCTTTGCTGTGATTGACAACCGTCTCCATGGAGACTCAAGGGGAAAGGGGCGGAGTTAAGCTGCTGCTGTGTTCCTCTTCTCAGAGCAAGGCTCAGGGTGAGAGAAGGGAGAGGATCAGATTGGGGAAAACTCAGTTTTAGCGGAAGGAAACTCTATTGCGCACTCCGAAAACAAAATACGCGCCTTTTGTAAAGCAGCAGAGATCGTCAGAAAGTCTCTGGGTTCTCTTTATGTGACATTTCCGAAAACAGTCGCTGCAGAGAAGTTGAACACACCGCTAAATTGGGCGGCACGGTAGTACCGGTAGTACCGTGCTTGTGCTTCACAGCTAGAAGGTCCGGGTTCGATTCCCACCTGGATGGGGCCTTTCTGTGTGGAGTTTGCATGTTCTCCCCATGTCTGCGTAGGTTTCCTCCGGGTACTCAGGTTCCCCTACCACTAGAGGATACTAATTAGCCCAAGGCTACAATCCGGTGTGGCTTGTTTACATGCATGAGACCCATGTATGTTCATTAACATGCACTGTCCCGACCAAATAAACCAATAAATAAAATAAATAAATAAATGAGGGGGGACATGGAGCGGTGGACACGATTTTACGATTTAGTCATTTTCCACATCGTCTGTTTTTAAAAGCATGTGGAAGTGTAGAGGCCAACGCACACCAGAACGCAGCGCGCGGCACTTCAGAGGCTTTTCTCAAACCATGCGGGGCTTTACACACGTGATTTATACATTTATCATAAATAAAAGAAGACACGTATGTCCGTGTTGTAAGAGCGAGAGCAAACGTGGCTCTTTTTTGTAGTTTAATAGTGAGTTGGTCGACAAACACGAGTTTCACATGCTTCCCCTGATGCATGCATCCTGACGATGGTTTCTCTGTCTCTGCGGCTTCTCTCGTCCCTCCAGACAAAGTTCACGGCGGTCTCCCTGTCTGTCATGGCCAGACCCGCCTCTATAGGATGGTTAAAATCCTGTGTTTTCCTCTGTGGCGCCGCGTCTGAATTCAGCAGAACCGTGGCGCGGGGTCCAGCGTCGCCGCGCATCATTGCAACCACGGTGTGCGTTCTCTCATAGAAATAGCCGAGGCGGCTCTTTTGCCGTGCGTCAATTCGTTTCGGTGCGTTGGGGCGAGCAAAGCCCTTCCACATTTAGGCTAAAGTGAGCCTTCATCATTTTAAAAGTTACTCATCTACCAATCCTCAGCCACGAGCAGATTAGAAGTCCCGTCTCACTTTTGTGTTTACTGCTAGAGACGCCTCTAGTGCTATACTGTATATTGGCCGCACCGTCATGTTGGCCGCAGGGTTCAAAGCATGGGAAAAAGTAGCAGCGTATAGGCCGGAAATTACGGTATCTATTTCAAATGATTGAAGGATAGAAAAGAGAACTTATTTATTTTTGTTTATTTAACTTTTATTTGACCAGGTAAAAAACTTACTGAGATTTACAATCTCTTTACAAGAGTGACCTGGCCGAGAGGCAAAACGGACGACAAGTGATCCAAGGGGTCAAAAAGTGTATTTCTACATTTTATTGCAACCGCTGACATAATTTTTAAGCTTAAAAATGGATAAATGTTTGTGTATGCAGTGTGGGGGATGCTGCTGATTCTTGTCAAGGAGAAAAGCTGAGACGAACAGTGGCTGGTGCAGAGGCGAGCGTGGCTCCACATGTTAATGATGAGACCCACGCCTCAGCGCTGCATGCGCCTGTCGGCAGCGGGCCAGGGGTCGCACCCACATACACAGACTGATACTGACAGGCAGGAGGCAGGGCAGACGATTACGATGCCGCTGAAATCTTTCCTGTTTGTATATTTTTGCAATTTGTTTACTGCACTTGGCAAAGCTGACAAATCACTAAGGTCACAGGGTAGCCCTATAATGTTTAAAAGAGATGGGGCAGCAACACTGTTGATAAATACAGTGACATGATAAACCTTGTCAGCTAAATATAGGATCTTGTTCAACATTGGTGCATGTTCCTTTTGGATATTTCTCAAAAAAACAGCACATATTTGATCTGAAAGCAAATAAATCGGTTTAGATAAATGTAATGTACTGCTGAAGTAACCGAACTAGGAGTTTGGTACAAACTCTGTCAAGATTATTTTTAAAGTCGGACCTTGTGGGATTGAACCTACGCTGCAGCTGCTTTGTTTCAACTTCTCAAAACCCACCTCCTCAAATTGGCCTCTCCATTTGTCACTTTTGTGCTGTCAAGTAAAGTTGTTTCTACATTTGTTTCAGCGTTTGTCTTTTATGATTCTGCCTATATTTTCATGCGTGCAGTCCATTGTCACTTGTGTAAGCATTTCCTCTCTCATGTAAAGCCTCTTGCTGTTCCAAAAAGTGCTGTGGCTTGATATTTTTGCTAGATATTTTGGCATTTCAAGTTTAAACAATCTATCCAAAATGACCTCTCCAACTTCATGTCCTCAGCCTTTTACTGATAGTGTTTTGTTTTTGAGGTGTCTTATGTAAAGCTTGTGTGACGCAGAGAGTGAAGTGTGTCCGGGCCGTGGGGAGCTGAGGTGGCTGAGTGCTGCTGGTCCTGTTACGTTTGCTTGACTGGAGATCAGACCCAGATTTTTCTGATGCACCAACTGTCCTCTGTGGAGAGTCTGTTTTTGTGCCTTTGCTGTTTTTCAAACCTAGATCCCTGCTGAATATATGTGCTCTGCTTTAGAGCTGCATAATGAAAAAAGGATTGTGCGCTTTAATTAAACTCCGTGGACTATTCAGGATATCAGAATTGTATGATACTCCACATTGTTCATTTGTGAATAGAGTTGAGATCTAATAGAATAAAAATGTGTTAGTGATGGACTTTATTGTTCCCCCGTTCTCTGCTTTTGACCTATTCTTCAATGCAGCTGGGTCAGAAACATGAACACATCTCTTGATCTTAAGCAAACTCAGGCTCAGGGTTAAAATCCGACCCTCTGGCAGGGAACCAAAGCCCGCACGATGATTTTGATCAGTTTACTGTATATTACACACACCAGAAATTACCTGTTAGAGTACTGTAAAAATGCTGAACTGCTGTCAATTTCAATAAAAATCCTAGGGGACGCCCCCGAATCCCCCGTTGGGTCGCGGATGGTTTACAACCCTAAGGTGGTACTTTTTTTGGCACATAATTGGGAAGTTTAGCCCTTAGTCTTTTGACATAGAAGGAAATCGGCCCGACACAAAAGGGACTTGCCTGCCTCGGACCAAGGTTAACGGTGGAAACCTGACAGTCTCCACGCAGAATAGAACACATGTTTTGGGTGCTGTCACGTTTTCGTATTTGGCAAATGCTTCTTAAAACTGCTGCTAAAATAAAATTTTAGGATATTCAGTGTAAATATCTGTTGTTCAGCTCTCTTCTGTTAAATGTCTTTGTTTCTTTTTTAGATATGACCATATTACCAAATCATCCATAAGCTATTCCCATCCGTCTCTTGTCGCAGTACATTTCCATGCACAGTGGTTGTTGTATAATGCTAACCTGTGGCGCTTGTTTTGCAGCGGGAGATGAAGGAGCAGCTGGCCTCTCTTCAGGACAGTGAGAAGGGCCACAGCGAGGCCCTGCAGCTACTCCAGAGACAGCTCACCGAGACCAAGGTACAACAGCAACACTTAACACCTCCTATATACGTCGTTACTACAGGGAGAGCTATGCTTCTGAGTTCAATAGTTTCTATTTGAAGAAAGAGCTATTTGTCTCTGTAAAAGATATGGAAATAAGAACACATGACTGATATTGACTTTGCCTAACATAATTGTTAGTTAATTTCACAGTAACAAATATCCGCTTTGTCATTTTCCACTTGTAACTTTTTCTTACTTCCTACAACATTTACAGCAGCACATCTTTTACAGAACAATATCCATAGATTATGGCGACATGAAAAAGAGTAAGCACTTGAAATACACTGGAGATGCATCCTAACAAGAACACCGTAAAGTCTGTATCATTTTGGCACTAATCATAGATCTCCCCAAACCTTTTTGTTTGCACTATGTGCATGGCATAACTCAAGCGCACTAACAAGACAACCACCCACAAACATTGCAAAGGTTAGAATAATATATTCATGTTATGTTAAAAATTCATAGAAAATGCATTCAATTTTAGTCCCGCATAAAACAATCTCAATATCTCACTATTGGTTACAATTACTATTTTCCTGATCAATTCTCATCCTTCCCTATGCAACATTTCTTTTGTATACTGTAGTGTAAGTTAAAAGTAGTAAAGTACTGTGTTCTGTTAGTGACAAGTGCAATGCATTGGAATAGGCTCCAAATAACCAAAACAATTTTCAAAGTGCTTTTTTTTTTTTTTTTTTTTTTTTTATCGAATGGTCATTAATGAACAATCTGCAAATGTACAGCCTAATGAACCGTTAGGTGGCACTTATTCATTTATCAGCCACTTTCAAAGCCAAAGTCACAGATGATGTAAAAATTAGCTCACTAATTGGCCCATTTCATGAAATGTGAGTGTTTGAAATAGATTGTACCTTTTATTAGTCTCGGGAAAGTCAAAGATTAGTAATAACTTTAAATTTTTTATAGTTGTTTAGTTTTTGTTTATTTAGTTCTCCACAAGGGAAACTGTGTTGGTGAACATTGAAATATCCCACTGACTTCCATTATTACCACACTTTGTGGTTGCCATTAAATTATAAAAACATACATTATTATTATTTGTGGGTTCTTCTGTTCTGTTTATGAAGTTTGTTTTTATGTTTTAAGATGTTATCAGGCACTCTCTTGTTAATCTTCTCTCGTAAAGTCCAGACAGTCTACAGTAATGTGTGACATAGCTTTGAAGCCTGGCGTTATGGAGTGACAGAGCTTACTCGTATGGGAGGGTTGAGACTGAATGAGTGATGTGTCCAGGATGGACCTGACAACCAACTGGTCATTATACTTGACACTCACCGCTCCCCTGTCCCTCCTGTGCCAATGCCTCTGAAAGATAAATTATTGAAAACCAGGAGATGACAAGATGGAGGAGTCTAGTCATTATTTATTTATTGTGGACCAGAAGTACTGAAAAAAAAAAAAAGTCAAGATAGACTAACTTGACAGTACCTGGATACAGGGATCGACGCTTAAGTTCTTGTAGTTTTGTTTTCTATCTACTTCTTCTGAGAGTTCACACTTCATGGTTGGTTACATTTGCCGGTCACACAGAAGCATTGGATTAAAAAAAAGCTAGCTTTAAGGTATCTGGTTATGCATATTTCCCACTGCCACACTCACAATGTACAGTAACAGCAAATAAACCAGATGGAAACAGTTGTCTAGTGTAAAATCTTTGGACACATTCATCAGTATTACCAAGAGATTTGTAACAAGAGACCAGATTTTCTTCACACACTCCTTGCTTGTCGCTTATTTGCTGAAATGATCTGAATGAGTTAATTGAAGTGTTCTGGACTGAAAACAATACACAGATGCACCACCTCAGGACATCAGCAGATTAGAAAAAGCTTTTGAGCTCTTGAGAAGGGGACAGTTTAGCATTATGGGTTTAGTTTAGTTTAGTTTTTGTTTAGTTTATTTATTTGTTTGAGCAGTTAACCTGCTCAAAGGGAGTGGGCTGAAGCCAAAGGCTTATAAGCGCCCACCCCAAAATAAAAATAGTAACATTACATTTAATATTTACAAGGTAGCAAATCATAAACAAAGGAACATAGGGCAAAGTAACAATAAATGATGAAGAATAAGACAAAAACAACAGCAAAATAAAGAACAAAAGAATGTGCTACTTTTATGTTATAAAGGTGCATTCATACATATTATACTCTGAGATCTTGCTACTTCCCAGTTGTCATTACTATCCTCAATATAATTTAATTTGGGTTTAATTATCATTAATTATCATTATTAAAGGTGCATTAATACATATTATATTCTGAGATCTTGCTACTTCCCAGTTGTCAATACCATCCTTAATATAATTTAATTCGGGTTTATTTATCATTATTATTATATTTGTTTAATTGAGTTATATGTGAAGTGTGATGTAAGCCCTGCATAATGAGGTGCATTAAAAAGCCAGGGTGTAGAACGGGCCAGTTGAAGAGGGCAGTAACTCCCCCTCAACAAACCCCCACCCAGCTGCCCTAACAGCTGATTTTGTAGATGATGTTCCTATGCTGAGTGGTGCATTAAAAGACAAGGTTTTGAGCCCGTTGGGAGGGTCCCTCTCAACAGATTCATAACTTGCCTACCCTAATTCTCAATTTGTAAATTTGAGCAATAGAATGACAACCGTTCCGAGCAGCAACACTCTTCCTTGATTATAGATAATTGATCCTACTGCGCCTCCTAGTGGCAACACATTTCTTGTTCTCTGTATATTTCAAAAGTCTTTTGTTTGTATTTATATTTGAACAGGTTGATATTTGGACTTCGTTTCAACTCCATTTCCAGTTTATTCCACAATTGTACACCATTAACTGTTGGGCTAAAACTTTTCAAAGTTGAGCTATGTTTCTGAGTCCTAAAGTTTAATTCGTCACGTAATTCATAACAACCAGTACGTTCTTGGAACCTTCTTTGTATTTGGCCTGGCAACAGTTTGTATCTTGCTTTGTATAACATCTGTACAGTTTGGAACTCAACAATGTCACAGAACTTCATGATCTTTGATTTTAAAAATAATGAGTTTGTGTGGTCCAAAAACCCAACTTTATGAATTACTCGGATAGCTCTTTTTTGCAACAATACTATTGGTTTTAATGTGTTTTTATAAGTACTACCCCAAACCACAGTACAATAATATAAATATGGCAAAATCAGAGAACAGTATAAGATATGTAGAGCTTTGATGTTTAAAATGTGCTTTGCTTTTGCTATTACTGAAATGCTTCTAGAAATTTTCGTAGATATATATTTAATATGAGCTTTCCAAGTAATTCTGTCATCTATAATAACACCAAGGAATTTGATTTCATGCACTCGCTCTATGACAACACCCTCTATCTGAATTGCTTCCTGAGCATTGGAATTACAGTTGCCAAATATCATCATTTTGCTTTTACTCAGATTTAGAGATAATTTATTTTGTTTGAACCACTTATTGACACTTTTGAGTTCCAAGTTAACAATCCGACACAGTTGCTGTAAGTCGTCACCTGATGCAAAAATATTTGTATCATCAGCAAACAAGATAAATTTAAGTACTTGAGACGTTTTACAAATGTCGTTGATGTACATATTAAACAATTTTGGGCCCAGAATGGAACCTTGAGGTAAACCACACACAATTTGTCGACAACTCGACTGATAATCACCTATTTTCACACATTGTTTTCTATTTTTTAAATAACTGGTAACCCACTGTAGAGCTACCCCCCTAATCCCATAATGTTCTAGTTTATTAATTAGTATATCATAGTTTATTGTATCAAACGCTTTACTCAGGTCAATAAATAACCCTATGGCATATTTCTTGTTATCTACAGCATTAGTTATTTCTTCAATTATATCAAAGAGAGCGTGTGAAGTTGAGTGATTATTCCTAAAACCAAATTGATTGTCCGAGAGTAAATTACACCTTTCAATAAAGCTGTCAAGTCTAGAGTTAAAAACCTTCTCTAAGATTTTTGAGAATTGCGGTAAAAGGGAAACAGGCCTGTAGTTTGTGAAGAGATGTTTATCTCCTGCCTTGAACAGAGGAATCACTTTTGCTACTTTCATACCATCAGGAAATTGTCCAGTTTGCAGCGATAGGTTACAGATGTATGTTAACGGCTTAGAGATACTTTCAATAACAGTTTTTAAAGTTTTCATATCCATGTCATGGTACTCTGTCGAGGTTTTATTTTTACACCCTTTAACAATGTCCAGTATCTCCTTTTCCTCCACAGGTTTGAGGAACATGGACAGAGGATTTGTGTCTATCAGTTCACAATTAAAGTTCTCAACATTTGTAATTTTTGCAGCAAGATTCGGTCCAACATCTACAAAGAATTTATTAAATGTATCGACTACTTCATTCATATTATTTAAAGTGTTATCCTCATCTTTGAAATATTTTGGATAATTAATCGATCTTGGTTTATTTCTAATTATACTATTTAAGATATTCCATAAACCTTTAATATTATTCTTATTGCTATCTAACAACTTATTATAATAATCCTGTTTACATTTTCTAATGATACCTGTCAGTTTATTTTTATATTTCTTATATTTATCCTCAGCTTCTTTTGTTCTATCATTTATACATTTTTTGTAGAGTGAATTTTTTTTCTTGCATGCATTTAGTAATCCCTTAGACATCCATGGGTTTTCTTTACACTTTCTGTTTTTACAATGTTTTTTCATTGGGCAATTTTTGTCATATACTTACATATACTATGAAATATTTGCGTAAACTCATCATATGCCTTATTAGTATCATTCTCTCTGTATACAATACTCCAGTCTTGAGCTAATAGTTCCTTTTTAAATGCATCAATAGTTTTTTCTGTTTTTACCCTTCTAAACCAATACATTTTTTCATCATCAATATTTAAATATCCATGTTTGTACAATACAAAAACTGGCAGGTGATCACTAATATCATTTATCATTAATCCACTGACTGTATCACTATCTATTTCATTTGAGAAAATGTTATCAATCAAAGTCGCACTGTGGGTTGTGATTCTACTCGGTTTAGTTATTAGAGGAAACAGACCTATACTAAATAAAGTATTTATAAATTCGTCAGTCTTTTTGTGTTTATATGGGTTTAACAGATCGATGTTAAGGTCTCCCCCCACAAACATGACTTTATGATTTAAACCTGAAAAGTGCTCCTCCATCCAATTAGAAAAAACATCTATATCAGAGCCAGGTGTTCTATAAATACAACTTACAATAATATTTTCTTTTTTGCCATGTAATTTCTACAGTAAGGCATTCAAGTACATCATCCACTACCATAGTCTTATTTTCCATTACTTTATAACTATAGTTGGAGTCTACAAACATAGCTACACCCCCACCATGCTTGTTCGTCTGTTCATACTTATAAATTCATAACCATCAATAGAAAACTCAATTTCTCTGTCATTATTAATCCATGTTTCTGTGATTAAAATTACACTAAATGGTTTAGAAAACTGTTTTAAGAAGCTTTTGATGTGGTTAAAGTTTGCATAGAGGCTACGACTATTGAAGTGGATTACAGTGAATGCCTTAATGTTCTTAAGTTTACTATTGTAAAGATCCTCTGTATAATATTGACAGTCATTAGTAGCTCTAGTAAAGAAGTTATTTCAGGGTCGATGTCGATCTCAGTGTTCTGTAAGTCATATTGTGATAATGTAAAATCCTGGTTATTTGCTTCAGCAATTCTCCTTAATGAAAGGTCCAAGTCGTTGCTTCCTATAGAACTATATGTATTACAGGACATGTGAAGTTATGTGCTTTTACATACCAAAATCCATACGCTTTTCCTGTGTTTATACTTGATTTGGTGTACTGGTGCGCGGACGTACAATGAGTTTATCATAGCGCAAGTAGGCAATCTCCCCCTTTCCCTGGCAGCTCTCAGCTCCGGCATCAGTTCTTTTCGCTTCCTTTGGATGGATTCCGTGTAGTCCTCGTTTATGAAGATTTTGGTCCCTTTGAGGTGTTTAGCGCGCTGCAGGATTGCTTCGCGATCCTTCCAACGCAGCAGTCTGGCGATGATGGGTCTCGGCCGGTCTCTCCCGCCGTCGGGTTTCCCTACGCGGTGGGCCCTCTCCACCTCCACCGGGTGTTGTAGTTGTAACTTCTCCCTCAGTAGATGTTTAACTTTCTCCTCTGCGTCGGCCCAGGTCTCCCCAGGCGTCTCCAACACTCCCTCAAAGACCAGGTTGTTTCTGCGGCTCTGTCCCTCCAGATACTCCAGTTGTCCGTGATAATATGCAAATTGTCACATACTTTATAAAAATCGTTTTGTATTGTGTTTGTGCGCTCAGTGAGTTTCAATGTTCCTTCTTTCAGAGTGTCCACCTCACCTTGCGTGAACTGTAGGCTTGTTTTTAGCTCTTGAATGTCCTTTATCTGTGAATCCATTCGGGTGTTTGTTGCTTCCATGATTATTTTAATGAATCCCTTGAAGTTTTCCTGCTGCTGTTGTATTATTTCCCTGAACATGTCCCTTTGCTGCTCCATGAGTTCCGTGACTCGACTGAGGCTCACGTAATCCTCATCCGCCGCCATTTCTGGCAGTTGCTTCGTCTCTGTTTTTGTCGGTTTAGGCATTTGGGTCCTTGCACTTTTTGATGGCGGATCATTGGTTTCAGAGAGAGCCATGCCACTTAAGTCCACCTTTCCAGCTGCTAAATGCAACTCCTAAACTGGCCTTGACTTGTGAAGAGGCAAATCTTATTAGTTGTATACTATTTTCACTGAGTGCTCTGCCTGGAAGACGGCCACTTCACAACAGCATCGATCCCACTTTTATAGGTAACGGACAGTAAAATCTACATGTGGTCAGGTCTATGTACTTCAGAGATGCACTTCAAAGGATTCTGCTTGCCCTTTTTGAAATGGAGAAATGATTGCTTTGATCTGGTTATAACTAGCTGTTGGTTAAAAATAAAAGAAGCCGAACCAGATAAAAGTATATGCAGACCTGCCAACATGTATGCATTTTGCGTAGCGGACACTAGGGCAGGCGATATGGCCTAAAATCTATATCACGATATAAAAAAGAAATATCACGATAACGATGTATTGACGATATTATTGACAATGGACAAATTACTTCAAAATCCCAGCCTTACGCCTATTGGGAAGATTAATTCAGTGATATTTCATTCTTTTTTTTTTTTTAACGGCATACTACTTTCCTCGCGAATATGATCTACTCAAGCGGTTTACATCCTTCATTTCATTTAACTTCATAAGCACCTGTCCCCATGTTCTAAAGTCAGTGTTTATGCTGCTGATGGAGCTGAGCGTAACATGAATTATATCGTATCCACGACGATATAAAAATTACAACGATATCAAAAATTTATATCGCGATAACGATATGCGATACGATATGGCCCACCCCTAGCGGACACACATTTTGACCTCCTAGTACGCTTGTACGATTTCATGTTCTAAACTACGCATTATGAAGATGTTGTCACTGAAGTTCATTCTGCCGCTGAGCAAGGATCTGTGTAACGCGTAAATAAACTATGCACAGGCTGTAAAAGTTCACTGGTGCTGTTACGTCAAATACCGTAAATCCTCTAATATAGGCCGGGGCCTTTATTTACTCAAGCGCATCGAGGACCAGGCCTTTATTGGAACCAGGCCAAAATTAGAGACAGGCCTTTATTTCTATTGAGGAAAACGGACTACCAGGAAAATGAAGAAAAACGAGATTTTTGTCCATTTGAACCTAAAATATTAGGTTCATTTATAAATTAACACTTCAAACACTCTCCCAGCGGCTGGAACATTGACGCTTTTTATTTTGTAGGAACAACAGGAAGTGTTTCGCTGCTGTTAGCGGAACATTGACATCAATGTCAGTGCAGATTTCTCTACTTTCGTTTTTACCGCGGATTTGGGATTATTGGTTGTTATCTCGTGTAAAGGCGAGTTTAGACGGAGCGTTTGTGTTTGTGATCGATCATAAAACAGACCCGAGAGAAGACGAGACGTTCGCGCAGATCGGAGGAGTTATTTTGAGGCATGGGACTTACCTGCTCACTGAGAGCCGCTGGACGTGCTTTGAGGACGCGATGGTGACTTTATTAAAACCCTGGAGGGTCACACAACATTTGTTGCTTGCCCCGTTTCCAAAAATAGTCACAGAAGGTTTGAAAAGTGGCTAAATCTGTCTCAAAGTTACGCTTGGATCAGCTCCACTCCGCAGCGTTCCCTCTCTCGGCCTGGGTTCCAGTTTGTTTACTTCCTGCACGTGAGTTATCGTTTACACTAGTATGAGACAAATTCCTATAGAGTTAAATTATCACCCAACCCCAGTTTCTAATAATAGCCCCGGCCTAAATTAGAGACCGGCTTTTAATTGTCTCCGCCAGCAGCGAGCCCGGCCACTGTTAGAGACCCGGCCGCTAATGGAATACAGGCCAGTATTAGAGGATTTACGGTATGCCACTTTCCCCGTGGCCGCAGCCGTAGGAGCCTCCAGCTCCAGGCTGAGTGAGCTCCGCTGCCCCGCGCTCGCTCACTTCACCTGGGCAGCGCAACAGCCGCTCGCATCCACCGGCTGACTGTAGCCTCGTCGACTCGCTAACCCCGCTCCAACAGACGCACCACTGAGGGCGATGAACCCTATGAGACATCGCACGCTGAGGTGAAAGTTAAACCGCTGTATACATGTGAACTTTTACTGCTTTTTATAGTAGCTAGCGGTAGCGGTTCATGCATCAGTCTGCACAACAACAACAAAGTTACAGCACGCATGGCTAAATTGACCGGGCAAGTGCCCATGGCTCAGTGCGCGCTCTGTGCTCAGTTGATCTCCAGGTGGACCGTGTGGTCATTGGGGAGAGGGCTGATCTCCAGGTGGACCGTGTGGTCATTGGGTGCTCATAGATATGGGCGGTTCTGTGGTTCCAGCTGATCAGAGATGTTAACGTTGGCAAGTTTACTGAACCTGAACCAAAGTTTACACTCTTTGGACTTGCAACTATTAAAATATGCCAAACCATTAAGCTGTAGCCAGAAAAAAACTGATACCATTTTATTTTGTATGGTTGGCATATTCTGAAGTGTATGGGCCTTATTCCTATGAATAGTCAATAAAAGTTTAAAATCTATATTTCAAAAACGAAAATGTAATAATTTTTTTAATCCTTTTTTAATGTACATTAATGTCCACTCTGTGATGAAAGTGAAGCCATTAGGAGAACTACAGTTCTAAAACAAAAAAGTTTAGTGTTGAGTCACTATAGTTGTTAATCATATGCGCTACAAAAAAGTGGAAGTGGAAAATGGTGTATATATATAAAATGTAATTTTAGAGTAAAAACAAAACTATAATGAATTGTTGCATTGTTTTCAAAGCACACAAATTATTACGGTAAATTATGTTCCAGACCGTTGCTTGATAATTATTCTACTTTATTTTTTTGGATCGCAATGGAATTAAATTCAGGACCCCGTTCTAAACTTTAGTTCTCTCCCCTCCCTCTCTCTTGTTCTTGCCCTACACGAGGTGAGAGCTGTTGGTCAGTGTTTTCTCTCTGCAGAATCAGGCTGAGGTTCAGAGTCTGTATCTGAGAGCTGCAGGGGCGGAGCTGAGAGAAGAATCAAGGGCCTTCGCCCCCTGAAAGAAAACTGATCCATTATATAATTTAAAAAAAAGAAGCTGTACCCTATGTAAATTAACCAGAAATTATTCTTTTCACAGCAGCATAATAGCCAAAAATAGTAATTATTATTTTTTTGCTTAAAATGCACCAGAATGCAGGAAAACGCATCTAAATTTAAAAAAAAATCTCCCGGGGGAGGGCCACCGGACCCCCCCAAGGTGGTGCTCTCTATCACCACAGTCTCCTTGAAATCTGTGGGAAACACTGCATACAATCTACGTGCTCTGTTAAAACATTCACGCAAACTGCGTGTTCCACCAAGGCCCTGTGAACTGTCACCTTTGTCACCATGTATTTGCATGTCTGAATGCATCTGGCGATCTCGTAAGCAATATTAAACACTTGGAAACCACAAACGGTTCTTGACAGTTATCGGGAGAGATTGCCTTGCCTCAACATATCCGGCTTGCCCTGGGTTCGCGCGTTTATTTTTTTTGTACTCATAAAAAATCTTCAATGTTGGCAGGTCTGTATATGCAATGCCCCGTATTGATCCGTCTTCAGACCAATTGTGCTTAGTTTATGTATTCTCTTTATTCAGACTTCTGTTGCAATTACCAAAGAGCAAAGGCTGCAATCAATGAGATTAGTCACTCCCAAAGAAGGGTCCGGGGTCCATTGGGGGGCCAAAGAAGAACTGTAGGGGAGGCGTCCATACGCTTTAATCATAATTTGTGATCCTTTTTAGTAAGGAAAAAACTAGAGACGCAACAATCCTGCTTTTTTGCTTCCGATACTGGGGGTTTCATTATCTGCCGATATCCAATTTAAACGATACCAAGAGACTTTCTTAAAAGTGGTTTTCTCTGAGTGAAAAAGTGAATGGTCCTCTTCTCCAGTCAGAGATCAATAAAGTCTTATCTTTTCTTGTCATGACGTTACAGATCAATTATCAATTATATCTATTAATAAACTAATGGAAAAAACATTTAACAAGGATCACTGGATTTTCGACACTGACCTTTCTGAACTTGTGCAATACAAATATCTTATATCAGTTATTCTCAAATAGTATTTCATAAACTAAAATAGTATTTAGTAGTAGCCTATTTCTTTTAGGCTACTTCAGGTATTATCTTAGTTTCTGACCCAGCCTTGATTAGATTCCGCTAGCAATAGCATGCTCCGACTACCTTTAGCATGCTGTTGCTATAGATGTCCTGTGTCCATGAGGTGTTGCTAACTCGCTTCATATTCTAAAATGCCAAATGCCAAAATTTCATTTCTTTTCCACAACAATGTGCAGCCCAATTGCACAGAGATGTGTCATAAACATGCAGCTTGATTGAATTATTGTCCTAGTTTAATGATTGTACCAACGTTGGTTCTTTACACGGAATCATTAGTCTTGAGAGCTGTCAGGACGTAGTGTTTTCTAGGCACACTGCTGCCAGGGGTGTCCGTGTAATCATCCCATGCATGTGTAAAGCAGTGCGTCTCTCCCACTCGTCCCTGTTCTCCGCGTCTGAGGCTTCACATCCCGCTGCCATCTTCTCCTGCTCCTGACAACGCTGTGTCGTCTCCTTTCAGCTCTGAACCAGGCAGGAGCGCAGAGAAAACCAGCCCACCTCAATGTCACCGCTCCCATCTTTACGCAGGAATACTCCTCTAATGGGCTGAGCTCAAACACGCAGCGGGAAAGTGCAGCACCGACTCCTTATATTTTTCTACATTTGTCAAAATTAGAGCATTTTTCATCATTTCCAATCAAATCTTCACACAGTCCACTTCAAACCTCTTTGGATCAATTCCTTTGTGTATTTTACCCCTTTTTTCCCCTCCTTTATGAGTTTCATACTTTTTGATGCTTCTTTTCACTACAGCAATGATTCTTGAGGACTTTTAGGTCAAGTTTAGAACCACTCCCCAAAGTCTGTCCGTTGCTTTCTCCAAACACCTCAAATGGAAAGTCTCCCACAGTGTCTTCAATGGACTTTTAACGTCATCGCCTTTGTTCTCTCTCTCTGACTCTGACATTCAGCTGCTCTATCAGCTAAAACTCAGATGATTTATTCTGTTTGAGGTCCAGTCTTGCAGCTTTTGACGGAGCTACAAATCCGTTTTCTTTGCCCATTTCCTCCATCTCAGCCCCTTCCACTCAACTCTTGTGATGGCTTCAACGGCCTCCTCTGCAAATTGATAAATTCACATCATGGCTGAAAGATTTAGTGAAAGAAGTGAAGCCATTTTTGACCAAATTAGGCAAGGCAAGGCATTTATTTGTAGAGCACAATTCATACACAAGGCAATTCAAAGTGCTCCACAGTTGCATAAAATTACAAGAAAACAGATCAAATAATAGAACATCAACATAAAAATTAATCAATTACAGTGAAAGGCAAGAGTGCAGATAAAATACTTTCAGTTTTCATATGCACGGGTAAAAAGAGCTGTTTTCAGCCTGGATTTGAACATTGTCAGAGTTGAGGCCTGTCTCACATCATCATGAAGACTGTTCCAGATTTTAGCTGCATGAAACTGAAACGCAGCCTCACCGTGTTTATTATTGACTCTGGGAACCACCAGGAGACCCCTCCCTGAAGTTCTCAGGGCCCGAGATGGTTCATACGGCTCTAACATGTCAGAGATGTACTTCAATCTGTAGTATTAATATTACTATAGACACACTTTATTTTACTGTAATGTAGTCAAATGACCGTAAGAGTATCATCAACAATGGTAAACACACACAAAAAAACTGGGCTTAATGTTTAGAAATTGTACAAGTTTCTTGCCATTATAATATAATACTTACAGGGTAGGGATCTTTTTGTACAGAAATGGTCCATGACTCTAAAATGTATCCTGGTTTTACAACTTCCTTGTGTCTTGTTCCAAATTTAGACCTTTTGGCAGCCCATCTGCTCAGCGTTTAATTAGACTGAAAAGGTGTGAATCCAAGATTGGAATGTATTTGTGGGAGAAAATTAAATGAATGATGAAAGCATCATTTGCTTGATACCTTTTTGTTTTATAATCTTTATTGCATTGTTTTTGTTATATTGACATGACATTAAACAGAAATATTGTATCTTAGAAGAAATATGGAGAGCACAGAAATGGAATAGTAATATGAAGAGAACACGAGTGTGATAACATGATACTTGTTGTTATTACATGAAGACGGAGCACACACAATATATTTGTATAGCTAAGTGATGAATACATTTCCTTACCCAGTATAAAGAAGACTATGGTATAATCCTATTTTATTGTCATGTTATTGTTGCCAGGGAAAGTAAATTGCGACTGGAGTATGGCCGTCAGTAACCATCGTGTTTTTCTATTATGTTTGTTAAATCCTTTTGACACCTTTTTGATGTTTTGCAGTCGTCTGCCAAGAGCCTGCGCGCCACCATTGGAGATGCGTTCGAGCGGCTTCACCGGTTCCTGCGCGAGCGTCAGAAGTGCATGCTGGAGGAGCTAGAGATGGACACGATCCGAAAACTGTCCGACATCGAACACAAGATCCAGCGTTACAGTCTGCAGCTGCGCGACGTGAAGGAGGGGATCCAGATACTGCAGGAGCGGCTCAATGAGACGGGCAAGCATGAGTTTCTGGAGGGTGTGGCGGTTACATCGGAGAGGTACCAGAAGACATTCTTGCAGTCTTACTACACGGCATGTTTGTCAATGTAAAATCTGAGCACAGGTGAAGAGGATTTTGTTTGCATGTTAGCTTTCATTTAACCAGAAAAAAATGTGTGTGTTATTTTTTTGGGAGGAGGAAACCAAAACAGACGCATGGAGAAAATGTCATTCCTCACAGAAAAGCCCCTCCTGTTTCAGGAATCTAGGACCAGGTTCGATTGGTCCGAGGTTTGAGCTTGGTCCACAGCTAGTCACTTCATCGTTCAGTGTCCGGTCTTCTGTTAAATTCTTAAACCATGCAGTACGATGTTGTGAAATGGACTACGGTACTTTTGCGCATACATGCTCCTACCGTGAAACACTCCCCCGAAAAAACATACCAATGTTAGTAATGTTTTGACAAGTTTCAGCCATGTTATTTTCTTTTGTTGACACTGATCGGGTCTGACAAATGATATGCATGTGGACCAAGTGTAAAATTGCATCCTCCTTCTGCTTTTGCTGTTGCTTCTCAATAAGTTAAAACACGCATTTGCAGGTTGGTGAGACTCTCGCACGTTAACATGGTCTCTTGAAGACGTGCAAAATACTAATTGTACTTTTATTGATGATACTCCAATCACTTGCTACTCTAGTGAAACAAGCTCATATTTTGACAGCCACACTCCACATGTTTTTGAAGCTGATTTCTTTTTCTTTCACATTCTGCTAATCCCGAAGCAGATGGTCTGTTAGGCCTGAACTAAACCAGCTGTCTCTAATCTGCAGAGTTGAGAGCATGATTTAATTAAACGGTTAATATGTTGGAGCGGCGTAATGAGGCAGAAAACGGCATCAGTGCCAGAGATTAGTGGCTTGCATTATGTTTCAGTGATTATCGCAGTGTATGGAGAACAGAAGTGGAAGTATGTTGTACATATGGTCACGGATGTTTCTCATTTATGATTGACAACTGACTCGTAAAATTGTCACGAATAAAGTTTCATTGCACTGAGTTTCAGTGGCAGGCTGATTACATGTAACTACTGTACCAAAAATCACAAAGGCTGCAATTATTTAACTGTTGCCTTCACATCTTTATATATCTCGCATTTGTCTTTATGATGGCCTCACTCTCATTTAGACTGCACCCTGGATTATGAAAATCTTTCCTCCGGATCATCTTGTAACCGTATTAGACAAGTCTGTGCCCCTTTTGTCCTAATGCATTTATCTGCACTGCTGGGAATTCATAAAGCCATTCATCAGTGTTTTAATACCTCAGTATCTGCTCTGTTCATTACTCAGAGCATAGACTGAGAGAGGCATAAGACGTGACATTGTTTGCCTAAATTCAATTTCTCGCCTTTTTTTTTTTTTTTTTTTTTTTTTTTTAACAAACACTGATCTGTTTTTGTTCTGTTCCAGGATCAAAGGAAAGATACACGAGACCAATCTGACGTATGAGGACTTCCCGACCTCAAAGTACATGGGCCCTCTACAGTACACTATATGGAAGTCGCTATATCAAGATATATCACCCGGTACGTGGCAATGTCTTCACTAATTTACATAAAGAGGGTAGTATAGAGTTACTTTGGGGGTCATTTACCCATAGACTGTACAAAGAATAGACAGCTCCTCCTCACTTCTCCCCGTTTACCATAATGACCACGTTCGAGGGGGAAATCATGGCGGATTTACAGACTCCTCCTCCCCAGCTCTGACGAAGCATGTTCCTAATAAGGGCATAAGGGCGGGATCTTCACTGTAGACTCGGCCCTTGCGTGACGTGTAGCTCGCGCAGCTCCAATGCTAACAGTCCGACCCTCATTAAGTACGAGATTTCTAAAATGTATCCTACGATAACCAGCCCGGTGCCTCTGATTGTGTCTAACCCAGCGTAATCACAGGAGGAATATGTAGCTGTAGACAGTTCCAAAAAATTAGGCACCGGGCATTAAAGTTGTTTTTAACGTGTCTAAAGTGTTTGTATTTTGCAACGTAGAGGCAAAAACTAGTAAAAACAGTTAAATATAGATCTACAATTTGAAGTGAATATTTTCAGCTTTGTACTAGCAAAAAGCCACCTTGCATGTAGGATTGGTTTTGTGTGATTGGTATGGTCTTAAGCCTGGGAGAGACTAGAGGATTTTTATGCGTGATACAAAGTGTACTTTTAGTTTTACATCTAATATATGTTTGGACATCGGCTACTGGAGTGTGCAACGCTGCGTTTTTGAATTACTAAGTGAACAGACCACAGACATAAGGACATTTTTCCACTATTAATTGTCTCTCACTTGTATGAAGCCGCAGACTAAACAGTTCTGACAAGTGCGAGACATGATGAGAGAACATACACACACACATCCGGATTTCTGTAAAGATTTGTGCCAGACGCAAGTCCCCCTCCAAAAAACGTGAGGTCGGGACTAGGGATGCACCGATCCGATACTGGTATTGGATATTGGAGCCGATGCTGGAAAAAATACGATATCGGGTGTCAGCTACAAATGTCCGATAATGAACTGATACCAGTTTTGGCTCTCGACACCTTAAAAACACATCGTATACCACCTAAATCTAGGTGAATAGGGGCATGCTGTATGTCATTTTGAAGGGTAGAACCTGGAGAATTCAAACCTGGAACCTGCACAAATGTATTTTTGACCGCCGCGCAAAATTCTGTGCAATTAGTGCAATTAGTTTGTTAGCAATAGCATGCTAATGCTAACAAACTAATCAAGGCTGGGTCAGAGACTATGATAGAAATACCTAAATTAGCCTAATAAAATAAAATAACCACTGCTGAAGCCAAGTGTTTGTATTTTAGTTTAACAAATAACTGATCTAACATAGTTGTAATGATCAGATCACTTAATGTGAGATGTTTATATTAATGTAACCTAAACCCTGTCATATAGCCTACCTATTTAGTGTTGAAAAGTTATCCGTGTTAAATGTTTATCAATATAATTGATAATTGATCTGTAACATGACGATAAATTACTTTATTGATCTTACAATGGAGAAGAGTCAATAAAATTGTTCACTCAGAGAAAGCCACTTTTAAGAAAGTCTCTTGGTATCGGTAAATATCGGATATCGGTAGATACTCAAACCCCAGTATCGGTATTGGTAGTAAAAAAGCTGGATCGGTGCATCTCTAGTTGGGACCCAAAGAAGCATGTCGGCTATTTGACATCATCGCTCTGCAACAAGAGGATTCTGATAAGTAGCGTGCCACAGTCAACTGCCGGGAATGAGTGACTAATGGGCTTCTGTTTTTAAAAATGGCAACCATGTGAACAAGCGCGACATAAAAATTAGCCGCTGTTTAGCTTGCCATATTCCAACTAACCTTTGCATGCGCTGATCTAGAGACACCAGACTGCAGGCGCTAAATGAATACTCATTATCACATCCGCCCTCAGCGCGTCCATGTTTTAAATGCAGCCTGCAGAAACCAATCCAGACTTTCTTGGGGATTGACACTTTTTTCTTTCTTCCACTGTCTTGAGAAATGGCGTCAGAGCTGCAGGGAAGAGATGCCCTTCTGTGATATAAAGACCCATGAGGTTGCTCTCCCTCCCTCCTCGCACATTATTTCATATTTTGTGCAAAGGAATTTCATGCCCCCCCCCCTTCCTTTCAGTCAATTTTTAATATTGGCCTGCTGCTTGCTGCTGTGAGGAGCCGGGGCAGAGTTTTGGACTCCCTTGACTGACTGCCAAATGGAACAATCGCCTCCGATCCATCAGAGGCTGTTGCCAGAGTGCTAACAAAGACATTCCTTCCTTCATCATCATCTTCATCAGCTCTCATCCCTCATCCAGCTCTCTGTCTCGCCTGGGCTCGGAGCAATAGCAGGCAGATCGTCTCTTCTCACTCTTCGTGCTCATGGCTTGAAGGGACATATTGAAATAAGCTGTGTCAGCCACTTGGAGAAAAAAAGAGCTGCTTTCTCTTATTTCTCTAGACAACAGGGTAATTTTAATTGTTATTTGATGTATTTGAACAGCGGTAAGTGGAATGGTGGTTGTATGCTACCCTGTAATCATATCTAAATTAGGTCAAATGAGTGTCTAAAGTAGGCCAGAGCTTAAATAATGTCCAAACCAGCACTAAACTTGTACAAAATCATGTCTAACACATACAGTATCATGCAAAGCTCTAAATCATGCCATAACATCGTTCCCTTGTCAACTATAAACCTGGAGTAGTATTTCACTTCGTTTACACACTTTCGAGCAATCCTGTTCACTCTTGTCAGGAAATTTGCCTGTTTAGCTCTGACATAACTGATCTGGAAACGCTCTGTTACTTCTGCCACAGAATATAACAGATTAAAAACACACAAGTCAGACATGAGATTTTAACCTTCTCGGAACCAGGGGAGATGAGAGGATGACTCTCAGGCAGCCTGCCCGTCATCCTGCTCAAAAGTCCAGACGATTCAGATTTTTCACAAGGCTTTATTGAAAAATAAGCACGCCCACTCTTTCCAACACAACACAAGGCAAGGGTACATAATGATTGACTCAAAACAGCCTCCCCTCAGTCAGGGTAATAAAACTATAACCCCCCTGCCTCCTTTCCTGGACCAAGGATAAGGGGGTGACCGTCCATTCCCTCCTCTTCCCAAGGGGGTTTAATGGCTATACGCAAACAGACAGGCCACCTTTGCAACCTTATCTCTTGAAAACATCTGGCTTGCTTTAGCATTAAGTCGAGCTTCAGTGATTTGGAGCACCTCAGGGTGTCAAGAGTCAACATTTCAACCAACACAGATCTAACAGTCAAAGTAAATGTAATACTTCATGATAACTTAATATAACTAAATTCTCTAACAACTTTTGTTTCTTCTTCTATTGCAACCCAGCACTGCAGTGACATGCAAGTTTTAGCACACTCTTCAGATTCCCCACTTTATCTTTTGTCACTAGCTTTGCATTCCGTTGTAGCCTGGCCTTAGCCATCCGTAAACTCCGGTCAATTATATTTTCCCTGCATGTACGTCTGGGTTTGATCTCAGTGGCTGCGTTTCATCGGTTGAATTTCAACCTACCACTCGGCGAGCGGGGGAGGCGGGTGTTGTCGGTGACGTCAAGCATTTGCGCCGCATTTGCTGGTTTAGTTCGGCAATGGCAGCGCATACGAACGTAAAGGTAGCTCTTCAATCCGTTCTGGCTCAGCTCCCAAATATCCAGAAATTATAACTGAAGCCTTGGAATACGCAAGGAATGCTCCCAAGAGTTATGATAGCTCGCTTCACTCAACACGGGCGCACTACATACGTCACGACCACACGCTAGCGAAAATCAGATCCAATCGTTTCAAATGAGTTCACCCCTCCCACCTGTTAACGGAGCTCAATTGAGAAAGTCCAGACCCTCTGTGCGAAACGAAATGAGTACGAGGGGATGGTAAAACCAGGCTAATTCCGTTGCAACAAGTGATAAAAAACAAAACAAAGATTATCCTTACTATGTAATCCACTGGTGTTAGTGCGTTTCTTTTAGTGTTTAAATAGACCTATGCTGTGCGTGCTCTTTCATCGGCTTCTGTGTGGCATTAGGACTAATTGAAAATGATTATATCTGGCAATCACTACACATTAATGAACTCAATGTCCGTGATGTGGGGCTAATCTTTAAATGTGTGAAACGTTGACGTTAATACACATTAATAAGATTGGGCAATTACTTTTGATATAGAAAATGACTTTAAAAACAACCATAATAGCCTCCTTTTCTTTTTTCAAACATGATACCATACCAGCCTCTCCTTTCCTAAGTTTTACAAGCCAAGCAATAGCTATCACCTCTTCTCCGTTGCCAAACACTCTCCCCGCTCATAACTGCTGTTTAAATGCCTGCCTCCTTTGTCATCCTGCGCAAAGAGCCACTCAAGTTATGAAATTTTAATGAGACAACACGGGGGATGTCATTGAGCGGAGGTGGCATTGTCCTGACTGCTGGCCCGCCGCCTCTCATCGCACCTCTTCTCCTCCTCGCTCCCGGCTGATAAAAATACACTGGGCACAGAGATGCCCTTTGCTGAATCTGTTTGCGACAACATTGGAAAGCACAGCTTGTTGTTGTCCTGGCTTTTTCTGCTGCACTTTCAAATGGTAAAGTGTAACATTTCTGACGGATGTCCAGAAGCCTGAAGCCACCTCCGGCCGTCTCTGCAGTAATTTGGCATTTGCATTGTTTGTCTTCCTGGTAGAGACCGAGCTTGAAGAGCGAATGTAATGGACAAAATCCGCCCTGTTTTTTTTTGTTGGAAATTAGTTGGGATAGCAGCTAACTATTTACGCTCGGGTCCCTCCAACTTTCACGGCTTGAGAAAATGGGCAGTAGAGCTTAAACTACTGGATCACCACTATGGCTTGTAGCTAAAACACTGACTATATAGGTTAAGATTGACATTTTAAGTGACTTCATTGCGTGTTTTTCTTTATGTTATCAAGTGCCATTTCATTTGATGTGTTAGAAGCAGAAAAACGTGTGACAATTTGTGTGGATTTGAGAAGGGTGCTAGAGTAGACGGCCGGGTCTGAGCATCTTTAAAACCGCAGATTTTGGATGTTTGTGAGTCTGCAGTGGTCATGTCAGTATTTGTCAAAAGTGGTCCAAGGATAGAACAGTTGCAAACTTTCCAAAAGCGGTGTATTTTGTCTTTTGTAGACTTTGTTCCCGTGAAGAAATTGACCCTCAGCTTTTGGTTACTGAGGGTGACATGTGTGGGCAACAGTAATGTAGTGTTTGTGGACCCATCTCCAGATTTAGGATCTTAATCGGGGGTCCTAGCTGGCGGAAGTGCCTAGCCTATGTTTTTGGGTGGTGAAATGTGTGTGGTGTGACGGAGCAGAGAATAAATTGATGTTGGGTCGGTCATTGCTCAAATAAATAATGCATGAAACAAGGCTCCTGAGAACTCTTTGTTCATTCTTCATTCCTGCCGTGCAAATAATGGACTATTTCGGCTTTTTGGTCAGAATGTTTACTCTCCTGTCCACAAGCCACCGACTGAGGTGCTTTTTATTTGGTGTAAAATGAATCCAGTTTGAGCATTTAAAAGTTCAGAGCGAGCCTTGAACCCGTCTCTCCAAAGACGCACAGCCTCAGGATAAAAGTCTCTGCTGAATCACAACATATTGATGGGTTTGTTGTGATTTCATTTTTAACTTGTGCTCTCCCTTTTATAGTCTGGACATCCATTTCTTTTGCCTTTTTCTGTCATGTACAAAGTGTTTGTGTAGCTCCCGTCAGTTGTGTTTTCAAGGGGTGGAACAAATGGGAGTAGATTAAACCATAAGTCGGTCCAGCTGGAAAGATGCGCTTTTCTCATGGTGCTTGGGCGTATGATTTCCCCACATTGTTATACATTAAATGAATATTACTATACTATTACCAACATCATTACTGCTGTATTTTACCAACCGATTTCAGCACAGTAAGCTCCATTATAGCAATTTGAAGAAATGTGTATATTCCTCAAATTCAAACACTAAACAAACACAAACACTGAACCTTTACACATTTTATGTTATTTGTTTTTGTCTAAGGAGTGTTAGCTACAAATGTGCAAATCTCAGCCCGATAAATAACCTCAGTGATTTTGCCTTACCGTGGCTATTGACTGTGATGTGGATACTACTGTGTTACCTAGTATTGCAGTAACTAATTTTGTAATAGGTTCGAATCCCGCCTCCTGAAGGTGCACATTGTCGTTGTGTCCTTGGGCAAGACACTTCACCCACATTGCCTCCAGTGTCTGCGTACACTGGTAGCCCCCTAGGAGAGACCAACAGGCCCGGTTTGAACCGTGAGGCCGTCCTTCCGTGGACCCACCATCTGCAGAAGGAGCCATGGGGGCTGGTGCTATGTGATTTGGGCAGCTCCAACGGCTGCCCCACGACCCGGCAACGGACAAGTGGAAGAAAATGAATGAATGAATGAATTTTGTAATATAATGTGCAGCCTTTATATTAATACCATTTTAAAAGGTGATCATAGATGCTGGGCTAGTTTACTCAGGTTTAGTACAATTGTTTTGACATAATGATTTAAATGAAAGTACATTGATTACTGTATTTTCCGGACTATTAAAGGGTCTATAGACCCTTTAATTGTTTGTAAACATTCCAGGCTTAGCTGGAGGCAGGAAGCTAGATTCCTATCTATTTCCATTGTAGCTGTTGTCATAGTAACGATAAACAAATGTCTAACTGTTTTTGGAAATATCAGATAAACCTTATTTTATCGTCTCAAATGTCATTCCTCTTGTTCTTGCACCATAAGCCACAACAGGACCACATCAGTTGTAGTTTTACACTTAAAATCGCTAGTTTTAGTTTAATCTTATTTCTGTTGATCACTTCCTGCCTCCAGCTGAGGTCACTGATGATGTCAGCAGTTAAAGGGTCTATGTTCCATCAGTCTTGGCAATTACCTGGGCATGGAGGCGTAACTGCACCGTTTACGAACCTCTCCCGGCAGCGCGTTGTTCAAGCTCTGATTTGCGAACTCGTTCCTCTGGCTGTGGTTAGCTTTTAGCCCACAATTAACTTTTTTTTTTTCTTCATTGCAGTAAGCGTAACCTCCACTTTTCGCCAGTCCCTGAGAAGTTTCTTGCTCACTCCAAAATGTTCTTTCTGCTGCTCGATTACTGTTTTTTAAATCTTCAGTAGTACAGGAGTAGCAGATACTGGTACACAAGCCTAGAGTGCTCTCCTGCGGCTGTTATATATTTTATATATAAGTCGCACCTGAGTATAAGTCGCACTCCCAGCCAAACTATGAAAAAAAGTGCAACTTATAGTCTGAAAAATACGGTATATAGAAAGAGTACAAACAACTTAATACTTTCATGTTTACAATTAAATTTGTTCGTTACACTTACATTTCCTTCATTTCTTCAGATTATTATTATTTTTTTATCAATATAAAGCTACTTTAGCATTGAAACAGTGCTATAAACCTAATGCATTGTCATAATTTGTCTCCACAGTGCCAGCCGCCTTGGCCCTGGACCCCATCACCGCTCACCAAAGACTCATCCTCTCGGACGACTGCACCATCGTGGCCTACGGCAACCTGCACCCTCAGCCGCTCCAGGACTCGCCGCGCCGCTTCGACGTGGAGGTGTCCGTCCTGGGCGCGGAGGGCGTCAGTTCGGGCGTGCACTACTGGGAGGTCATGGTGTCAGAGAAGACCCAGTGGATGATTGGGGTGGCTAACGAAATGGTCAGCCGCAAAGGGAGCATCCAAATCCAGCCGAGCCGAGGGTTCTACTGCATTGTGATGCATGATGGGAACCAGTACAGCGCCTGCACAGAGCCTTGGACCCGCCTCAACGTCAAGTCCAAGCTGGAGAAAGTCGGGGTCTACCTGGACTACCCAAAAGGTCTACTAATCTTCTATAATGCTGATGATATGTCCTGGCTTTATACCTACCGCGAGAAATTCCCTCCAAGGTCTTCCCGTACTTTAGTCCAGGCCAGAGCCATGCCAATGGGAAAAACGTACAGCCGCTTCGAATCAATACGGTTCGTCTTTAAAGGTCAACAAAAACTGGCAAGATACGGATATTGACAAGACAGAGAAATTTACAGAATTCATCAGAAGTGTGTAATTGGGTGTTCATTTGTTGAGTTTGGTGTTTAAAGTTGTGCTTGATGTTGCCTCTCGATCCTGTGCTCTTACTTTGTTGAATCAAACGACCTGGGAGTTATTCCCTTGCTATTGAACTGAGCAGATGGACAATGCGGAGAGAAGCAGTCATTTAATCTGTGGTGATATGGTACAGGCCTGGTTAATCTGGTTTCAACTTTACATTTTAAATGTAAGATTACTTATGCAAGATTAGAGGCTAACTGTAATGGACCAGTTAGCCTCTATATTCACAAGACAACCTGTGCTGTGCGAATTGTTCATTGAAAATTAAAAATGTAGGCAGAATACACTTTGCAAAGTAGCAAGTTAATTGCAAGACTCATAACCATGTCATAACATTTTCCCTCGTAAAAAAACAGACCTGGAGTCCTGTTTTGTTTTGGGGATGTTTGAGAACTACTGAATATTTTGTCTTTCTCTCTCTCCCCCCTAAAACACAATATTTAAATACTGTAGATTTCATACCTCATATAAAATCTAAAAATCGTTTGCCATTGCTGTCTTGTCAGAATCACACATTTTTTCAGCGCTCACCAAACTTATCTCCTGACTAGACCTGTACCATATTCTCCGTCATTGAGGGTCACTGGGAGTCTCTTAGACTCTTGTGAGGTCTGTGAAGTGTGAAAATCCTCTTTGAATTTAAAAGTGTGTCCCAGGCCAGTCTTGCACACTCCCAGGGATATCACCACTCTCTTAAATGGATCTAGTATCTGACTTTATGAACTGAAATCTCCTGTCCCCTCGTCGTGCTGTACAGTCGGCTCATCACTGTTTGTGGAATGTGATTGACGACACTCAACCCCTTTTAGAAGGACACTTTTTACTCCAGCAAAAATAATATGTCCCAGACTTGTCAAAAACTGGCTGCACTTTTTTTTCCCCCCCATGCCTTCAAGTTATCCCCCTCCCAAGAAATGCAATGATTAGCTTTTACATGCCACCTAAAATAGACAATTCACTGAGGACTATAGTATAGTCCCAATTTAGTGCCCACTGCCGGTTATTTAGAGGTGAAGAATGTCTCATATTGCTGCTACAGGTGGAGAGGGGACCTGCATGTTTGTACATATGAAGAAAGAAGTTGGTTTATTAAGTGTGTGTTGCAAATTAATGTCAAGTTTAACATATTTCTGTTTTGTTAGCCACATGAGATACACCACAATAATTAACCCTGGCTACATGTGTGTGTATATGGTTTATTTGTGGTATTTCCTCCCTCACTGGGACTCCAAGCAATACTAGCGCAAGCAATGCTCTAAAAAAAAATGTTGTTTTATATTTAATAATTGGTTCTAAACAAGTGCATATTTGGGCGCCCAAAACAAACTGTTTAAGTGCAATCAATAATAGTTTTATCTTGTATATATATATTTCTCAGTTACACCAGTTTAATATAATCACATTTTTCAATAGAATTTTTTCATTTTTTAATTTTTTTTCCAAAAACTTTCAAAATTTATCAAAAGCAATTTCTGGCAAAGGCTCATGTTTGGGCCCTAAACCACCAGTTCAGAACCACGTGGTACAAAACAACATTTGTATACAATACATGTACAACAGTTATAAGATTCTGATTTTATTTCACTCATATCAGATCGGAAGTGACATTTGGCTAGCAATGCAACACGGCATTTTCACTTTTTACACTGTAAACACAGACCATTTGAAAATATCTTATTTTTGACAAAAAGCTAGTACAAGCCGTTGAAATGTCTTGCACATATACCCTGTTATCCCCTCAGCCACTACAAGTTAATTCTGAAATTATCCATACACACATGTAGCTTGGGTTTGAAAGCCAGTTATTACTGAAAATATTTCTGATGAATGTTCTCGTGACCAACTTTTACTTTGCTGAACGGATTGCTTAAGTAAGTGGGGCTGTGTTTGTGTTAGGGAAGTAGCAATAAAAAACTTAAATGGAATTGGATATACTGCATGTGCTTTTACTTAATTCTTTGCCATTCCAGTAAAAGGTGTCGGCGATCTTGCTAAGTCCACTCTTAAGAGGCCGCTGTCTTTCGGACAAATTCTAGCCGCGTGTTTGAACATGTAACTCAGTGTGGTCTGTTAATTTGCGTGTCATAAATTTCCCCTGGCCCCAAATGCACATTTTGAAGATTGTACTTCCAGAAGAAGAGAACAGGTGTTAGTCCCACTTTGCCCACTTTCTTTGTAACATGTCTTTGTTAAATATAGTAATTGGGACGGTGCCCTTATTTAGTGGGAAATTGTCTGTCCGCACTACAGCAAAGCATTTCGCCTGTTCTTTAAGTTGCACATTTGTTACAGTTGTTAATAAGAGATGCGGCACCTGGGATATTTTGTACTTTACCTATTTAGACACAAAAGCGTCACATTTTGCAAGAGTAAACTTGTTTTAAAAATAGACCTATAAATGGTGATCTGAATCAAAATGTTTTAGTTGCTGGTTTCTTGTTGTTGGAGTTGGTATTGGCTCAACTCGCAATGATACATGGCGTTGATGCAAATCATCAACAAATGACCTTTATTTTAAAAACTGTTTAAAGCCACACTGCGGAACATTAAAGATTACTACACCAGAAGAGTAACTCGACAAATCCGGCAGCTGAACTTCAACAATGGTATTTTTGCAGGGGATATCAAAATGATGAATTTGGTTTGAGTTTTTAAACCCTATTAGAAACCTCATTGTCACTTCTCCATGGAGACGAGATGTTGATGTCCCGTTCTCTGCAAAGCTCTGAGGTCTGAGAAGAGTCAGTATGAAGGCATGTGAATAAATAATAAAAACACCCACAATGAATTAAATCCTTGTATTTACTCCATTTAATAGGTGAAATGCTACGCAGTGTGGCTTTAAGTTATGTTACATAGACATTTGACAAAATAAATGCATTATTTCTCTAGCTTTGTTGAGACATGACAAATGGCTTGACAATTTGACCAGTTTTGACAATCAACATATCCAGGTATTTCTCTTGTTTTTCTTAATTTGAATGTTTGCATTTGTAAGGCCAACCTGCAGGTGGAAATATGTAAAAAAGAAACATGTGACTTTAGCTGTCGTGCTGCCCATTAACTTGATACGAAGGAGAAAAGTGGTGAACTATTGGGCTACTTTTGGCTGGTGACGGACGTAGTGAATAAACTAAAGGTAATATTAACTTTGACACTTTTAATGATTCTGATGATTGTGTCGTGTGGTGTGTGGACTCTGGTGCACCTGCTGCTGGAGGTTTGTTGGAAATGTTTTAATGTAAAATAAATGACAAATTATAAAGTTATCAGTCTGTTGACTTCATTTTTCATACACCATGCATCAGATCACAAAAATACGTGCATGTTCTATGTAATCCACAACTAAACTGACAAGCTTTGATTTGAAGGAGAAATGGTGACGCTCCATTTATTTTCATTTATTTGCTGTTGGAAGGTTAGCTTCATCAATAAATTATATGTCTTGTTGGAGAAAGCTGGACTACCCATAGATATCTTTCACTGACATTTTACAAGCAAATTATTGAACATTTGGCAAGCCACTTTCGCAACATGATGCATCCTTTAATGTATTGACGTTGAACCTATAGCTAGAGCATCAGGTAAGCTGTAAAGTACTGGGTCTGTGTTGTATGTCAAAACATCTGTCTCATTCTGTGGAGACACTAAAGGAGATTAGAAGAAGAGCTTTATTTATATAGCGCCTTTCACAGACATGGTCACAAAGTGCTTTTACATGAGACCATTTTACATTCACTTCACACTCTGTGGTAGTAAGCTACCTTAGTAGCTTCAGTTTCCCCTGGGGAAGACTGACAAAAGATTAGTGGCTACAGTATTGATTTTCTTCATTCTGTGGCCTAAATAATGAATTAATGCCTATCATGTACTCAGGCAGAAACGTGAGATATGGACATGGATGTAATGTAAACGTACATTTCGCAGAGAGTGACTAAGTAGAGCTTGGCTTCTGCTTGGCGATACCTGCTTCTCAGTTTGATGCCAAACATTAAATGTTTTAAATTTTTAGTCCAGATAAAACCCACTAAGAGGCACGTGTAAGGAGGGAGGTTGAGCACTCAATGGATTGATACACTTTGTGCTGATTTTCGCAAAAGAGACGTGTGACAGACACACAAGAAAGACCTTATCCACATTTTGGCAGATCCAATAAAATCTGCTGTCACAAAGGTAGACCTCAATAATCCCTTTTGTTTACAGTTTTTTCTATGGTGTTACTCCTCTTACAGGTTGGACTAATTTTCTCTGAGCAATGTTAACATACTTGTAATTAGGGTTTTGCTAAAAAAGAAGAACATAATAATATTCCTTGACATTTCTTGTGATGGGTATCATTGATCATTGGCCACATGATGTAATAAGAGAGAGGATTTTCCTAACGGTAACTATACCAAATAACACTCATTCAGACTTTTCCCCCAAAGTTTTTACAATTTATAAAACTATGACCATTCTATTCTAAACTATTCACACATTAAATGTAATGGACAACACACATTTATTTCATCACAGATATTGTTTATCTTTTTAATATAGCCTACTTTATTTGCAACCAGAATACATTGGCTTTTAATGCTTTGTTACACCAAACCACACAGTTTACAAATACAGTATGCATTTGCAAATAAATCACATGTCTGATCTGGCTTCTAGAAGGTTTTAGGTTAGGTTTTATCTGATCTATATTTCCTCCATACCACACCTAGACTTCCTCACTTCAATATATTTTTTTCTCCCACAGTTCAGTAAAGTTGAGTCTTGTTGCATCATGGTTACAACAAATAGCTATAGCCGCTGTCTGTTCAGCGCAAACCCCAAGGACACAGTGCTTCAGTCAGGGCTCTCTCCTCTGTACCCATGACGGACATCCTTATGCCAAAGAGAAGATGTCTGTCCTGTAATGGTCCCTTGTTTCCTCGGGGGAAGTGTTCATTTAAAAGCCTGTCCTCTGATATCCCTTGTATCTGATAGCAGTATTGCCCTCCGGAGACGAGAGCTGACTCGGTAATGTAAAAGGGAAGCAATAAGATCACAGGTATCCAAGTGAAATGGTCAAGTCTTTCATATTAAGTAAGTAGCGCTGTTCGCAACATTACATTCTTTCACTAAAAAGCCCCGGGTCCCAAAGGTCTAAGACTGTAGGGTTTCATTTCATGCCTGGTCCAACTGACTGAATGCAGTTTCATCCGCCAGGCTGCCAAGAAACTGAAGTCATATGGAGGACACAGCTACCATGTGGAAGAAGGTGCTTTGGTCAGATGAGACAAAAAATTAACTTTTTGGCCCAAATGCAAAACGTTATGTATGTTTCTGATGCCCTCTATTGTGTACATTGTTATTCAACTTGTACATGCTTCCATTGGGTCAGCTAATAAACAGCAACAATGTGTCGTACCACAACTACGCAGATGACACTCAGATCTACGTGTCACTGACGGCAGGTGAACATGGGTCTGTAGATACACTCTGTCACTGCATCGAACAGATCAGTTTGTGGATGCAAAACAACTTTCTCCAACTAAACTCAGACAAAACTGAGATCATTGTTTTTGGCCCACAGACACAAAGACAAAGTGTTATCAGTCACCTTGAGTCTCTCACTCTGAAACCAAAAAATCAGGTTAGAAATCTAGGAGTAATCATGGACTCAGACCTGAACTTAAACAGCCACATCAAAGCAATAACATCATCAGCTTTTTACCATCTGAAGAACATTGCTAAGATCAGAGGAATAGTGTCAAAACCAGACTTAGAGAGACTCATCCATGCATTTGTCTCCAGCAGGTTAGACTACTGTAACGGCCTGCTCACTGGCCTTTCTAAACGAGCTGTTAGACAGCTGCAGAACATCCAGAACGCTGCTGCTCGAGTCCTGACAAAAAACAGGAAATACGACCACATTAGTCCAGTGCTCCGGTCTCTGCACTGGCTTCCTGTCACTCAGAGAATAGAATTTAAAACAGCTCTGCTTGTGTACAAGTCTTTTCATGGTTTAGCACCAAAGTACATCTCTGACATGTTAGAGCCGTATGAACCATCTCGGGCCCTGAGAACTTCAGGGAGGGGTCTCCTGGTGGTTCCCAGAGTCAATAATAAACACGGTGAGGCTGCGTTTCAGTTTCATGCAGGTAAAATCTGGAACAGTCTTCATGAGGATGTGAGACAGGCCTCAACTCTGACAATGTTCAAATCCATGCTGAAAACAGCTCTTTTTACCCGTGCATATGAAAACTGAAAGTATTTTATCTGCACTCTTGCCTTTTACTGTAATTGATTAACTTTATGTTGATGTTTTATTGATTGATTTTATCTGTTTTCTTGTAATTTTTTCTGCAACTGTGAAGCACTTTGAGTTGCCTCGTGTATGAATTGTGCTCTACAAATAAACTTGCCTTGCCTTGCCTTACATACAGGCTGTGTAAAGATGACTGTAAAGCAAACAGAGATGGACAGACATGGTTTCAAAAAGTTTCATTTTGTCTATTGTAGCCAGCCCCTTTAATGTAAGATCTGTAGCTCGTGGGTGGGCTGATATTTAACACCACACGACATGGGAAATCATCTCTTTTATGGCTCGGATGCCGCGCGGTACGCTCTGAAGTGTGTGCTCGGAATAGCAACGACTTCTATCTGAGGAAAGCTAAAGCAACCCAGACATTTCCCCTTCATGTCATCAGCCGCCCACCGAATCCTCAAACCTCTTCATTCATTAAAAACGGCCTCTCCGTTTGCACTTCTCTAATCTTGTATTACAGGGCAGGGCAGGCTTAGGGCCCAATATCTGCTTAACTGACTTTCCTGAGTTTTAACCTTTAAAACACTGTATTATTTGACTGCTACATACAAAGTAATCCGGAATTACTCCTCGAAAGCACAAAATACAAGGCACAGAAACGACTGAATGCAGTTCAAAATTTTGAGTGGATATGTGAAATTTACTTCAATCAATAAGTTGGACCTACTTGTGTTGCAACTGGCCTGAGACGTGGCTGTCATTCTGTGCCTAAGGCTGCACCATACACACACTCATACAGACTCATTCATACATGGATGAGTTGGAAACAAAACTCAACACAAAACTTCATCATTTCAAGCCTTAACTCTTGTGTCAAAAAATACAACACTTTTGTGGCATTAAAAACCACAATGATCTACAGTGCCTTGCAAAAGTATTAATACACCTTGAACCTTTGCACATTTTGTCATGTTTACAACCATAAACATAAAGATTTGATATTGAATTTTTTACTGAATGTTCACACACAAGTTACAGACAACTGTGAAGTGAAAGCAAAATGATACATGATTATGTTATTTTTCAAATAATAGAAAAGTGAAAAGTGGGGCTTGCATAAGTATTCATACAGCATGACTCAATACTTTGTGGAACCCCCTTTTGCTGCAATAACAGCAGCAAGTCTTCTGGGGTATGACTCTACAAGATTTGCACATCTAGAGACTGACATTTTAGCCCATTCCTCTTTACAAAACAACTCAAGCTCTGTCAAATTAGAAGGAGAGCGTTTGTGAACAGCAGTTTTCAGGTCTTTCCACATATTTTCAATAGGATTTAGGTCAGGACTTTGACTGGGTCATTCTAACACATTAATATGTTTGTTTTTAAACCATTCCATTGTAGATTTAGCTTTGTGTTTAGGGTCATTGTCCTGCTGGAAGGTGAATCTCCGCCCCAGCCTCAATTCTCTTGCTGACTCCAGCAGGTTTTCCTCCAAAATGTCTCTGTATTTGGCTCCATCCATCTTCCCAACTATTCTTACAATCTTTCCAGTCCCCGCTGAGGAAAAGCAGCCCCATAGCATGATGCTCCCCCACCATATTTGACACTGGGGATGGTGCACTCAGGACGATGAGCAGTGTTAGGTTTGCTCCATACATAACGTTTTGCATTTGGGCCAAAAAGTTCAATTTTTGTCTCACCTTCTTCCACATGGTAGCTGTGTCCTCCATATGACTTCTAGCAAACTTCAAACGGGATTTCTTATGGCCTCCTTTCAATAATGGCTTTCTTCTTGCCACTCGTCCATGAAGGCCAGATTTGTGTAGAGTACAACTCTAGTTGTCCCATGTACAGATTCCCCCAGCTCAGCGGCAGTACGTCGCAGCTCCTCCAGAGTTATCTTGGGGCACTTGGTTGCATTTCTGACCAGTGCTCTCCTTGTTCGGTCTGTTACTTTAGGTGGACGGCTGTGTCTTGGTAAGTTCACAGTGGTGCTATACTCTTTCCATTTCCGAATGATGGATTGAACAGTGCTCCGTGAGATGTTCAAATCTTGGGAAATCTTTGTATAACTTAACGCTGCTTTAAACTTCTCCACAGCTTTATCCCTGACCTCTCTGGTGTGCTCCTTGGCCTTCATGATGTTGCTTAGTGACCAATACACTCTGACCATAGCTCTGAGGCCCTCACAGAACAGCTGGAATTATACTGAGAGTAGATGACACACAGGTGGCCTCTATTTAAACAGAATCATGTTGTCTGTTACTTGTGTATGAACTTTCAGTAAAAAAAGTTGGGTTGTAAACATGACAAAATGTGCAAAAGTTCAAGGTGTATTAGTACTTTCGCAGGGCACTGTACTATTTAACACTGATTCAATGGCAACGCTCTTTTGCTCTCATGTAAAGCGCTTTGTGACTATGTCTGTGAAAGGCGCTATATAAATAAAGATCTTCTTCTTCTTCTTCTTTTTGTTCTGGCTAAATGCTGTCCACAAAGGACAACAAACTCGAAGATACAGGGTACAGGACAGATAGGAGGAAACAAACGAGTGCAGTTTTGTTTGTTTTTTGTTTTGGAAGTTAGGCTATGTAGTGTTTTGTACATTGCAGAAATATCTGTCTGTCTCATCCAATAAGAAATCAGAATTAGCACTAAGAGCTTCTTACAAACATTCACTTTAAATTTACTCCATCAAAAGCTTTTTCAAAAAAGTTTTTTTTTAAATGACCATTTTCATACACCTTTCATAGCCAAGCGATTAATCGTAAAAAAAAAAATTAATTGATTACCAAAATAATCGTTAGTTGCAGCTCTGTTCTACGTATGTTTCCTCTCACGGCACACATCTTTAAAGTGTGTTACATTTGTCTGTCCTGATGATACATTTTCATAATTTTTTTAAATTTATAAAGTTGGGCAGCAAATATGCCAAAGCAAAAAATGCATTAGGCTACATTTTATTTGTATTTTTTCCGCACACAATCATACAAATACAATTGAGCAGAGGCCTGTACTCTTCTTCTGTAGCCTTCATATTGATATTGACTTCCCTGTTTAATCCTGAGTTCTCGAGTTGCTGTTGTACCTGTCATACACGCACTTCTCTTTGAAACTGTCGCTTCAAAGGTGAGCTGGCGTAAATGTAAACCTTTGCATGCAAAAAAACCTACCCCCCCCCCCCCCCCCACCCCCACCCCCCCGTCCTTCTCCAGTTACACGTGTCGAAATATCAAACGCTTCAGAAGCTTTGAGCTCTTCAGTCAATTACGTTTCTCATGAGTGACAGTCAGGCAGAGACGCTGTACAGGCGCGCCCTCTAGTGTTCACATGCATTTGTATTTATTTTTAGATGTGTAGCACATTTAAAGCTAAGTTTAAATTGTTCCTTTTTGACTTCCTAATTTTAGCACGCTCATCAATGTAGATAAAGACGTGCTCCAGTATTTTTATTTATTTATTTTTGCGTAGAAAAGCCAATGCTATCAAGCTCATATTTTGTCCCTGAATAGGCCTATAACGTGATATCACATTTGGTCGACACCATATAATAGAGCGATAGGCTTTAGGGGTAAAAGTTGTGTCAAGTCCTTCTTGGCTTTCTTGAAGTGTCCTTGGGCAAGACACCCAACCTGACCTGAAGTGACATTGCTGATGATCAGTTTGTTGCAAAAGCAGACTCTTGATACAATAAATCCCAATACATTAGTAATAAAACTGTAGGCATTGTGTTATGAATTTTAATTATAATATTATTGTAGTCTTAGTTTAGTTTTAGTTTAGTTTATTAGTTTCTTTGAGCAGTTAAAAATTCTGCTCAAAAGGAGTGGGCTGAAGCAAAAGCTTATAAACGCCCACCCCCGACATCATTTAAATAAAAACAATTGATCAAATCACACTAGTACAGGGAGCATGTTACAAAGTACAAGACACAAGAGCAGGAACACAGCATGCACACACACAACGTACCCCTCCGTGACCCAACTTTGCCTGTTATATTTACAATATCAATCCTACATTAAGCAACATCATACTGTCCCACCGGCAAAAGAGAACCTACAACCCACCAGAGCGGTCGTTTCAACACGGACCACACCCACAAAGCACCTCTAGAAATGTCCGTGTAAAAATAAGTTAACAGAATTTAACGGAACGGAAAGGAAACACAACTGAAAGGAAACTACAACTACAACAACTGTCTCATTTCATGTACGCGATGACTAATACAAAGCAAGTGAAAAAGGCGATCATTAAGTCATTTATACACATATATACATCCTTTTTTTTCTTTTTTTCCCCTCTTTCTTTTTATGGTTACAGAAGGTTACAGATGGTTACCACTGCCAAACACAGATAACTATTTCAAAATGCACTAGTTCTGTGTTCAAAAGGCACATTAATATACATATTATATTATCCGTGATCTTGCAACTTCCCAGCTGTCATTTCCTTCATTCAGTTTTTTTTGTTTGGTTTTGTTGTTGTTGTTGTTGTTGTTGTTGTTGTTGTTGTTGTGTGTGTTCAATGGATTATGTAATATGTAAGCCCTATATACTGTAGTCATGTTGAATAATCCTGGGACTGGTAATACTTTTTTTTAAAGAGAAAAGTCAAGTATTTTCAGCAATCTGCTAAAATGTAAGATTAATAAAGGTACACAATCTTACAAAATATAGGAACTTTATTTTATGTATAAGGCACAAATCAACTGGTTTCAAGTAAAGCCACAAGTACCTGAGAACATCGCTTTATCTGTTATTGTAGTTCTTAGTTGGCTGAAATGATGTGATAAGTCATGTGCTAGTTTGGCAGATATAGCACTGTTCTTTACAGCACAGTAACAGCATGGCAATAGGATAGAAGAAGATGAAAGGTCACAAAAAGGATAATAATGACAATGAAATAATGATGGCTACTTATATGAAATAAAAAGTACCCAAACCCAAGCATAAAGACTGTAAAGTACCAGGAAACAGGATTAATATATTTAGGTAATAATATACAAAAAGGGCAGGGGGAAACCCCCCACATTTCTCCATTCTCACTTTTTTGTTTCTATTCCCGTGTTATTTATATGCTGTAAAGCGCAAGACATCTGGATTCAATCGACAAACAATCATGTTGTGACTAAATATACAGTTAACAAACACTTAACCTATTAAGCAATTGTAAATTCTATATCTATCATTACTAAAACATTTGCAAAGCTTTCCAGATAATGGAAGCACCTAAAGTGATGGTGTATGTGTTGCCATAGAAAGGCCATTCCTTTATCAGGTTAGAGTTAGGAAAAGGGTTTTGGGCTAGATGTTTCATAGTCTAAACATATTTATGGTCTAAGTAATAACATCCACCGCTATTTGTGCTTATAAGTAATTATCAACTGATTAGGAATACTTTGTAAATGTTTTATAATTGTTGTATGAATTATTTACCTTTTCTCCACAATTGGCAACAATGTGTAACTACGGCAACAAAAGAGAGAAACAAAGCACCTTAATGCTCGAAGATTTACTTTGTGTGCAGTAATAGAGTGTAGTAATAGAATGTGCATTGTAGCTTGACAACCACTGTTCAAACTGCTGTGTGAACTTCTATGCAAGCTTTTGTAAGGCACAGTCGTGTGAAATACATTGCACAGTCAAGTGCACAGTTGTGTGAAATACATACTATAACAGAGAAACCCATTCAGTAGTTTGCACAACAATTGAAAACATAGCAACAAGACGAGGGAGAATGCCACCTCCAAACACGATCAACCTTATTGCACAATGCTGTTTGCTTAGTAGATCCATTGTGGGTGACAAATTCAAAGAGAGGTGCGCAATGTGAGTCTTTTGAAGCAGCACGTCAGGGCCTGCCTGCTCAGCACCTTCAGCTGTTTGCACATATTACCGCCCATTTACACTGATACAGACCGGCGCTGACAGGCTGAGCTGCTGCCATGGAACTCACTGCCCTGTCAGAGGTAATATACTGATGTCTCACAATAACATCGTGACCTGCCTCTTTTTATTCAGCTAACACTTGCTGTATTATCTTTTGATTGATGACTGACGTTCAGTGGTTGCCTGAAACTTTAGTGTGGTAAGTTGATCCGACAATATCTACTATACAATTATATGATGTAAATTTCCTGATATGTCAATTTCCTTCTGTGCTCTTGCAAAATTTGTTTTAGAAATTTCCACATGGCCCTGTGAAGAAGGAAAATTATGATGCATGATATTGTTCAATTTGTACATGCTTCCGTTAGGTCAATTAATATCCAGTAACAATGTATCCTATCACAATTACGCGGATGACACTAAGATCTATGTTTCACTAACAGCGGGTGAACATGGGCCCGTGGATAGACTGTGTCATTGTATCGAACAGATCAGTGTGTGGATGCAAAATAACTTCCTCCAGTTAAATACAGATAAAACAGAGATCATTGTCTTTGGCCCACAAAAACACAGAGAGGTTGTCATTGGTCATCTTGAGGCTCTTTCACTGGGACTGAAAAGTCAAGTTAGAAATCTAGGGGTAATCATGGACTCAGACCTGAATTTTAACATAGTCATATTACACATAGTCATATTAAGTCCAATACATCAGCGGCCTATTACCACCTAAAAAACATTGCCAAATAAAAAACATAGTGTCAAAACCAGATTTGGAGAGATTAATTCATGCGTTTGTCTCCAGTCGGCTAAACTATTGTAACGGTATGTTCACTGGCCTTTCTAAACAAGCTGTTAGACAACTGCAGTATATCCAAAATGCTGCTGCTCGAGTCCTGACAAGAACCAGGAAATACGACCATATTAGTCCAGTGCTCCGTTCTCTGCACTGGCTTCCTGTCACTCAGAGAATAGACTTTAAAACAGCTCTGCTTGTGTATAAGTCCCTTCATGGTCGGGCACCAAAGTACATCTCTGATATGGTACAGCCGTATGAACCATCTCGGGCCCTGAGATCCACAGGGAGGGGTCTCCTGGTGGTTCCCAGAGTCACCACCAAACACGGTGAGGTTGCATTTCAGTTTCACGCAGCAAAAGTCTGGAACAGCCTCAGTGAGGACGTGAGACAGGCCTCAACCATGACTGTGTTTAAGTCCAGGCTGAAAGGACACCTTTTTACTGCTGCCTATGGCAATTGATTGTATTTTAACTAATTTTAATATATACAATATACATACTTTTTAATGTATTTTTTAAAATGTATTTTTTAATGTAATTGTATTGTGTTTTTAATGCTTTTTATTCCATTTTTATTGTGTTTGGGTGTCTGGTGCTGCTGTGAGGCACATGTACATGAAATGTGCCATATAAATAAACTTGCCTTGCCTTGATACTGTTCGCCATCTTCAAGAACTCTCTGGCTGCATCGATTCATTGGACTTTGCTATGCATCATCCTGTTTGCCTGAGAATTTCTGTTTACTCTTTCGTAAATGTTACAACGGTACCACTCCCCACCTTTGATGGGGATGATACAAAGTTACAGACACTGTACAGAAAGGCAAAAAACTTAACTGGCCAGGCTAAAGTGCTCTGACAACTTTGGAAAAGATTAGACCAGTCAGTCTTTGTCCGCATCAAGAAAGGCATCTTGAGAGACTATTGGTATGAAATTGCCTGAGGGTCAAAATCTAAGACATCTCTAAAGTTTAAATTATGTCCACGGTATGATAAGGCACAACACTTTTCAATAATCCAAAATACTTAATACTCCACTGCAGTGATTTTTCCACTGAGCTGATGAGATGAACATTCACACTGAGATTGAGGGGAAGCACTAACATGGCGAGCACGCACACGACCCCTATCATTACGTCCGCCCCGGGGCAGGGAAACACCCGACCATTTCCACTTTGAGGCCCTTCTGATTGTCTTTCTTCTGTTAATGTTAAAGGGATAACTTTCTCGGTTCTATTATCGTTGTCTTGTACAGTGTTTTTTTCTGGCTTTGCGCACCCAGGGGAGAGTTCCACATCCCTTTTGGCAAACACCTGGACCTTACAGCAGTTTTGAAACGACACAGCGTCAACATCTGAGCTTTTGGGTTGCAATATGGAACATTTTCTGCATAAAAGGCAAAAGCTTAGGATAATGGCAGAGGCAATAAATATTGAGGCCATAACCCAACACGGGTGCAGAAACCTCATCATGGGGCTGTAAATGTTCGGCAAACAGGTTAATAGAGAATAAGTGGAGTACAAACACGCAGCCGTCCAGACCTCCTCTAGTTTCCATCTCCACCGGATGTTAAGAGTCCCGAATGTCCACAGGGACAAGCAACAGAGGTATGCAATGACATGGTATCTCGAAAATGGCTTCTTTTCTGTTTCGTCCACACTGTTGGTCGTGTCGATTAGATTGGTCGTTTGGGGATTATTAGCAGCTTGTTGTTGCAGAAGTTGAATGAACGTGTCTACGATAACAGCCGGTAAAGTGAGGAGGAAGACCGCGGCGTACGTGTGAGAGATGAAGATCAGGGATCGTAGAGCTACAGCGTCACCAGTAGAGGGCACCTCGATCTGCCAGCGATCCAAGATCAGCAAGACACTGAGGAAAACTGTGGAAGAAAAGATTATATTTAGTCGGGTCCATAGACTGTAAAATTAAGAATGAACTTGTGGCCTACTACTTCCTGTAACCATAAGGAAATGGCGGCTGGCTCCGGGAGTGACTTTCCACTGAAACTTTTTTAGTCATTCTGATCCCCATGTGTTGTTTTTTTTTACTATTTTTATTTCTATTTTTGCCCTATTCTAAATAATGGAGCTGGCTGTAAAACGCAGTCTAATTGCTGAACAAGCTTCAGCTAGCCCGCACTGAAACGCTATAGGGGAAGCATCAGTCCCTCAGTCCATTCTTATTTTTACAGCCTGTGGTCAATCATGGGCTGTGGTTCAACTTGGGGTGATATAAATCGGTGTCCCAAAAAGTGTCCATTTGTTCAAGAGGGTCTAAATGCAGCCGGTGGAGAGTCACGTGATCAGTGGAGCTCCAGACCTCCACAGGAAATGACATCAGCTCCACTTTTTATTGAAGTTAATCTCAATAAAACGCCTTTCGTACACTCGGCTATCCTAAAGGTTAGGATTAGGGTTAGTTTGGATTAGTTTAAGATAGTGTTGTGCTGCAGAGGTGATGTAATTTCTTGTGGAAAAGTGGAGCTCCAGACCCTTCTCATTTTGTTGCATCCAGCAGCCTTTATCACTAGCTTTATTTACAGCCCCTTAGTGTCCAAAATTTCCAGTAAGTACAAGTCCAGTCATGTCAACGTAGAAAGAAAGAAAGAAACATTGATAATACCTTCACTTACGACGTGCCTTTCAAGATTATGGCAATTCTGAGCTAATTATTTCTTTACTTTCCACACTTGGTGGTGATAAGCTAGCTCAGCTATTATTGAATGTCATTGCCCAATCACACAACAGTAATATCCGTGAATAAATAGCCAACTCTAGCCACTGAGACTCTTATACATTGTCATAGTTTTTGACAGCGCATCACTGTATTTGGATCTTCTTACGCATAGATAAAAATCTACAAAAGACTACAAATTTGTAGATAAAGACTACAAATTAAAGTCAGTCAGTTTTTGTCAGCCTTGTCCATCCGTCTCATAAACCTAACCTTAGTGAGATTGTCAAGCCCTCCTCTTACCTGCTAAAATGACATCGGTGAAGACCAGGAGGCAGCAGCAGCAGAAGTTCACGGGGCTGTAGACGGACACCGAGCGCAGAAAGGGCAGAGAACAGGCCACTTTACACACACTCAGCATCGTGGCTTCCTCCAACATGCCCTCCATGACTTTCGCAGCAACACCAGAGGTACATGGAGACAAGCCGAAAAACTGGTTCAGCTGTGGGCTTGGGCCCTCAAGGCGCGGGAGCAGCTCAGGAATCTGTAAAAACAAAGACGAAAGTGATTCGACTCTAAACTGTTATTGGCTCAAGTCAGGTCTTGTTTCGCAGAAGAGGGTTGCAACATTTACTGCAATCAATAACACAATCTGACAGGTCGCAATTATTTATTTACACATATTTGATTGACTGGTAAAACCAAAAAGTACATCCAACTTTCATGTAGAAATTCTGTACAAAGGTCAAATACAGTGTTAACATAGTATGAACATACATTTCTTGGTGTAACACTCGATCATAAAATCAGCTGGAAACCCCACATCATACAAATTAAAACTAAAGTTGCAAAGATTTCAGCCATAATGAATACATTTAAATATACAGTATCATTGATAACAAAGCTCTATATACTATATACTGTTCACTTATCCTCCCCCATTTAACATATTGTGTAGAGATCTGGGGAAATGCGTATAAAAGTAATCTTGACCCATTGTTTAAAGTTCAGAAAAACGCAATAAGAATAATCCATTTAGCTGGATACCGTGAACACACAAAATCCTTTATTTTTTAAATAAAAATAATGAAATTTGAGGACCTTACTGAATTTAAGATGGCTCAAATCATGTTCAAAGCCTCACAAAAGTCGCTTCCTGAAAGTTTACAAAATAAGTTCTGCAAACGAGAAGTGAAATACAACTTGAGAGATAAGAAGAGCTTCGATAAACAGTACTCAAGAACAACCATGAAAAGCATGTGTCCCACGAGACGTGGTGTTGAAATATGGAATAATCTAGATTTTTTTATTCGAGCTAAGAAAAACATCAAACTTTGCAATAACCTGGAACATTTAAAAAAAAGTGTACAAAGAGTTTATATTTCTTAGATATGAGTTGTAGCACATTCTCTTGTTGTTGTTTCTTTATTTTGCTGTTGTTTTTTTATTGTTCTTCATTATTTGTTGTTACTTTGCTCTATGTTCCTTTGTTTATGATTTGCTACCCTGCAAATGTTAAATGTAATGTTATTGTTTTATTTTTGGGGTGGCTCAACTGCTCAAACAAATAAATAAACTAAACTAAACTTAGGTAAAAGGGTTGGAGGAGAAGGTTTGCTACGTTTACTAATGTTGCAACATTTCTAATTATGTGTGCTGTTACAATTGTGCAGGATTCCACAGATGCAAAGCCAAGGAACGCTGCCTTCTTAACTTTGATTTAAAACAAAAAGTCATCATAATGCAATAAGGTAATACTGTGAACTATAAAAGGTTTATTGACTAAACAACTGCATCCACTATTTCTACAACAGAACTACAGTATATGCAATAACTTAATATACTATAACTTAAAACTCCTCTTTAGTTCAATAATCTCTGCAAGCCAAGTTTGCAAATCAATGTGTTGTTGACACTATGGCTGGACCCTGAACTGGTCCAAGCTGAGCTAATCTCCTCTGTCAACATAACTATGCAAAATCTAGACCTTTCAATTAAAATCAAGATTCAGTTCATTGTGCACATTATAAACATGTCCAGATCATTCCCATTTAAGAAAAAACATAAGTATGAACAGCTAAACTAATACAAGAATCATACAGGTTTGTTAGTCAAGAGACAAACAATTAGAAAGTGAGAAATAAAGCAATTCATAAGGGAAAAGACTCAAGAGTCTTACACAGGAGAAGTAAGCAAAGATCTAGACAGCATGAACTAAGACATTGTGCTAGTCTGACCATTCAAGTCTGGCAATCTTGACTGTGCGTCACTGATAAGTAAGTCAAAGCATAAGGCGCCGTAGAGCCAAGGCTATGACTGATAAATGTCAAACTAACGTATTCTCCTGCATTTGATTGTGATTATCACAACTAAAAATGTGGTAAATTACATGTATTAATGTAGTATCCTCTAAACAAGGTCTCACAGATGCAAACAGCACACAGACACAGACTCTTCTGATTTGACTACCTGTACCAACTAATACCCATGCAAATGACCACAAAAGGGAAGTAACAAGATACCACGATATTATATTTTATTTAACGTATTTCATGAAATGGAACTGAAATTGTTACGCATAGTGAGAAGGTCAAAGTTTTGGGATTGATTGCAGTAACTTAAACATGACAGCTGTCTGTAGCCTCTCTTGTCGAAGTTATACTCTGGCCGTCTATTAATATTGAGCATTTTTCGGGTTTTTACCACTAACTGATAATAATACTGATACTATTAATAATACTTTCTATGTAAGGCACTATATAAATACAACATTTACCATTCTCTGCACTGAATGTTATGACAAACAATCATCAAACAAAAACTGTAGTGAAAGCAGAATTTGAGAATTTCCACCACCGGCAATAAAGTTGGATTTTTATACATTTTTTTTTAGCCTTGAATAACAATTAATGACCAAAGGGATTAAGCTGCACGGATAAAACCAATTCAAGTTGAACAGTGGTTTATGAGAAATAATTAGAAAAGCCTTAAATATATAATTCTGTATTTATTGGCCACAGCACATATTGCTTACTATAATCACAATCATTCAGAATATATCCATAAGCAGTTGCAAGGCTTCCTTACCTGTGCTATAGGTAGTGTCTCCAGAGCAGCATGTCAACACGCTGCCTCAGATGTTTTAGCCGCTTTTCTTGCAGCTCCTGTTAATGCTCCACCCCCAGCCTACCTCCTCCCCCCTCTGCTGTCCTGACTACAGTGCACCTGGCCCGAGAGAGGTGGAGGGCAAGCAGGGAGTGGCTGTGTGTGTGTGTGTGTGTGTGTGGTGTGTGTGTTGTGTGTGTGTTTGAGCAAGCAACAACAAAAACCAGTCGAACCGCAAACATTGTCACCGGACCGAGATGCAGTCAGCAGGGGAGAGGGCATGTGCTGAGAGATGGAAAAAAACTCAAATGTAGCTTTGTGAAACGCAGGAATAAAGTGATGACAGTAAAAATGCACAAGTGAAAAAGAGACTAGAATGAAAGACAAACTTCCTATACTTATCAACAGAGGTGGGTAGAGTAGTGAAAAAGTAACGTTACTTTAAACTGATTTGACTCATGTGCAAGTAAAAAGTGATGACTCAAATAATGACTCATGTAAAAGTAAAAAAGTTCTTGGAGAAAATGTTACTTAAGTACTGTGAGTACTGAGTAACTGAGCATGAAATTGTGATATTTAGAACACAAAATAATTCTAAAGAACAAGGTGCACGAGGAAAACTACATCTATTTAATGCCTCAAAATGAAGCATTTGCCACTTAAATATTTACTCACAGTTGAAAAAGTAACAATTATTTTTACAGATACTTCATTATAATTTTACTCAAGTACAAGTAAAAGTACTGTATGATGAAAATACTCAAAGAAGTATAATTTCTTCAAAAGGTTTCTCGTACATGTACTTGAGTAAATGTAACTCTCCGCCTCTGGTAATCAATGTTTCCCTTCTCACCAAATCAAATCAAACCTGTGGCCTTCTTGCTGTGAAGCGAAAGTGCTAGCCGCTCAGCTACCGTGACATGTTATTGATGTATTATGTTTGGCTCTCATGAAGAATGGGCTGTTTTTATTCAGATAGCATAATCTCAGAAAGAACCAACTGCCCTGTCATGTAGGTGGACAGATAGCTTCCAATTGATAAACTCTTTATAGTTGTGGCAACGTGACACAGACTTACTGTATCGCACTTACTTACTATATCGCACTTACTTACTGTATCGCAATACGTATCGTATCGGTCCCTAAGTATTGTATTACGTATTGTATTGCAATTAAAGTGGAATGTCCCAGCCCTAATTGCCCAAAGGAACAATGACTTTTGTTGATAATTGTAATAAATTACTAGTATAGACCTATAGAAGATGCTTAATTTTGATGGTTAACTTTGAAAAAGAAATCACAGTTAAAATGAATATTATGTTCTAATCGACACGAGAGGTCCAGATGGTTTTGCATGGGACAGATATGACCCTTCTGTGGGGGAGCAGCAGCTCTACTCTGAGCTCCTGGCAGATGACTGAGCTCATGTCCTTTTCTCTAGAGAACACCCGGCCACCAGCTGAGAAAATTAATTTGAGCAGCGTTAGGGATTGTCCTTTTGTTGATAATACCGAGTTTATGAGTACAGGCGAGAGAAGGAACAGACTGTCCAGTAACATGACAAACAGGTAAAGTATTAACATCACCACAGACCCTGAACAAATATGTCTTTCAATCTCTCAACAGGACACAAGAAAATGTAAAAAATACAAGGTATACTGTGACTTCTAATATCACTAATTTCACAATAAAAACAAGAAAAGTTTCATCGTTTTGTTGAGTTGTTTTTGAAAAAATAAATTTAAAAAAAGTCCACTGGACATCAACTAAAGGCTTTTGTTACTTTGCATTTGTCATTTCAGCCGACTGTGATCATTTGAATATGCCTTTGTCTCATTGTGGGCCTATTTAACAGAGCCAGAGAAAGCTTACAACATTATCATTTGACCAATGCAGTCAAACAGATGTGAGTTAAGTACAAAATGTTCATAGTGCATTTTAGACCAAACCTTTCGGCAACCCCCAAAATCACTCAACCAACAACTCGGGCCCCCTTTTGTAAAACGAAATTAGCATTTTAAATAATTTGAGGTGCAAAACATTTAAAATCTGGTTAATGGTGTTAGTTTGGATACTGCATTTATTTTGATATTTGGCTTAATTTCACTAAAATATGCTGTTTCCAACCATAAATACATCAAATTCAATGTCAGAAATAAAAAAAAATATTGTCTCAAAATCATCTTCAGTTTCCCGCGATCCCCCAGGGGCAGGGCTCGAAATTGCGACCATTTTGGTCGCATATGCTCCCAAAATTATGCCTTTGCGATCTCAAAATCACTCGCATGTTTGCGACTGCAAACAAATGCTCCAGCCCACCTTAAAAGAAAACCTTCTCGTGCTACCTTAAAAAAGCGTGTGTCATTGTTTTTCACAAACGCTGCCTGTCAGCAACAGCAAACTTTATGTTCCAAAATGGTTCAAGAGCATATAGTACACTACGATCTGTTCTCTGTTTTGGCTCAGCGCCGCTGTCATTCCTCCCGGTCACACGCGCTGCCTGGGACAACCTGCACCAGCCCTTGTTCTCTGCGTGTGCCTGTGCACCGCTCTCATTCCTCTGCCCGCTTTCATTGAATGAGCCACTGTATTTACGCAACTGTAGTCTCTTTATGAGAAAACGAGGAATATATAGGCTATGTCATTCATAAACTCATTGGGACTGGGGACGATCTCTCAAATGTTGCTCGGATGTTGGGCGGAGAAGCAGCGCAAACTTCAATCCAACCCGCTCGCCCCCTCGTGCAGCGCTGAAAGCGAATCATCGTCGCTCTCGCAAAATACAAAACGTAAAGTCACAAACGCAATGTTTAACACGTCTTCAAAGATTCTGGCAAAGGAGTTTGCCGTGTGTTGCGTGAACTATGAAGCTGTCTCCAGCAGAGCCGGTTATTCCTATACGCAGATTACGCAAGGTGTGTAGGGCCCCACTGCTGCAAAGGCCCCGCATCTCAGTCAAATCACGGTGTTTCACTGATTAATGAGCGTTGTTGTACGGGTGACAAGCTGTTTGACAGGCAGCGCTCACTCACTCTCCGCCTACTTTGCCACATACAACACCGAAATGGAGCAGTCTGCTGAAGTGGATGAGCAGGAGAGACCTACCGCCTTCCCCCTGTCACTCCCAACGCGTCCGCTCGCGTCTCCACTCGGACCGTGTCCCGGTGTTCGCCTCGCCTCATGCTCGCATCCCGCGCGGGTTTCTCGGCCCGAGCGCTGCTCGCCTAATGTTTACTCTGCTCGGACCGGGCAACTATCTTGTTGTTTCGAGTACAGTTCAGGCCAGTAGTTTGGTGAATATATTGGTTTCTCAAGAAAGACAGCACGCAAAGTGTTTTTTTCCATAAAATTCTCAATGCATGCAACCGTAAGTTTCTGAAAACTGCACTTTTTATAATTCACCCACAGATGTGCGGTGTACAGAGGTGAGCAGTAGACTTGAAACAGAGCTAGATTCACCTGTACAGAGCAGGAGGAGAATTTCCCAGACAGAATATTGCTTGTGCATATAACATCCGGCACTGACGATAAAGTCCTCATCTGTTAAATGATCAGTTATGATGTGGCCAAGGTACTTGACAACATCACATACATTTAAGATGTTCCCCGAGAGCTTAAAGTCAGTGATCCTTTGTCCGACATATCATAATGACACTTTTAATTTGTATTTCACATCCTGCAGTTCCTGCAGTGAACAGAGGAGAGAGAAAAAAGCCAAAAAGCATTTTGTCTCACTCGCAGTTAATTTCAGTAACTCTAGTTCTCGGAAAGTGCACGGTCTAAAACAAATTACTGTCAGGCTGATTCTTAGTGTAAGATAAAAATATAACCATCAGGTGCAGGTTTCAGTTAGTTTTAAAGTCAGTGGTTCCCAAACTGGGTACCAGTGACCTTTTACCGTTGTAAAAGTGGTGAAAAATAGGTTAGTGGTGTCCTAAACTCCTGTCTGACAATGGCTTAGTGGTTAGTGGTTGTCACACAATGGGGCAGGGCCCACATTGAGGTTATGTTCCACTTCTGCCCTGCACTACTGCACAGTGTAACTGTTTTGACCATAAATGCGTTCGCTCTTCATCGAATAGCCATGGGATGTGTACTGTAGGTAGGGGTGGCCGTCTTGAAGCCCGGGATTTGACACCGTGTCGAAGTCTCATGGCACATGCGTTTCAAAACACTGCTTCAAAACACGGTTCAAAAGGGAAGGGAAGGGAATCTTATTTGTATAGCGCTTTTTATATGACACAAGTCACACCCAAAGCGCTTCACATGAAAGGGAGGGGGTTGCTGCGCTGAAACTACTGCTCATCTCAGTAGCGTGAGTACGAATCCCAGCTCTGACAGATTGCTAGGTGTCAATCTGAATTACAGACCTCTACGCTTTTATGTTAAAATCATTGTTAATGTTACCATGTCTTTTATAAAAATCGATTAGCAAAAAGAAGTATTGAGTTGGTCGGTCCCGTCCCCCACTTTGGGAACCACTGCTGTAGACGATTGTGCTACCAACCTTCTGTCACTGAGAATGCGGGATTTTGATGACAGCTGGGAAGGTCTGCAAAGAAACAAAAGTGCAACTACACACAGAGGGTATTATCTCCAGATCCTTTTCTTCAAAGCCTATTAGACACACAGATTTGATGAGGCGTTAGAAAGTGAGAAGACCATCCGGGCACAATGATATGTGCATTGACATTGTTTGATAATATTACTTTGCACTTTAAATGAATGTACACATTAAACGGGGTCTGCTTAATTTGACATAGGTTTATGTCAAGTAGAAGGAACATGCTGAGCACCTTGAGGATTTTGAGTTGTTTGTGACTTAATAACATTTATTGCTGTATTTATTTATTTTACATCAATGACCAAATATTTGACTAAATCGTCATAATATTTATGCTATAAACTACACAATCGATGCGTAAGTCACTTTGAGAATTGTTCTTATGCATGGTCACAGCGCCCTCTCCCGGTGAAATTACAGACCTACATATCTCTTCAGCTGAAGGGATGAGGTCCCACTTACTCTCATCATTCACATTATGACATGGTACAACTACTCGTCTAATTAATTGGTAGAGAAAATGTAAATGTTTGTTGGTGTAACTCGGCTGCAAAAGGCTGAATTGAGAGTAGTAGGCTATATGCATGGTAATAACAGGGCAATAATAAGTGATTGTTTCTGTAAGTTAACAACATGAAGAAGCATTACGCGTGCGTCGATTCAAAAAGAAAACGATAAACAAAAGAATGATTATTAAAAAATTGCAAAGGCCTAAATGCAATAGGATATAGCCTTTAGATATAAAATAGGACACATATACTACCAAAATATTAATATCAAAAGTTGTCGTATACAAACACAAATAGTCTCTTACTGTACTTGAGGTTAAGTGAATGCCATAATTTGGAATTATTCCTTATCTTCAGCACATAGTTGTAATATTGAATAAAAGTTGGCATCTCACAATAAATATAGCATTATTCGAGACCCCAGACTCCTCTCTTATAAGCATGAAGCCATAACAGGATTGTTGGGTCCCTATAGCGCCGCAGTACACGCAGTAATAGATGCTCGCATAAACACCACTGTTCCTCCTCTGCATAGGGACAAGAAGCGGCACACGAGAACAATCGGACTCGCCAGAAATGGGTTAAAATGTGTCTGGTCGCCTGCAGCACCCAGAAGTGAACAGCAGGCGACCCGGAAGACTTGGAGGAGTCCGACCCGATCCAGCCCCAAACGGGACTCCATCCATTGTCCCAAAAAAAACACACAAAAAAACACCCCAACCATTTCTCGGACTGGTTCAGGTAGGCTTTGCGCTCTTGCCCGTTACGGCACCGTTACTATGCACTCTCTCTTTTCTCTTTACGAGCATGCGTTTTCCTTTTTGTGACCATCCTAGTCTTGCTAAACGAGCGATTGTGTGCGTTTTCTGCAGAGTAAAGAAATATTAAATCGGGGTGTGTGTTTTTTTTCTTCTGTAAAACAAATGAAGCAGGCTGTGAGTTTGCGGTGCCTGACAAGATGCGATTTTGGGGGGGATACTGCGACGACAGCGCTTTGGAGCTAACGCGGATAGCTTGTAGGAAGTGTCCGCTTTTTTCTAACCCCGAACCGGGCTATTCAAACCTGCAAATCAAAGTAAACAATCGGCCGAGGTGGTGGCGTAATGCAAAAAATGGCACGATGCGAGTCAGTGCCGTCGTTTGCGCGGAGCCGGAGGGAAATGGCACGGGCTGAATTTGGGCTCTGCAAAAAATGGCGTCCACAGCTTATAGAAAATAAGACTAGGCTGCCATTTTTGTTTTCCTTTTGTCTGAATTTTTAATAAACTGTCTGTCTGGGATTGTGGGAGAGGCGGCGCAGAGGGCAGCTGCACTGTACACTTAGGACTGAGCTGTGCAGGTTGAGATGGGTGCACGAAGTAGCCTATGCATTTCCTTAACACAAGTTGAATTTGAAGGATTTTGACTGTACTTCAACGATAACAGTGTGTTAGTGTAGTAATCATCACGACTGGTAACAGTGAAATAGATAAATAATGATTCAAAAGTGATTTAAATTCAGGCCACTTTCTCCAGATGAATGACAACATGACAATAAGGATGTGAACAGATAGAAAAACAACCTAAGTGTTGCTTATGCTTTGGTATCGTGAAGCTCTTATTATTGATGTTCCTTTCCTTTCCTTTCCTTTAAAAATGTCTGGCTTATTTGGTTTAGAAACGGTATAGTCACTTTTGTTACAAAGCTTGCCATGTGCATGAATTGTTGTTGCCCTCATCTTGTGAAATAACTGAATGAATAGGACAATAGAGAAAAGGTTAGGGTTAGGGTTCTAACCTACATTCTCTGGCAATTGATTCTTTATTTTTATAGATTTGGGAACACCAGAAAGCTTCCAGTTAGTGCAAAGTTAAGGGGTTGACACATTTGACATCAGCAATAGTTAAGCCATTTAGTGTGTCAATAATGGCACAAAATCTATAGCTTACAAATACCTTGTTGAACTATGTGTGCTGATGACCTACCCAATATCAAAATCAATGCCATTAATCTCAAATAACGTTCACTCAAGCTTCCAATACTTTTCAAATAGCTTACAGTATAGATATAGATAAACAAATATGTAAAATAGCCATATTTGTTTTGTTTCTGTAGCTTTTAATTGTAGATCAAATTTAATAACAAATATGGCACGATCAAACTAGGAAGAAGCTTTAGTTTTAGGAAGAAAAGAAAGTCAACGTCCAAGTACAGTCAGTCTCCTGCAGATTCGCTCTTGATGCTTTAGCCCTCCAGGAAGTGAAGCTGTCCCCCTGGCTGCTTTAGAGAAATATTTTGGGGGGTGTGCGCTGTGAGCCTGTACCCCTGGACGTATCACTTTTGTTTCTCTTGGCTCTCACACGTGGACTGTGCTATGCCTCTGCTTAAGCAAACAGACTTAGGAATGGTGGAGCGTGCCAAAGAACGCAATCGGAAAAAAAATGCCTCAGAAATAAGTTGAGGGGAAGCTGAGCAGCCTGCTTCTGCAAAGTTACATGAAATAAAGCAACCAGAATTAGCCGATTACGATAGATGAATTTACTTTCTGAAGCTTATTACTGGGGGCTGCACCACTTAATCGCAATTGAATCAAAATTGCAATTTCTTTTGGTCGCAATTAACATCATGAAAGCTGTAGTTATTAACATCTGCAAATAACAAAACATTAGGTCTCAACTGAATCTTAACATGTATAAAACAGACTAAGCCATAGTGTAGTGTAGAGCTCCAAAACACGATTTACAATGCATGTGACTAGTTTAGCAGTTTACATTGTCAATGTTAGGGCACCTCAACATGTTCAAAATGTCCACTGTGAGCTCAGAACAAATTCTTAACAATTAACTATGTTTTACAAAAATGTGCAGCTGTAAATAGAACAACTTAGATTTAAACTTCTCTCCTGTATCAGTGGCTAAAGTAGGTTTGCAGCTAACATAATTTGAATTCTAAGCATAACCCTCAACGTTTCAGAGTAAAAATAATACAGTGTAAAAATCATTTAAAAAATGGTGTGATTGAAAGTTGTGAAAGTTAAGCAGACACACACATCACAGAAAGCTGAAAAGCGTGCATGATCCAAAAAACATTGGAACAAAAAGGCAAAAAGATCCGCACAGCGTGTATGCTCCCAATCAATCTTTTATTGTTGCTCGCATCACTAAAGTGACGTTTCGGGCATCAGATCAGCCCTTCATCAGACATGAAGCAAGAGAGGATGACTGAAAGTTGACACTTCAATTTGACTTTTATTACCATGCTGTAACAACGGCATCCTTGTCTAATGTCTACATAGAGTTAGTACAGTAATAACAGGGGAAACGAGCAATAGACATGGTGGTGAACGCATTGTACGCTCAAGAAATACTTTGATCTCAAATGAGTAAAGTCTACTACTGCAAATGACCCATGAATCATAATATGTCCTTTTTTTCACTTAAAGAGTTTGGTGATCACTAACCTGTTTCTTTTGCTCAGTCCATATTCAACCATACGTTCAGGATCAGCACTTGTCCATGTTGTAACCGCTTGAGGCCCCTTTGTCACAAAATGCAGACATCCATAGATTAAGATCACCTCTGTTTCTTCTGATAGTCGCCGGAGCATTTTCTGGCTCACTCTACACATTTTTGCAAGCATCCTAAATATCCCTTTGCATGGTGGGAAACCAACACAGAAAGTCTTTGAATATAGTTTGTCACAAGACCGGGAAAACTTCACAGATTTTATGACATCAGCTAGTCAGCTGTTGTTTGGCCTTACACGGATTTCTAACCACCACGTTCACTGCTAACAAAACGTCTACACATGGATTTATAGGCATTGATAATGGCTAAAAGACACCATGACACATACTGACTTGTTTTCTAGTATTCTAAAACTTAAGCTGGGATTTAATTATATGAATGTTCAATATGAAAACTGTGGCTTCTTTCAGCTTAATGAAACATTCTTCATGTGGAAAATGTAAATAGGGTTGTGGTTCTGTAATGAATAAATGAAAATATTAGTATTGTACTATTTATTTTGTAGGATGGCTGAACCTCGCTTCAACAGTCCATACTTCTGGCCCCCACCTCCTGCTGTTCATGGACAGGTGAGACATTTACGTCTGCATTTTGAATGTGTGTAGTGTCAAGTACAATCCAACAGGGGGAGCCAGCTTACTAACTTGTACAGCACATTTTGTTTTAAATGTAGTATGGTTCTTAACGTGTTACGTTTTTCACAAAATTTCACAATGAATGCGTTTTACTTTTACTTTACTACGTTTTGGATCAGTTATCTGTGCTTCCAACTGCACTACATTTATGAACTGATGAACTTTCTACATATGAAAAGAAATTGGGGTCATGGGAATATTACTGTTTCTTAGAATATGTTCCAACACAGGGGGCAGGCAGTTTATAAAACATGTCATTTCTAGCAGTAACTGTCAAACCACTATTTGATATAGCAGGGCAAGTATATAAATGGCTTATTTTTCTGCCAAGACTTGGTAAAGTGATCAATGTGATATGGCCAGTTCTTGTGTCACAAACGCTGTTCTCTTGTGTCAGCTGGATAACCTAGTCTTGATTAATAAAATCAAGGAACAGCTGATGGCAGAGAAGACGCGGTCCGCTCACCTGCCTCCCGTCTCAGAAGCGTCCCAGCCACCTCTCCTGACTGCGCCCGCTCAGGTGGAAGGTCACGGGACGTCCAAGAGCCAGACGCTGCCCCCGGTCCTGTCTAGCCACGGCCCGGCCCAGCCAGACATGGCCCTGCACACCCGCAACACAGCCAGCTCTGTCACAGGTACTGCACACAGGTCTAGAGAGCTGAAGAAAACAAAAAGGGAATTAAAGCCCACAAACTAGTATTACTCTTGTAGCCAGACTTACTATTGGAGCATATTTTTAGTTTTGCCTTCAAGGTGAGAAGCCTGTCTACCAGAAAACTGTATAGCCAATTCCATATTGTATTTATACACTACTTTTATTACTGTGCAACCAAATGTAAGGGATTTATTATGTAGTAAGCAAAAAACAATAAAACCTTTCACAACATTCATTAAAAGCTATATCTATCTTTTGTTTTGCTATCCATTAATAGTCTTTTTTTCGTCACAGTTGTACATTTCCATGTTAAAAGTTGCAGAGTCTACAGTGACTCGAGCAGCTCTTTCAGAAAACAATTTTAGTTGATTCATTTTAATAAGCTACATTCTGTTAGATGCAAAATGGCAATCTAAAATAAATATTTAATTAGAAAGGAATAGACTCTGCCTTAACCTTCTTGTAAGATGCAAGAAATTAGGCAGTACTTTTCATTCATTCATTCTTTACTTAGTACATATGAGGTCCATATAGATTTAAAAGACAGACATTGGGGGAAAAAAGAGACAATTAGTCCATAGACTGCACAGAGGAGATAACTGAAAAATACAATATTTATATAATAACAGATATAGTCATAACTAGGACTGAACGATATGGACAAAATTTCATATCTCGATATTCATGCCAGATATCTCGATATCGATACGATATAACTATGGGTTACGTGAAAACTAAGCATTTTTCAGAAAAATAAAATCATAATACAAAAGAGTGGAGTTTTATTGATGAAAATCTATCGTTTATATCTTGCGTTTTCGCAAGATATATTTGAATGTTCATATCTCGATATAAATACGATAACGATATATCTTTCAGCCCTAGTCATAACACATAACAGAAGCTTAGTTACCCCAGAACTTGTTCTACAGTACTACAACAAACAACTTGTTTCCAGGAAAGTTAGAGTGCATCTCACATTTCAAACCCACAAAGCGTATTAATTCGTGCTTCCTTCAGTAAGCATCCTGATCAGACAGAAGGCTTTGTTTGTCATACTCTTATATCAGTTTGAGTAAAATTGGATCGGCAAATATTGCACATCAAAAGAACATGTGTTTGTATTTTGTTTGATTTTCCAGGGCGTATTCTTGGTGACGTGAATTTAAACCTGGATGATAAGTCGGCTATAAAAGCCAGAGGATTATGGGAGGACTGGCATTTGAGACAGCTCATAGACCACCCCTCACGGACCAATCATGTGTCAGGTAATGTTGTAATCCGCGCTGTTACATCCTGGTTAATAGCCATTGTTTTCTTGAGTCTTTACCAATCTACTGGTCCAGATCTAGTCCCTCTTCTATGCCAATCAAGTTTTCAGTAAAACCAATCCCATTAACTGGGCAAGCACTATGCTCACTGTTAACTTGATCTCAGCTCCTTTATACAAACAAAGAGATTTAAGATCTGGAACATCTAGAAGAACACATTTGCTTTGTTTTACATTATAATAGTTTATTTGGTTGGGACAGTGCATGTTAATGTGCACACCTCACTCTCCTTCATTCTGGCCTATTCACCTTATTCTGGAAGTTTGTGTGGGTGCCGCCATGAATTGTGCCTGCCCCTCCTCTCCTATTAGTTAACACAGGACTGGAGAAGTCAAGATAAAATCAGTTACTACACCAACACCATTTTTAGGCTGCACAGAGAAACGGTGCAGTGTTGACTTGTTAGTACAAAAGAACATTGGACGTTTTACACAAATCAATCTACTAAACAACAGATTTTAGCGGCAAACATTTTCCCTCGTTCTGCACTTAATGAACGGCCTTCGCGCTTGACCAGAAGTGTGAATACAAAGGAAGTGCCGAGACAAAGCAAAGAAAGTGGGCGGGGCGGAATGTTTTTATGGTAGGGGAAACCGGAGTACTCAGAGGAAACTGGAGTACCCGGAGGAAACCTACGCAGACACAACATGCAAACTCCACACAGACAGGCCCTGTCCAGGTGGGAATTGAACTCAGGACCTTCTTTCTTTCTTAGAAAATGAAGTGAAAAACTGGCGACAAAAACCCATGTTTACTCTTTTTTTTTAAATCTGTCTCTTTGGATCCAAAAGGTCACAGATCCCTGCTCTCATCACTTGATCATCACTTACTTTGATCTGAAAACCACCTGTAATGTTAGTCTTTGCCTATTAATCATCCATGTGTGCTTTCCGTAGGTGTGGCACTGGCATCTCGGACAGGTAACCTTAACACCTCTGATATCATCAGTCCGACCACGCCCCCCTCCAGCACCCACGGACGTTTGGGCGGGGCTCCAGGGGCCCACCTCCTCTCCGGACTGGCCCCGACTCACTGCATGGAGCCCGGGAAGAACCACCCCGGGGGGCTGGTGGGACTGTTAGGCCCCCCTCCCAAAGTGGAGAGGGTACATAAAAGGATCAAGGCAGAGAATGGGTCTGTGTTCGTAGTGCCCTATCCCATATTGGCTTCAGGCAACGAGCAGGCCTGTGTCACCATCACTGCCAAAGAGGGGAGAACCTACCGGTGAGAAACAAAAATCACACCTAATGCTGGCTTATGGCCTGAAAACTATTATTTTAGTGAGAATATGGTTCCAATTGTTTATTTGGAGAAATATGTCAAAAGGAAATGCTCACAATTAGAGTAGATTTGAATGCCATTTTCTTCTAATAAATCCACGCTTAATTTCTAGTTTGCACAGATACAGTACGTTTGTAGCTTTTGTTCAGTCAGTGTTATCATAGATATTTTTGGTCCTGCATCTGTTTGTATAAAGCTGTCACTCAAGTGATGCCCTTCTTCTCTCTCTTTTAAGTCCTTCATTCTGATAATTTTTTTCTATTTGGCAAGCAGATTTTTTTATTTATTTTTTCCGTTTTACATTATGGATAAACTCCATAGTTTTATTTAAGTTATGAAATGTTATTGTGAAACATCATTGCAGTGGTGTCTAAAAAGTATTATCAGAGCTCAAATAGACTGTAGTATGGGACATTTAACATATGTCGTCTTAGTTGGAGGCTCGCAGAAACATTTCCTCAGAAGTGCCACTTTTCATACGTCACATCGAAATCATCAAACTGATTAAGCTTTGACTCGTACATCTTTGTGGTCACAGATGCAAAGTGTGTCCCATGACCTACATCTCAAAGTCAGACATGCAGCTTCACTCGAAGACGCACACGGAGGCCAAACCGCACAAGTGTCCGCACTGCTCCAAAACCTTCGCCAACGCCTCGTACCTGTCCCAGCACCTGCGCATCCATCTTGGCGTGAAACCCTACCGATGTTCCTACTGCGAGAAGTGCTTCCGCCAGCTGTCCCACCTGCAGCAGCACACCAGGTCTGCCTGCGCTGATACAGTGATGAGGCAAACGTATAAAATATAGCCAAAATTACCATATGTATTGATATGTACAGTACATGTATGTTTTGTCTGAGCCTTCTATTAAATATGTGCATATGCCTGTGAGTCTGCAGAGGAGCCCAGTGTTTCCCACAGGTTTGAAGGCAATGTGTGGCGGTTGGGGGGTAGCGCTGAGGGGGGGGGAGCGCTGATGGGGGAGGGGGGGAGCGCGCGGAGACACACGTGCACAGACTATGGGTCACGTTTTTACAGCATGCAACGCAGCCCTTTGATCGCAGCGCGCTGCAGCGGGAGGCGGACACAGGAGACATTGTGCCTTTCTCTCCTGTGTCCGCCTCGCGCCGCAGCAGTGGGATAAATACGGATCTCTGAACTGTGAAAGCATTAAGGTTATGACGAAAACTTGTGAGGCTGCAACGCCATGAGCTTTTGGAAGAATTAGCGCGAGCTGAGGGGAAAGGGAGAGAGCAGACGCTCAGCGGCGCTGGTGACAGAAAGACGTTGGAGCTGCGCGTAACACATTCAGCTGCACGAGGCTGCGCTGACTCTGTCTGTAATAAAACCAGATGAACTCGAGTCCAAAGGATTTGTAGGGAGACTTTCTATCAGTCAAAGTGACCGCTGCGGCGGTGCTATACGATGCGTGTTTTAAATAGCGTTAAAAAAAATAAAAAACGAAATGAAAAAAATAAATATACGAAAAAATAAATAAATCTATATGTGGCGCGCGGTGTTGATTCTGTGGCGGTGCGCCACAGAATAGTCTATGTGTGGGAAACACTGGGAGCCTGTGATTTCTATTCTTTTGTATTGAGTGAACGCTTGTATGTACTATTCTTTTATTTCCTCTAAAAATACAACCAAATGTTGTATTGTTTGATTCTGTTCAGGATCCACACAGGAGACAGGCCATACAAGTGTATCCATCCGGGCTGTGGAAAAGCCTTCACTCAGCTCTCCAATCTTCAGGTGAAACTTTCGTAGCCCTGCACTCTGAAAAGCAGTTCTGGCAACCTAACCTAAAAGTCTAAAGGTTTCTTTTGTCGTTTGCATTTTGCAGTCGCACCAGAGACAGCACAACAAAGACAAGCCCTTCAAATGTTCAAACTGTTACCGTGCCTACTCCGACTCCGCCTCCCTGCAAATACATCTGTCAGCGCATGCCATCAAGAATGCTAAGGCCTACTGCTGCAGCATGTGCGGCCGGGCTTACACTTCAGTAAGATGGACATTACATTTTAATAAGTAAAACTGAGATGAGTTACTGCTTTTGTTCCTCCGCTCTGCATGATGGTGTTGCTCATGAAGCCTGAATATCTTTGCTTTTTTTTTAGTATAAAGAATTCAGTAAAATATAATAGTGCTCTTTCCACCATTCTGCCCTGATAAAACTCTTAAGCCCAACGCACACCGAAACGCCTTGACGCGCGGCAAAAGAGCTGCCTCCTTTATTTTCTATGAGAGAACGCACACCTAGGTTGCAGTGACGCGCGGCGACGCTGGACCCCGCGCCACGATTCAGATTTGTTGAATCCAGACGCGGCGCCGCGGAGGAAAACACAAGCTTTTAACCATCCTGCAGAGGCACAGAGGCGGGTCTGGTCATGACATACAGGGAAACCGCCGTGAACTTTGTTTGTTTGGACGAGAGAAGCCACGGAGACAGAGAAACCATCGTCAGGGCGCATGCATCAGGGGAAGCATGTTAAACTCGTGTCTGTCGCCAACTCGCTGTTAACCTACAAAAAGAGCCAGGTTTGCTCTCGCTCTTACAACACGGACATACGTGTCTTCTTTTATTTATGATAAATGTATAAATCACGTGTGTAAAGCCCCGCACGGTTTGAGCAAAGCCTCTGAAGTGCTGTGACGCGGCGCGCTCCAGTGTGTGTTGAAATCCCACATGGACGCGCGTCAGAGGACGTGCCGCAGCGCGCTGCGTTCTGGTGTGCGTTGTGCTTTAGTCACGAAGCTGCAGCACATATGCAGAAACCCCAGCCCAACCTTATTCAGAAACCATGCATCCATCCTGAGACAAACTTAAACACAAGACACTCACTCAAATTATTATTCAAAACATGTCAAATTTTCATTGTTGTCTCTCTTTTTTTCCCCCGCAGGAGACGTATCTTATGAAGCACATGACGAAGCACACGATGGTTGAGCATATAGTTTCTCACCATCACCACTCTCCAGTTCACAGGACAGATTCTCCCACCATCCCTATACGCATCGCGCTGATCTGAGACAGCCACTTGTCCATGCATCTGGACTAGGGCAGCACAATATATAAGTCATTATTAACATGGAAAAAAATAATAATAGCAATTTTAAATCAGAGGATCGGTGACATTTGATGAATACAATAAATCAAAGAAGTTCAAGGTCATTTTGGTTTATGAAGGAATGTTCTGGAAATTATATTGACTGGGAAATCTTACAAAACAATAAACCAAGATGAATCATGACATTTTTTGGGGAGCACATTGGACTTAAGACTCCACACCTTTCTGTTTGGCCATAAAGATTGTTTGAGAAAGTTAGTTTGGCACATTTGCAGTACATTATACTGTGCAGCCCTAGTCTTGACTGGCTCTAAAACCAAGCCAGATTCTACCACTAACCAAGTGTGCTCTTTGAAAAGAAAGAAAGAAATAGATTTCTTTATATGTTGAAAAGAATACAGGCTCATGTCAAATATTGTGGAAAAGTAAAATGACTAACTGGTAGTTTATTCAAACTTTGACTCGGAACAATGCTTTGATGATTGTGCAGTATTGTAACATTAGGTGATGAATTATTTCAGGTGAATATACGTCTACAAAGAAGAATCATAAATGCTGTTTGAATGCAGTGTCTGTTGATATAAGGTAATGAAAGTAATCTTATCCGTGTTTCACTTTCCCACAATATCTCAATTCATTGATGAGAGCCTTGTACTAACTTTCACATCCAAAGATCATTTTGCAGCACTTTCTAGCCTGCAAAAAATACAGGCTTTAAACATTTTAATGTACATTTTTAAGGTAAAAAAAAAAAATGCCCAAGGCAGCTAGATGAACATACTAACATTTTTGTGTTACGATTACTTATCTTTTCTACTACCTGTTTATTAGTTATAAATATTATTATATTTCCATAAAAAAGAAACAGTCTTAGAGAATGTACTGTTAAAAATGTACAGAGTCTTGTACAGTAAGACTACAAGCCACTTTTGATGTTTGACTGATTTACTATTCATTGCCAGAATGCACACTTCTTTCTGTGTTTTTTGTGTGTCTTTTTTTACTCCTTTGATTTTAACACCTGTGTTTACTGGTGTTTACTTGCACAGGATAATCTTACAAAGGTCAGTAATATTAGACCCGTATTAGCAGTATCCTATGAATGGGCTAAAATGGCAGTGAGAAGAGAACTGCCAAATTGACAAAGTACAGAGCAGATTAAAACCGTTTTCTTTTTCGTAAGAGGATAATCATTATATTGAACATTTGTGAACTTATTGCTCACGATTATTGTATAATGCCTTATTATTACATGTTAACATAGGCCAAGTATGCCAAATTCCTAAAGGATTAATACGAGTCAAATTGCAAATAAATAAAACAGTTTCCAAACAACTAGCCAATGGAATATATTGCTTAATGCACTAACTGGTACCATATTGTTTTTTAGTGTAACATTTTGTACCTGTCGTCTAAATGTAATTTTGAGTTGTTTGTGTATATTTGCCACTACACAGTATTAATTTGTTTCAGTCATAAAAGCCTTACATTGTTTAACATTAAGGGTCCACTTTGTTTTAACCTGCCATTCAATGACATAGCATGCTATTCTGTAAATACATTGTATCAACTGTTATTGTTTTATAATAAATATTTATATACTGGACACTTTACAGTTTTCCTCAGGTCTTTCTTATGTCCATTATTTTCCATTATTTTAATCTATATGTGAGCGAGGGAAGGTGTGCGTGTGTTCATTGTCGTTGTCATTAATTTGTCATTTACTATAAATTTGGGGGTTGGGGTGATTTAAATCTGTAAAGCGCTTAGGGCTAGATCTTCCGCCTGGCATAAGAACAGCTCTGCTTCAAACGTGACAGTCATCTTGCATGTCTGCAGCTGTTGCACAATTTGACCGTGCTACTGGTGAGAGGGCGTCGCTTATACCTGCGCCAGGTCTGGAAGATATCAGAGGGCACTTCTAAGCGCAAAAGGCTACGCTATAGGCTGCATTTAGAAACACAAGATCGGTCCTTTACCAAGCGTTTGCTTACATGCGAAACAAGTAGCACATACAAAAGTGGATCAGCAGCCGAGTTACTTACGCCTTTTTTCCCTCATGTAGCATTCTCTTATTTACATACTAGATTTGGGGTCCTAATACTGTCATACATGCAATTTAAAATGGTAAATTCAACATGTTCATGAATAGCTCTATGCAATTTTCCAGCTTGCACTCGCTATTTATCTCTTCAATTTGTTTTTCTTCAAAATGTTACTTAAGTTAAGCACGTGTACTTAATTAGATGTAAATGAGTACAACCCACCTCTGCATGTCAATCAGTGCGGTCTTTGTCTGGCTTTACAAGTAAATCATGCGAACCGCAGGTGATCTTAATACACCGGGGCACCACCTGAGGAAAGTCAGGAGACAACAAAACACATTCAAAATACATACTGTACATCTGAAGCATATGTAAGCACATTAATCTGAAGCAATTTGAAATACATTCATCTGAAGCAAGATAACTAGATAACAAGACCTGGAAGAACTATGTTGTGAACAGTAGTATTCCTATGGCAACCCTGGAGATCTTAAAGCAATACATTAGAATAAAGCTTCAACAACAACAGGAATATAATAACAAATAGCACAAATACAGGCTTAAAAACAGCCCAATCGAATCTTTAAAATGACGCAGAGAAGTCCAGGTCCTCGTTGATACCCGGGATTTGGGTCGCTCTGAGACTCTCAGTCCAATACATCTAACTTTGTGAGAGCAATTTGAGTCTGTCACCTCCTCTAATGTGGAATAACCTCAAATACCATGACTTTCAATTGATTGATGTTAGTATGACCCAGTAATCTGAAGTGTTGGGCCATCGGATAGTAAGGATTTAGTGTAAACTGGATAAAGAGGGAGAGCACGGAGGGGAGTCAAATCATAGGCAAATTCTTAACCCACTATATTAACTGCCAATTCAGTGGCGAATGAAATAAGACATCAACAAATTTCGTTACTAAGCCAAATTAGTTAAGTTTATTGGGTAGGGACAGTGCAAGTTAATGAACAAGCCACACTGGATTGTAGCCTTTGGCTAATTTCCATCCGTCATCCCCCATGCGCACTCTCAAACACACTGACCTATTGTACATGTTTTTAGTGGTAGGGGAAACCGGAGTACCCGGAGGAAACCTACGCAGACACGGGGAGAACATGCAAACTCCACACAGAAAGGCCCTGGCCTTGGTGGGAATCGAACCGGGACCTTCTAGCTGTGAAGCACGTGCACTAACCGCTGTACTACCGTGCCGCCTGCACGCCCTACGGTTACACAAGTTTATTTTAAGTTTATTTCATTGATTCATGCTTGCATAGGCTGAATATCTGCAAGAACATACAATATCATTTATCAATAAGAATATCGTTCCGTTCATAAAGATCAGCCTTTCAAGTCCAGATTGTACAGCCTGACCACTGTAGGCAGCACTGATTTTTGAATTAAATAAAGGTTATTTGATATATTCATATTAAATAATTGGTAACAAAAAATTAAATATTCCAAAGGTGTTGAATAGATATACTTTAAGTAGCTTATATAATTATTATCTTATTATTGCAAAACAGAAGCATTCTGTTCACCTTCATCTTAAGAAAAAAAGAACATATTAACCTGCTCTTCAATAATGCTGCACAACAGTAAGACTTATTTATTTATTTATCGGTTTATTTGGTAGGGACAGTGCAAGTTAATGAACAAGCCACACCGGATTGTAGCCTTGGGCTAATTTCCATCCATCGTCCCCCATGCGCACTCTCAAACACACTCTCATTCATCCTGGCCTATTGTACATGTTTTTAGTGGTAGGGGAAACCGGAGTACCCGGAGGAAACCTACGCAGACACGGGGAGAACATGCAAACTCCACACAGAAAGGCCCCGTGCAGGTGGGAATCGAACCCGGACCTTCTAGCTGTGAAGCACGAGCGCTAACCACTGTACTACCGTACAGGCTCCAGGCTAGGCTAGGCTCCGTATGCAACGAAAGACTGAATGCACAAAAAACGTTTTATTTACAAACTTAAGTTAATTGGATGAAGTTCCATAGGAAATGAAAGCGAATGCCAGTTTGTTTAGTGGCGATCTCGCAATCTTGCCTCCCGTAAGTGAATCAATTTTCTCATCAATAATTAATATCATGCTCTTTATACGAAGTTGACAAAACACTTAGAAATGTGTGTAATATTTTGTTTTGGTAGATTTCCCACCTCTAACTAAAGGTCATGTTGAAATTAACATTGCTAATTGATAATGTTAAATAAACGTTCATTAAACGGAAAATCCACATACTGGCTACAAAATGAGCTACGCAAATTCGGTTGTTATCCAGATTTTTCCCGTCCAAATTCTGATTGAGGCTTGCAATCTATATCCTCTCCTTTATTTAGATAACTGTTCCGTCTGCGCTCCCTTTTTCTGCACAACTCTGGGTAAACAATAATGCAAAGTAGTTTCACTGTCTGATTTATTGTGACACCCAAGAACACGACAATAATTAACAATTTTGCTGTTTCAAACTTCGCGGTACTGTTTGTTTTGATAGGCGAGTACATGGGTGAGTATCGCCATCATGTCTGAGTTCGGGAAAGTGACGTCACGGGCAAACACCATCCCCATAGGGGATGGCTAGTGCCTACGTCATCGTAGCCGAATACGTCACTTCCGTGTCCAAACCGAATTGGGCTAGAATGGTGCAGTGCTGTGTCCCAAGTTGTAACAACAGAAATGATATCAATAAAACGATAAGTTACTACCGCTTTCCTTTGGACGAAAACGAGAAGAGGAGATGGCTTAAACTGATACGGTAAGCTGGATATCTAACCATGAAAAATACATTTAAGTGCGGGCTAGCGCCAGTATTTGCGCTAAACGTTAGCCGAGATAACGTTACCTGTTGCTGTTACGATGGAGTGGGGCCACATAAAATAATCGAGATTAAAGTAATTATTTACGAGAATAAAATTGCCATTTACTAGTTTAATGTGACTGAGTTTAAAGTCGTTATTTATGAGAATCAACTAGCTAGTTATTTATGAAAAGTCATATTGTGAGATATTAAACTCATTTACAAAAAACAAACATTTTACGAGAATGAACGAGATTAATTACGAGATATACGTAATATTTTACAAGATTAAGTCGTTTACAAGTCCTTTTTTTTAGATTTACGTGACAATTTACAAGAATAAAGTCAGTATTTACATTTACATTTTTGAGAATGAAGCCATTAACAATATAAAAGTCACTATTTATGTATGTACAGTTGCCAAATTGTGTTGCTTTTGTGGAACGGGGTGAGAGGGATAAGGGTTCTGCACTGGCAGAACCTACTTCTTTTTGTTTATCGCCACAGAGTTCTTTATGTAATGTTCTTTTCTTTTATCCAGGCGTAAAGATTTCACCCCTAACTACAACTCAAGGGTCTGTGGATGGCATTTTCCACATGGCAAAGCAGCGGGGCCCACACGGTTTGCCTGGAATGAGGGAAAGGCTTTTCCTCACATCAGCCAGCCGACCAAACGGCAAAAGAAAATGCTCCTGGCGACTGTAGAGGACGAAGGAGGAGCTGAACCAGGCCCAAGTCACCTTGGCACTGCTCAGAAGACCCCAAGTAGTTCAAGTGTTTTGGTGCTCGAAATTGAGAATGAGATGCTCAGAAAAGAAAATGACAAACTGAAGAAAGAATTGGAGAAACAAAAACAAACATTTTCATTTAGTCAAATATCCTCCCACCCAGACATAGTCAACTATTACACTGGCTTGCCAGATGCTGCCACAGTCTTATTTTTGGAGACCCTTCTTTCCAAATTTGATCTCCAGTATCACTTTGATTGGAACGTCCAAAAAATGCCCTTAATCGATCAGCTGCTCTTGACTTTGATGAAACTTCGACTGAATTGTGGTCTTGTTGACCTTTCTGTGAGGTTTAACTGCTGCCGGGCCACAGTCACCAACATCTTTATCACCATCTCCAGTGCCCTGTATGACATTTTGTATGTCGGCATGATGGAAAACAAAATTCCTTCCAGATTCAAGAACCAAACCTCCCTGCCACATTGCTTCCAGCCATTTCCCAATTGTCGGATTGTGCTCGACTGTACTGAAGTAGCTGTGTCCAACACAGAAAGTCTGGACACCCAAAGTCATCTGTACAGTCATTACAAAGGAGGTACCACGCTTAAGGCTCTGATTGGTGTGGCACCTAATGGATTCATTACCTTCGCCAGTGACCTGTATGGTGGAAGCACATCGGACAAAGCAATAACGGCAGACTGCGGAGTACTTCAACAACTAGAAGCAGGTGACATGGTGATGGCTGACAAGGGCTTCACTATTCGTGACATTTTACCTGCAGGTGTTTCACTGAACATCCCAACATTCCTTGTCAACGGACAGTTCACAATGGAGGAAATCAACCACAACAGACTTATTGCCAGTGCAAGAGTTCATGTGGAGCGTTCCATTCAGCGCCTGAAAACATTTCACATTTTGTCATACATTCCGTACCAGTATAAAAAGCATGCAAACAAGATACTGAAAGTGTGTGTTTCTCTCACAAATTTACAGACACCCATTCTCCGTGAAATAGCATGAATTTCCTCTCACTGTTTGCCACAATGCCATCATCAGCATTGAATTTTTCTTTAACTGTATTCCATATGAACTGTATCAATGTTGTTTTTTACTTGCTAATCAATTTTCCTAAACTCAAATGTTATATTTTTTTAAAGGTTTATGTTATACATATTATCAACACAACTGTGTTTGATCCTCCATAAGCTGAATGAATAATTTGAGAAGTACTTAGATATCCATTTGACAGCCTGGATGCAACTGAAGCTGAACAAGACAATAAAAAGTCTTCACACTGATTATGTTGCTCCCACTCAATTTATTTGAACTGCATGTTACTGCTTTTCTTTTTCTTTTTTAGAATAAATAAAACAACAAAACACACAAACATCAGTTTAACTGGTACAAATGCACAGATATTGATATATACAAATTGGGAGAGGCTACAACATTCAAACTGAAAATCCTGCTTTAGAACTAGGAATGTCAAGATTAACTGATTTTACAATAACCACGGTTATAAAAGCTCACAGTAGGTTAATCGTAATAGTTTTAGGGCCCAAGGTAAATCGTCTCAGCGTTAAATCCGCTCAAACGCATGAAGTCAACGGCAGGTTCATAAGTCAAATGTGCAAATCTTATTTTCATAGCTGCCAAAGGAAGAGTTAAAAAAAAAAAGGTTCATGTGCAGCCGCGTTTGTCACGTAAAAATGGACATGAACAGTGTAAGCACATGGAAAGACATAGATCTTTCAAAACATCCACATAAATCTGCTTTCTTATAGCTAGCTAGGTAGGTATAGGTATTGCTAATAATAATAATAATAATAATGATATTCTACTGCCTATTTATAAGTTTACTTTTATTATATTACTTTTTTATATAATGACAAAAGCATGAAGATAAAAAATAAAGGCTGAACCTTCAATAGGCTATCAATTAAAACAACCCTTAAATAAATATATACGTAAAATGTCCTCTTTGTGAACATTTACACAGAACTGTAAAGGTTGAGAAATTCTTTCTTCTAAATTTCGCTATTCATGAATAATTGTAAAGAAATCGCAACATTTTTCCTCATAATATTCGTGACTCAAAAATTTGAATCCTGACATCCCTATTTAGAACATGTAAACAAATGCAGGGTTAATCATTTAATATCGGAGAGAATATGGGGCAGGAAAATGTCCTTATAAAATATTTCTAAAACACTAATGTTGTTTGCCCAAGCTGGATCTTTATGGATGAACAGAATTACAACATCCAGCGGAGTCCATACCACCAGGTGACATGTGCCAGCTCCTGTCAGGTACAGGTTGCCCTGAATTTGATGCCAGTAGTTGTGAGTCGGCTTCATTTTCAGTAGGCCAGTAACTTCATCCAGTTTGAGATAAAAGTCCTTTGCCTCTGCTGCCTGAATTATGGTCTTCTTTCTGGCTGCATAAGGACATTTCACCTCAATGATGCAGTCAGCAGATACTGTCCCATCTGGAGAGCCACCAAGCAGGCCACTGTCAGAGAGAAACACTCCGCTCTCCTGGATGGTCACACCAGAGCGCTTCATGTACTCTTCTTTAGCCTTTGGCTCATGAACGATTCCCCAATCACAAGCCTGGGGGTTGAAAGGGAATTTCATACACAATGGCATCACAAGGTGCTTTATAAAGGGAGAGAAGGAAAGAAATATCAGCCCAACCCTTCTAGTACAATTTTTGTTTACACTTGTTTGATTTAAAAATTACCCTTGGGTCTCTATGTGGGTTTTTTCTGCCACAAAAGGGTGATATGTAGAACTAATTGACAATAACCTTCACTGTATTTGAGAATAAAAACATTTTTGGTGAAGAAACTTAATTGTACATACATTTTGAATATGTGATAAAAATAAAAAATGTAAACGGTCTAAAATACACTGTGGGCAAATTCGGCTGTTTAAAAGCCACAACCATTACAGCTGAAAAAACATCTGATAAAAAAATTTGATCAACCTTTTTTCCCAAACACTATTCATCAAGCTCAGACCTGATCAAAACAATTATTTTTGTGTTTTTAAATAATGGATTTTAACCTTCTGAATGCCTATTTCATATGTGATTTCACTGCAGTGTCATGGTTGAATGAAAAATTGTGGTTATAATGGGAGTCGCTGGGGAGTATTACTTAAAATCTGATGCTGCAGAAAAAGTAATGTGCCAAAGCAGATGTTTTCACAAGTCTTTGGAAGATCCAAGAGTGTGATAGCATATAACAAATATCCACCCATACACCATTTTTTATATTAAAAATCTGCAATTTTGTGTTTTATCGGGGCCAAGATTGATGAAGAGATCTGAGTAAAAAAACTGTATATATTATGTTTTTTACAGCAGCTAAAGTTGTACCTTTAAAAAAAAAAAAAAAAAAAGGGACTAAAGGATATGTTTTATTACAGTACCCAAGGGTTAAAAGAACTTTGTGTCCATCACTTACATGAGCTCCTTGCTTGAAGTTGTAATGACCAAGCAGCGTTTTGAATAATGAAGGAGGGTAAGAGTTCCTCTTCACTGCCGCCAACACAAGACCAAAGTTGCTGGCTGTAACTCTCTTCTTGCGATATGCCATCCTGTTATAAAGAAACACACAACAGTTAACCTCACAGCACTTAAAAAACAATTCAAGAAAGAGCTAGTCACTAATGACTTTTAGTACACATGAAATCAATCGATCCTTGTATGCATTATTACCATAAGTCATTCTTAGTTTGCCCAACTGTGGCTCTCTCGATGGCTTCCTTTTGTTGTGGGCTCACAGCAAGGGATGAAAGGAGATGTTGAGCTTTGTCCTCACAATACCCGGAGTTGGCCAATATCCCATCAAAAGTTTTGATGTGATGGCAGGGGTCAAAAGTCTGTCCCAACAAATATCATTGAATCAGAATAACAACAATTAGATCCCTTCATGTCAACATTGTTCACAGACATACATATATTGAGTTGCCTTGTGTACGAAATGCGCGGTATAAATAAAGTTAAAATTAAAGTCTGAACAGGTTTATGTCTGATTTGCAATGGTTTAAATCTGTGGATATGTCAAACTAAATTTACCATCTTACTAGGGATATCGTCAATCTTTGTAACTGATTTAATGTTGTGTACATGTGAAGTTTCTGATAAAGCAGGACATGAAACAACAAAACACAAAACACAAGTCAAACCTGAGGCAGTGCAGGAGGTTCTGGAGCTAATATCCAACCCAGACCTGTAAAACGGTCAAGCTGTGCCAGAGATGACGATGCCCATTCTATGTCCTCCGGGGTGACAGGGCGTTTAATTCCAGCTGAAAAAATAGCATAAAGGGTATGATGGTAACTGCTATCTAACCCAGGCTTAGATTTTAGTATGGAAAGAAAACATATGGTCATTGTTTTTCCAATGATAACAAAACAGAAAGCATGACACATATTTCCAAGTTACTCGAAGAACTAACCTTGTGATGTGGAAGGTGCAATCACAGACACTTTCTTGGCCGTGATTTCCTCTGTTTTGGGTGTCGTGGGCCTCTTCCACATACACTCGACATCCGTGCGGGTGAAGTTCTTCTCAGCCCAAATGAGGAGGGCTGCAACATGGTGGCACTTGGACCTCCCGATGGCACAAGAGCAAGAACTTGCCTTCACTTCCTGTCCCTCAACGTGTACCTGAGTGAAATCAACTTGCTAACCCTCACAAAATACTCTTAACAATGCTAAGAGGCAAAGCTTGTAGTGCACTCTGACTGTAAGCCTGCACTGCTAACTTTTTTTATTATAGTATGTTTATTTTTTATTGTTTATACTTTTTGCCCCCTGAAGTCTGGTAGTCACTGTATAAGATACCTCCTATATTTACTATTAATTGTTCGCACGTTTCCTGTCTATTCTGCACACCCTGAGTGTTTTCTTGAGAGCTGAATGTAACAAGTGAATTGTGAGATCAATAAAGGTTTTTCTTATCTTTGTGTTGCACTAGGTGGAGCCAACAACTAGTTAGGTAATGTCTAATCTGTATTGGGCGAGTAATACTTTTCCAGAGTTTTAAGTTGTCAACAAACCGTAGGTACTTATTCTAACATAGCTAAGTACAATAGTTAACGTTACACTTGTACAGTAAAGTTAGCTTGGTGGCCGACAGCCTTATGTTAGCGAGCTAACGGTAGCTACTAAAAACTTGTAACGTTTGAACCGTGACAAATGTACAATCTTTTTATGGTAAAGGGCGACAGCTTAATGATTGATTAAAAATGTGTTTTATGCTTATATAACGCAACAATAGTCAATGTCATAGAATTTTGTGCCAGATGACGAGTCACTCAGAGTCAGGACCTCACCTCAACCTCGTAAACTTTACTTTTCATTGAAGCCTGTACTTTCCCTTTCAGACTTCCACCTGCCAGCACACTAACATTTACAACTCTGTTGGAGTTGTAGGAGTTCAAACCCTTTTTCACGGACTTTGGGGTGTCCGAAAAATACGATGTCACCGTAAAAAAAGTGACCGGTTCCTTAGCTACTGCCATTGTGTTTACATTAGATTCAGCGGCTTGGACACGGAAGTGATGTCGTGACGTCACGCTAGCCATCCCCATAGGTTGCGTATGTGACGGATGTGGTTTTCACTCTGCGTTGTGTTTTCATAAAATCAAAAAGGCTCAGCTTAAATTTGGAGGAGGCAAAAAGGGCGCAACTCCATTTATTTAGGCAAATAAAAACATAAAATAAACAATAAACGGCATTACAACTAGTTTTAAATGTTAGTAGGCTTATCGGATAATAATTCCCAAGTAAAGGAAGTAGACACGGTGCTAGCTAGTGGGGAAAATGACAGTGACTTTAGCCTATACTTGTGGTTGTTGGCTAAACAGATTTTATGAAGTTATTCTGAAGCCATGTATGTGTTTATAGCGTTATTCTGCATTATATTTAAATATAATGTACAAATATTTACTTTGGTTAAACCTTTAGACTGAAGTACAAAACATACAGCAACATTGTTAGTACTGAATTGAATAGAGAACAGCTTTGATACTGTAAAAGTATTTATTATATCCTAAACTACAAGATTTGTTCACTTATACAAACTACTAATATATCTTTCTATTTAAGAATTGGTGGACCAATGCCATGAAACGACAGAGATAAGCCCTCTGATATTCTTAATCAATGTTATCCATAATATTACATCATATAAACTACTGGTGTCCTATCAGGTGCTGTGAGTAGAGACCACTTCATTTGACTGGACTGACTGGATTCGTCAGGATGCTGGAGCTGTAAAGAACCAGGATAACGTCTCATCAATTCTGAACTATGGGCTACTACTTCCGACTGAACCTACACATCTGCAGGTTGGTTTTGTTTGTTAGACTACCAGTGTTGTGTTGACATTCTATCTGTCCTAAATCTCTTGTTCATGTCACAATGTAGCTTCTGTTGCATTTAGTTATTGCTTGAATCTGTTTTTGTTGTTTGGAATTTGGGTTTTGTTCTTGCAGTAAGACTTTTTAAGATCACATTGATCAGCATACAGTATGCTGCTGCTTTAAGGTAAATTATTTTTCTGTTTATAATTTTGTAAATCTAAGTCGGTAAATACACTGATTATTAATAGATACCTGTTTTCTTTTATGTTTCCCAGTGTTTGTTGGTCGGAAAAGTCCAGTCCAAAGAAATAAATCCTGGCTAAACATAGAGCGGTGCTTTATCTATAACAGACTCTAATAATGTTTAAGTAAGCTATGGATCTTTGGTTGATCTTAAGTTGCATCCAAAATCAATTTATTTTATGGTAGAATGTCACAAATGCCACTGACTGAACAGCCACAGTGATGTCTGGTCTCATAAACCATCAACCCTTAGATTTATTTATTTATTCATTTATTTATTTGAGGAGTTTATCTGCTCAAAGGGAGTGGGCCGAAGCAAAAAGCTTATAAGCGCCCACCCCAACAACAGTCATTGTCCATATTATTACATTCTAATGATCTGCTATTGTGCTTTCAGTTGCTGTGAAAAGAGGGGTGTTTTCTGGACACTGAGACTGGATATTCACCAGGACAAGAGGAACCAGGCTAACTGCTCCTCACTACTGACCCACAGCTTGATAATGAACCTAAACATTGACAGGTTGGTCAAGTTGTGTTTGTTTGATGTGTGTGCGTAAATGAATGGTGGTGGTCAGAGGGACCCTTTGCACAGATGTGTGCAGTTGCGTGTCTGTCAGTCTACCCCAGAGGACAATGTAGCTGCATAGGTAACTTACCGCCACTGTGTGTGGCAGGATTAAAGTACACTTTACTTCGTAAAGCGCTTTGACCAACTTGTCTTATATGAAAAAAGCTTTACAAATAAGCGTCCATTCCATGCATTATGCATTGACTATCATATGCAGCTGCACTGGGATAAAAGTCAACAAATGGGAATGAAACTTCATTCAAGGCACAGCAGGTCAGAATTTCAGGTAGTATTTGCCAATGTGTTAATAATATGTATTGTCTTTTCTCTTTCAGCATTTCCTTTGGTGGTTTCGTGTTAAAATGAAAATGAAGAGGAAAAAGTACTGTAAGTACCTGTATTGAAGACCTTTACATAATGGCATTATGAAACCTGACCTTTGCAAATAATATTCTTATTGTTTATTTCAGGTGGACCTCTGCTGGGCTGAGTGGCACACCGTGAAGATGCAGTTAAATACAGTGTAAGCAAATGGCTCTGTAGAATCATATCTAACAATAATCAGTCTCATCCATGTTTATGTTTTTTGCTCGCTGGTGTCATTTCAGATCCTGTCAGAAGAGGGGACTATACTGTATGTGACTGGACACAGACTGCATCTTCACCAGGTGGATGTAGCCGCAGAAGAGGAACCAAGCGAACTACTTCTACCCCTATCTACTGCTTCAGACTGACCATACACATCTCAAACTCTGAACACCCAACTCAATCTACTGTGTATAAGTACAACATTCAATCATCTATTTTATTGTGGTGAACTTTTTGGGGGATTGATTCTTTGGCCAAGCTAGTAGTTTGAGATATATTGGTTTGAAATGAGGCTGCACTGAATACATCTTTTGTTGGTCATTTGTTTTATTTAGGGCTGGGCAAAAAATCGATTTGATCGATTTTGTAGCTAAAAACGATTTTTATTTTGCAGACTCGAGTTTTTTTTCCTCCACAGTTTTTTTTTTACTTTTTCGCGTTTCGTCCTTGTGGGTTACCGTAGCGCAGTGTGAGCCATGCCCCCTCCCCCGCGTAACACCGTCAAAACAACAACATGCGCGATGTAAAGTGATTACAGAATGATCTGAATGAAGTATGTCCCTTGAGTTGCTCATATTTGCGAAGAAAGGGCTCAGGATTTGCATCTTGGATGAACTCTGACAAGTTGAACCACTGCCTTACTAGCTAGCTAACTTTCCTAACTTTAGCCTGACGCTATAACAACACGGTGAAGAAAACCACAATGCAAACGCGGTTAAGGCTAATAAAGGCTCTTTTCCACATGCAGGCTCGTGTCAGCCGAATGGCTCTTTCACCCGCTTTGTCGAGCTTTTCCATAACAAAGGCCAGGGCCAAACTGGTCTGACCATAGACATATTATTAATAGACCGTCATTCCTCACTCCTCCCCGTTTACCACAATAGGCGTTGTTCCACATAGCGCGAACCGGCCGCGCACGCCACGATCTACGTGCACGTATCGACACTAACCCGCAGACTTTCTGTTTCCACCACACACACACATGCATTTGTTGTGGGCGGAGCCGCACGAGAGGAGCACGCTGTACAGATGTCATTAAAAGTTTTGTAAACCGCGATGAGAACAAATGTGGACAAATGCTGTCATCTGGTGGGAGTTATGGAATCATGCAGAGGAGCCAAGCTGTATTAAAACAGAAAATAAACTGCTCAACTACGAACTATGAAGGTAAGCTACATGCAAATGTTATGCTAACACCAGCTAAAGCTGCGCTAACAGCGGCTAAATGCTATTATCGGCAAATCCTCTTTTAACACAGCGGTATGATGTTGTGAAATATAAAATCTGTACGACATGCGTGTCAATAGTGAGGGCTGTCCACTCTCTCGTGGCCAATCAGAGGCCAGCAGTCTGTTCACGTCACATTAGACGCGGGTAGCCCGCTTTGGCCACAGCCAGAGGTTGGTCCCAAACCTATACCTGGTCAGACCGGTTTGGCACTGGCCTTTGTTATGGAAAAGCTCGACAACGCGGGTGAAAGAGCCATTCGGCTGACACGCGCCTGCATGTGGAAAAGAGCCTATAGACCACGTTCGAGGGGGAAATCATGGCGGATTTACAGGCTCCTCCTCTCCAGCTCTGACGAACCATGTTCCTAATAAGGGCATAAGGGCGGGGCGCTTCACTGTAGACTCGGCCCTTGCGTGACGTGTAGCTCGCGCAGCTCCAATGCCAACAGTCAGACCCCCGTTAAGTAGGAGATTTCTAAAAAAATTGCTACCATAACCAGCCCGGTGCCCCAGATTGTTTTAACCCAGCGTAATCACGGGAGGAATATCTAGCTCTAGCCACTTCTAAAACATTAGGTACCGGGCATTAAAGCTGTTTTTAACGTGTCTAAAGTCCAATGCATTCCAATGGGGGACTAGCGGCCATATGGAGGTACTACAGCAATAGCGGAGCAATGGCGGCCTCCAGTGTCGTAGTCACAAAGCAGAGCAGTCAGCGGCCATTGGGTCTGACCAGGTACAGGTTTTGGGCCCGACCTCTGGCTGTGGCCAAGCGGGCTACCCCGTGTCTGATGTGACGTGAACAGACTGCTGGCCTCTGATTGGCGACGAGAGAGTGGACAGCCCTCACTATTGTGGACAGCCCTCCGTACGCAGGTCGTACGGATTTAATATTTTACATTATACCGCTGTGCTAAAAGGGGATTTCCCGATATTAGCATTTAGCCGCTGTTAGCGCAGCTTTAGCTGGTGATAGCATAACATTTACCTGTAGCTTACCTTCATAGTTCGTAGTTTAGCAGTTTATTTTCTGTAACTCCCACCAGATGACAGCATTTGTCCACATTTGTTCTCATCGCGGCTTACAAAACTTTTAATGACGATCTGTACAGCGTGCGGCTCTATGCGGCTCCGCCCACAACAAATGCATGTGTATGTGTGTGTGTGTGGTGGAAACAGAAAGGTCTGCGGGCTAGTGTCGATACGTGCACGTAGATCGTGACGTGCGCGGCCGGTTCGCGCTATGTGGAACGACGCCTAAATATCCTTCTCATCTGGAGCGCTCACGTAAAGTCTCAGGACAAACTCATACGTACTTCTCTCTCCCTCTCTCTGTCCCTCCTGCGTGTGTGTATCTGTGCGGCTGCCCCGATCGGGAGAGAGACGTGCAGACGCGAGAACTAGGGATATAGTGGATCCTTTGAAAACTACAATAAATTTGACTCATGTTGCAGAAGCAAGTGTAACAGGGTTAATATGGACCAATGGTAAATCCCTGCTGTTGGTAGTGATATACGTTCGTATCGAGGCGTCGAAGCGTGTGTCGAGCAATAAGGGGGAGGCAGAGGCGGCGCGTGGTTCGGAGCGTGTGTTGGTGACGTACACAATGACGATTTGAACCTTCCTGAAGCACCGTACCACGTGCCTGATTCAGGAACTGGTGTGCGGGTTTGAGCATGGTTTTGAGGGCTTGGTGGTGTCCATAAAAAAACAAAAAACATTTTTGAATAAAAATCAATAAAGACCCCTGTCTCGTCACATTACTTCAAATAACACGAGAATATTCCACTCCTAATTACAATGACACTGTGTATATGGTGCATGTGCATAATGGTAACTTAAGTTGAAGTACATTATTTTGTCCACTTGATGGAGCAGTAGAGCAGATGAACCACTCTGAAGCTTTGGTACATGTGTCGACCCACTTCGGTGACTGCTTCAAAGGCCTCATAGGGCTTCATCTCACCATCACTAGCTGTTGGGTGTGTGTGGTGCTACCGCTGCGCCACCAGGGGTCACTGTGGCCTCGCCGGCGACGCACATGTGCGTCTGTACCATAGACATTATTAATAGACCGTCATTCCTCACTCCTCCCCGTTTACCACAATGACCACGTTCGAGGGGGAAATCATGGCGGATTTACAGGCTCCTCCTCCCCAGCTCTGACGAAGCATGTTCCTAATAAGGGCATAAGGGCGGGAGCTTCACTGTAGACTCGGCCCTTGCGTGACGTGTAGCGGCAAGAGGAATATCAGCCAGAGGTGGGCCAGGTCTGGCATTGATGATCTGGCACAGATATGGCACGCCAGAGGTGGGCCAGCTCTGGCATTGATGATCTGGCACAGATGCGGCATGCCAGAGGTGGGCCAGATTTGGTAACATTAGCATTCGCCAGATGTGGAAAAAGCGCTTTAGTTTCAAACGGGCCATCAGAGCCATCTGAGTTAGCCCGTGTGTGTGTGTGTGTTCAGGACAAGGCAGGAAATGTGCAATCGATGATATAGTATCTATCCAAGTGTAATAATAGGTATATTTGTGATATTTTTAATTATATATCTGCAGTTTTGTCAATGTATGTTTCAAATTTAGCCTATAAATAGCCTAATATGTTAAATGTAATCATTATTTTGTAATGAACATGCTTAAGATAAACTTAACTAAGTGGTGCTATTTTTGGCAAACTATTTCCTCACACACATCTGATAAATCAGCTGATGTGGACCACAAGGGGTATCCTTTTGGCTGTCTAGTCTGTGACATTAACCATCATATTCAACTTTGGGCAGAACGTAAAGCTGATTTTTCAGTGTAGTATAATACATTTATTTTTGCCACCTCAGAGTATGTTGTAAACACAGCAACACACAGACCTTGTTGTATTGTCTTCACCTAAAGTTTTATTGAGCAATGGATGATAGAAATCGATCTAAAGTAGTGGAATTTATCTTGGGGTGGCCGCCCTGCTTCACTTTGTCACTGCTCAATGCTGTCAACGGGTGTGAAATGTGCATGTAATCAAATTCTTGAACAATTCAAACACACAGGAGGGATTGTAAAAATCAGGTACCCCAGCTTTAAGTAGGTACAGAAAATTGGTGAACAACCTAGGCCCGTAGGCTATGTCACTGGGTTGTAGCGTAGTATCAGCAGGCAGGACCGCACAAGGTAGCCTACCAGCCATAGACCCATATTCGAGTTGACGGTTGGTGTGAGTATCAAGTAAATGTCAGATACAGATACCTGCATGGGAGAATATATATATAATAATTTTAATATTGCATTGTAGCCTATGCAAAAACATAATTCTTGTTTTGGATTTTCCTTTTAAAATGGAAAATATAATGAATGCAAAATCCTTTGGCGTACATCAGTGTTTCCCAACCTGGGGTACAATGTAGGCGGGTGTACTCGGGGTATAAATTAATTCCTCAAGGGGTACGTGGGACAAAAAAGGTCAGGAACCACTGGCCTACATGATTTATTTATTTTTGTTTTTAGTCAACTAATTAGACAGACATAATACAAGTTTAACGTGTTTACTAAATTATTCTGTTAACTTGTGCAGAGGTATGCACATATAAACAAGCTTTAAAAAAAGAAAAGAATAAAGAAAACATGTTCGCCAATGTATACGACATAGCAAGGAGTAGCTTACTCATTATAAGCCACCTCACTATTTGGAATACCTTTTGGAGTTGTGTGGATGAGACTAATGTTCCCTCCAACTTTTCATGTGTCTGAGCCATAGACCGTTAAAAAGAAGAACACACAGACTCTCTGAGCAGCAGTGTTTGGAATAACGCCGTTTAAAATAACGGCGTTAGGTAACGACGTTATTTTTTCAGTAACGGAGTAATCTAATTCATTACTCTCCCCGTCGTTACAACGCCGTTATCGTTACTGGGTAAACAAAGTGGCACGTTACAATTAGACTGAATGAGCGCCGCGGTGTCGGCTCACGCAGCAGGAGCAGCGGAGAGGGTGGGCGGAGTCTCACAGAGTCTGTGCAGAGTGTTCGTGCTCTCTGCTCCAAAAACTACGTGTGTCCCAGACCCGCGACTCGTCATCACCACAGCGCGGTGCGGACGCGGGGGAGAATCGATCAGTAGTGTTGGAACTTATTTTTTACCCAAAGACGCGTCTTTCCCCCCTCTCCCTCTCTCAGCACCTTCTTCCTCTCTCCCCGCTCTCCACTCCAGAGCTAACTTTCTGTTAAGGCATTTAACCTTATATTTGCTGATGACTGTTTTCCGTTTTGCCTGATGAATGTATGGAGAGACTTGCACAATGCCTATGCGTAAAGTCTGCCCTGATCGTTGGCACGTTTCTTTTACTCCTGTTCCTCCTCATTCTCTGTGAATACGGCCGTATTCCTTCATTATTAAACAGCGACGCAAACACTGGTCAATACCATTCAGTCACAGAGGCTTCCCCCCTCTCTCTACCCCCCATTCAGTTGATATAAAGCAATTTTTTCTTAAACAGTAACGCAAATAGTTACTTTCCCTGGTAACGAGTTACTTTCATTATAGAGTAATTCAGTTACTAACTCAGTTACTTTTCGGAACAAGTAGTGAGTAACTATAACTAATTACTTTTTAAAAGTAACGTTCCCAACACTGCTGAGCAGTCCCTTGTACCATTGTGAGCGGCATGCGCAGTGGCCACACAAGTATGACCCATAGTTTGGAGGGTCAGGTCCTACCCTGACAGATTTTCACAGATGTTCCCTGTTTTCATTTAAAAACAATATGTTGTGTTATTTTTGCCACAGAATGTTTTTATTTTATTTTTTGTACTCTCCATTTGCTGCCAATGAAGGACAATTATGTTACATTGATTGTAACTACACTGTTACACACTCAGAGTTGTCACCACCAAGTGATTCAATAATGCAATGTAAAGCGTCTTTGAGTGTCCAGAAAAGCGCTTTATAAAACCGATGCATTATTATTATTGTTATTGTTGTTTTTGTTTTTTAAAGGCAGCTTAATGCTCTAGGTCGCCTGCAACTTGGGCTGTACAATTGCCTGGTTTGCCTATATTAATCACTTCGTATACTAAAAATATTATTAATAATATTAAATGTATTGCAGACAATTAGCCTACCAAACTGTGAAGTAGATGTTATTCAAATATATCGGGCAATAGGAATAATCCTGTTTATTTAGGCTACATGTAAGTAATTCACAGGCTGTAGCTAAAGGAGGCTTTACAGTGTGGGGACAGCCGTCAAAATCCAAACTTAGTGCTGCTAAATGAATTAAACCCAGTTTGCTCTCTACACGCGTGCGTCAAACTTTGTGCGCCAGCGTGTTTGGCCCAGCCGTGCGCAGCACTCGCCTGAACGCGTCCACGAACGGTAAGTTGAATAAATTGTCCCGTTAAAAATATTTAATTTCTTAAGGAGACTTCATGTTTTGGTAACTTTTTAGTTATTCACGGATATGGCCTATCAGCCAAACCCGAGGAGAACATTATCGGTGCGTTTGTGTTGTAGCCGCGGGGGTTAACGTTTGTATCCAACACGACTTTTTATAGGCACAGGGGTAATTCAAACATGGGTAAAATAAAGTCTTCAACAAAGTTTTCGCTTTATTTACAATTTGTTTAGTTATATTTGTATTATCTTTGACTATTTTATTATTAACGACACACACAACGAACTTGGAAAGTTAGTCCAACTGTAACCAACGTTTTCCAAAGTCTTTACGTGATTGTTGCCATGACAACGGGCGCGCACGTCTCATTGCCATTATTTCTTCGGAAATGTTATTTTGTTAATGTTTTGTTATTTTTGCAACAGGCAATGTATAGCCTAATATGTTATAACTAAAATTAGTTTAATCTTAAACCATTTACTCCAGGGAATTACTCTGAAACCTTCTTGAAACATAAAGGGCTAAAAAAAAAAAAAAATTGGGCCCAGCCTGCTTGTAACCAATAGGCCAATTCTTTTTCAAATGATTAGCTAAAATATAAGCTGTACAAAAGCCTGTTTTGGGAAGTAATCACGTTAGTAAGTAAATTAACACCAAACACATTTAATATGACACACATTTATAATGCTATTTTTAGTCCCTGTGATGTTTAATGCCAACTCATTTAACTTGGGTCAAAAAAGGTACTTATGTAATTCATTATTTCTGGTCTGTAATGCTGGTTAAGCTGTACAAACTTAGTTGGCTTTTGATGATCATGTTATATAAATTTGTAAATTTATTAGGCTACTTACTGCTAATTTTTTCTAAATAAAACTCACAGTATTTATGTATTTGTAGCATTTATAGTCTTTTAACATGTTTTCCCCCCTCTCTGTTTTTTCAGATTATTGCAAAGATTATTAAGAAGACAGGAAAAAAATTGAGGTATGGATAAAACTTGGATGTACAATGAAAGAGGGAATGTAAGGGGAAGAGCAAGAAAAACAGTGCAGGAATTGATTGAAAGGGGGCATTGCAGAGCTGAGTTGGGGTATGAGAATTCTGGATCAAGTGAATCAGAGGAATCTGAATCGCAAATTAGTGATGAGGAGGATGTAGAAATGAACAAAGCTGATGTAGATGTGGAAGAAGAACAAGATGGTGTTTATATGTCTGACGGTGGTGTAGACTCTAGTGGGAAAGCTGACAATCTGTGGACATCTCTAGCTGAGTGGGCAGTTCAATATAACATTTCTCATGCAGCTGTGTCAGCACTGCTTTGCATTCTGAGAAAAAGAAACAAATCATTGCCTAAAGATAGCCGGACACTCTTAAAAACACAGACTGAGTACAATCTCAGCAGTTTGGCAGGTGGAGAGTTTTATTATTTTGGAATTCTGAATGCCTTTGAAAAAACCCTTGACAAGGTGTGTTCAATACCTCCAGATAAGCATGTCTTCAAGCTTCAACTGAATTTTGATGGCCTCTCTCTTTCCAAGAGTACCAACGCACAGTTTTGGCCAATTCTCGGAATGGTGCAAGGTGTTACAAAGACACCAGTCTTGATAGGACTTTACAGTGGTACTTCAAAGCCAAATTCGTTGTCGGAGTATCTTCACAGTCTGGTTGAGGAATTGAAAATATTAAAAACTGGCTTTGTCTGCAAACAGAAAACCTTTATTATGATAGTAGATTCTGTGGTGTGTGATACTCCTGCCCGAGCATTTATTAGAGGTGTGAAATCACACACTGGTTATAGTGGATGTGACAAGTGTCATCAAAAAGGTGTGCGAATATCAAATCGCATGACCTTTCCTGAGGTCAATGCCAGGCGCAGAACAAATGACACTTTAGACAGGCAACAGACGACAAACATCACATCCAACATTCCCCTCTGGTGGATGTGGGCATTGACATGATCACATGTTTCCCATTTGACTATATGCATATGGTGTGCCTTGGTGTAATGAGACGCCTGTTGGATTTGTGGATCAGCACCACCGGCCCCTTGCGCTGTCGCATGTCATCTGGCCAGGTGACTGGGGTGTCAGAAAGACTTCTCGCACTCAGAGATAATGTCCCAAGCGATTTTTCAAGAAGGCCACGGGCGCTGACTGAACGATCGAGATGGAAAGCCACCGAATTCCGCCAGTTCTTGTTATACACTGGTCCAGTTGTGCTGAAGGATATCATAGAGCCTCAGATTTATGACAACTTCATGCTTTAGTCAGTGGGTGTGCACATCTTGCTGTCGCCAAAGCTTTGCAAAGAAATGAACTACCTTGCTGGCACCATACTGGTTTCATTTGTTGAGCACTTTGGCCAGATGTACGGAGAGGAGTTTTTGGTGTACAATGTTCATGGCTTAGTGCATCTCAGTGAAGATGCCAGGGTACATGGGAATTTGGATGCCATTTCAGCTTTCCCTTAGGAAAACTTCTTAGGAAAACTTAAAAAAAACTGATCAGGAAGCCATGCAGTGCTCTGTCTCAGGTGATACGCAGGCAATCAGAAAGAGATAGTGGTAGCTGCAATGTTGTGAAAGAGGTTGAACAAAAACTTGAAAAAGAGCATGTGAATGGTCCACTGCCAGAATGCTTCTCAGAGAAAGCACGTCAGTTTCAGGAAGTCACTTTTTATGACGGTGCCATTAAGACAAATCTGAGAGATGGCTGTGTAAAAATAGAAAATAAGTTGCTGTCGGTACAAAACATTGTTCTAGACAAGGGATGCATTTTCATTGTGGCCAGTGAATACAAACATGTGGAGTGCTTCTTTAAATATCCCATGGACTCCACAGAGTTGGGTATATACATGGTTTCCAGCCTGTCAACAAACATTAAGTGCTACAAAGTCGATGAGAAGCTGCAGAAGTATGTTCGCTTACCTATTCAATCCAAATTTGTTCTGGTTCCTCTTCTTCACTCTGAAAAGTAGCATTGTTTACCTCAGTATGGAACTTTATTTTACACTTTTTTATGTGTTATGGCTGGTTACAACAAAGAAGTCAAACTCTCTTAATTTTGTTTTGGCCTGGTGGGGGTGGTAGTCCTGTTTTCGCCCTTTTCTTTTGTTCAGGTTAGTTTGACGTTGTCTGATTTTTTTTACTAGGGTGGTAGGGATGTTGGCACTGGCTTCTACGGCCCTGTATAGGGTTGGCCCAGTGACGCGTCCTCTGTTTGTTCTGTTCAGCCATCAGGTCCACCTGTCATTCTTTTCTGTTTTTTGGATGCAGTTTTTATTTAACAGAATGAAGTATAATAGTATTAATTAAATATGAATATACAGTATTGTGGGGTTTGTCCTTGAGTTGGCGTCCATCTGTGATTTGAGTCCCAATAGACTCTCTTTTTTTTTTTTCTCAGATGTTTCATATTGTTGTTTTTGACAATTCCAATGAAGTTGAGGTTGTGCCCTCAAAGTGGATTAAAAATGGGGAGTGCATGTGGCCAGCTGGGAAACTTGACAATATAAAGAACGCCATCAAAAACTGGCAGCAGCCAGGAAAGGACTGGAGGAGGCATAAGGCCAGAATAATATATTCATCAGGTAAACTTGATTTTTTAAATATTATACGCTATACTATAGCAATCTATAAAAACATGAAACATTTAACATTGCATATGAAACATACTTTATCTTTTCAGATGACTACAATCAAGCACGGAGAAAGCTGCCAGAGGCTGTACTGCACGCTGACCTGGGAACTGATGAAGAAGAGTCCCCTAGACAATATAAAAGGAAAAGCGTGTAAGACTTCTATAGAGCCCATCAGTGTCTGCGTTAAGATGTGGAGAGGGGTGTTAGGGTCTAAATCCGGGGTAGATTTAAATCTACTCCTCCGGCATACATAAAGACTTTTAAAACTTGAAGGCCAGTTACAGTAGGCCTTAACAAAAATATTGAAATATTGTTAATTCCTTTATAAAGCTCTTTATTGTCCACACTTTCCCATGACATACTGTGTAATCTGAAAGCCTGAAAAGTTCTTGTTAAATCATTCCACACTAACAACCAAGTCAACATGCTCTGATGCCATTTTCAGTCTATCATGCCCACTTCTGGTCACGTGCTGGGGCCAGACGTAAAAAGTCCTTTCATTCATTGACACATTAAAATATAAAATGTTTAAAAGCATTATCCTGGCTAATCAGCTCTGTGCGCTCAGCACGCAACCTGAAGTGTTTGGGATTGTTGAGCTCTATGCGCCCATTAAAAAAAAAAAAACAATACTACAGCTGCGGTGAGACTGAGGCTCTACATTTGCCTGCATTGCAAATGTGGGTAACACTTTATTTTACACTTGAGACATTGTAGCCTACCTGCCAAATTTAGTACAATGTAATGTGCTCTTAACAATGTGTAATAACTGGTACCTGTGTAGTACATATACCATCATGTATTACACCATATTGGGTATTAGCAGTGTTTGAAGTTCATAATCTCTTAACCCCTTTCATTTCTTTTACATGATGTACCTCCAAACTACTAATGCATATTATTCCATGGCAGAATACATTGTACTAAATGTGTGCTAAAACATATAAAGTATTGCCTAAATTCCTGATGAGTTGACAAAATGTGTCTTTATGAAAAAAATTAAAACAATAAATTGGTAGTACCAATCGAATACTGCAACAATCTTCCAAAGCAATGAGCTAATGAGAGAATGGACAGAGCTCAGAGAAGGCACAGAGTGCATCTCCACACCTAATACAGATAGGAGCACAAAGCCTACAACCAGAGCAGGGCTAAAGCAGGTAAAAAAATCAAAGGGGGCATAAATGAAATTATCTATAACAATTATGAAGTCTAAAATCCGAACCTGAAGAAGGTGGTTCACATTCAACAGTTCGAGAACCACTGGACTAAACTAACTCCATGCACCGTACCTGCTAAGACTGAAGATTGCACCTATAATTTGTTACGTTATCAATAGGTTGCATTCACGTGACATCACAACATTCTAAAGAGCCTATTGCTGGGTTACAGGTGACATCACCTCTATATAATATTATAGGCCGCTGTGATGTCACCTGCAACCCAGCAATAGTTTAAAATTGAGGTGGAGGGCAAGTGAAAATTCCATTGGCGGTAACTATGGTAACTACGGTAACTGACTAAATGCAGATTTTTATGCCTTTGTTTTTGGCTCATATCTCAATCATTACTGGAGGAATGCACATGAAACAAAAACTGTCACAAAGTTCAATGTCTCTTCTTCCAGCACATATGAACAAATGTCTAATTATTTTCTCAGAAAAGTGTCAAAAAGTGGTGACAATATTCGAAAAGATGAGTGTGATGTCCCGTGGAAAGGACTTTCAGACATAAAAATAATATCACATGTTTGTGAATCGAATCCCTATCAAATACTGATGAGGAAAAACACAATTTTCGTTTTGGCGATTTCTTACAAAAACTGTATTTCTCCTATAGAGTTGTATTGGCCCCTGCCCTCCACCTGACATTATAACATCATCACATTCTAAATTGTGAATGCAACCTATTTCACATGACTTCAGAGTTTTATGTAGATGCTGTATGGGGTGAATATATTGTAATTGTGCAATATTATGTGTGGTTTTATACAGAAGCAAAAACATACTTTATCCTGGGGAAGATGAAGATATGGTGTCTTCTAAAAAATCAAAAACCAGGTAAGTCCTTTTTTAGCATGTCAGTAAATTTGTTATGAATGTTTTAAAAACTATTTGTTGTTGTATCAAATTTTACAGAGTAAAGCCATTGCCCCCTGCACCCGTAATTCCTCCTCCATACGTTAAATGCCAAATGTCACCCCTACTATTTCATAGTCTAAACAACTCCCCCGTCCCTTGCTCCAGCTGCATGACCACTCCAGACCTATTTTCACCTATTCACCTTCACCCAGCCTCCTTCAGAGGCTGGGTGAAGCTACAGCTACAAGCCCAACCCTCACCCCTCCAACCAGGGCAGACCACTGCAGCCAGTCTATCGTGAGACGGCCGACGCTGTCCCCTCCGTCCAGGGAAGACAACCGCAGCCAGTCCACCGTGAGACGGCCGACGCTGTCCCCTCCGACCAGGGCAGACAGCCGCAGCCAGTCCACCGTGAGACGGCCGACGCTGTCCCCTCCGACCAAGGCAGACAACCGCAGCCAGTCCACCGTCAGACGGCCGACACTGTCTTCTCCGACCAGGGCAGACAACCGCAGCCAGTCCACCGTGAGACGGCCGACGCTGTCCCTCCGACCAGGGCAGACAACCGCAGCCAGTCCACCGTGAGACGGCCGACGCTGTCCCCTCCGACCAGGGCAGACAACCGCAGCCAGTCCACCGTCAGACGGCCGACACTGTCTCTCCGACCAGGGCAGACAACCGCAGCCAGTCCACCGTCAGACGGCCGACACTGTCTTCTCCGACCAGGGCAGACAACCGCAGCCAGTCCACCGTCAGACGGCCGACGCTGTCCCCTCCGACCAGGGCAGACAACCGCAGCCAGTCCACCGTGAGACGGCCGACGCTGTCCCCTCCGACCAGGGCAGACAACCGCAGCCAGTCTATCGTGAGACGGCCGACGCTGTCCCCTCCGACCAGGGCAGACAACCGCAGCCAGTCCACCGTCAGACGGCCTACCGCTTCTCCGACCAGGGCAGACAACCGCAGCCAGTCCACCGTCAGACGGCCTACCTGTCCCTCCGACCAGGGCAGACAACTGCAGCCAGTCCACCGTGAGACGGCCGACGCTGTCCCCTCCGACCAGGGCAGACAACCGCAGCCAGTCCACCGTCAGACGGCCTACACTGTCTTCTCCGACCAGGGCAGACAACTGCAGCCAGTCCACCGTGAGACGGCCGACGCTGTCCCCTCCGACCAGGGCAGACAACCGCAGCCAGTCCACCGTGAGACGGCCTACACTGTCTTCTCCGACCAGGCAGACAACGCAGCCAGTCACCGTAGACGCTGTCCCTCCGACCAGGGCAGACAACCGCAGCCAGTCCACCGAGCGGCAGACAACCGCAGCCAGTCCACCGTGAGACGGCCTACACTGTCTTCTCCGAGCAGGGCAGACAACTGCAGCCAGTACACCGTGAGAGGCCGACGCTGTCCCCTCCGACCAGGGCAGACAACCGCAGCCAGTCCACCATCAGACGGCCTTGGCGTCCCCTCCAACCAGGGCAGACAACCGCAGCCAGTCCACCGTGAGACGGCCTACACTGTCTTCTCCGACCAGGGCAGACAACCGCAGCCAGTCCACCGTGAGACGGCCTACACTGTCTTCTCCGACCAGGGCAGACAACCGCAGCCAGTCCACCGTCAGACGCCCGGCCCGGATCCATTCCTTGTATCATAGAACTGAGACTAGTAAGAGATCAATCTGTTAATTTCCAATCTGCAAATTTGATCATTATTTACTTATTCAAATGAATTTATTAATTTCATATTTCTTTCATTCCAGGCCTCCTTCAAAATGTTCTAATTGGGCATGAAATTATTTTAGAGCAACTCCGCATCATCTACAAAACAGTGCAGGGAATTGGAATGCCGAATGAGATGGACGGCAGTTTTAATCTGGAGATGTTTCCTCTGAACACTGTTGAGGATGTTGGAAAATTAGAGGAACAGCTGCAAAGTGCAGACCTCCAAATTCAGTTGGTAAGTTTTCCAACACATATCCACCATTTTCACTTAGTCTATCTGTATACTGTACATGTGTTGGAGAGTAACGGAATACTATGTATTTTTATACTTATTTAGAATACTAATTCTAAGTAACAGTATTCCAATACTCTTTTATTTGAGAGTATTTAGAATACAATTGTACTCACTCATTAAATTTGAGCTTGATATTGCTCAAAATTATTAAGAAAGAACTTTTAATTATGGTGGCATGGTGGCCCACTGGTTAGCGCACGTGCTTCACAGCTAGAAGGTCCTGGGCCCCTCCGGCGGGGGCCTTTCTGTGTTGTTTGCATGTTCTCCCTGTGTCTGCGTAGGTTTCCTCCTGGAACTAGTGTTTCCCCTACCACTAAAAACATGTACAATAGGCCAGGATGAATGAGAGTGTGTTTGATTGCGAATGGAGAAGTACGGATGACAATGGAAATTTTCTCATGGCTGCAATTCGGTGTTGCATTTTAATATGCATGCGACCTGTGTGTGTGGCATGTACTGTTTTGACAAAATAAATCAATAAATTATTAATGAATATCCTGTTGCATGGCCAGGGAGAATTTTAATGCTAACTCACGTACGTTATTTCCCTGCGGCAACAGTTATATTACATTCACTACAGCGGTTTCCATAGTACCACTAGTTTAATCCTTACTTATACCCCATTGGGACATTCATTCTCTGCATGTGACCCATCCTCAATGCCGCTGGGGCAACCTGTAGGAGCAATGAGCTGCCAGCGTAGGCCGGCTGGGGTTAAAACCCGGGACCTTCTAACTGTGACCACAAACGCTAACCGCTGCGCCACCGTGCCGCCCATTTATGCAATGTACATGTGTATCATGTGATGTATGAGCGATTTCATGTTATTATTAATGCTAAATAAGTTCATAAAAGGTGTTCTAAAAAGAGTAGTTTATGTTTTTAATCATACCGTATTTATACGGTATGCTCTCATGTAAAGCGCTTTGTGACCGTGTCTGTGAAATGCGCTATATAAATAAAGATCCAAAAATCTAAAGCGAATCAACATGAAGGACTTCTATGTCTTCAGAAAACAATCGATATGATTTGACAAACTAAAGGAATGTGTTACATTTTAATAATAATAACTAAATATGATTTCAAAGTATTCTCCCCAACACTGTTTGCTTAATAGATACAGTATTTTTCCGCTTTTAGACACATTTCGGACTGTGACTTATCTATCACTTAAAGACTATTACGATGGCGTCATACAGTAAACGTAATGCTTTGCATACAGTTACATCTTTAGATAATGGCTTGACTACTCAAGAAAAAAAACACTGAATCGACAGCAAATTGTGTAGGTGATGACAGTTAGCTGATGTCCTTTGAATTTAATATTATTCATTCACAATTAATGTGCACGCCATCCACTTGGTACTCAGTCAGTGTGCTGGATCAAAAAACAGAAATCATGAAGAAAATACTTTTTAATATAAGCTCACCAAGTGACGTTTCAATTGACAATTGTCTGAATAAGGGCTTATCGCCTGAAATGTCACTTGGTGAGCTTATATTAAAAAGCTGGAAAGCTAACAGCTGTGCGGATCTCTCATCTTTTCTTCATGAAGCTCAAATTTTGTTGTCATCGGTTGATTTATTCAATGGTACAAATCAACACTAATCAGTAAATTTGTTTTAAATCTAAGTCAGTTCAGTGAGCTCTATTTTTGTGATGTCAGATCAAATCTGCTTGTGGTATCCCTACAATGAATCTAATACAAACTTTTATTTCAGGCAAATACACTAGCTCTTAAAGGCGGAATGGATGTCCGGGACAGTGTCTGGCGAATAATGCACACTCTGCTATCAACATCACTTGCCAAACAAGTTAATATGAGGGGCATTAATGGAAAAATTGGTTTCCAAAGGCTGAAGTTAAGGGAGGTGGTAATTGGTAAGTTGACCTTGATGTAATTACAGTTTAGGGGGTAATTAGCTTATGATATATATATATCTTTGTATTTTTGTAGCTGCGGTGAGGCGGAACAGATTGACCTCTGGAGCGACAGAGCAAGAAATTGAAGGCACCATCAAAAGGTGGCTCCATCTGGCCCCTGATAGGGCTGGAAGACGAAAGGCCCGAATGAGGTCATCCATGAATAGCTGTTAACAGGGGTGATTTTAGAGTTTGAAAAGATTGGGGCTCAGCCCAGCTGTGTTCGTTTAACTACACAAAATTAGCGGGGGTCTGGAAGTCCTCCCCCAGGAATTTTTGAAAAAATAACCACAATTTCCTGCATTCTGGTGAATTTTGGTAGGTCTTGAACAGATATTGAGGAGTGGATAATTGTTTAGTTTAGTGTGCTCTGACTCTGTGCCCTGACTCTCTGACTCTGAGCCCTGACTCTCTGACTCTGTGCTCTGAGTCTCTGCTTCTGTGCTCTGAGTCTCTGCCTCTGTGCTCTGAGTCTCTGACTCTGTGCTCTGACTCTCTGTGCTCTGAGTCTCTGCCTCTGTGCTCTGACTCTCTGTGCTCTGAGTCTCTGACTCTGCCTCTGTGCTCTAAGTCTCTGACTCTGCCTCTGTGCTCTGAGTCTCTGACTCTGTGCTCTGACATACATACATACATACATACATACAATAAGTATTAGATAAAGAAACTGCTTTATCGTTTAACCAAAAACTGTTTTTCTGTTGACTTTAATTAGCCGTGCTCGTACCCATGTTAGAGCATCTGTCTTCTGTTTGTGCGTCTTGTCTGTAAATTATAAACAGCATATTCTTAGTGAATTATAATGTATGAGTTATTTTGTTTTAAACATATATATACACATTAGTCTCAGCTTTAAATGTTCACCAAAATTAGTTATTTGGGAGGTCAAATTCTAAAGCCTGTATAATTTGTAAGCTTAGCCTATTTGTACCTTTATTATTTATATTATTTATTTACTCATTATTTATTGTGTTATAAATAAATAATAGAGATAAAGATAAAGATAAAATAATTATTTGTTTGGGTTTTGTATTCATTATTCATTGTAAATATTAAAAAAAAAACACATCTAAACCGTTTTCATCATTCTCCATCTCATACCGTTAGTGTGGGTGTGCCCACGCTCACAGGTCGTGCAGCATGAGGGCGGGACCACGGCCTGGCTGACACGTCTTTATTCAATTGATTGGAGGCCACAATTGTCAATCAGCCTGATTTTTCGTTCGCGTCCCTCTCTCTCTGGATTGGTTGGAAGAGAAAACTTTGCGGCAGCGGACAGATCGAGTTCATGGATTTTACTCTTTGTTGATTCTATTTCCTTTTATGGATTAATTCAAGTTTATCAGGACCATTTCTTGGGTTGTCGAACAGCTGAAGAGGAAATACTGAGGCCATGATCATGTCGCCTATGTTACTTCACTCCACCGGTAAGTCCAAATCATGTTGTCATGGTTTTTTATCGCAGCTTTCGCTTTGTGTTTCGGACGGTTTTGCCTCCAACATTTCACTCAGAATGTTCTTAACTGTACAACCTAACCGTGACATGTGTCAGAGCCTTTTACACTAAGACACACTAAGGCCGATACAAATTTCGCGCATCGGGCGTCCTCCTCTCCTAGTGCCGCCGCCCACTCATTACGCACATGCCTTGGTCCAACAAACGCTTCGACCGAGGCCACTGTGATTGAATGGCATTGACCAGTATTTGCGTCGCTGTTTTATTAATGCATTTGACAAAAATATAGCCTGTATTTACTACCCACTTTCTGGGGGTATGCAGACACAAAGCCATATAATAGCAATATAAGCCATTGCTATTATATGGCTTATATTAATCTGTGTCCACACTTTTAAAGCTGGTGGTATTAGTTTCACACACGTACTTTTTATTTACTGTTAAAATCCTTAGTGTTTCTCCCCAGTCCTTCAGCTGCCTGTAGCTCCGCCCCTGTTCCTGCAGTCTGTAGCTCCTGCAGCCTCACACTGAGAGAGGGATTCAGACTCCAGACATCAAGTCCAAACTTTAGCAGGACTTCTCTTGTACTGATTTTGTTGCTGTTTTAATGAGCTCATACACATGAGGAAAAGGCCAACAAAAGGCGACGTAACGCCGCCCCGCGCGTGTGATCGCATCGTTTACTTTTCACTCCACAAACCCAGCGCAGGGGCGGCGCCAGGGGGGGGGGGTTAGGGGGTGTTGACATAAAACCGTCTCACGGAGGCTCCTCAGTGCGCGCTGGAGTTAAAGGCAGGTCCAGAGCGTCCTCCTTCTCCATACAGCTCTCTCTCTCCCCGACCCCATTATCTTTCTCTCTCTCTCTCTCTCTCTCCTCGCTCTCTCGCTCTCTCTCTCTCTGAGGTGAGTGTAGCGCAGACTGGTGCACGTGGAGCTCGATAAACATGTAAACTTAAAAAAAAACAAAAAAACAACGGCTCACGGGTGAGACTCGACTCTCATCATTCACTTAAAAGAGCCGGCTCTTTGTACCGACTCGTTCGCGACCGACCCATCACTATCCGTCCTTCTGGCGCCCCCCCGTCCTTCCGCCCCCCGTCCTTTGGCGCCCCTATGCAAGGCATATATTGCATATGCCCTTTTTGCGCCACTGGGAAGAGGAGTAAAAGAAACGTGTGCCAACGTGTGCCAGCATCAGACTTTACGCACAGGCATGAACTCTCTGTTCATCAGGCAAAACATAAAACAAACATCAGCAAATACAGGTTTAGTTAAACAAACAGAAGGTTAGCAGGCTGCTATTTGTTCTTTGGAGCCGCGGTCACAGCGGAGAGAGAAGGCACAGAGAGAGAGGGGAAAGACGCGTCTTGCCGATTCATCTGCGTCTGGATTAAAATAACTTCCAACCTATTGATCAATGATCACCAACTTATTCTGCTCTACGCTGGTCACAAACATCGCTGTGGGGATGACAAGCCACGGCTCGAGGACACGAGGAAAGGACGTTTTTTTGGAGCAGAGCTCACAATGCAACAGACGTAATTTTGCGCAAAAAAAATAAAAAATTGGTCTGTACCAGTTTCCTGGCGGGAGGCAGACGGGCTCGGGATGTTGGAGGAGACGGCCGCGTCTGAGCGAGAGCAGCTACCACCACGAGGAGCAGAAGGGACTGAGCCTCTTAAATTGTTGTTTGCCAATAAATGGAGTTGGTCATCTCCAAAGAGAATTGAGAGAGTGCATTTAATTTAATATTTTGAGTAAAACACAACGCAGTGATAACCACATCCGTCACATTGGTGCAGTGACATACGGTTAGGACCGGACTGAACCACGACTGGATCTTCCTTGGTCCAGATAGCCGCTTCAGCCAAGTTGGAGCAGTGAGACCCGTCGACGGGGATCCCGCCGCCATGGCGCCACGGAGCCCCGGTCGTCGACTCTCCGTGCGGTGGACGTCTGGGATGGTGTTGCTGGCTGGAGTCGTCTTCCCGCCGTTGGGACTCTGGCGTCGCGGGATGGTGGATCTCGGTGTGCGCCGATGGAGTCTGCCTGTGCTGCGGAGAGATGGCTGCGCTGGTCCCGCCATTTGTGTTCCGCCGCCTTGGGCCTGTTCCGCGGAGATGGACGTTTGAGCGGGATTCTCCGAGTTGCGAGGACGATTTGACTTTTTGAATGCCGTGTTCTGAGGCAAGTTTGGACACATTTTGAGGTCGGGAGGAGGGTTGCATGAGTGTACCGCGATGGGGAAGTGGGTAACTTAGTTCCACGTGTAGTTCCCTGGTAGAGAGTGCATTCTCCCTCCATTAGGCGCCATTTGTTTTTGTTTTAAATATGAAAGACTGGTGTGATTGAGCCACCTATTAGAGTGAGAGCCTTGTTTGATTGTGGAAAAATGTATACGGCATTTTTTTTAGTCCGTGCTGTTGAAGGGTTTAGCTGCCCCTTTTTCTGGCTTGGTCCCTAGTGGACGGTGTGTGTACCGACTTAAACTTGTGCTCTGTGACGCTCAGCCAGTTCATTATATTTTTTTTTCTTCTTTTCCCTCTGTTTTGTAAAGAGTTTTTGGTTGATTGTGTGTGTGTGTGTGTGTGTGTGTGTGTGTGTGTGTGTACGTGTGTGTGTGTACGTGTACGTACGTACCTACCCCAATGTGGCAGGGATTTAGAGGGGTGTGTGTAACAGGGTTAATATGGACCAATGGTAAATCCCTGCTGTTGGGGGTGTGTGGTGCTACCGCTGCGCCACCAGGGGTCACTGTGGCCTCGCCACCAAGCACATGCCCCAAACACGTTAATTAACTTAATACCCACAACTCTATCCCCAGCCTGACAATAAAACACAAGTAAACTGCACAGAGGCAGGTGAACTTACAGGAGCATTTTACTGTGATGGAGATGAAATAATATTGCTACAGTTATTTGCACCTTCATCTTATCTTCTGTGTTCTTCCAGGTGAAGGTAGAGATTTAAGTGAATTTAGATGAATAAAGAGAATAAAATAGCTGTATAATGAATTTGCCCCATTGTATAAAAGGTTTTGATTTTGAAGTATTTTGTCAGGTGTCATATCACCCTGCCCTAATGCCAGAGGCTCATTTACTTTTTATTTTGGGATTGGTTTACGCATTTTAACTCTTGAGGACAATCACAGCAATAAAGTGGCACTTTTGACAATATATCTGATCTGCAGTCATTTTTAAGTGCATTGAAGAAATAAAAAATCGAATCGAAACTCGAATTTTTCTTTAAAAAAAAAAAAAAAATCTTTTCAGGCAAAATCGCCTAGCCCTAGTTTTATTATGTCTTTATTTTATTTATTTTCATTGAGAAGCCAACTGTGACATAAATAGTCTTCAAATTTAGAAGCCTATAGCTGATCATTTTATTAAAAATGTCTATTAATATTTGTAATTGATTAATTAAATACAATTGTACATCTTGTTTAAGTTCTTCTCATTCGTTTGTATGATAAATGGGGTTTATTAGCCTAGAAGGCTGTAGCACTGATGACTATTTCTATGATTTAAGGTCTATTTATTAGAATTATTGTCATGTTAAGTCTATTTAGTCAATTGTTTTTTTTACAGTATGGTTTAGTATTGCCAAATTTGTTTAACAATTTCCTTTCAAATGGTGAGCTAGTTTTATAGTAGATGTTAGTCAAATCACAAAGTTATGAGTGGATCAATAAAAAAAACTAGAAGGCAAATAATGACAAAATAGACACATACGCAGATCCGAAGCGGGTCCTGAGCGGTACCGCGAGGTTGTCAACGGATCCGCAGCACCTTCGCCGCGGACCCGTGCTAAAAACCGCGGGTCTGCGTGAAGGTGACGCTGGTCCGCCCCGCCTCCGCGCAGCGGACAAGGAACAGTTCCGCCGCGATGTGCAAGTGGACTCCGATGCGGACCCGCTTTGCGGATTCGCCGCGGATCATGACACCTCCGCCCTGAGCCTCCGCCGCGGATTTGGGGCGGACACCTTTTGCTATCTGGGTAGGGACCAGGCCAGAAAAAGGGCTGCCAGACCCTTCAACAGCACGGACTAAAAAAAATGCCGTATACATTTTCCACAAACAAGGCTCTCGCTCTAAAAAGTGGCTCAATCACACCAGTCATTCATATTTCTAAAAAAAAAAAATGAGGGAGAATGCACTCTCTACCAGGGAACTACACGTGGAACCAAGTTACCCACTTCCCCACCGCGGTACCTCATGCAAACCTCCTCCCGACCCAAAAGGAACACCATATACATTATAAAAAACGACATAACATAATGCCCAAATCACCCAGACACAGATTACAAACTACAACTTAACCGACATACCCCGTTACATAGCAGGCAGGCAGGGAGGGGACACGGGAAATAAAACAGTACAACATGTGTCCAAACTTGCCCCAGAACGGCATTCAAACTAAAAAATCAGATCATCATTTACATAGTGGTGCTCAGTGGCGCATGAAACCAGTTTCGTCCGCCATAATGGCCCATAGTACCCGTATGACGCGTCACCTGTATCTATGCTCCGTACGGCCCAAGCATTGACTGTAATGGGCCCAAGTGGGTAAAAGCAGCGGGAGCGCGCACAGCTGCCGACGAAGCCTCAGAGCGGAGCGGACGCCATTACGCTGTAAGTTAAATCTCTTGATATAATCGTACTTTAAATACAAAATTAATTTTTAAGGCCATTTGAGGTGACTAAGTTACTATGTTAAGATGATCTGTGGGGTCAGTTTGTCAGTGCAGGGCTTAATAAGCTAGATAGCCCCGCTCTTTTACAACAACCACTTACAGCGGCCCTTCGAACGTACGTCGCCGCGCTAATGTACTTTCGCTCGGCCACTTTTCTGAGAAGTTTCGTAAGTGCTGGCCGTCTTCATATTGCAATAGAAATGATAAAAATCGACTTTTTACTTCACTGTATTTGCTAGTATAACCTCACCACTAGAATTGTTTGGCTGAAATACAAAGGAGCACTACAAAAGTGTTCTATATTGCATTATTATTAGTATAATTTGAAGTAAATGCTGTACCAGTACAGCATTTATCTGTACTGGATCCAGGGCAGATGCAGAAATCATGTTTTGTTGTTTCAATATAGGTTTTATTGGTACTGTACCTACGTTATCTGAAAAGAAAGGTATAAACATCACCACTGAAGTAACTTAAATGATTTACCATTTTTTTATTTATTTGTTTTCTATTTACAGAGAAGTTTGTGGTGGATGACAGCATTTCCTAAGACAGGACTGAGCCCCGACAAGGCAGACCTGCTCAGGGGTATAGTTCAGAGATGGTCCTTCATACACATCCAAGGTAAGTTGTTGTAAAATATCTACACCTTAAGCTCATGCCAAAGAGTTAGGTATATTCGAAAACAAATTTTCCCTCGGGGACAATAAAGCAAACTAACTAAATTCTTCTGATATGTGCATGTCCTTTGTGTCTCTGCAGGACGACCGACCACAACCATCAGTTTCTGCAGGAGGAGCTGCCCAGCCACATGCTCCACCTCACTCTGAAGGAGTTGTCTTGTCGTCTCTGTGCAGCTCATTCTGGGTGTAAAAGGCTCTACAGCTCTGGACTGGTGTCTCAGGCTCGTGGTGGTTCCATCTGAGGCACTTCAGACAGGCCTCGGGTCATTACAAGATTTGCTCAATGATTTTAAATTGCACGTTTAGCTAAGGCTTTCTAATAATTATATTCTCATAATGTTAACTCAGTATTTATTTGGGGGGAAAAGTCCAGCCTATTAGCAAAGAAAAAAGGAAACTGTTCTGTACAACTTGAAAAGGTATTGGAATTAAAGGTATAATTTTATATTTACTTATGTGTTTTTTATAGTCCAATAGTATTCAATTTCTAGTGTTGGTTAAGTAAAAATAGTTACAGCCCTTTAAAAGTATGTAAACAACTGTTAATTCTATGGAGGAATGTGCAGTTAAATGTCCAGTAACTGAATGAGCTGTTGCTGTTTTAGACTTGATGTTTCTGATCAGAACAACTTCACTACAGCTGTTTATTCACCCACTGTATTTGTCAAAATAAGATTCAATATATATATACATACATATATATATATATACATATATATATATATATATATATATATAATATACATATATATATATATATATATACATATATATATATATATACATATATATAATATATACACACACAAGCAGTAGCAAGTCAAATGTAATGCTTTTTAATGTGCATATACTATATTTTAATGCAAAAAACGCCTGGGAGAAAAAAAAAGCATATTTAATTTCTTTGGATTGCAAACATTTAATCAAACAGGAAAGATAATTGGACAAAACATTACACTTTTAAGCAAAAACAAAAACAATTCAGCCAAAACTGCAGCTGCACATGTTTTAGACCATAGCACAAGAAAGGCTCCCGGAAGTACCAACTGGGACAGGAAAAGATGGTCGGGATACCGGCTCTGTCTGGGCCTCTGGTTTGACTCTGGAAAACATTGAGCAGGACATGTTGTTAACCAATAGATTTGGACATTTATAGCCAGACAAATAAGTGCAACCATTTTGGCAAATGCCAATTAAAGCTCTCACTTATGGTCCCATTTTAAGTAATACTATGTTATTTTAATTAAGTTGCCATTAAATAAATTAATCACTGTTCACTGTGATTGATAAACTGACAGCATTAGTGGTTCAGACTAAATGTTCTTTCTTTAAAAGCATATTTATAAATGTACCAAATATAAAAGCAAATGTATGCAAGTAGCTATTGTTCATAAGTAAAAGTGTATCACAACATTTATACACAATTGAGTTACAAGTGCGTTTTTCAACATGAACAATATTTTTCAATTGTCAGCTTTGTATATTGTGCTGTTTCTGTTTCTGATCCAACTTAACAAAAGGTTATGAAGAGGATCACCTTGCGAGAAAAAAAAATGCGCCTAAAAACGATTTATTTTGTACTTTTTATGTTTGCTTCCCACTACTGAAAGCATTACATTATCGAACCAAAAAGCTATTTTCAAAGCCGTGCAGCCTAATCAGAAAAACGATCACGTCTTCATTAGTTTAAATTGTTGTTGTTCATGTTAGCTAATAGGCCTACTTTTTAACATTTAAACACGCTTGCCATGTGTAGGTTCGCAATACATTTAGTACTGAGTAAAGAAAAAACTTACTTTAGGTGCCTGTTAGCGTTTATTCTAGTCCAGTCCCGTTCATTACCGTATAAGCGAAGTCGTAATCTCGTACTGCGCATGCGCGGCGCTTCCGGTCAAAGGTCAATCGGGATAAAAGCGCTATCTCCCAGTAATAACAAATGTACAATGTGCATCAAAGATGCTTGTTTCACAGACATCAAAACTAACAAATCATCATAAACATATCGAAGGTGAGTATCTGTGCTTCCACAAACAATTCAACAACATTTTTGACAAATATATTAGTTTTAATTTCCAATTACAGATGGCACAAGCTAAATTAAATGTCGATTATTTTTCGGGTTGTTGGTATAATTATTTCCACAAAATTACACACTATATACAGTATAGCCTAAATTGTAATATGGAAAAGTAGAAAGGCTCATCTCTTTTATACTACATGATTTGGCCTATGTTTGCTGCTGGCAATCTACATCTTGCCCAAGGTTGATGGTTGAAAACTAGCTTAAGAGCTAAAACTGTCACATTTCAAGTGATGTTGATCAATGTGCATTGTCCCTGTTCAAATAAACTAATAAAATAAAATAAAATAAAAAAATACATGTTTTTGCTCCGCATTTTATGGGGGAGGAGGCATTACAGTGCATATATATGAAGGTTTCTGTCTGCTTTATATTTATTTGATTTGTCATGTAATTGTTTCAAATTGACTTTGTTTGACATATTCAATGCACAATATCAATACAAATATTTTTGTCCAGGAGAGATCACACAAGATGAGAATTGTGCTGTTCTGAACTGTGGGAGCAGCACATACCACCTGAACAAATGGAGAGAGAGGCACTGCACTGTGCATGAATGCAACTATGGAACTGCACGTTGCACATGCGACCCTCCATTTGAGTTGTTCCCATTCCCCACCGAACAAAAAGACCCCAAAACTCGGCAACAGTGGATCAAGTCTGTCAACCGAAAAGATGAAGTCACCGGAAAGAACTGGCAACCAAAGGCTGACAGCCGTATTTGTTCTGTGCATTTTATCGATAGTAAACCAACTGTCAAACATCCAGTGCCAACCCTCAACTTGGGCTATCTCCTCCGTAAGGAGACTAAGGGACGCTCCCTTCCTAAAAGACATGAACTACCAACTCAAAAGGCAAAAACACGACAAACTGACCCACACCCTGATGCTACAGACATGACTACAGCCACAGAACAAGAAGAAGAACGTGTGTCACCAGTTACCATAGTACATGATGATCATAGTTACATTTATCAATGCAACTGCCAGGATAAATGTGCTTGTTATGGGTGCATGGAAAAACAACTAACTATAAATAAATTTAAACAGCGCATATGTGAGCTTGAAAGTCAACTAGAAGCTATGGACACAGAAAAGCCTCAATCACAAAAAAAAACTGTGAACTTCAACTTGAAAAATGTACTAAAAACAGACAAACAAGTCCGTCGTTATTTGGGCCTACCAAACAAAACACATTGGACTGTCTTGTCAAATACTTCAAACCCATGGCACGCAAAATGAAGTACTGGCAAGGATCATCTAAAGTGGTCTCATCAAAGCGTATGTTCAAAGGCACTCCTCTAAAAAGTGGACCAAAAAAGAAACTGACTACAAAAGATGAACTTGTCATTGTGCTCCTCAAGTTGAGACTCGCACTTGGAAATGACTTACTAGCTGATCTGTTTGGGATTTCATCATCAATGTGTTCTTGCATCATAAACACATGGCTGAAATTATTGTCATCAGAACTGGAGTGTATGGTATACTGGCCATCTAAAGAGGAAGTTAGAAATTCTCTGCCCATGTCTTTCCAGTTGCAAATGCCCAAAGTTAGGTGTATCCTGGATTGCACTGAGGTATTTATACAGCGCCCACGAAACCTGGAACTACAAGCATTGACCTGGTCTGATTACAAAAAACACAATACAATCAAATTTCTTGTTGGTATTGCTCCAAATGGACTTGTGACCTTTCTATCCAAGACATGGGGTGGTCGAGCCTCCGATGTGCACATCACAAACAAGCCAAATTAGTAATACTACCTGGAGCCAGGGGAAGTGAACAAATGACAATAGAAAATGTGCGAAAAACTAAACAAGTTGCAAATCTGAGAATTCATGTTGAGCGGGCTATTAATCGCATTAAATGGTTCAAAATACTCAGTGGAACTCTTCCAATAAAGATGGTGCCACTTGCAGATGATATAGTCACAGTGTGTGCAGCATTATCTAATTTACACAGGCCACTGGTTACATAAACTTACAGAAGTGCATTGAAATCATTTTATTTACAGTACCATGAACTTTACAGGATGCAGGCTATGTACTCAATTTGGTGTACATGTAAACGGTGAAATGTATTTAACTACACACGTTTTTAGTTTTTCTTTTTCATTGAAGGTTGAAAAAAAATCCCAATAAAACAAATTAAGATATTTATTCAGTTCATTTTTGTGGCAATCTGGTCAGTCTTTAAAGGTATGTTTCTGGTATCCATTACAGTAGCACTTAATCTGCCCAGTCAGAATCATATTCCAGAGCAGTAGCATTTTGAAGGTCTCTATGCACAAGTTCTGGTGCAACATATGTCTCGAAGAAGAATTTTGCATTCTCAAGCACATCATTCCACTTTTTTCATCAAAGGCAATTCTCTCCAGATGGACACTATGTCGCGTGTACACAAAGAAGTCACACCATAACCTGCTGGTTGCAGCCATCTGTGACTGAACCTGAGTGAAATAATTACAAGTGTCCTTAAGTCTGAAGTCACCACTGTCAGTCTTTTGCATATAGGGTAAACTGGTAACTAGGCTTGGCTTCTTTATACTGCTTGGACACTTTATTTCAACAAGTCCTTCGCCACAACATGTGCAACTCACAAGTGCATCTGGACTAGCGCCGATATATATAGTGTCCTTCACCACAAATAACCCACAATCTTTAACCTGTACAGTTTTGTGTTTTTCCTTTTTCAAAAGTGCAGTATATGCCCTTCTGGCTTCTCCCTCCATGTCCCTGCCATGTTGCAGTGAGGGAAGGTCACCAACTGATTTATAACCCATTACTCTTGCAAGCAAGGATGCAACATTCTTAGACTTCTTTGTGGTATTGGATTTAAGAGTTTGCACTTTTGTATGTACATTGTGAATTATAGATCCCGTCAATCGACCTTTCCTTAAATTCATCCAATTTTCATTTAATGCTTGTCCTTGTGTAGCCTTCTCCAGTTCTTTAATTTTACTGTCAGTATAGCATGGCAAAGCTGCAAGAAATGATGGGACATCTGAATGCTGACTGGCCAGCTGCTGTAGTGACAAGGGGACTTCAGTGTTCACTCCTTCAGATGGAGTAATTTTCTCATTAAGATCACGACGTGGGCCCTCTGTCACGGACAGGGTTGATGTTTCCATGCTTGTGAAGAGTACTGCTTGGGGACATGCACCTGCCAGTGCATCTCGAAGTTTCTGCAGAGTGGCCCCTGCAGCTTTCCTGGCATGGGGAGTGAAGAGCTGCCTTACTGTGGGATTCTCCACTTTTTCATCATCTGGAACAAAGAATGCATAAGATTTAAATTAGGGTAAACTGTACATTATCAATGCTATGAATACATGTCATTATTATCATATTTTTCATAATTAATTTAGTTCTACCCATCCTGAATTATGCAAATTGGAAATACAAAGCAAACAATATATTTTACAGTTTATTTTCTTCATCAACTATTGATTGACTTTTGTTTTTAGGGGGAGGCTATCTTTGTAATAGACCAGTTTCATCAAGGTGGGGATAGGCTTTAAAACATATTTTCACAGGCCAATCATAACTTTAAAATTAAATACACCATCCATAGTGTTTGTTGTGCATGTATATGAAGCATGTAAAATATTTTTTCAGAAAAAAAATCATAATCACTATACATGTATATGAAAGCCTACATGTTACTTAGCTACTAACTAAACATTTTAAAATGTGGTGAACCAAGCAAGTTCAAAATATATGCAGACAGCCCCTTTGTGTTTGTGACATTCTTGCCATAAGAAATGAATTACCTGTGTTTTTGTAATGATGTTTTTTCCATTTCATCTCTTGTATTCTCTTTGGTTGAGCTATATCTTTAGTTGACCCATATTTGTTCCAACTGCATGGCAATGAAGTGCAGGCTTGATTGGTTATGCCTCTCTTCCATGCATCATCCACTTTAAACAAAAGTGCGGCAACATGATTGCAGGTTTGTTCCAATCTACAAAACATAAACAAATTAATATCATCCCCAGTATTTCCCTCCCCTGTCAATACACGGATGCAGATATTGAAATTTGTTGAAAACATAGGCAGGACATCAATTTACGTAATTTCAGTTTCACATAAATATTAATGAAATACAACACAAAGAATAAACATACCCTGCAAAACATGTGCAGTAGGCACCTTCTATGCGTCCTGTGTCCTGTTCAATGATCACATAAACTTGATGTGGAATTTGTCGAATCTTCTCCGATGGAACACACTCGGCCTTCAAGAAACAGTACTTCGAACTTGGCACTCTGAAGTAAAACATTTCCCTAACCCATCCAGATTTGTAGTAGCTGAAAGCTTTTCCTTCTTTATAATCCGACATAAGTCGTCTCCCCAAGTTCCTGTCACGGACATGTTGCAATATATATTCACCAATGTCATAGTACATCGTTGGCGGCCAGCAGTAAACTCCATCGATCTCGCCAACCCATTTCACTGAAGGAATTTTCAAGGGATCTGGAAGAGTTTCGCCATCGTGTGTCTGCAAAATTGAATTGTAGTCCTCTTTGTTTTGCTCATACACCTGTTCTGCGTCTGGCAAGACTGGAGTGTTCAATTCTTGAGCGGCGAACGCTCTTGCCACCAACTCCTCTTTTTTGCCGCTCAGCGATAGCCCGCGTTTCTTCAAAAATACCTTCAAATTAGCAACTGTCCATCGTCCAACGGACATGTTGCAATATATATTCACCAATGTCATAGTACATCGTTGGCGGCCAGCAGTAAACTCCATCGATCTCGCCAACCCATTTCACTGAAGGAATTTTCAAGGGATCTGGAAGAGTTTCGCCGTCGTGTGTCTGCAAAATTGAATTGTAGTCCTCTTTGTTTTGCTCATACACCTGTTCTGCGTCTGGCAAGACTGGAGTGTTCAATTCTTGAGCGGCGAACGCTCTTGCCACCAACTCCTCTTTTTGCCGCTCAGCGATAGCCCGCGTTTCTTCAAAAATACCTTCAAATTAGCAACTGTCCATCGTCTAAAAAGATCTAGACTCATCTCTGTATCCTCCATCTGAGCCATCTCACTCAGTTTAGTACGTTTTTCTATCATACAAATAAATAACACATCATTCAAACTAGTTGTCTGCGTCCTCTCGTCTTCAGCGTGGTCAAAACACACTTCCGGGTCAAATTTATCCCGATTGACCTCTGCGCGATCCCACAATTCATTGCGCGAACTGAGATTACGACTTCGCTTATTGTTGTCTGTTTGGCTCTCAGACCGCTTAACGGGGAAGACCTCTGCTCGTTCATGAGTCTTCACGCACACGCTCGCGTACGTCCACAGCACTGGTGACTGATGGGGAATTATAGAGTTAATTCGGCCCTCACACATGGCCTTATCATATCGTACTACCAAAACAGTACAATTTGGCCTTCTATGACTTGTGGCCTAGAATACACGTGGCACACTGTCAGTGCATAGAATTCACGTGGCACACTGCCAGTGGTAGATGCTTAGTGCCTACGTGGCACCAGGTTTACTTAACTCTCTTGATGTGGAAGGATGGACAGATTTGAATGTTAGGACTGTGCTACTGTACTGTGCTTTGAGCTCATGCCTCGGGTCTCGCAAAGATGGCAATAAAACTTCTCCTGCATAAGACATCCGACTGCTGCCTATTCTTCCCGACCTTTCGATCATCGTTTTGTAGGAATTCTCTTACAAATTGGCGTCCACGAACTCGTTTACACAGCTGCTCTGGTAAGTGCGTTTCTTTTTTTATCCTTGATAAAAAAGGAGGGAGAATGGCCTTACCAGACGCATGCTTGCTAAAAAAAGAATAATGCAATGGGAAATGTTTAAAGAGTAAAAAAAAAACAGTGTTATTGGTTGATTCTGGATGTTTGTTTCTGGTCGAGAGTAGGGATTTAGGTCCTGTACTAAGACCTAGAGTATTCGGATGCACAAGTTTAGACTAGAATGGCTACAGAGATGTGAGGCTCGATGCAGACTGTAGAGTCTACTGTTTAAGCAGCTAGTCGTCACAGGTATGAGAGGGACACATAATGTAGACTATTTTGAGTGTAAGCTTTGTTTAAGGTTGATTTTAGCGTCAAACATAAGGCACGTTGATGTAGCCACTGAAGCCGAGCTGTGGGCTACTGTGTGTATAGTTGTTTTATGTTACTTTAATCTTGAACTGAGTGCTGAATATTGAGCCGGTAATGGATTACATTGGCCGTGTAATTAATTACTTAGACGGTTGGAGGATAGTATAGTCACGGTCGAGTAGGACCGTGAATACAGACTTTATGTGGCCCTTGTATCGGAAATTGATGCAATGTTTACATGAAGTTTGTCGTTAAACTGCAGCTGGTGGTTTTGTCTGAACGTTGTTTAGAGGAAATCGGGCAGTTGTGGTGAATAACGGTTGGTGGGAGAGAGCCTAGGATAATTTTTCTCACAAGGGAGACCGTTGAAGTTGTTGTGCACAAAAAGAGAGAACGCTTCTGCAACGTATACAACCTACGTTTGTCTTTTGCGTTAACTTGAATTTAACCGTGAAAGTCCAGAATCAACTAATAAACATTGCGATAAATATCACGTTATTTTATTTAAAAAGGTGAAGTTGGCTATAGTTTTGGATGCAGCTAGAGATTTTTTATGTCCGTTGTTTGCGTTCCGTGTCATGTATCTCCGTGTTTTGTCTGTCTGTCCACCTGCTGCTTTATCTAATTGTTTTGCTTGTCTGCAAGGTCCGTGAAACAAAGTGTTCCTGATAACGTCTGCCTGGAGACAGATTGCTGAGTCAGCATTAAAAAAAAAAAAAAAAAAAATGGCAACATTGTTTACTAGAACTAGCTACTAAGCTACGGTACAGATTATGAGTCTCTGTAGGGTAAACAGTGTCGCATTTTGAATGACAATTCAATTGATGATTCACGCTAGTGATAATGAATTGAGATTGTGTTTTGTTTTTCGAAAGTTGATGCTGCTCTGATCTGTCTACAGGCCACGGGAACTGCGAAGGAGGACTGACTTCCGGTGTGACACCGATGTGTTTGTTTAGCTGCAACTTCGTGAGTACAACAACTGGGTTTTTAAAACACATAAGGTTAAAAACAATGAGAGAAAGGCGTATGATTTATGGCATTAGGCTAAAAATATTAAAGATTGTGCTTGACAGGCAATCAAAACAAATGATATTTGGCAACAGTGAAACAAAGTTAGGATCAAAATGTGTACAATTGAGAAGTAAAAATGTCTTGCTTTTGTTGTTGTTGTTGTTATGTTGTAAAATGTTGACAGATGTTATTCTGCTGTGATTTGTTTTAGAAAACTGAGCTTTAAACCTGATTTTCAAAGTACCAGGACCTAAAAAAAATAAAAATAAAAAAATGATATACTCTGTTTTTGTAGTTGGATTTGCGGTAAAGTGAAACTTAATTCTGTCTTTAAGGTTCTGATGTCTGTGTAGGGTTTGGGTGCACAAGAGCGATGAGACCTTCGTTGAGGTTTTAGAAATGAGATACACTTAGGCCACGTCAGCAGATCGGCTCTCGCTGGTTCTCTTAAAGATAGTTTAAAGCACTTGCTTATAATTTTTTACATATTTAGAGTCAGCCCCAAGGTTAGATGTGAGAAGTGGTCAAAACACTACCTTTGTGAGGGGAACGGTTAAGATTAGATTAGCTGGTATCCAAACTGGTTTGGAAAAAATGTATTGTTTTGACTAAGGCTGTATCGCAGGCTAAGTGTTTAATATGAAGATTCAACATTAGTCGGAATAATGTTTCCCAAGGTGATGTCGGATCCCCAAAAGGTGGCAGCGCCGAGACATAATGAATTCAAAACAATTCTTAATTGCAAACAACACTAATTTGAATATATAGGTCAAATAAAGAAGATAGGTCTAAACAAAACAAAGTTTAGTGTTTTGCTTGAAATGGTCTAAATTACTAATACACTTTTACATCTCGGTTTTGCTTGCAAGGTTTTTGGGGGTCCTGACAGATCATTGTGCGTATAATTTAATTTCCTTTAAAATACCAATTTATTTGAAACCTAGAATAGACGATTGACGTTAACATGATAACATAAACTGATCACTAATTGATATGAGAAGGTAAAACATGAACAGGAGATTCTCCTTTTTCTGAAGATTAGCCCTTTTTGATAGTGTACAGAGGATTTTTTTACATTCTTTATTATTATTATTATTACCTTTATTATTTACTCTTATTATTATTCTTATTATTTACTTGTGTTGCTTTCTTTCAAATTTTCTTGTTTTATTTATTTTTTGTTAGCATTTTTGAATTTTTTCTTATTTTGTAATGCTTTGCGCGATAGGACAACCTGATTTTTTTAAGTCTTTAATTTACTTTTACCTTGCCCCTTTTTGGTGGTTAGAGAGGGAAGCGGCTGGGCCTTTGTGCGATGCGTGAGCGCTGGTCCAAGTGCATGAAGGACAGTTTACAAAACCTGAGAGTCTGCCCTGCTCTCAAAACCAAAACACCTCCTCTGCTGCCGTCCCCCAACGCCCTAAAAAGCTGTCTGCAGGCGGACTAGTGCTGCAAATTTGTCTCAGGTCCGATGCTTCGCCCCTGTTCCACCTTTAGTTTACATTGTTTTGAATTTTTGCGTATAAATAGATGTTTATATATTTTTAATCAATTTTTTGTGTTTTGCCCATGGGCTAGGCCCCATGGGACTCCGTGCTACTGTAAATTCTCTTTATTTATTTTTTCTAATCTTCTTTTTGACTTTTTTAATGCTCAGATTGGTCAAACTATTTGAATCTCAATTGAACAGCTATAATTATCAAGATAAAGTAGATAATGAAATAAATAAATAAATGTAATTGAATAGTTTGATATTTACAGAGTGATAAATAACTAACAAACATAGACATTGTAGGGTACATAAAGTAAAAATTATTCAATGTTAACGAGGCGAGTTTAGGTGAAGCCAAGGCCCGTTATTGCTTTAATAGTATATTAATTCTAATACTTTCTTAAGTTATAGGCAAATTGTACTAAGATTCAATCCTACCTGATTTGCAGTAGGCCTTAGGAATTTATGTAAAATAAATACATTACTAAATAAATTAATGACAGAGAGATCTTGAATATTTAATCAGTGATATCCTTGCAGCTGATAAAATATTATCCCCTTAACTTTGAAAAGTAAATTCTAGAGGTTACCATTCTCGTGTGAAAATGTTTTGTTGATAGTAGTGATAGAGATTAATTTGCTTGCTTTCTGATTAGTGCCCGAAGTGTGTTATAGCTCCCCATGGTGACGAGTTGGCCGGTTTGACGGAGAGTTTGAGAGTGAAGATATGTACAGGGACCAGGTTATGAAGTGCTTTAAGGTGATGTGGTGAGAGGCAGAGGCCCGTGTGATCAGGTGTCGATGGATAATGGAGATCTCGGAGGCAGGAATGGTTACACGTGTTGAAAACGAGAGTCAGAGGTTTTGTGATATTGGCGAGGAGATTGAGGAGGGTTTTAGACCTATGTTGATTGGAGTCAATTAAACCGGAGTAGTAGGCGGATTTGGCAGAGGAGAGGTTGTCAGATGATTAATGATGTGATTATTGTATATTTCTTTGTATTTAGTGAGTCTAATTTTGTATAGTCGTTCTAGTTGTGTTCTAGGGACCTGGGTTAAGGCTTAACAATTCTCGTATTGTGTAAGTGTTGTCTCTGAACCTCACGAAATAGTGTGACTTTTATTCAAGTAAGTTGAGTGAGTTTTGTGCAGAAATTGATCGTGCAGTGTTTTTATTGTTGGTTTAGGTTTTAAGCAAAAGAAGAAGTCCTAAATTCTGATAAGCGGTTGGTACTGGTGTACTTTAATTTGGAGCATTGTAATAATGTAATCGTTTACACTTACACTGAAAAACCCTTTGATGCTGAAGTTGAAATATAGTGTCGTTTGCCAGGACTTGTCAGCGGAGGCTGAATCCAGATTTGAACTCATAGTGTGTTCTTAGATTTAGATCTGAGACTGTGGTTTTGCGTTGCGCGCAGTCCGATGAAGAGGTTTGCATGCAGCGTAGTAGAACGGTGTCTTCAAATCTGAAATTTGTGCTGGCAAACGTGTTTTGTTTCAAAAAATAGCAAAGGTGATAATCAGTGTAAATCCGGTATCTTAAGAGTCACTCAAAAAAGGTCACACTTATGACCTCAAAAGTATATTGCTCATTTTCCACACTTTCACGACTCTGGTGCACCGAGTCCGTGTAACTGTTGAAAAGAGGAGGGGCCAAGAAGGAGAGTCGATTTGATCTCTGTAGAAATAATTGTGACTCTTTTGATCTAGAAGGAACAAATTTTGTTTACTTACTTAAATTTACTTACTGTAAATTTTGAAAACAAAAGTTACAGTAAGTAGTTTAACTTCAAGTCTAAAACCCGATCATTAAACACAGGGAAGGCGTCAGAAATAACGTGACGTTGTGCAAATAAAACCCAGTTGTTGTAAACAATAGGAAGTGTAATGATATTATGGCTTCATACTAACCAAACTAATGCCATGATTGCATTTTAATGTTATATTTACTATAAGATCATAGGAGTGTGCCTATTTTTAGTAACCTGTATGTATTGAGTGTGTAACATGTTTTAATCCATATTCTTTCTAGTTGATAACGTTCATTTCCCACAGAGACAGGGAATTTGCAGAAGGGCCTGACTCAGGACAGGAGCTGAGGAGCAGAGAACAATACACATGACATGATAACATGTGGCCTTGTGCAGGCCGGAGTGTGCTTCTTTGTGGTTGCAGGAGGCAGCGTGGAAGAAGACAATGTCAGTTCGCTCTGATGTCCGGAGGCATCTGTATCCTTTGTGTATTTATTTTGTGTTTCCAAGCAAACGAAGGAAGCACTTATTATCCCATCATATATATTAACTTGCGATTGATAGTAATGATTGACATTTAGGTCATGATAATTGAACACAAATCTAACGAAAAGTCATATTTGGTCGGCAAGTTTGTAGAAATTGTACTGATGTGTGTGCTGTTTGCAAGTATAACATTATTTTCACAGGCGACCTGAGAGACGGGTTGGATCTGACAAAAAGGCAACCACATATCGGTTTGGGTTTGAATAATTGGTGATTAAGATTTATGTAAGCAGACATAATGTATCGAGGTATTTAATACAAATTTAGCAAGATAATTGGTTCTACATTTGCATTTAAAAGGTTTACATTGGTTTAGTGTCAAAGTGTGGTTGAGTTTAGCCAGAAGTAACTGTATGATATGATTTTGATGCAGGTGTTTGAAGGAGTTTGTGTTTGGAGAGGAACGACAGGTTCATCTTACACACCCCACTTTGCCCTTGCATTTATTTCATTTTGCATCATTTTCATTTGTACATTTATGAGTGTTTTCATTTATATTTGCTTTTAATTTTATATTTAGCTTTATTTACTTATTATTTACATTTATTATTTAAAATGTTTCTTCCTCTTTTATAGTTGATAAGTTTTTATACACTTTTAACTTCATAGGATGTGTTAAGGTTTTTTTATATATTCAGTTTTGTTATTCTAGTTTTTGTTATTTTATGCATTTAATATTTATTATTTTTTATATTTGTATATTGCCTTTTTATTGCCATAACACTGAGGTCCGACATCAGTGGCAAATACCAAGTTGAGCGTTAAGTCAGGATTTGTTCCCGCGGCTCATAACCACTGATGGTTCACATTTTGTTTCCATAAGCGCGACAAATGTACAGAGATTGATTAGGACTTAGTGGGAGGCCATTTTTTGTATGCCTATTTCTATATTTACCTAGTTTTTAACATTTCATTTTCATGTTTTTATATTTCTTATTTTTTCTATTTACTATTATTTTATTATCGTTTTTATTATTATTATTATTTTATTATTATTACTATTATTATTATTATTTTTGTTATTATTACTATTATTATTATTTTTATTTTTATTATCCTTATTTTATTCTTATTTTTTATTCATTTTTTGGTCCAGTCAGTTTTTAGCCTCTTGTGATTTTGCATTTATATTCTAATTCATAGTGCTTATCTTTCATGGCTTTATATATCTGAATTTGAATTCATAACTTTGCAGGTCCGGATTCACAACATACATGGAGCAGGTTTTAATACTTGGTTGTCTTGTGGGGAGGTCCTGTCATTTTATGTTTTGTGTTTTGCTCATTGCAGGTATGTTTGGTTCGGAGGAAGGTTTTAAGCTCTACTTCAGATGCCGATACGCCTGAAGTATACAAGGATGAATATGTTTGGTCTTATTGGGGTTCTTGCTTAGCATTTTTCAGTAAACATTACTTTTAATCTTGATTAAAATATGGGAAGCGGGTGAACTGTATTCTGTCTTAAGCTAGTTAAGATCGCAAATAATGAGGGTTACCATCCAGTTAGATTTGAATTTTATGGGAAATGTCATTGTGCATAAAAGTATGACTTAGCATGCTTCTCCTCGGACGCCGTTGACTCTACACGCCATTCTATTCCGACATGGAGGTTCGTAAGGACATCTTGATGGCTGTGGGTATATTAATCCCGATGGCTCATCCAAGATGGTCCAGTCATGTCCCTTATAGATCCGAGGCACCTGGAGGTGTTCGACGTCCTGAGTGTGAAGATTGTTCTTTTTTGCTTATGGGCATTTCTCTTAATAGGTGAATGTGGTTTTCCTGAGAATTGAAATACTTATTTTTTTTTAATGTTTTGTGGTGTTTGTATTTTCTTGTATGTACATTTTCGGACTTGGACCAATAATAATATAATTTGCAGGAGAAACTGAATTGGTGGCCATAATCTTTTACCGTCCCTGGATAATTGGCAATAGAGTCTGGGATCGGACGTTTGGTTATGGTGCCCCCTCTTATACGCCCTTAGTACTTGATGCATGTGTTTTTATTGGTAGCAGTATTTACCCCGATTGGGTGATTAAGTGAATCTAATGACCACATGCCTCAGTATTTTGGGGTCACTGAGAGGGGGGTCATTTTATTCCATCACAATGACCCGTGTACTGTTGAATTAAGTGTTGAATATTGTTATGAAATGTAGATTCTGTGTGTCCTTCCACATAGGAAGTTAATCTTGTTGAGAGTTTATTGGGACTTAGCTTTGATTGATCTTAACTTGATTCTAATTGGGTTTTATTTAAGGTTACATTTACTTTTAACTTGGGTGAAACTACTACGTGTTTCAAAAGGGTGGCGTGATGGGGAATTATAGAGTTAATTCGGCCCTCACACATGGCCTTATCATATCGTACTACCAAAACAGTACAATTTGGCCTTCTATGACTTGTGGCCTAGAATACACGTGGCACACTGTCAGTGCATAGAATTCACGTGGCACACTGCCAGTGGTAGATGCTTAGTGCCTACGTGGCACCAGGTTTACTTAACTCTCTTGATGTGGAAGGATGGACAGATTTGAATGTTAGGACTGTGCTACTGTACTGTGCTTTGAGCTCATGCCTCGGGTCTCGCAAAGATGGCAATAAAACTTCTCCTGCATAAGACATCCGACTGCTGCCTATTCTTCCCGACCTTTCGATCATCGTTTTGTAGGAATTCTCTTACAAAGACGTCACGTCATTGGAATACTTTTTAAAAATTGTTTTTGATGCTTTACAATTTTTTTACGAAGAAAAAAAGTCCATGTCCTAAAAATAGTAAATTTAAAGAAATATATTTGCCTTAGTCTGAAACTCCAGATGCCCTGCGGACCATTTTACAGGCTGCTCCTTTTACATTGTTGTCTATGGCGAAAAAGGCGGTTGAGCCGTAGGGTGCAATATCACGGCCTGCCACTATCACAACTCATTTCAGAGCAAACGGCCCCCCCACTGGGCGGGACCAGCGCAGCCATCTCTCCGCAGCACAGGCAGACTCCATCGGCGCACACCGAGATCCACCATCCCGCGACGCCAGAGTCCCAACGGCGGGAAGACGACTCCAGCCAGCGACACCATCCCAGACGTCCACCGCACGGAGAGTCGACTGGGGTTCCGTGGCGCCATGGTGGCGGGAAAACGATCCCTGTCGACGGGTCCTACTGCTCCACTGTGGCTGATGTCATCTGGACCAGGAAGATCCAGTCTTGGTCCAGTCCGGTCCTAAACGGATGTCACGGCACCAATGTGACGGATGTGGTTTTCACTCTGCGTTGTGTTTTAATAAAATCAAAAAGGCTCAGCTTAAATTTGGAGGAGGCAAAAAGGGCGCAACTCCATTTATTTAGGCAAATAAACAATCCCCTCGTGGTGGTAGCTCTCCTCCTGGTGGACGCAGCCGTCTCCTTCGACCTCCCGAGCCCGTCTGTCTGGCGCCAGGAACTTGGCCCAGATACCATGTGCGTCGCCAGCGAGGCCACAGCGACCCCTGGCGCACAGCGGTAGCACCACACACACCCAACAGCAGGGATTTACCATAGTCCATATTAACCCTGTTACACGTATAATTGGGCCTGCAATTTGATGTGACGTAATATAAAATCATATTTTTTCCCTCCCTGATTTCGGCAACTTATCAGACTTCCCAAAACAAAAAATGTAATGAGTGGAAACTAGTAAAACCTCAATAAAATTAAAAAATTAAAAAGTATAACAGACTTTGGCATTTGATTGTATATCAAAACATGTCTCACTTAAACCATATTTCCTCTTGACATTAAGCAGTAAATATATGATTCAAACTCAATTAAGCACTCGTGACTTGAGGGCATGCATCCTCAGCCCATCCAACGCTCAACCACAATAACGCAACTCGTCAATTCGCAGTTCCCCCTATTGTGTGAAAATTCCTCACGCCACCAAACCAAGCGATTCATCTTTTCTTTTTTCCCCAGGCCTATCTTCAACTGCACAGCTGAATCTAACAGACACTTTCCTGAACATGTCCTGCTGTGGATTTGCTTGAGGACACCCGGACAACAATGCGCTCACTCGTTTGTTTGGCTTACCTGTCAGTAGCCTCCCTGCTGAAAAAACCAGCATAGACCAGCAAGGAAATCATGCTGGTCTATGCTGGTTTGGTGCTGGTTAATGCTGGTCTAGCTGGTGGGCACCAGCTAGACCAGCATTCACCAGTAAGACCAGCATTAGCCAACAGAAACCAGCATCAGACCAGCAAAGAGATGTATAGACCCCCACAAAACCAGCATGGCCCCCCAAAAAATATTCACTAACTTACCTCATCTTTCAGTTAGACATTTTGCATGCTTAGTAATGTAAATTGTATCTATTTTTGGTGCCAACCTTTGAAATGTGTCTATTTACTTTTCCTCCAGATTACAAAAATATGAACTGTATGTGTCAGGGCAATTAAATTGGTGAAACCTCAGATTCTGTTCCATACTGTTAACTTCAGGGACATCTAAAGGTGTTGGACCAGTGATGGTGGATGACATGACTCAAATTAACATGTGCTTGTAAAAAAATAATAATAATAAAATGGAATAAATAAATAAAAAATAAAGTTTTATGTTGAAAAACAAGTTAAAATGCTATATAAGTGTGGCATTACCAATTTTATTGTTAAAAATAGGCTAGTAGATCTTATTAATTTAATATTCATTATTAGTATATAGCATCAGAACATCAGCAGATGGCGCTCGACCCCTTAAAATCCTATAAAAGCCCCTCCCCTTCGTTCATTCGTCCTCTGCTATTTTCCGTACTTCCGCCTTGGGCCCGCTGGGCTGGGAGCGCCCAGGGTGTGTGTACGTCTTCTGTCAGTGTCGCGGATGGTTGAGGGCTTCATAGCGCACCATCACATGGCGTCCAAAGCTCTGCTCGGTTGGCATTCCGGGGTCTGCTGGGGTGCGGTGTGAGCACTATCGAAGCACCGGGATGGCCGAGTAGCTCGTGCGGGCGTGCGACGGTCGAGGGGTTGGGTCATGCCCCTGCTGCTTGTGTTCTCCTGCTGCCTTGTTTTTTTATGTTGCTTTAGTGTCCGGTTTGTATGGACCTTTTCTTTTAACTGGAACCCAACTGTTAAATGGACTGAATGATTCCCGAGATCTTAAAAGAATGGAAATGTGAACGACAGATTTTAAAGGAAACAAATGTGATAAATAAACATCATGTATACTTTTGGAACATTTTCTGTCCTCTATCAATGAACGAACCTACGAGCCTTTTCTAGAGGTCCGGAGCCTTCTCTCCGGTGGCGTTGTCTTTAGTTTTATTTAATTTGAATCCTGCTAAAATATACCATCACCACTCGTCTTGCTACATAAGCTAATACAAACTATTACACAAATAAGTTACAATTCATAAATGTATTTCATATGTTAATTCACCCCCTATTATTTTTTAATGATAGTGTCTAAAGGAAGCGAAGTGCTTTTTAACAAATGCAGGAGTTGTACCTTGGAGTGCCACAAGGGGGCGCACCGGTAATATGAGTCAGGGCCAGGGGGACGTAACGGCAGAATAAACCCTGCAGTAGATGTTGTGATATGTTGTATATTGTGTTACCAGCAGAGGGCACTAGATCCTAACCTATGGAGACAGTGATCTATGTTAGCCAGGGAACACAGAAGAAGAACCACTTCCTGTAACTAAAAGATGTAACGTGCTAATCGTGCTGATTAAAAACCTTGAATTCATTTTGTTCACTAAACAATGACTCTTCATTATAAGATGAACAACACATGGTACCAGGAGTGAAATCCAACTCGTGCAGCATTTTTGTTCAAGATGGAGACTTTGAGGCCACCGGAGGGACTGAAGCTCGTGGGTAATGTGGACAGCAACTGGCGGTCTTTTAAGCAGCAGTTCGAGCTGTACCTTGCCGCTTTGGGATTGGAGTCAAAGTCCGACGCCAGGAAAATTGCTTTGCTACTCACGGTCGCTGGTCCCCAAGCAATAGAAGTTTTCAACACATTTGAATTTGAACAAGCTGACGACAAACAAAAATACGATAAAGTACTTGAAAGGTTTGATGCACATTGTTCACCGCAGAAAAATACTGTTTATGAAAGATACGTGTTTCGGTCGCGTGTGCAGCAACCTGAGGAGACTTTTGATAACTTTGTCACAGACTTGAAGCTGAAAGCACAGTCATGCGAGTTTGGAACTTTAAAAGACTCTATGATCCGTGATCAAGTCGTGTATGGCATTCACGATAGACGGACAAGGGAAAGGCTGCTGAGAGAAGCAAAGCTAACTTTAGAGGAGGCAGAGAGAATGTGCCATGCTACTGAGTTAGCCCAGCAGCACGCAAACAGTGTTGTTTTCGTCAACGAAGACGATAACGATATGATTTCGTTGACGCCCCTTTTTTTAATGACGATAACGTAACGATGACGAGCTAAAAATAGCTCTTTGGGGACTAAAACCTGACGAGACGTTTATGAGTTTACGTCAACGAGACGAGACGAGACTAAAATGGGAGAAAGTGGTTCGTCAGATCGTTCACAAACAGAGTTTATACGCGGAGCGGGAGAACACACCGGTAAACGTGACACAGAGCGGCGCCGCAGCTCTCATGATGCTGCCGGGCAGCGGCGCCTCTCTCTCTCTCTCTCTCTCTCTCTCTCTCTCTCTCTCCGTGGCGTGCAGTGCACTGCTAGCGTACATCCTCCACGGAGCGCATGTGACATCGATGTCACAGGGACATCAACCTCAGGACAGTTTTAAATACCGTAGCGTATGAACGCAGAAAGCATGTGGAGGCTACGTATGTGAAGACAGCGCTGTTGATCAGCGGACGAGGAGAGCGGGCGCTTGTGGGGAAAGTCCTGTTCACAAAGACACTTCTACTACTGCCTATTGTGGTGTAATCGGTTTGTCAAAAGCTATAAAGCCAATAGATAACTATTATTTATCCCAATTTCCAATAGTTATCTAAATTAATTATAACTTTTTATAATGAAACTGACGAAAACTTGACTAAAACCTTTTAAATTTTCGTCTGACTAAAACATGACTAAAACTATCACATTTAGAAATGACTAAAATGTGACTAAATCTATAAGCATTTTCGTCCAAAAGACTAAGACTAAAACTAAAACTAAAAGGGCTGCCAAAACAACACTGCACGCAAAGACATTTAATGAGTCAAATGTGACTGCCGCTCATGAAAGTGCAAAAGTGGCTGTTGTCAGAAACAAGACAAAAAGAAATATGACACAAAACAAAAACTCCGACAATGTGACATATTCCTGCAGACGATGTGGTAACAAACATGAGCCCAGGCAGTGCCCTGCTTATGGTAAAAAGTGTGCAAAATGCAATGGTAAAAATCACTTTGCAAAACAGTGTCTAGCAAAGGGCAAGTCCAAAGCAGTGCGGCTAGTTGAAGAAACTGACCTGAGTGAAACTTTCTTTGTGGGTATGGTGTTATGTGATAATGAAAATCCCAATAAGAAAGGAGTAAATGACACATACCAAGACAGTGAAGACACATGGATTGTGTCACTCCAAGTAAATGGAGCGTTAGTAGCACTAAGGATTGATACAGGGGCACAAGCAAACCTAATCAGCATGACAGACATCAGTGCAATGAAAGAAAAGCCCAAAATAATCAACAAAAAGGTGCTTCTCAAAGACTATAATGGAAAAGACATTGAAAGTAGAGGTCAGTGCAGACTCAAAGTGACAGTGAAAAACAAAGACTATCATGTACTGTTCACTATTGTACCTGATGGCCGTGAGTCACTGCTTAGTGGGGCCACTTCAAAGAAGCTGAATCTTGTGAAAAGAGTATACCACATCACCTTCTCACCAGGTATGCAACCAGTTGACTCCATCGTACAGCAGTATCAAGATGTGTTCAGAGGCTTGGGATGCCTACCCTACACATACAAATCCAACTGAAAGAGGATGCTACACCAGTGATTCACGCACCAAGGAGAGTTCCAGCACCACTTCGGGACCGCCTTAAAAGGAACTGGACAGGATGTGTCAAATGCAGGTCATAATAAAAGTGGAGGAGCCAACAGAGTGGGTGAACTCTATGGTATGTGTGGACAAAAAGAACAAAAGTAAAGAACTGAGAATATGCATGGATCCTGGTGACTTAAACAAAAACATTAAACGTGAGCATTACCAGATTCCAAAACGTGAAGAGATTGCAAGTGAGATGGCTGGAGCCCAATACTTCTCAAAGCTGGATGCGGCTCAGGGATTCTGGCAAATAAAGCTGGACGAGAAAAGCTCCAAGTACTGCACTTTCAACACTCCCTATGGCAGGTACAGGTTTTAAGAATGCCATTCGGAATAATCTCCGCATCTGAGATTTTTCATCGTGCTATGGACAATATGATGGAAGGACTTGAGGGTGTTCGCTGTTATGTAGATGATGTAGTCATCTGGGGCTCCACTCTACAAGAACACAATGAAAGACTGGCTAAAGTACTTCAAAGGGTACGTGAAAATGGACTGAAACTGAATCGTGTAAAATGCCAATTTGGTGTACAGGAAATAACGTTTCTTGGAGACAAGTTGTCCACTAGAGGCATTGAGCCAGATGAGAGTAAAATTAAAGCCATCCTCAGCATGCCTCGTCCTACAGATAAGAAAGGTGTACTCAGAATCATGGGTATGATCAACTTCATTGGAAAGTTTATACCCAATCTGTCAGTGAAAACGTCAGCCTTGAGAGAGCTACTTCATGATGCTACGGAGTTCAAGTGGACTAGCAGACATGAGCGCGAGTGGAACATCTTAAAAAACACTCTTACAACTGCACCTGCGCTAGCTTATTATGATCCAACTAAGAGACTCAAGATTTCGACAGATGCATCTAAAGATGGACTCGGCGCTGTCTTATTGCAAGCAGAAGGTGAAAACTGGAAGCCTGTCGCCTACGCTTCTAGGTCTATGACTAAAACTGAGACCAAATATGCTCAAATTGAGAAGGAATGCCTTGGGTTGGCTTATGGACTAGACATTTTTCATTGTTATGTTTATGGCCTTCCTACCTTCACAGTTGAGACAGATCACCGTCCGCTGGTGTCCATCATTAAAAAGAACTTAAATGAGATGTCGCCAAGGATTCAGCGTCTCATCATGAAACTACAGAGGTATGATTTTGATTTGATGTACACACCTGGCAAGCATTTAGTGTTAGCAGATGCACTATCACGAGCGCCAGAGATTGGTCACATGAGTTCTACTGAAAAGGAAGTAGAGGAACATGTAAACTTAATTGTGAATCCCTACCAGTGTCAGACTTAAAGTCAAAACAAATAAGTGACAAAACACTGAAAGACACAGAACTACAAGTAGTTATGACACACATTCAGAATGGTTGGCCAAAAGGGTCATGCCCAAAGTATTACCACATCAGATCAGAGCTCAGTGTAGCAAATGGACTGTTGCTGAGAGACAAAAGGATTGTGATTCCTCACAGTATGAGAACAGACATTCTGCAGAGGATACATGAGGGACACTTGGGAGTCGAAAAGTGCAAGAGACGTGCCAGAGACACAGTTTACTGGCCGGGCATTAATAAGGACATTGAAAACATGATTGGTAAATGTGAGACATGTCAAAAGTATCAAAGCAAGCAGGCAAGGGAACCTATGCTGATTCCAGATCTTCCTACTGCACCTTGGAAGAAAGTGGGGACAGACCTGTTCCATTGCAATGGCAAAGACTATCTGTTGGTGATTGATTACTTCTCCAACTACCCTGAAATCGCCTTGCTCACAAGCACAACTGCAGCCAATGTCATAACACACGTCAAATCCATTTTCGCCAGACATGGGATACCAGAGACTGTAGTTAGTGACAATGGTCCCTGTTACAACTGCAGAGAATGGCAGCAGTTCTCCATGCAGTATGGTTTTCATCATGTAACCTCCAGTCCTCAGCATGCACAAGCCAATGGGAAAGCGGAAAAAGGTGTGCATATCGTCAAGCAGCTTCTGAAAAAGGCCACAGACAGCAAATCAGATCCTTATCTTGCTCTTTTAAGTTACAGGACTGCTCCTCTTGAATGTGGTCAATCTCCGGCAGAACTCTTGATGAATCGCAAGTTACGCACAACCTTACCCTGCTACACAGAGACCAAACAGAACATGGTAATACAAACTAAACTGGACTATCAGAAAAGAAAACAAAAGCGCTATTATGACAAAGCAACCAAAACACTCTCACCACTAGCGAAAGATGATGTTGTGAGAATCCAAGATCAAAATGCATGGAGCAGAAAGGCAACTGTTCTCCAGGAAGTTGGACCAAGGTCGTATGAAGTGAGAACTGAGGATGGAAACGTTCTCAGGAGAAACCGTCGAAACCTTCTGAAAACTAAAGAACACTTCCAAGAGACTAGTTGTGATGATGCACAAAGTAAGGATGCTTTATCAACTCAAAACTCAACACCTGAACTAAGATCAACTGAACTGGGTCAAACAAATGATGACGCAATACCTGCTTTAAGAAGATCTGAACGTCACATTAAGAAGCCTGTCAGACTTGATTTGTAACTCTGTATTCTATAGATACGTTTATCTGTTATGGGTTTACAGCAAAGCATTTGGTTTTTTTTGTCTGTTGAAAATACAATTGCGCTACAAAAGCTAGTTGTTTTTTTTAATATGTACTAGCACTTGTAAAAAAAAAAAAAAACAACAACAAAAATGTTTATTGAAGTAACCAAAGTAAAAAAAAAAAAAGGATACTTCTTAAATCCTACTGTTAATGTTTATTACTTATTATAAGTATTATAATATATATAAAGTATTATAAGAAAGGAGGATGTTGTGATATGTTGTATATTGTGTTACCAGCAGAGGGCACTAGATCCTAACCTATGGAGACAGTGATCTATGTTAGCCAGGGAACACAGAAGAAGAACCACTTCCTGTAACTAAAAGATGTAACGTGCTAATCGTGCTGATTAAAAACCTTGAATTCATTTTGTTCACTAAACAATGACTCTTCATTATAAGATGAACAACACAGTAGAGTGCTGCGCAAAGCGAACTCGTCGTCTTCCTTGTTTCCTTAGGTTGGTTAAATGTCCTTTGAATGTCATATAAACCATACTGCTGTTGAGTTAAGACCTTTGTGAAACATGTGTGTAAAAGTGAATACTGAAGAAAGTCGACTCACTTTGTAAAATTAATTAGATTGTGAGCTCATGTAAAAGACGTTAAGCTAACGTTAGCGGCGCCACCATAGGGATGGTGCGCGTGCCCTTTTGAATTTAAGTTTTATGTTGGTTTATAGCAACTGTGTGCCAGTAGCCAATGTAATTGTTGTTCTGTACATTTGTAAAAGATGTTATTAGCACTCAGTGCAGTCATTGAGCCCTGTAGAAGTTAAGTTCAGGCTCAAGTGTGATTTCTAGGCCGCCGTTAGAGACGCCGCCATATTGAAGCGTAGTAGATGTGTTATGCTAATGGTTACTGCAGTAGACCAAATGGGATTTTTGTCTTTTGGTTTATTGAAAATGTGTAATTTGGACAATGTTGGATAATAAGCAAAGCAACATCAAATAACTTTATTGATTATTAGAAACTACAAAGAAGATGCTGTAAACTAAATTGTTGCATAAAATGTGAAGACTCTGCAGCAGAGCAATGCGCAAAGCGAACTCATCGTCTCTTGTTTCCTTATCAGGGTTTAACAATATCACCCCTCTCGGGCGCACGCCAGGCGCGGGAGAGGGAACATACACAATGGAAAAAGATGGTATCTTTGAAAATCATTCCCCTTTTAAGCTGTGCTCCAGGCTTTTAAGTGATGCTGGCCAACAAAGTTCTTTAAAAAAAAATGTTTATAATTTTTTCCTCTCGTTTTCCTTTTTCTGTATTTTAGGTAAAACATTATTGTTGTTAAGGAGACGACAAAGAAAATTAAGAACACACAAAGTTCAAGAAGCAACTAATAATTACTGCACCAATATCCTGGAAAACATAGTGGTGAGTAATGTACGAATTCTATCTCGCAACTTCTTAGTAGAATGGTAATTTCCCTTCTGAGCTGGCAACCTGGCTCCCCCATTGTCATAGCATTTGTGCAGTAGTTTATTTAGTGTAATTTATGTGTTTATTTGGTTGGGCAATTTTTGGTGCCAACCTTTTAAATTTTGTCTATTTACTTTTCCTCCAGATTACAAAAATATAAGCTGTATGTGTCAGGACAACTTCAGATGGTGAAACCTCAGGTTCTGGTCCATACTGTAGCCATTAACTTCAATGTCATCTAAAGGTGTTGGACCAGTGATGGTGTAGTAGAATTATGTGTGTTAGTTTTGATCACAAAAACATTAAGGCCTACTGTTCTTCGTATATTACAAAGACACAATTCTCACATTATTTCTGGTATATTTTTGTTAGATCAATCGGAGGAGAGATCTTTATCAGGAAAGATGTCTGAATTAGATTAAAAGTAACAACTGAGATTCCATGTTTGCAAAGAGAGGCTGTATGGAGTTGAGCGGTCCACAGATCCCAGAGCAGCATTTAACTCAACAAAAGCTCAAACACTCAAAGGTATGAACTCAAAGGTATGAACCTGAGGTTTCACTTGTCTGAAGCGGGGGTTACGAGTTAAATGTTCCGGTTTATCTTTGTATATTATTATTATTTATATATTTTTCCTTTGTTTGTGTGTGTTGTGTTTTTGTACTATTTTATATTATTTATTTTGTTTGTCTTTTTGCAGCATCAAGTGTATGATTGGGGGAGGGAAGGGAGGGAGGGGTGGGGGAGGGAGTTTTGTGTTTTGCACTTTATTGTGTATTGACTTTTGTGACGCCTTGACTGTTTTTGACCTTATGGTCATATTAATATAAAAGAAAATCTCAATAAAAATATAAATTACAAAAAAAAAACGGCACTTTTTCCCTTAATGTTGATGAAGCTTCTACACAGTGTATGGACAAAATTATGAATATATTAATTCGATACTATGACGAAGATACTAACAGAGCAACGACTATACATTTAGCAAGCAGGAAAGTAAATATAGCAACTGCTTCTGTTCTAAAGAATGAATTGGACGATGTCTTGCTGTCGTATGGGTTTTCGTGGAATCAAGTCATCAGCATTTTGATGGATAACTGTGCTGTGATGTGAGGCAAGAAGACCGGATTGGAAACCCTGGCACGGAAGGAAAATCCGTTTCTTCTCGACATATCCGGGGACACCGTGCATATGGTCTCCAATGCTGCGAAAGCCCTCATGAGTGCATTTGGTGCAGAAATTGAAGAGCTTGCTTCTGATCTCTTTTATGACATTGAAAAGTCACCGAAACAAAAAGAGATATTTGCGGAGTTTCAATCTCTTCTCCATCTTGCCCATAAGAACTTGATCCGACCGATTGGGAGCAGGTTCCTACAAATGCTGCAGGTGGCCAACAGACTTAGTGAGCTTCTGGATGCGCTTGTGGTTTTCTACTACCGCGTCGTGGATAAAAATGAAGAATACAAATACAGGTAATTAATTCATCCATCCATCCATTTTCTTCCGCTTTATCCGGGGCCAGGTCGCGGAGGCAGCAGTCTCAGCAGAGATGCCCAGACTTCCCAATCCACGCACACCTCCTCCAGCTGTTCTGGGGGACCCCGAGGCGACACCAGGCCAGCTCGGAGACATAGTCCCACCAGCGTGTCCTGGGCCTTCCACGAGGCCTCCTCCCAATAGGACATGCCTGGAACACCTCCCGAGGGAGGCGACCAGGAGGCATCCGGAACAGATGCCCTAGCCACCTCAGCTGGATCCTTTCGACGTGAAGGAGCAGCGACTCTACCCCGAGCTCCTCCCGGGTAACTGAGCTCCTCACCCGATCTCGGAGGGTGCGCCCAGCCACCCTGCGAAGGAAACTCATTTCGGCCGCTTGTATCCGCGATCTTGTCCTTTCGGTCATTACCCAGATCTCATGACCATAGGTGAGGGTGGGAACGTAGATCGATCAGTAAATCGAGAGCTTTGCCCCCTGACTCAGCTCCCTCTTCACCACAACAGTCCGATACAGCGACCGCATCACTGCTGACGCTGCACCGATTCGTCTATCGATCTCACGCTCCATTTGTCCCTCACTCGTGAACAAGACCCCGAGATACTTGAACTCCTCCACTTGAGGTAACGACTCCCCACCGACCTGAAGCGGGGAAGCCACCTTTTTCCGGTGGAGAACCATGGCCTCAGATTTGGAGGTGCTGATCCTCATCCCGGCCGCTTCACACTCGGCTGCAAACCGCCCCAGTGCGCGCTGGAGGTCCTGATTTGATGAAGCCAACAGAACAACATCATCTGCAAACAGCAGAGATGAGATCCTGAGGTTCCCAAACCGGACACCCTCCGGCCCCTGGCTGCGCCTAGAAATTCTGTCCATAAAGGTAATGAACAGAACCGGTGACATAGGGCAGCCCTGGCGGAGACCAACACGCACCGGAAACAAGTCTGACTTACTGCCGGCAATGCGAACCAAGCTCCTGCTGCGGTCATACAGGGAACGGACAGCCCTTAGCAGAGGGCCCCGGACCCCATACTCCCGGAGCACCCCCCACAGGGCACCACGAGGGACACGGTCGAACGCTTTCTCCAAATCCACAAAGCACATGTGGACTGGTTGGGCGAACTCCCACGAACCCTCGAGCACCCGATGTAGGGTATAGAGCTGGTCCAGTGTGCCACGACCGGGACGAAAACCGCATTGTTCCTCCTGAATCCGAGGTTCGACTATCGGCCGGATCCTCCTCTCCAGCACCCTGGAGTAGACCTTACCGGGGAGGCTGAGAAGTGTGATCCCTCTGTAATTGGAGCACACCCTCCGATCCCCCTTCTTAAAGAGAGGGACCACCACCCCGGTCTGCCAATCCAGAGGCACTGTCCCCAACCGCCACGCGATGTTGCAGAGACGTGTCAGCCAAGACAGCCCTACAACATCCAGAGACTTAAGGTACTCGGGACGAATCTCATCCAACCCCGGGGCCTTGCCACCGAGGAGCTTTCTAACCACCTCAGTGACTTCAGCCTGGGTGATGGACGAACCCCCCTCCCGAGTCCCCAGCCTCTGCCTCCTCATCGGAAGACGTGACAGCGGGATTGAGGAGATCCTCGAACTCCTTCCACCGCCCGACCACATCCCCAGTCGAGGTCAACAGCTCCCCGCCCGCACTGTAAACAGTGTTGGTGAAGCACTGCTTCCCCCTCCTGAGGCGCCGGATGGTTTGCCAGAATCTCTTCGAGGCCGACCGATAGTCCTCCTCCATGGCTCCTCCGAACTCCTCCCAGACCCGAGTTTTTGCCTCTGTGACTGCACGAGCTGCAGCACGCTTGGCCTGCCGGTACCTCTCAGCTGCCTCCGGAGTCCCACAAGCCAACAAGGCCAGGTAGGACTCCTTCTTCAGCTTGACGGCATCCCTTACTTCCGGGCGCCACCACCGGGTTCGGGGATTGCCGCCGCGACAGGCACCAGAGACCTTACGGCCACAACTGCGAGCAGCCGCATCAACAATGGAGGAGGAGAACATGGTCCACTCGGACTCCATGTCTCCAACCTCCCTCGGAATCTGGGTGAAGCTCTTCCGGAGGTGGGAGTTGAAGACCCTACTGACAGAGGGATCCACCAAATGTTCCCAACAGACCCTCACAACACGTTTGGGCCTGCCAGGTCTGACCGGCTTCCTCCCCCCCTGCCAGCGGATCCAGCTCACCACCAGGTGGTGATCGGTTGACAGCTCAGCCCCTCTCTTCACCCGAGTGTCCGAGACACGCGGCCGGAGATCAGATGACACAACTACAAAGTCGATCATCGACCTCCTGCCTAGGGTGTCCTGGTGCCACGTGCACTTATGGACACCCTTGTGCTCGAACATGGTGTTCGTTATGGACAAACTGTAACTAGCACAGAAGTCCAATAACAGAACACCACTCGGGTTCAGATCGGGGAGGCCGTTCTTCCCCATCACCCCCGTCCAGGTCTCACTGTCGTTACCCATGTGGGCGTTGAAGTCCCCCAGTAGAACAATGGAGTCCCCAGTCGGAGCACTATCTAGTACCCCTCCCAGGGACTCCAAGAAGGCCGGGTACTCTGCACCGATGTTGGGCCCGTAGGCCGAGACAACGGTGAGAGACCTGTCCCCAACCCGAAGGCGTAGGGACGCGACCCTCTCGTTCACCGGGGTGAACTCCAACACGTGGCGGCTGAGCTGGGGGCTATAAGCAAACCCACCCCAGCCCGCCGTCTCTCCCCGCGGGCAACTCCAGAAAAATGGAGAGTCCAGCCTCTCTCCAGGAGTTGGGATCCGGAACCCAGGCTATGCGTGGAGGTGAGCCCGACTATATCTAGCCGGTATCTCTCAACCTCCCCCACAAGCTCAGGCTCCTTCCCCCCCAGCGAAGTGACGTTCCATGTCCCGAACGCCAGAAGCTGCGCACGCGGACCAGGTCGTCGAGGCACCCGCCTTTGACTGCCACCTAGTCCTCTCTGCACCCGACCCCTACGGATCCCTCTGCGGTGGTGGGTCCACAGGAGGGCGGGCCCACGTCGTCCCTTCGGGCTGTGCCCGGCCGGGCCCCGTGGGCAGAGGCCCGACCACCAGACGCTCGCATTCGAGCCCCAACCCCAGGCCTGGCTCCAGGGTGGGGCCCCGGCTGCGCCATACTGGGCGACGTCACGGTCCTTGATTTTGTACTGTCCATAGAAGTCTTTGAACTGCATTTCGTCTGACCCGTCACCTAAGACCTGTTTGCCATGGGAGACCCTACCAGGGGCATGAAGCCCCAGACAACATAGCTCCTCGGATCATTCGGGCACTCAAACAACCCCACCACGTTAAGGTAGCAGTTCACGGGTTGTAATTCATTTATTATATAATTGTATTGTATTGTCCATTTTAATTGATTTTCATTAGCTTAAACCTCCTGGAACCATCACCTTAACGTGGTGGAGGGGTTTGAGCGCCCGAAGGATCCTGGGGGCTCTGTTGTCGGGGGCTTCGTGCCCCTGGTAGGGTCTCCCATGGCAAACAGGTTCTAGGTGACGGGTCAGACAAAGAGCGGTTCAGAAGCCCCTTATGAGAGACCAACAGGCCCAGTTAGAATCATGAGGCCGTCCTTCTGTGGACCCACCACCTGCAGGAGGAGCCATAGGGGCTGGTGCAATGTGATTTGGGCAGCTCCAACAGCTGCCCCCACGACCCGGCAACGGACAAGATGGAAGATGGATGGATGGATGGATAGCTTAAACAATAAAAAAACGACACGAGGTTTTGACATTTCATTTAGGGTTATTCCATTTTAGTCCAAAGGAAACATGCATAAAACTAAAATGTTTATGTATAATTAACATACGAGAGGAGGGAGGATAAAGCCTCTGGCCTGCCCAATATGCGCGTATGTTTCATGCCCGACACCGTTGAACCACATCAAGTCTTGCTGCGCGCTGTAGTTTGGGACAGGTGTGGGAATCGAGCTGTTTCTGTCTAGACGGCCCGCTCCAGCCGAAGATCACGCTATCTCACCAAAATACACTCCCTGATGGGGTCGAGTGTCCTCGGTGAAATAGTGTGTTACAAACTATAAGTGTCATAATATCATTTTGAGCATTTGTCCAAATGCGCGAATTGAAGACATCATACAGATGCCGAGGAAAGAGCGAGGGACAAAGAATAAGCACTGGGCACATGTTGCGCACCAGCTGGTCATCATTTTTGTGGAAAAAAATATATGGGCTATATTATTTTTATTTATAATGTAGTGAGTAAACGAAATTAGGCATTAAAGCATATATACTCTGTTTTTGCTTTGGACTAAAAACGGAAAAACTGTTTTAAAAACTCAGTTTTATGGATTTGATATTTCTATACTTTTATCCAAACAAACAAAAACATTTAATGCTTTGATTTTTTATTTGGTCTAAAGAATGAACAGACAGTTATGAGCCTGCATTTCACTATTTATCTTTTCAAAATGGGGATTAAAAGGTTAGGAATTTGTCATGTCAATTGAACACATGATGAAAAATAGACCAAATACATGAATTAACATGTAACAGTTTTTGTTAAACAGAAACATTGAAATTCTATTCACAGGCTATTGACAATTATCAAATGGGCAGATAATAACGTGTGTGTGTGTGTGTGTGTGTGTGTGTGTGTGTGGTGTGTGTGTGTGTGTGTGTGTGTGTCTGTGTGTCTGTGTGTCTGTGTGTGTGTGTGCGCGCGCGTGCGCTACAGAGAGCTTCTTAATCAGATCTTGGCCTAACGCTTGAGGAAAAGGCAAGAGTAGAAGTTTTGCAATATGAGCAGGCCATTGCATCCAGAACCCAGGCAAACCAGATCAGAAAGGCTCGAATTTCTGTGCTAGTTACAGAGTTTGAGAGAGTCACCATCATGATCAACTTATTCAGAGGTATCTTATAATATGAGTCAACTATGTAAAATTGTATTTAAGAGCGGTACATTCCTCTTTGCCTGTCTCATGAAATTGTTGATTTAGTAAGTGATAAAGAAATTTCAGTCTCATCTAAATTGCTGTACAATATTTTAATAAAGTATATTCTGATTTACAGCCTATACTAATAGGCTATATTTTGACACTGACTTTTCATTTTATTTTTCAGGCATCCTTCCAACCTTTCAAGGCTTCCTGAAAAGACTGCAACATGAGAAGCCTATGGTCCACATGTTGCATGTTGAAATGGTGGCCCTTGTGCGAGAGCTTCTCAGCAAGTTTCTAAAACCAGAGGCAATTCCACTGAGTGCCACGGAGCTCATTAATGTCAATGTGAACAGTACCGATTTGCAGCTTCCAAACAAAGGACTTTCTGTTGGACAGTTTTGTTATTCTTCCTTGAAAAGAGCTCGTCTGAATAAGAAAATATGGGTTGGCAACCTATACAAGTGCCTAAGGGATGGGTACATAAAATCAGCTGAGTTTCTACTAAAAAATCTACCTCTTAAAAACACTACCATTGCTTCACTCTCTGCTCTCACGCCAAGCCTTATTCAGTGTGACTCTGTTAGCAGAGCTTTTGTATCACTAGGTGAAGCATTACCTAATGTTGTTTCCCCAGACGAGATAGGCAAACTGGAGAGTGAAATAAGAGCCTACCAGATAGATGTACACTTGGTACCCCTTGCCCAGAGCTACGTTGAAGAGGACAGCAGGGTGGTTGTAGACTGGTGGAGCCACGTCGCATCTCTTAAAGGGGGGTATTATGTCAAATCGACTTTTTCAAGCTTTATATCATGTTATTATGTCATTCCCTCATTAAACACATGCCTGGAGTGTTGCCTTGGCTCATTCACATATTTTTGAGTAATCAGTAAAAACTTAGACGGCAGCCATTTTAGGTGTAGCTATGCCTCAGTCCTCCTAGGAACGCCCCCACCTCCTGGAGACGCCTCTGGACCTTTTGTCACCAGCCAAGCCACCAACCACTGCTCCTCAGCTCAGCAGAGCCCCCTCCCCACACAGTGTTGTTGTTTAAATTCCACAGCAGTGTGCTGAAGGGGGCGTGTCGGAAAGCTTCTTAAAGAGACAGAGGCCTATTTCAAGACATTCAGTACAGCCATTTTGAGAGAGCAATTTTATTCAAGGCAGTTATTTTAATTTACTGCATATACAGACCAACAGAAGGTTACGTCATCATTGTAGTATGCTATAGACTGGTGCTATGTGATTGAAAAAAGCATAATACCCCCTCTTTAAAAATCAAGACAGAGGTATAAGGTATCCTACTCTGATGAAGTTGGTTAAGGCTCTACTTTCTGTATTCACTGGCCCCCTGGTGGAGGGATCCTTCAACCTAATGGATGACATCATTGAGGCTGACAGATTCTCTATGAATGTGGAAACCTATGAGGGCCTTGCAGTTATTAAGTCAGCAATGAAAGCCAGGGAGTGGACTGCCTCTTCTATGATCATAGAACAGCCTCTTAGGCGGTCCTGTCTGTCCTCTTACCACAAATACCAGTTGCACTTACAGACGAAGAAAAGTAAAAAAGCATTAAAGCAAAAACAGGTGAGTGAGGCAGCTTTGCTGCGGTCAACAGAGATGACAAACAAACAAGTGGTTCAAAGGGCAAAGAAACCCTCTAAAGGCTGCAGCCCCTCTGCATCAGCTGCCTCCTCCTCTGGACCAGCCAGACAACTCTCCTCTGCACCAGCTGCCTCCTCCTCTGGACCGGCCAGACAACTGTCCTCTGCACCAGCTGCCTCCTCCTCTGGACCGGCCAGGCAACTCTCCTCTGCACCAGCTGCCTCCTCCTCTGGACCAGCCAGACAACTCTCCTCTGCACCAGCCTTAATGGAAGCTCATGTAACAGGGTTAATATGGACTATGTTAAATCCCTGCTGTTGGGTGCGTGTGATGCTACCGCTGCGCCGCCAGGGGTCGCTGTGGCCTCGCTGGCGACGCACATGGTCTCTGGCCGAAGTTCCTGGCGCGAGCCAGAGGAGCTGAGGATGTCAGCTAGGACGGCTGTGTATGGGGAGAGAGGAGCTGCCACCACGAGGCACAGGGATTGGGACATTTGAATTGCCTCTTTATTTTATTGTTAATAAATGGAGTTGTGGGCCTTTTGCCGCCTCCGAATTTAATTTGTTTTGCAAGTTCTTTTTTGTTGTTGGTTAATTTAAGTTAGACACAACGCAGAGTAAGGTGATAACCACATCCGTCACACTCACAATTATGCTAATTTGGGCCTGGCTACTCATAGTTTCACACTTTATTTTTTATTTGAATATTTGAACAGAAAATGTACGTATCATGCAGTTTTTTGAAGATACATGTTGCTATTACTGACTATGGACCAGCATATTCGCTGCTTTTTCAGTAACGGAGTAATCTAATTCATTACTCTCCCCGTCGTTACAACGCCGTTATCGTTACTGGGTAAACAAAGTGGCACGTTACAATTAGACTGAATGAGCGCCGCGGTGTCGGCTCACGCAGCAGGAGCAGCGGAGAGGGTGGGCGGAGTCTCACAGAGTCTGTGCAGAGTGTTCGTGCTCTCTCCTCCAAAAACTACGTGTGTCCCAGACCCGCGGCTCGTCATCACCACAGCGCGGTGCGGACGCGGGGGAGAATCGATCAGTAGTGTTGGAACTTATTTTTACCCAAAGACGCGTCTCTCCCTCTCTCAGCGCCTTCTTCCTCTCTCCCCGCTCTCCACTCCAGAGCTAACTTTCTGTTAAGGCATTTAACCTTATATTTGCTGATGACTGTTTTCCGTTTTGCCTGATGAATGTATGGAGAGACTTGCACAATGCCTATGCGTAAAGTCTGCCCTGATCGTTGGCACGTTTCTTTTACTCCTGTTCCTCCTCATTCTCTGTGAATACGGCCGTATTCCTACATTAATAAAACAGCGACGCAAACACTGGTCAATAACATTCAGTCACAGAGGCTTCCCCCCGCTCTACCCCCCATTCAGTTGATATAAAGCAATTTTTTCTTAAACAGTAACGCAAATAGTTACTTTCCCTGGTAACGAGTTACTTTCATTATAGAGTAATTCAGTTACTAACTCAGTTACTTTTCGGAACAAGTAGTGAGTAACTATAACTAATTACTTTTTAAAAGTAACGTTCCCAACACTGCATTTCATGTCATTTTAATATAGTGTTATATTAAATTAATTTTCATAATATAAATCTGATTTTTTTTGAAAATGTGCATGCGTATGTAAAAAAAAAAAGGGATTACAACAAGTCTACTCCAATTCTCTGCTCAGACAATTGACTCCCATGCAAGTGGCATTTTCCTGGTTTCATCCACTGCTCGGGGGGGGGGGTCTCCACGTCTTCGCTCCACTCTCTCTACTGTGACAGAAACGACGTCCCAGCCGCTCCTGCAGCTCAATGTTTACGTTAGCCACATTCGTAAAGGCCAATTTATACTTCAGCGTCAGCTCCGCGTTTACGTGCTGAACGCACGTGGGAGCCAATCAGGGAGTTCGCGACAGCTGCACCTGCCGCACAAGGTGACTCCGCGGCCAGTGGTGCAGAACGCAAGTGGTTGATCCTTTCGCAAACAAGGAAACACACAACAAATTCCTTCAGTCTCCCTCTTTGAAGTTATTTTTCATGAATATAGTGTTCCTATGATTTAGTGCTTTTGTGTTTTCACTTTTTATTTTATTTAAAAAAAATGTTTAAAATAAACATAATAACGTGAAGGCAGAGGAGCTACGTGGAGGTTCGAACGATTCTGGCTTGCGTGAAGCAGACGGGGCTGCGGTGGGCGGGACCGGCCGCTCGACTATAAAGCCTTTAGGCCTTTCAAGTGCGTTTTGTTTGTTTTGCGATGGCTGAACGTGGGAAAAGCGCAGTGACGACGTTTACATCGCAGGGAAAACGTAGAAAACGCAACTGGAGCGTCTGAGTCACGCTCTCTCTTGTGGCCATCAAATTGCTCAACGGTGTGACCAAGTATTCTCATGCCTGAGGATTTCAGCATGATTCTACCGCTGCTTTCCCTTATCCGCAAGATGAAACCAAGGTAATCTATTCAATTGTATCAGGCCTAGTTTTAAACCGTTCAAAAGTAATGGACTCCTTTATTCAAATATTTAATACAGCCATTCAATTCAATTCAACTGTATTACGGACTCAAAGTCCAAAGACCATTGATGAGATATTACATTATTCTAATTGTTCACTTTTCCCGACATAGGCAACACCAAAAAATAAAACAACTACAAGCAAATAGTGATAATAATAGTTGTCAGCAGTAGAGAGGTCACAAAATAGAATACTTTTAACCCAATTTAAAAATGTTGTGGAGTATAAAGTACAGATACAGGCTCTAAGTAACATGTGCCCACCTTTGCAAAACTACCTGCAATAATCTCTGTACCAGTGTCACTTATTGACCGCCTGCACTAGGACCGTAAACTTTGCACCTAGATATTCTAGTTTTTTATAGTCTGTTCTAACCTTTTATTCTATTTTTATTTATGCTTATTTCATGATTGTTATAACTCCACCGTTTTAAGATTTTTGTTTTTACTTATTGTACATAAGATACCTCTTTGTATTATTTAACTGTCTGCACATTTCCTGTCTATTTTGCACACCCTGAGTGATCTTACTGAATGCCAAATGTAACAAGTGAATTTCTCCGTTGTGAGATCAATAAAGGATTATCTTGTCTAATCGTATCTAATGTAATGACGTAGAAGTAAAAAAGTATTCATCATAAAATTTGCTTAAGTAAAGTAAAAGTACCTATAATTTATGCATTTTACTTGCACTCGTGCTTTTGACTTGGTTACTCTCCACCACTGGTTGTCAGTGTCTAGTTGCAGAGCTGGGGAACACTGATGCCCATATTTATGTAAAGTTTTTGGATTGAGTGCATCTATTGGAATAACATTAATGTGTCTGCCTTAACAATACTTGTACATTCTTGTAATCTTGTTTTTGCAGCTATAAGATGAAACATGCCTATCGATGCTTGTTTCTCTTACCTTTTGTGCTGTGCGTCGTCTACTTCACTGTTCCATCCTTAAGGTAACTCAAACCGCTTACAATATATGAAAGTATTCTTACTGAAATCTTAAAAATGACGGTCTAACACATGATGGTATTTTCTGTTACTAGGTATTTAACAAATTTATATCCAATGGAGAAATGTGCCTTGGAGAGTGCAAAGATGCTCAATCTGGACAACAGTGTGGATGCCTCCCTCGAACTGCAGTAAGTGAGACCACTGCAACACATTTTCATTCCCGAGATTCCTTCTTAATATAATCACCAGATCCAACAGCTGCTTCACTCTTTGGCTAGTAACAGCTTACGAAAATAAATAGCATTCGTATCTAGTAGATGGAGAAGTAAAGTTTAGGGTATCAAGTTTCCCTTTTGTGAGGTTATGCATGTGATTTGAGGTTCTAACTTATGCTATTATTTGATTGGTCCATTCATTTGAGGTTCAATTTCTATAGAAACAGAATCTGCATACTCTCTATAGAATAAGCATTTAATATTGGTTTCCTTCTTTTAGTGAAGCAACTCGTTCTGAATTTTAACCATTTGCACCACTCATTTCCATATTCTACCACAGTGGTTTTCAACTAGTCTGGCAACCCACCAGTTTCCAAACACTGTTCTGCAAAACAAAAGCTGTTTTTCTACTATATTACAACTTCGATCAAGACGCACTAAAGGTCCTATACCTTTTTTTCCTATAGTGCCAAGAAATGATTTTTTCCCCTCTGTATATTGTAAAAGCAAACATTTGTGAGGAAAAAAAACACGTTGTGCGCTGGGTGTCTAAATATAATCTAACTATATCTCTTCGAAGAAAAGAGTACTAGAGAAGAGAATACTGCAATACAATTATTATTGTGCTATTTCACTATACCAGCCATTCTCAAAGTCCAGCCCCCCTTCACTTCGGAGTGTTAATGTGTGCGTGAGTGATTTGTGGTGGTTAAAGAGTAGGTGCTGACACAGAGTTCCAGGCTTTACGGGCGAATTAGTACAGCACTTATTTACTTTACTGAACTAACCCAAGAAAGCTGTCTTCCCTCAGCAGCACTCATCCCTCTCTGAATATAAATATCAATAAAGCGAAGTTAGGCTTATCTGATATTAAACAAATAAGTATCTGTTTCAGATCCAGGGCTGATGTTCAGACTTGCACCAAATGGAAAGCTCCGATCATTTGGGACGGGATGTTCGACGCAAACCTCTATGATGAGGCTCATCAAAGGGAAAAGTCTTCTGTGGCTTTGACAGTTTTTGCGGTTGGCAGGTGAGGTATTATATGATCTATACTGGGTCAGTGGTTCCCAGACTTTTTGAAGCCGTGCAGTCTGTCTTTTTCACTGTTTTCGTCTTTTAAACTTGCACTCAAAATATTAGCAACATAACAATTCTAAAAGAAAATAAGAGAAAAGAATTGGCTCCAAATACAAAGAATTTCTTGCGGCTTTTTCTCACCGTTTGAAACGATTCTCTTGCAGGTACCTTGCCGCGTACCTCGCGACCTTCCTCAACTCTTCCGAACAGCATTTCATGTTGGGACTCCCCGTCACCTATTACATCTTCACGGACATGCCCGAAAACATCCCGGCCATTTCACTCGGTCCCCAACGCATTATAAAATCAATCAAAGTGGACCGCCATTCCCGCTGGCAGGACATTTCCATGATGCGGATGAAATCGATCTCTGACATTATAGAAAACGAAATCCGACATCATTTCACTCACGTTTTCTGCTTCGACGTGGATCAAGAATTTGTCGGAAGATTCGGGTCTGAAGCGCTGGGCAATTCTGTTGCGCTCCTACACACATATTACTACAGTTTACCTAAACACATGTACACTTATGACCAAAACCCTCTATCAAACGCTTATATGGAGACAGGGGATTTCTACTATCACGCTGCTGTGTTTGGAGGTACATGGAAAAGCGTTAAGGCTATTTGTGACGCATGCCACCAGAGCATCATGGAGGACAAGAAGAAGGGCGTAGAAGCGTTATGGCATGATGAAAGCCATCTTAATAAATACTTTTGGCTCCACAAACCAAGTCGGCTACTTTCTCCTGAATACTGCTTTGATGCTAGGATTGGATACATACGTGATATAAGAGTGAAAAGGCTACTATGGGCCCCAAAAACTATGAACACCTCAGAACATGATCGTAAAAGTCATGGGAGTATTTTGCACTGTAGGCATGGACATTAAGTAACTACTTTTTGTCACTGTAAACTTATGTGAGGCTTAATGTATGTTTTTTTTTTTTAAATCTGTCTTTAAATTAACCAGGAGAGTTTTGCTCACGGAAGGGACCATTTTGTACATGTTTTTAGTTTTATGTTTTGTTTCTCTCAGGCTTGTACAATGAATTTCTCTGAGGCTTATACAGGAAGTGGCTCCAAAGCAGACCCAGAATCAGCAATATGTTTAAGGCGGTTTAATTGAGTCCAAAGCAGAGATACAAATTCACAAACGCAAGGTCCAAACACAGAACAACGCACTGGGAATGGAGGCTCACAAGAGTAGAGAGTCTGGTAAACAAAAAGGAATGCAGGTGGAACTTGACTGGCCTGCCAAACCTGTGAACAGAAAAGAGGCCGTTTCTCAATCTGTGTACTTGTGTGGACTTGTGGACTCGCGAAACGGCCCAAGTCCTGTTCCAATTCAAAGTTCGCTTCTCAGCAAGTCCGCTGGAAATCCCCGGATGAGAACTTGCTACGCCCGTTTTACCGAGGATGCATCAGAGGAGACTTGTGCGTTCTCCGCCAGCTATATTTCCCACAATCCGTTTCGCTTTGAGCACGTGGATCACCGCGAGCCTCCGCCTGCCTCCTCCGCGCGCACCGAGCCGCGCTCCAGCTGAACAACAGCTGATCGTGCGCATGTAAATAAATGCGGAGATGTGACCGGTTTAAGAGTCTTTAGAAGTGTCTCCCTGCTCAAGATGGTTTTCTGAGCAGAAGTGTTAAAACAACTTGGTCATGCTTTCATTTTCTCATAATGATCAGCAATATTAAGTCGTATCGTCATGAACAGGTTATTGAGGACTAATGCATTTTATGTTTACATTGTATTATTAAGGGGCACTGCAGACAAATCTTTATGTTTCATATTTTAAAGTTTAAATTGTTTGTTCGGTTTTTTTCAGAATAATTTGCAACCCCCAAACAAATTAATAAATAATATTTGACCTATTTTTTTTAAATTGTTTCAGTTTGCACATCAGATATGTTTAATTACTTTACACATAATGCCTTATCTATGTAGGCTATAATTGTATAAATAATGTGAAATTGACTAAAATGTAAAATGTTTTTTTTTTACAGCAAAAGTTTGTAATTGATGTATTTAAAAACATCTTTCCACTTCCTGCAGTGTCACACCCTTTTAATTTCATATGAGGTTGTTTAATGTTATAAAAGCTCACAGCCCCATGTTCATGAGCTACTTCCTGTGATGTCATCGAGTTCACTCGTTCCAAACGCTGAAATAGCCGAGTCCACACTTGTGAACTCCTCAAGTCCGTTCTCCGAGTCTACACCCGCAAGTCCGTACCCCGGAGTTCACAAGTACAGAGTACGCATACTGGGGATTGAGAAACGACCAGAGTGTCTGGAGGGAAACCCAAGACAGCAGGAAGTAAATGTAAATGAATTAGCGATTTCAAAATAAAAGGACATAGTGTAGTAAAAGTATTGACAAAGATTTAAAAAATGCAGCTATTTCTTATTTATACACCATCAAAAAGTAAAACAAATATTTTTAAAGGTGAAAAAAAACGGGGGGGGGGGGAACACCTAATATTTGTGGGTACTTGACCAAGTTTTTTTTTTTTTAACGTAAGTAAATCTTCAAAATGTTATCCAAGTAAATGCACTTGAGTAAATTTAACAGTTTACTCCCACCGCTGCATAACAATGACTCTACCTGATTTTATTTATATTTGTGGAATTAGTTTTGTCAATCAATATGTTTACAATATACTGATTTGTAAAAAAAAAATACTGTGTATCTAATTATAAAGCATTTGTGTCAATTTCATGAATTTACAGTAGGGCAGGGCGATATGGCCTAAAATCTATATCACGATATAAAAAGAAATATCACGATAACGATGTATTTGACGATATTATTGACAATGGACAAATTACTTCAAAATCCCAGCCTTACGTCTATTGGGAAGATTAATTCAGTGATATTTCATTCTTTTTTTTTTAACGGCATACTACTTTCCTCGCGAATATGATCTACTCAAGCGGTTTACATCCTTCATTTCATTTAACTTCATAAGCACCTGTCCCCATGTTCTAGAGTCAGTGTTTATGCTGCTGATGGAGCTGAGCGTAACATGAATTATATCGTATCCACGACGATATAAAAAATTACAACGATATAAAAAAATTATATCGCAATAACGATATGCGATACGATATGGCCCACCCCTAATTTACAGGAGAGTTTCCATCTGTGACAGTGACCCTGAAATGTGACATGCAAGTTGTGAAACATGCTTATAAACTCATCCCTGTGAAGAATTTGGAAGTGAGGAATGTGTTAGAAAAGTTAGGAATGAGTTTGGACACAGCTATTCATTTTATGCGCTCCAGCTTTCTTTGTGAGCAAAAATCTGGTATAGGCCCTAAAGCTTTTCAATATTTTATGTGAAATATATAGATAAAAGATGATGAAACTTATCTCATCTAAATAAAAAAGACACATCAGCACTCGTGGTCCTAAAAATGTCAAACCAAACATACAAAGTAGCCACGTTTTTACATATTAAATGGATTGTACACATTACTTTATTAAATTGTTCTTAGTAGAAATGTATACAAAAAGTCCCTAAATTGCCACTAGCCATTGTGTGTAACGCAGATTTTAAGTCCTCAGTTCCAACGCCTTCGTTTGTTGCACTTTGACCTGCACAGATACATTTGCATGATGCAGTTTGCATACTTTATTTGCATACTTTATTTGCCATGTTGGCTGCCCCTGCCAGGTATGCTTTTTTGATTTCTCAGGTAAATATATGCAAACAAATGACCTCCAAATACTCCAGACATCTTTGGTGTTACCTTTTGTATTTGTACATACATGTTGTCTTAAATTATGTTATTGTTATTATGGTGTGCTCAAAGTCCTGTGTTTTCTTGAAGAAATGTGTCCTGTCTGAAATGTTTTGGAATGATATTAAATACAAATTGTCACGGACATTGAACTCACCTACACCCTTGTCTTTTTAAACCAGGTCATAACCACATCCAAAGTAATCGGTCTTTCAGTGACTAAACCAGAGTTAAAAGGAAAAAAAGTGTCATAAAGTGAGTAGGTGAAACCGAAACACAAAGAAAAAGCCTGTGTGCCATTAATCTAACTCGCACCTGCATGGACTGAGAACCAATATCAAGTTTATCGTTTGTATATTTTATTGTCCCTGTAGGGAAATTTGTCCTCTGCATTTGACCCATCCTGTGGAGCCAGGCTGATGGTCAGAATCACCTGGCTGGAGGATTCACCTAATATACATGTTTTTAGTGCTCAATCATGCTTGATAATTAAGTCATTTTCATACTTGATTTAGCGTGGTATACAATTTAGTAACTTTTATTTTTTATTTATTGGTTTATTTGGTCGGGACAGTGCATGTTAATGAACATACATGGGTCTCATGCATGTAAACAAGCCACACCGGATTGTAGCCTTGGGCTAATTTCCATCCGTCGTCCCCCATGCGCACTCTCAAACACACTCTCATTCATCCTGGCCTATTGTACATGTTTTTAGTGGTAGGGGAAACCGGAGTACCCGGAGATAACCTACGCAGACACGGGGAGAACATGCAAACTCCACACAGAAAGGCCCCGTCCAGGTGGGAATCGAACCCAGGACCTTCTAGTTGTGAAGCACAAGCGCTAACCGCTGTGCTACCGCTGATTCATCCATGATATTTACATGACAGAAAAATCAACAACGTTGAAAACACTAGTAAAAGAAAATAAAAGGTTCATGACAGTTGCTGAACTGCTGTGTGCAGAGGTCTTTATCATTGGTGCAGCCACAGTTTTTCTGTTGAAATGAAATGTCTCGTCACACGAACATGTAGCAGGTATTGGCCGGTGACAGTTTATAATATTTAAGTGGGGAAGGATTGGAGAGTGTGCTGAAAATAAATGAAAACAGAGACGGAGACAAAGTCGTCCAGGCTCTCTGCTTGCCAACTCATTTACTTGTATTTTTTACAAGAAATACAATATTCACTTCACTACAATTATATTCATCTCAATTTGGTATACAGGAATCCAAAAATAAAGTTGAGTACAAATCCTCCAAAATTAGCTTTTTACTAGATTACACACATAAATGTCAACTTGACATTGTCGTAGCTTTAGCACTGAGACTTCACTTTTCTTCTTTTACATTTCAGCATAACAAAATAAAGTTTCAAATATTTAATAGTGACTAAAGAGAAAACCAAAATGACGGTGAGCCCATTTCTAAAGGTATGTAGGCTAACGGCTAGCGCGCGAATGTTAGCATAAAACTAATGACTTTTAACAAAAATAAAACTAGTCTAACATCGACTTACACGCAATACAGCATGAGCTATGTTTAACAGGCTTCATATGAGCCAACAGTTATGCTTTGTGTGACAGTACAAACCTGAAAATAAATGAAGACGGAGACAAAATCAGTGTTGCGTCCAGGCTCTCTGCTTGCCAACTGACGAGGAGCAGGAGTGAACGCTCTAAAACCGTCTCCCAACCAGCGCTGCGCTCTAGCGGTAGGCGTCGGTACTACCTTCATTTTTCAAATACCAAAACTTACTCTAATATAAATTATTATAATCAAAATAAAACTATGTGACCACACATAGTGGGCGTCACAAACACACTTCCTATTATGCAAGGCAGTTAATGGCAATTTGGATCACATGATAATGTTTCTCAATGGTTTCGTGTAATTTACAGACTATTAGGCTTAAAACTCCAGCAAAGACCAATATTTTCTTTCATGCAAATTTTTGTCCAACCCCCGGACAAAAGGACGCTTCAGAGTGAGTCTGCCAGCTTACTGGAAATCATCAGATTCAATCAGAATATATTCTAGAAAAATCATTTCTGTGCACCCTGATAGCCTAGTTGGAAGTGTTGTTGTGGAGACAGAGGTTGTGGGAGGAGTTGAGGTTGAGATATCCCATCTCTCCAGATCTGGCCAAACTAGAGCACTGGGACCAGGTCTCGACACTGTTCCGTGAACTGCAGGTCTGAGAGGCAACATCCGGCTGCAGCGAACTAAAAGAAGTGTTCAATTTAGTGGAGAAAAGAATAACAACTAAAGGTAAATATATGTAGATTAGATTCATAGAATAAATCAATTTCATTTTGAATTTGTATGGTGTCTAAGGTAGCACATCACAAAGTCGTAAAAGAAGAATCTGTGCACACAAGGTAAATTATAGTTACTTTCGTAACTGCAGTTCTTCGAGTGTGGGCGTGCCCACCTACGGGCTTCGCTATGGGTAATCTCTCCTGGCGCAGCCAGGGCACTGAGACAGATAAAAAGACTAGCCGCGCCAATCCAGCCTAAGGCATGGCACATGCCCGCGAAACCTATGGCCTATAAAAGGCCCATGGCCCCAACATACTCCCTTCTTCGAACCAGCTCACAGAGGGAGGCGGTCCAGCTGGGCCTGCCGGTAGGTGGCACGCCCACACTCGAAGAATTGCAGTTACGAAAGTAACTATAATTTCTTCTTCGTGTGGGCTAAGCCGTAGGCCGAAGGCCGTAGGGAAAAATGTACTCCCAGCTGGACAGGCTCACAAGATTGGCGCGGGAAGAAAAGAGCAAAGCAGCGCGTACTCCAGGTTAGAGGATGACAATTTGTCGGGATTCCCGTGGGTCACGGGATTCCCACGGGAATCCCACAGGATGGGAGTGAATTTCACTATTGATCCCGTGATTTGGACGGACCGGGGAAAAAAACACCGGGAGTGGGCGGGAGTATATCGCATCAAAGCGGTAGAAAGTGGCAGATAATGCAGCGACATGCTGCTGTTATTTCATGAGACACAAAACACGGAGAGAAATGATTACATATACAAATGAGCGCCAACTTTCTTCCCTTTCCTCCTGCCCATGCCGCAGCAGTGCACCCTCCCCTTGTCGGCCCAAACACGCCGCGCTCTCTCTCCCCCTCTCTCTACCTCGCACGCGGCTGCGTGTGTGGCTGGAGCCGCTGTCAGCGCGGACAGAGGGAGATGTGTTGGTGCTGAACACAGTGGCATTAGGCGAACGCTAAAGTAAAAAAGTAAACTTCACAGCCACTAGTTTTCGTGTGTGATAAAAGCTGTGTGCGATACGACAACAGGGTCTTTGGCTGGGGATCTTAAAGGGACAGCGATCTTAAAGGGGAGGTGTCATGTTCCACTGGCCCTGTGAAATAAAACTGAAACTGCCTGAACGACTTTATTTAAATAGTGCTGGTGGTTAGACTAATAATGTAGCCCTGGTTATTTCAGTCACAACATGTGGCTTTTATTGGCCTGAATGTGCATCTAAAAAACGTTGTAAAACATGCGGGATTGGGACGGGAGTGGGATTGATTCTGTCGGGAGCGGTACGGGACAAGATTTTTCTTTGCACATCACACTGGGATTGGGATGGGACAGGAATTTTTTTGTGGGAGTGGGACGGGACAGGAGTGAGAAATCACTCCCGTGTCATCCTCTACTCCAGGTACAGGCCACAAGTCCCCACTCATGCTCAAACAGCCTCACAGAGGCGTAGGGAGCAGATCCACACCCTGACCCCAAGAGATTGGGTCAACCGGTGTGAAAAGAAGGACTAAAAAGTCCCATTGTCCCCTGGTTTAGGCGACGGGACCCCTGTCCCTGCCTAACACCGAGACGGCCACTGAGTCAGTGTACATATCCATAAGATATGAGCACACGAAAGTGGATGCTGAGGACCAAGAGGCGGCCTGACAGATGTCACTCACAGTGACTCCTCGACACAAAGCCACCGACGTGGAGACCCCACGCGTAGAGTGGGCCCGAACCACAGCAGGTGGAGGGCGGCCACGTGCCTCATACGCCGCAACAATGCCGCCCCGAACCCAGTGGGCGAGCCGTTGGGACGACAATGGGTTCCCGTGCCCTCTGGCCCCAAAACCGACAAACAGCTGGACCGTTTTGCGAAAACTTGCCGTGCGGTCAATGTAGCAGCGCAGGGCCCTGACGGGGCACAGTAGTGGAAGCCGCGCGTCCTCCTCGGATGTGTCGGCCGAGGTAACAAGCGCCCTAATCCGAATCACTCTGGAACGAAAGTCCGAGGTGATCACCTTAGGGTGAAAAGCCGGATTGGGCCAAAGGTGAACCAGTCGCCCGTCCTGGCTGAATAACATACAGGAGGGGTGAACCGATAAGGCGCAGAGGTCCCCTACCCTCTTGGTGGAGGACAACGCCAAGAGGAGGGCAGTCTTAAACGACAAAAGGCGGATCTCTGTTTGTTCCAAAGGCTCAAATGGAGGTCCCACCAGGCCATCTAGCACCGTCTGGAGATCCCATGGAGGAACCACCTGCCTAGGGGGTGGCCTCACTCTGCACGCGCCCCGAAGGAAGCGCTTAATCAGTGGGTGACTGCGCGCTGAGTAACGCCCAAAACCCTGGTGGCCTGTCGTAATGGCTGAAGCAAACACCCCCAGGGTGGACGCAGCCCGGCCACTGTCCAAGAGCCCCTGCAGGAACTCGAGGACCCCACCAACCGAACAGGAGCTGGGGTCCTGTTCCCTCTCTTGGCACCACGCGGTGAAGAGCCGTCAGCGGGACCTGTAGGCCTTCACCGTCGAAGGAGCCCTGGCCTGCTGGATAGTGGAAACCACTGCCGGGGGGAGGCCTAACTCGGTCAGTTTCCCCCTCTCAGCATCCAGACCATGAGCCTCCTGCCCAGAATCGGGCGGGAGCACAGGGCGCCCCCCGCCTGAGACAGTGCATCGGGGGCGTCGGGGAGGGGCCAAGGATCCCTGACCGCCATCTGCACCAAGTCCGGATACCACCTGGCACTGGGGCAGTCTGGGGCCACCACTAAAATGTGAAGGCCCTGCAACCTCACCCTGCGGAGGAGAGGGGAGAGGAGACGGAGCGGTGGGAAGGCATACAGGAGGCCTGTCGGCCACCGCCTGTGAGCCATGGCGTCTACCCCGAGAGGCGGCTCGTCTGACACCTGAGCGAGAACCAGAGTGGGCACTGTGCGTTCTCTGCACTGGCGAGAAGGTCGGCCATGGGTTGACCGAACCGGTGCCAGACCGGGGATACGATCTCGGGTGACAGGCTCCATTCGTCGCGCAGTGGGCCTCCTCGAGACATCCTGTCTGCCCCGACATTGAGATCTCCGCCGCCCTCCGGTGTAGGGGAGGAGATCTGGACCCCCCCTGCCTGTTCAGGTAGGCCACGACCGTCGTGTTGTCCGACCTGACCAAAACATTTTGTTTTGGTTTTCCCTGTAGATCCGGAAGGAAGTGAAGCAATACATTCTGCACTGCTATCATCTCCATGAGGTTGATGTGAGCTGGCGGTGACTGCCAGGCCCCGCCCACAGCGGATTGGCCGAGAGTCCCGCCCCAACAGGCGAGTGATGCGTCCGTGAACACCTCCACGTGATGCACGACGCAGCCCATGCTCACTCCCTGTAGGAGTCGGCCGGGGGCCAGCCAGAACTGGAGGTCTTCCCGAGCTGCAGACCACTGCCAGCCAGTCCCGCCTCGGGTGAAGGCGGAGGCGGCAGAACCACCTCTGAAGTTTCCGCATATGCAAGAGCCCCAGGCGCACCACCGGGTGGGCTGCGGCCATCATGCCCAAGACGGACCTCACTCAGTGGCCATCAGGTTCCGAGCTAGGTCCAGGAGCGTGCTCCGCCTCTCCCTGGAGAGCCGAGCAATCATGCTCTGTGTGTCCAGTTCCAGCCCCAGGTACATGACCTGTTGGGCCGGGTGGAGAACACTCTTCTCCTGATTGACCACAAAGCCTAGCTTCGAAATGTGCGAAATGTGCTGGCCTCCTGCTGAGAGGCCGCGAGCACTAACCAGTCGTCGATGTAGGTCAGAATACGGAGACCTAGGCGACGGAGAGGCAGTGAAAACCGCATCCCACTGCTGAGAGCCCGCTGGAGGTTGAGCGCTTGCCGTCACCGTAGCGGCGAGTCTGGAGCGCTTCACAGCGGCTGCCCCGCTGTCAGATCCGCGTCTCTTAAACGCCACTGAAGCGGTAATATCCCGCGCTGCGACTGGGGAAGCTGAAAAGCCGCCGCCGTCGAGCTGAATGCGCCTCCGCGGTGTGAGCGCGGGGCGTATGTGTAGTGTGGAGTGCGAAGAAGCATGCTCTTTTGGGAAGACGTAACGGGCCTTATGGCCTTTATTGACATATTTAACATTAGCAGCAGAAGCGGCAGAGGGGCGGCTAGGAGCAGCTCTCCTCTGCTGACGCTGATCATCCCGTCTCACGAAGCCAGAGCCCTGGGAAGTAGACGGGGCTTGACGATCCGCAGAGCCGCGAGTCGACTCCGCCTCTCTGGATCCCCAGGGGGCGGGCCGTCTTCGCTTCGAGCGCCAGCGGCGAGAACTACGTTGTTCACGTTCACGACGAGGCTGGAGATGAGGAGCGAGCTGCTGTGAGCCCCTGGACGCAGCCTCCAGGCGATTGATGATGACCTGGATATCAGGGCCGAAGAGGGAAGACGTGGACAAGGGAAGCCCCAGCACGCCTTTCTGGTCCCGCTCCGCGAGGGAAGAAAGACCGAGCCACAGGTGTCTCATTCCCAGCTGTGCGTTGCACATCGTGCGGCCGCCATTAATGGCAACAGCCTGACACATTTTCATCAGGACTTCTGCAGAGTCCTGGACCTCAGCAATATCCTCTGGGGAAAGCTCAGATCATTCGTGGCAGAGCTTGTCAATGGAGCCAAGCAGGAGAGCCATGTTGTTAGCTAACGCAAACACCTGGTTCGCGTTGGCATAACAGCGGTCGAGAAAAGCCGCCATCCTCCTGTCTCTGTCAGACGGGAGAGCCGGCCTACCTCCGGGCCAGGTGGTGGAGGTTGGGAGCAAGCAGAGCCTCAGGGAGTCCTCGATGGTCGGGACACCGGAGACGGCGGGCCAGCCATCCACGCTGGAATACTCCAGATATCCTCTAGCCGGACCTTTCGCGGTAAGAGGCGTATCCCAATCACGCTGGACAAGCCTGACGAGGGAAGGGACAGGTGGGCAGAGTGTCGCTGCACGGGCTCGAGACCGGGACTGCGACGCTAGACCCAGGACGAAATCCCGTGGAGCCGGAGCGGGCTGCGGAGGGAGCGGGCTGCGGAGGGAGCGGCAGCTCAGTCCGGACCGCTGCGACAGCGAAGAGGTGAGGGAGAAGATCCACCGGTTCGCGGCGGGAGCTTCTACGTCCAGATACTGTAGACACGGAGTCTCCATCACGAGTCTCCCTCTCCGCGGAGCTCCAAGAGTCACTACAGCTACTGGTGTCCTCCTCCGCTTCAGCCCAGTCCAGATGGGCCTGAGCGGGGGGAAGATTATCCTCAGTAGGTCCCGCGTCGTGTCCGCACAGACGGGAGACACCGGACCCATGAAGGCGGCACGGAGCTCGGACTCCTCTCTGGGGAGAGCAGCGCAGGCCGGGCAAGAGGCACGCTGGACCTGATGCTGCCAGCCCAGGCAGATAAAGCAGCGATCGTGCTTATCCTCCGGGAGCAGCGGGGTCCGGCAGGAACGGCAAGGGTAGAGCCCGACGCCGGAGGGCGACAGTTCTCGGGCTGGATCCATCTTCAACGTTGATCCGAAGATTCTTCAAAAGCGGTGAGTAGAACTATTTCAGTGCTGAGAGAGAAGAAGGGAGTATGTTGGGGCCATGGGCCTTTTATAGGCCATAGGTTTTGCGGGCATGTGCCATGCCTTAGGCTGGATTGGCGCGGCTAGTCTTTTTATCTGTCTCAGTGCCCTGGCTGCGCCAGGAGAGATTACCCATAGCGAAGCCCGTAGGTGGGCTTAGCCCACACGAAGAAGAACTTTATGCTAATATTCAGATCTAATCACTCAGATCTTTACTTTTACCAAGTAACTTGACATAATGCTAAACACATGATTATTGATGGATTAGTTTTGTTCCTGAAAGTATGCCCTCAAAACATTTTCAAAAGTGACCAACCGATTTACTCAAAAAAGTAAATTTATAATTTAAATCTATTTACCAAAAACTGAACAGAAAGGGCGACTGTTTTGTGTTTTGGCTTCAACATCAAGTAAGTAAACATGATTTCACCAAAGAATGTTTGAGGTAAACAACAGGACGCCCAATGTAGATGGAAAAGCACTACATGTATAAATTCCCTTTTACTAAGAGGTTTTACTGAAAGGACAAGCAACTGTTCTTTGCAAACATTCTGTAATGTTTTTACTGTTGGCCCAAACAAATGGAAATGTGTATCCGTGTGGTGATGGGGGATCACTAAATGACCAAGTCCCCAATGGTCTCCAAATAATCTGGCCCAGCAACAAATGTATTTGAATGTAATTGAATAGTGAGACTTACCAAACTGTGTGTGCAGGAAGTTGAACTAGTATCTTTCGAGGATCACAGTCTTTAAGCACCTAAAAAAAAAGTTTTATTATTTCAATGATTTTCTAATATTTGAGAAAACTTATTTATATATTTTGCTACAAAGCAAATAAAACTTTTATGATTTGTAGACGGCATGGTGAATTGTGTAATCCCCTTAAGCTGCAAAAGATTTCGCTACATAGCCAAAGCATGGGTAGCAGGGACAACAATATACATTTGCTACAACCATCAGGGAAAAACCTGGGTGAAAGTGATGTTAAAAAGTCAAATTTAGGCTTGAAAATAAATAATAAATATGACTGCCAGTTTAATTGAGTGTGAACCGAATCAGATCGTCATAACAATGACCAGTAGATACAGTGGAGAAAAAAAGTATTTAGTCAGCCACCAATTGTGCAAGTTCTCCCACTTAAAAAGATGAGAGAGGCCTGTAATTTCATCATAGGTAAACCTCAACTATGAGAGACAAAATAAGAAAAAAAAATCCAGAAAATCACATTGTCTGATTTTTTATGAATTTATTCGCAAATTAGGGTGGAAAATAAGTATTTGGTCAATAACAAAAGTTAATTTCAATACTTTGTTATATACCCTTTGTTGGCAATGACAGAGGTCATGTCACGCCCCTGGCTGTGACTTTGCTCCTCTGTCTGTTTCCCCTCCCTTCTCTCCTGTCTGAGTGTGTGTGTGTGGGCGGAGAAACCTGGCTGCTGCAATCACTCACCTGATCCAGATCTTCAATCAAGCTGCTGCCTTCAAGAAGCTGCCTCTACAGTCAGAGTCTGCCAGATTGTTCCGTCAGCTAGATGGTGATTACTAGTTGGCCGCTCTGTTAAGAGGACCTTATTTGATATTGCCAGTTTACCTGTTCCTTTTGGGAAACTCCTACTTACCTCCGTCCTGTGTTCTTCGTAGATCCAGCCCTGAAGATCCCAGCCAGCAGCAGCCCACTCCTCCCAGCTTCCCCCTGGTGACCAGCCCTGACTTCTACCCACATTTCATGGACAATAAAACACGCCACCTTGTGAAACTGCAGTCTGAGTCTACTTTTTGGGTTCAACCAGCTTAGTCGTCACAGGTCAAACGTTTTCTGTAAGTCTTCACAAGGTTTTCATACACTGTTGCTGGTATTTTGGCCCATTCCTCCATGCAGATCTCCTCTAGAGCAATGATGTTTTGGGCAGGCGCTGGGCAACACGGACTTTCAACTCCCTCCAAAGATTTTCTATGGGGTTGAGATCTGGAGACTGGCTAGGCCACTCCAGGACCTTGAAATGCTTCTTATGAAGCCACTCCTTTGTTGCCCGGGCGGTGTGTTTGGGATCATTGTCATGCTGAAAGACCCAGCCACGTTTAATTTTCAATGCCCTTGCTGAAGGAAGGAGGTTTTCACTCAAAATCTCACGATACATGGCCCCATTCATTCTTTCCTTTACACGGATCAGTCGTCCTGGTCCCTTTGCAGAAAAACAGCCCCAAAGCATTATGTTTCCACCCCATGCTTCACAGTAGGTATGGTGTTCTTTGGATGCAGCTCAGCATTCTTTCTCCTCCAAACACGACGAGTTGAGTTTTGACCAAAAAGTTCCATTTTGGTTTGATCTGACCATATGACATTCTCCCAGTCCTCTTCTGGATCATCCAGATGCTCTCTAGCAAACTTCAGACGGGCCCGGACATGTACTGGCTTAAGCAGGGGGACACGTCTGGCACTGCAGGAATTGAGTCCCTGGCGGCGTAGTGTGTTACTGACGGTAGCCTTTGTTCCTTTGGTCCCAGCTCTCTGCAGGTCATTCACTAGGTCCCCCCGTGTAGTTCTGGGATTTTTGCTCACCGTTCTTGTGATCATTTTGACCCCACGGGGTGAGATCTTGCGTGGAGCCCCAGATCGAGGGAGATTATCAGTGGTCTTGTATGTCTTCCATTTTCTAATAATTGCTTCCACAGTTGATTTCTTCACACCAAGCTGCTTACCAATTGCCGATTCAGTCCTCCCAGCCTGGTGCAGGTCTATAATTTTGTTTCTGGTGTCTTTCGACAGCTCTTTGGTCTTGACCATAGTGGAGTTTGGAGTGTGACTGTTTGAGGTTGTGGACAGGTGTCTTTTATACTGATAACAAGTTCAAACAGGGGCCATTAATACAGGTAATGAGTGGAGGAAAGAGGCGCCTCTTAAAGAAGAAGTTACAGGTCTGTGAGAGCCAAAAATCTTGCTTGTTTGTAGTTGACCAAATACTTATTTTCCACCATAATTTGCAAATAAATTCATAAAAAATCAGACAATGTGATTTTCTGGATTTTTTTTTCTTATTTTGTCTCTCATAGTTGAGGTTTACCTATGATGAAAATTACAGGCCTCTCATCTTTTTAAGTGGGAGAACTTGCACAATTAGTGGCTGACTAAATACTTTTTTTCCCCACTGTATTTTGTCCGAATAAGGAAGGGTGAATGTGTACCTCAGCTGCTCTCAGAGACCCGATGTTCTGTAGCGAGCCCTTCATTGACAACATCTGAGTCGACAAGTCCAGTATTTTGTTGTGAAGTTTCCTGTTCTCCATTTCCAGATCCTCAATCCTAAATTCAAAAAACAAACAAATTAAAAGATGCTGTAAGTTTCAAATACAATAACCCTGATTGTCATAAAGTTAACCCTCTTTTCTTTCTATCATTGCAATAGGAAATTATTACAGTTTGAAAATATCAGTCATAGCCTACACTCATTTACTCGCATCACTTACTGTCTTAAAAGAACAGGCCACCGTTTTTCCATACTGAGATTATGTTTTTACCTGAGCTTAGACGAGTTGATACGTACCTGTCTGTTTTTTGTGCGTGCCCTCAGTCACGCAAAAAGACCAAAGATGTTGTTAGCATTTGGCCTCTCCCAATGTATTCCTATAGCTCCAAAAGGGGGTGAAGTTGGAAGCTACCACGCTCTTGTTATTTGAGACAAAATGCCTGTTAGTCACTTGCTTTTCCTCAAGGCCTGAGTTTTAGACGTCACTCCTGTTTAGACTAATCCTAACACTGGCACAAGCGCAGAGCCTGTCCTTTTGGTCACAGCCAGCTGTGAGCCAAGCTGAAGATCACGCCGAATCTGTTACCTGGATTGAAAGACAGTAACGCTGTTTGTTTTGCTGTACAACTCTTCATTCAGCTGCTGCTGCAGGAGCCTTTTCCTTTCAACAAGTAATTTTTCATTTTCCATTGTGACAATTGTTGTGAGCTCTTTCTCCTGTAAAGAAAGTGAGAGCGCCGGCACATTAGTTTAGTTTAGTTTATTTATTTGTTTGAGCAGTTAACCTGCTCAAAGGGAGTGGGCTGAAGCCAAAGGCTTACTGTATAAGCGCCCACCCCAAAATAAAAATAATAACATTACATTTAATATTTACAAGGTAGCAAATCATAAACAAAGGAACATAGGGCAAAGTAACAATAAATAATGAAGCAAAAACAACAGCAAAATAAAGAAACAACAAAAGAATGTGCTACTTTTATGTTATAAAGGTGCATTAATACATATTATACTCTGAGATCTTGCTACTTCCCAGTTGTCATTACCATCCTCAATATAATTTAATTTGGGTTTAATTATCATTATTATATTTGTTTAATTGAGTTATATGTGAAGTATGATGTAAGCCCTGCATAGTGAGGTGCATTAAAAAGCCAGGGTGTAGAGCGGGCCAGTTGAAGAGGGCAGGCCAGGAGGCATCCGGAACAGATGCCCTAGCCACCTCAGCTGGCTCCTTTCGACGTGAAGGAGCAGCGACTCTACCCCGAGCTCCTCCCGGGTAACTGAGCTCCTCACCCGATCTCGGAGGGTGCGCCCAGCCACCCTGCGAAGGAAACTCATTTCGGCCGCTTGTATCCGCGATCTTGTCCTTTCGGTCATTACCCAGATCTCATGACCATAGGTGAGGGTGGGAACGTAGATCGATCAGTAAATCGAGAGCTTTGCCCCCTGACTCGGCTCCCTCTTCACCACAACAGTCCGATACAGCGACCGCATCACTGCTGACGCTGCACTGATTCGTCTATCGATCTCACGCTCCATCCGTCCCTCACTCGTGAACAAGACCCCGAGATACTTGAACTCCTCCACTTGAGGTAAGGACTCCCCACCGACCTGAAGCGGGGACGCCACCTTTTTCCGGTGGAGAACCATGGCCTCAGATTTGGAGGTGCTGATCCTCATCCCGGCCGCTTCACACTCGGCTGCAAACCGCCCCAGTGCGCGCTGGAGGTCCTGATTTGATGAAGCCAACAGAACAACATCATCTGCAAACAGCAGAGATGAGATCCTGAGGTTCCCAAACCGGACACCCTCCGGCCCCTGGCTGCGCCTAGAAATTCTGTCCATAAAGGTAATGAACAGAACCGGTGACATAGGGCAGCCCTGGCGGAGACCAACACGCACCGGAAACAAGTCTGACTTACTGCCGGCAATGCGAATCAAGCTCCTGCTGCGGTCATACAGGGAACGGACAGCCCTTAGCAGAGGGCCCCGGACCCCATACTCCCGGAGCACCCCCCACAGGGCACCACGAGGGACACGGTCGAACGCTTTCTCCAAATCCACAAAGCACATGTGGACTGGTTGGGCGAACTCCCACGAACCCTCGAGCACCCGATGTAGGGTATAGAGCTGGTCCAGTGTGCCACGACCGGGACGAAAACCGCATTGTTCCTCCTGAATCCGAGGTTCGACTATCGGCCGGATCCTCCTCTCCAGCACCCTGGAGTAGACCTTACCGGGGAGGCTGAGAAGTGTGATCCTCTGTAATTGGAGCACACCCTCCGATCCCCCTTCTTAAAGAGAGGGACCACCACCCCGGTCTGCCAATCCAGAGGCACTGTCCCCAACCGCCACGCGATGTTGCAGAGACGTGTCAGCCAAGACAGCCCTACAACATCCAGAGACTTAAGGTACTCGGGACGAATCTCATCCAACCCCGGGGCCTTGCCACCGAGGAGCTTTCTAACCACCTCAGTGACTTCAGCCTGGGTGATGGACGAACCCCCCTCCGAGTCCCCAGCCTCTGCCTCCTCATCGGAAGACGTGACAGTGGGATTGAGGAGATCCTCGAAGTACTCCTTCCACCGCCCGACCACATCCCCAGTCGAGGTCAACAGCTCCCCGCCCGCACTGTAAACAGTGTTGGTGAAGCACTGCTTCCCCCTCCTGAGGCGCCGGATGGTTTGCCAGAATCTCTTCGAGGCCGACCGATAGTCCTCCTCCATAGCTTCTCCGAACTCCTCCCAGACCCGAGTTTTTGCCTCTGTGACTGCACGAGCTGCAGCACGCTTGGCCTGCCGGTACCTCTCAGCTGCCTCCGGAGTCCCACAAGCCAACAAGGCCAGGTAGGACTCCTTCTTCAGCTTGACGGCATCCCTTAATTCCGGGCGCCACCACCGGGTTAGGGATTGCCGCCGCGACAGGCACCAGAGACCTTACGGCCACAACTGCGAGCAGCCGCATCAACAATGGAGGAGGAGAACATGGTCCACTCGGACTCCATGTCTCCAACCTCCCTCGGAATCTGGGTGAAGCTCTTCCGGAGGTGGGAGTTGAAGACCCTACTGACAGAGGGATCCACCAAGCCAGGTCTGACCGGCTTCCTCCCCCCCTGCCAGCGGATCCAGCTCACCACCAGGTGGTGATCGGTTGACAGCTCAGCCCCTCTCTTCACCCGAGTGTCCGAGACACGCGGCCGGAGATCAGATGACACAACTACAAAGTCGATCATCGACCTCCTGCCTAGGGTGTCCTGGTGCCACGTGCACTTATGGACACCCTTGTGCTCGAACATGGTGTTCGTTATGGACAAACTGTAACTAGCACAGAAGTCCAATAACAGAACACCACTCGGGTTCAAACGCTTTACTCAGGTCAATAAATAACCCTATTGCATATTTCTTGTTATCTACAGCATTAGTTATTTCTTCAATTATATCAAAGAGCGCGTGTGAGGTTGAGTGATTATTCCTAAAACCAAACTGATTGTCCGAGAGTAAATGACACCTTTCAATAAAGCTGTCAAGTCTAGCATTATAAACCTTCTCTAAGATTTTTGAGAATTGCGGTAAAAGGGAAACAGGCCTGTAGTTTGTGAAGAGATGTTTATCTCCTGCCTTGAACAGAGGAATCACTTTTGCTACTTTCATACCATCAGGAAATTGTCCAGTTTGCAACGATAGGTTACAGATGTACTGTATGTTAACGGCTTAGAGATACTTTCAATAACAGTTTTTAAAGTTTTCATATCCATGTCATGGTAATCTGTCGAGGTTTTATTTTTACACCCTTTAACAATGTCCAGTATCTCCTTTTCCTCCACAGGTTTGAGGAACATGGACATAGGATTTGTGTCTATCAGTTCACAATTATAGTTCTCAACATTTGCAATTTTTGCAGCAAGATTCGGTCCAACATCTACAAAGAATTTATTAAATGTATCGACTACTTCATTCATATTATTTAAAGTGTTATCCTCATCTTTGAAATATTTTGGATAATTAATCGTTATTGGTTTTTTCTTATTATACTATTTAAGATATTCCATAAACCTTTAATATTATTCTTATTGCTATCTAACAACTTATTATAATAATCCTGTTTACATTTTCTAATGATACCTGTCAGTTTATTTTTATAATTCTTATATTTATCCTCAGCTTCTTTTATTCTATTATTTATAAATTTTTTGTAGAGTGAATTTTGTTTCTTGCATGCATTTGGCAATCCCTTTGTCATGGCCCTGCTGTGATGGGGCCCTGTGTTTCCACTCCCCTCTCCCTGTGTGTGTGTGTGTGTGTGTGTGTGTGTGTGTGTGTGTGTGTGTGTGTGTGTGCGCGCATGCGGAGAGTAACTGGGAGGAGCTGCGGCTGATGGCGCACACCTGGCGTCAATCACCTCGTCCGCAAAGAAAAGCAACTAGAACTTACCTTGAATAATCCTTGTTCCTGTTTTTCAGCTCCTCGCTTTGTACCTGGCCTGCTCCGCTCCACTCCTTCGTTCCTGGAATTATTTTCTGTTGGACAATAAATCGCACTAACCTTTCCACAGTCTTGTGTCACTTTTTGGGTCATAACCTTTGAGCCGTGACGGAACAATCTGGCCAATGGACCCAAAAGACCTTGACTCCATCAAACATGCACTGGGTTCCCAGGGAGCCTTGGTTGGCCAACATGACAAGATTCTTCGAGAGATCACACAGAAGCTGACGGAGTTGACTACTAATGTGGCCCACCTTGGTAGCCAGGTGGACCGGCTCTCCACTCAACTTGCAGCTGCTGCTCCTGCGCCACAACCACCAGCCCCTACTCCCTCCGGGAATCAGTTGCTTCAGATCACCAACCGAGAGCCTCACATTCCTACGCCTGAACGCTATGCCGGGGACCTGGGTGCTTGTGGACGTTTTCTTCTCCAGTGCTCCCTGGTGTTTGACCTCCAGCCTTCCGCCTACTCCACAGATAAGTCCCGTATTGCTTTTGTTTTAAGCCTACTGACGGGTAAGGCCTCCCAGTGGGCCACTGCGTGTTGGGAGAGCCAGTCTGAAATCTTCCAGACTTTTGCTGATTTTGCCAAGGAGATGAAGAAAATGTTTGATCATCCTTTAAAGGGGAAGGAAGCAGCTAAGCGTTTACTAATGCTAAGTCAAGGCCCCTCTTCTGTAGCCCAGTATGCTGCTGATTTTAAGATACTGGCCGCCGAGAGTGGTTGGGATGATACAGCCCTTCAAGCAGCTTTACAAGAGGCTTAACTGATATTGTTAAAGATGAGCTAGCTGTCCGAGATGAAACAAACTGTCTCGAGGGACGGGACTCTTCTCTCTTGCCATTCGCCTTGACAATAGGCTGAGGGAGAGAGGCTGTGAGAAATACTCCCACCAGTCAACCCCACGGGTTCTAAGCTCTTCCCACTTAGCCCCTCATCATTGCAACTGCCTCAACCAGTTCTCCTGTTTTTCCAGCCCTCCAGATCCTATGCCTGCAGAGGAACCCATGCAATTGGGTAGGGCCAATATCTCAGCCGCTGAACGCCACTGCCGCCTAAAGTCCGGCTTGTGCATGTATTGTGGTCTGGAGGGGCACTTAATCAGCTCTTGCCCCCGACGACCAAAAGAAAGGGCTCATCAGTGAGTGGAGAGGCCCTGGTGAGCCGTACATCCTCTCCCCAATCTCCTTGTTCCGATCGGCTCCAACTCCAGGCCTCCATTTTCTGGAACTGTAAGTCCATTCCTTTGTTTACCCTTGTTGATTCTGGGGCCGATGACAATTTTATTGATTCTGCCTTAGTCCATCAAGCTAAGATCCCCACGGAGCCCTTGGACCTGCCTAGGGACGTTAATGCCCTAAATGGAGAGCCGTTAGCCAAGATTACACACCGTACTATCCCTATCACCCTGGTGCTTCAGGGGACTAATCACAGGGAACATATCCAGTCCTGGGCCTTCCATGGCTTAAACGCCATAATCCCCACATTGATTGGTCAGTGAACATGTGCCGTCACTCCAGAGAACTCTACTGTGCCACCTCCTAGCCCCCCTGATCTGACTTTGGTTCCCAGGGAGTACCATGATCTGGCAGAGGTATTTAGTAAACAGAGAGCGCTGTCCCTTCCCCCACATCTCCCTTATGATTGCGCTATTGACCTCCTTCCCAGAGCCCCTCTGCCATCTTCTCGCTTGTATAAAGTATCACGTCCTGAGAGAGAGGCTTTGGAACTTTATAGCAAGAATTCATTAGCAGCAGGCTTGATTCGTGCCTCCTCTTCCCCTGTGGCAGCAGGATTTTTCTTTGTCGACAAGACCCTGCGCCCCTGCATTGATTATCGTGGGCATAACGATTAAAAACAAATATCCTCTGCCTCTGATAGACTCTGCTTTTGAGCTCCTACACACAGCAACCATTTTCACAAAGTTAGATCTACGTAATGCTTACCACCTGGTCCGCATCCGTCAGGGGTATGAATGGAAAACTGCCTTTAACACCCCTTTAGGCCATTTTGAGTATCTCGTTATGCCTTTTGGTCTCACTAATGCCCCAGCCGTTTTTCAGACACTTGTCAACGACGTTCTCAGAGACATGCTAAACAAGTTTGTTTTTGTGTATGTGGATGACCTACTTATTTTTTCCAATGGCCTTTCCTAACATGTCCATCTTGTGTTACAGCGCCTCCTTGATAACAAGCTTTTTGTTAAGCGGAGAAGTGTCAATTTCACACCAACAAAAGGAAGCGAAAAGCGCTGATGCCGGAGCTGAGAGCTGCCAGGGAACGAGGGGACATAGCCTTTTGCGCTATGACAAACTCATTGTACGTCCGCGCACCAGTACACCAAAGAAAGCTTCAACACCTTGAAAAACGTATGGATTTTGGTATGTAAAAACACATAATTTCACATGTCCTGTAATACATATACTCATTCAATGACGTCCAATCATATTTCATATGCTGCTGACGGCAGTGACCTGGATTACATCAAAGGATTTTGGACTGCGAGCTCTTGGAGCTGAAAGCTTCAGAGTACACTGAACATAATGCACTGGATTTGGAAGATCAGTTAGACCCAGATAACCTGTTCTTAACATCTAACGCAATTAATTGCAAATACTACACTGAGAATGAATTTAACATCTCTGTTAAAACAGAAGGGAAATTCTCAATTATCCATTTCAATAGTAGAAGCATGTACGTGAATTTTGACGCAATCAAAGAATACTTACAGAAGTTTGAGCAACCATTTAGTATCATTGCATTATCAGAAACATGGTTTATTGAGGATAAAGGCATTGTTTTTGAGTTACACAATTATATGTTGAACTATGTAAACAGAACTAATAAAGGGGGAGGAGGAGTTGCTATATATGTCAAGAAATTTAAATTCAAAATATTAGAAAAAATGACAGCATCAATAAACAATTTGCTTGAATGCTTATCAATAGAAATTATCAATGAAAAAAAGAAAAACATAATAGTTGTCTATACAGGTCACCAGGCTCATGTGTGGAAATATTTACAAATTGGGCGGAAAAAACATTCTCAGAATTGAGTAACAAGGTATTATTTATCTGTGGGATTATAACATCGATTTGATAAATCCAAATAAACATAAGACAACTGAGTATATTAATAGGATGTACAGTATGAGTTTATACCCGACTATCACAAGACCTAGTAGAATAACAATGCACAGTGCTACCCTCATTGACATTTTCACTAATAATATGCAGTTCACAAATGTCAGCGGTCTAATGATTTGTGATATAACGGATCATCTGCCCGTATTCACGGTGTATGATGATAATGAATTAGATCAAAAATCAGCTCAAATATTTTTATAAACGCGCAAGAACTGAGGATTCAATTTACTCACTCTATAGTGACTTAACAAAACAAGATTGGAACGAGGTATATAACAAGAATGATGTAGATAGTGCTTACAATACTTTCATGGAAATTTTCAGTGTAGCATACAATAAAAACTGTCCAATTCAGTAAAAACGACAAAATGTCCGTGGCTAACCAAGGGTTTATAAAATGCTTGTAAGAAGAAAAACACTCTATAGACAATTCATTAGACTAAGAACAGGGGATTCTGAAAGTAGATATAAAACATATAAAATAAACTGACCAATATATTAAGGAAGGCTAAGAAACTATATTATACCAATCTATTATATACAAACAAGAACAACATGAAAGGGGTATGGGAATACTAAACACTATAATCAAGGGTAATGCAAAAAATAATTCATATCCAAACTATTTCACTGATGGATCAATGACAATCATAATATGAATGATATTGTGGAAAATTTTAATTTTTTGTAAATGTTGGACAAGATCTGGCAGCAGAGATTCCGGAGTGTAGTAACAACGAAATGGAGTCATTGATAGACAGTTAATTCAAAAATGTTTTTGTCTGGGTAAACTGAACAGTATAATCAAAATGTTGTTAACGCACTGGTCGTAAGGAGACAAATCCGCTTCTACAGACTTGGATGATATAGAATATGACACTGCTGGTACAAATGATAGTTAGTCATCTGTGAAACCATTAACCTACATATGCAACTTATCGTTTCAAACAGGAACATTTCCAAATAAAATGAAGAATTGCAACAGTTTATACTATACAGATAAACATGGGAACAACACATCTTCACTAACTACAGACCCTTCCTTCTGCTCCCCCAATTTTCCAAAATCTTAGAGAAACTTATAACAGTAGAATGGATAAACACATAGATAAGGCAGTAAACTACCATTAAATGAATCGGTCAGTACCGGTTCGAGCAGCACAGGTCCAACTTCAATGGCCACATCGATGCAGATAAATGAAGAGATCTATAATGCTTAGAGGAAAGAAACATGCAGCTCCGGAACTTTCATTGACCTTGAAAAAAAGCGCCAATTGATATACAGCTAATTCAACTCTAATTATTAAAAAAAACTAGAGAATGGACAGCCAATGGCTTGCGCAATTGCGATTGACGTGCGAACTGCGGGAATTCGAATGCAGAAATTGCATAATTTGCATAAATTGGTTACATTTGCATATCTAATGTTTCTAAAGCTGTGAAATTGCATAAACTTGGTAAATATCGCAGAAAAAACCCTGTAAAGATGCATACATTGGTTAATTTGCATAATCTAATTTGGCATAATACCTGGTAAAACATGCATGAACACGTATTAAATTGCACAAACTGTTATGATGCATAAACTAGGTTAATGCAAAAAAACGTCGCAAGTGCATAATTGCTCTAATTTGCAACAATTATATATAACTGCATTAACTGTTAAATTTCATAATCCTTAAACTGGCATAATTGTTATGTTGGCCATAAACTGGTTAAAATGCCGTAAACGGTTAAAATGAGTAAACCTGGTTAAATTCTCATACAGTGTGTTAATTTGCAATAAATTCTGTTTATTTGCATAACTTTTTTAAGCATTCCATAAAACTGGTCAAACTGTTGAAATCGCCTAAATGCTTGAAATGCAGAAGCTGCACAAATGGTGAAACACTTGAGTGCCAGAAATCCTAATTAAATGCAATTGCGGATTCGCCATACACACTATTTGGGGCAGAAACCACATAGCACACCAATGCAAAATTTCAAATCCCGTAGAAAAGATAACACGGCAACTGCAGAAGCGCCATTTTTTCTCAAACCCACAAGTTCGGAAGCTGAACATGCACAATTGCAGAAATTGCAGAAATTGCGGTAAAAAAATGCGGAAAGCATGATTGCGGGAGCCCCCATTAGCGTCAATGGGAAACATGGTTCGGTATTTCGTCCGATTGCGGAAAAACCGTAAACTCGGCAGAATCCGAAAAGTATGGAGCAGGATTCCCTCCCAACATGCGGACGTTTGATGCAATAAACTCAGAAATTGCCAAAGCATGAAAGTGCTGAAAAGTGCAGAAAATCAAGGAAAAATGTGCGGGATAATAATAGAAATGCAGAATGGCTGCGCCATTGCGATTAGACTGCGACTGCGGGAATCGAAATGCAGAATTGCATAAATTTGTGCATAAATTGGTTAATTTGCTAATCTAATGTTCTTAACTGGTGAAATTGCATAAACTGTAAATTGCAGAAAACGTAAAATGCATAAATTGGTTAATTTTGCATATCTAATTGCTATAAACCGTAAAATCATGAATCAGTTTAAATTGCACCAACACTGTTATATGGTGATAAAACTGGTTAATATGCAAAAAAAACGGTCAAATGCATTATGGTTAACTTGGCATAAATAATATAAACTGCATTAACATGTTTAAATTCATAAATCCTAAATGGCATAAATTGATGTTGCAGTAAACTGGTGTAAAATCGCGTGAAACTGTTAAAATCGCGTAAATGGTTAATTCCATAAAGTGGGTTACGTTTGCATAATTGGTTTATATTGCCAAACTTTTAAATTCATACAACTGGTCAAACGGTTGAAAATCGCTAAATGCTGAAGATCAGAACTGCAAAATGGCTGAAACCCAATGGAGAGCCAGAAACTCCTGTAACAAACATTGGCTGGATTCGCCATACACTAATTCGAAGCAAGAGACACACATTACACACCAAATGCCAAAAAGTTCAAATTCCTGTACGAAAAAAAACGGAAAACTGCAGAAGGCAATTATTTTCTCAAATCCGCACACAGTTGCGGAAGCTGAACATCACAAGTTTGCAGAAATTGCGAGATTGCGGACAAACTGCGGAAAAGCATGAAATGTGCGGGAGCCCAATTATGCGCTCAATGGGAAAAATGTGCGTATTCGTTCCGATTCGCGAAAAACCCGTAAATCGCAGAAGTCCAAAGTAAATAGCAGGATTCTCCTCAACATGCGGATACGTTTTGAGCATTAAACTTGCAAAGAAATTGCCACAAAGCTATGAAAGTGCTGAATAGGTGGAAGGAAATCAAGCAAAATGTGCCGGAAATAATCAACTAGAAGTGCCTGACAGATGGCTGAAGCCATTGCCATTGACTGCGGAACTGCGGGAAATCGAATGCAGAAAATTGCATTATTGCATAATTGTTAATTTTGCAAAAAACTGTAAAATGCATAAATTGTTAATTTGCATAATCTAATTTGCATAAACCGGTTAAAAATGCATGAAACAGTTTAAAATTGTCAAAACGTTAATGTTTGTCATAAACAGTTAATTACAGAGAAAGACGGTGAAAATGGCATTATTGGTTAATTGCATAATTTGATATAAACTGCATTAACTGTTTAAATTTCATAATCCTAAATGGCAATAAATTGTTATGGTATGCTAAACTGGTTAAACATGGTAAATGGTTAAGATTTCATTAATGGTTATTTGCATAACTTGTTTATATTGCCTAAACTTTACTTCCATAACTGGTCACACTGGTGAAATCGCCTAAAATGTTGAAATTGCAGAAGGGCTGCACAAATGGCTGAAACACATGGAGAGCCAGATATATTAACAATCGAGCATTGGCTGGATTTCGACTACACACTAATGGACAGAGATCCCACCTACACAACCAAGCTGCAAAATTTCAACATTCCCCTAAGACAAATAACTGAAAACTGCAGAACCGCCATTTTTTCTCAAAACCCCAAAGTTGCGAAGCTGAACAAGGCAGAAATTGCAACGAAAGCCTTGCAAGAAATTGCGCGAAAAAATGCGAGAAAGCATGAATTTTGCGGCGACGCCCCATTATCGTCAATGGAAAAAATGCGGTACTCTCGTACCGATTTGGGAAAAACCGGTAAATCGCAGGAAGTCCCAAAATAATTAGCGAGATACTCCTCAACATTGCGAACGTTTTGAATGCATGAACTTGCAGCAATTGCACAAAGCATGAAAGTTGCCTTGAAAGCTGCAGAAAATCACGAAGAAAATTGTCCGGAATATAGAATAATAATAAAGAACCGAAAACCAATAATTGACTGCAGAAACCGCAGTCATCAATAATAACTGAGAAATGGCACGCAATGCTGCGCCATTGCGATTGACTGCCGGACTCGCGGGAAATCGAAATGCAGAAATTGCATAATTTGCATCAAATTGGTTAATTTGCAAATAATCTACATGTTATACTCCGTGAATTGCATAGAACCTGGTAAATATGGCAGAAGAACCTGTAACATGCACTAAATGGTTAATTGCATAAACTCTAATTTGCATAAACGCGAGCGGTAATACATGCAGAACAAGTTTAATATGCACAAACGTTATGTTGCATAAAACTGGTTAATTGCAAAAAAAAAGGGCAATGCATTAATTGGTTAACTTGCTAAATGTAATATAGAACTCGCATAAACTGTTTAAGAATTTCATAAATCCTCAAATGGCACTAAATGTTAATGTGCATAAACTGGTTAAAATCGTAAACTTAAACATGCGTAACTGGTTAAATCCACATAAGTGGCTCTAAATTTGCAATAATTGTTTATATGCATAACGTTAAATTCCATAAACCGTCAAGAACCTGTTGAGAAATCCGCACTGAAATGCTGAAGATGCAGAAGCTTGCACAAATGGCTGAAACACTTGAAGAGCCGAGAAGATCACTATTAAAAATACATTGTGGATTCGCCATACACTACTAAATCGAGCAGAGACAAGTACACACAATATGCAAAAAGATTCAAATTCCATGTAGAAAAAACTGGAAAAAACTGCAGAGAGAAAGGCAATTTTTTCCAAATCCAACAAGTTGCGGAAGCTGAACATACACAGTGCAGAAATACACGAAATTGCGGAACAAACAATGCGAACTAACATGAATTTGCCGGGAGCCCATTATTGGCGTCAGATGGGAAAAAAATGTTCGGTATTTCGTCCGATTGCGGAAAACCGTAAATCGCAGAAGTCCGAAAAGTAATAGCAGGATTCTCGTCAAAAGCGTGAGCACCGTTTTGTATGCTAATAACATTGCATGAACATGGCACAAGCAATCGAAAGCTTGCCTTTTTGACAAAGGTGCAGAAAATAGAAAAAATCGTGCCCGGAATAAATAACTAGAAATTCGCCAGCAATTGGCTGCGCCCATTGCGATTGACTTGGGAAACTGCGGGCATCGAATGACAGAATTGCAGTAATTGCATAATGGTTAAGTTTGCATAAACTAGTTTAATTGCAGAAAATTGTAAATCATCAATCTGTTAACATGCATAATCTAATTTGCATAAACAGAGATAAAAATGCATGTAAACAGTTTAAATTGCAGCAAACTGTATGATTGCAATAAACTGATTAATATTGCAAAAAAAACATAAAATGCATTAATTGGTTAATTTGCATAAATTTGAACTGCATTAACTGTTATTTAAAATTTTAATCCTAAATGGATAAATTGTTAGTGCATGCTAAAGCTGTAAAAAGCGTAACTGGTTAGAAATGCGTAAACTGGTTAAATTCCATAAAGTGGTTAATTTTGCAAAATTGTTTATATTGCATAAACTTTTTAATTCCAATAAACTGGTCAAACTGTTGAAATGCGCCTAAATGTTGAATTGCAGAAGCTGCACAAATGGCTGAAACACATGAGTGCCAGAAATCCTATTAAAATGCATTGGCTGGATTCGCCATACACACTAATGGGGAAGACCACATACACACCAATGCAAAAATTTAAAAATTCCCGTAGAAAAAAAACTGGGAAAACTGCAGAAGGCCAATTTTTTCTCAAAACCCACAAGTTGCGGAAGCTGAACATGCACAAATTGCAGAAATTGCAGAAATTGCGGAAAAAAATGCGGAAAAAGCATGAATTTGCGGGAGCCCCATTATGGTCAATGGGAAAAATGTTCGGTATTTCGTCGATTGGGAAAAACCGTAAATCGCAGAAGTCCGAAAAGTAATAGCAGGATTCTCCTCAACATGCGGAACGTTTTGATGCATAACTTGCAGAATTGCACAAAGCATGAAAGTGCTGAAAGGTGCAGAAATCAGGAAAAAGATGGAATAATAATAATAATAATAATATTAAAGAACATGAAAACCAATAATTGACTGCGGAGATTCCGCAGTCAATCAATAACTAGAAATGCAGCAATGGCTGCGCCATTGCGATTGACTGCGGAACTGCGGGATCGAATGCAGAAATTGCATAAATTTGCATAAATTGGTTAATTGCATAATTAATGTTCATAACTGGTGAAATTGCATAAACTGGTAAATTGCAGAAAAACTGTAAAATGATAAATTGGTTAATTTGCATAATCTAATTTGCATAAACGGTAAAATGCATGAACAGTTTAAATTGCACAAACTGTTATGTTGCATAAACTGGTTAAATTGCAAAAAAAACGGTCAAATGCATTAATTGGTTAATTTGCATAATTATATAAACTGCATTAACTGTTTAAATTTCATAAATCCTAAATGGCATAAATTGTTATGTTGCATAAACTGGTTAAAATGCGTAAACTGGTTAAAATGCGTAACTGGTTAAATTCCATAAAGTGGTAATTTGCATAAATTGTTTATATTGCATAAACTTTTAATTCCATAAACTGGTCAAACTGTTGAAATCGCCTAAATGCTGAAGATGCAGAAGCTGCACAAATGGCTGAAACACATGGAGAGCCAGAATCCTATTAAATACATTGGCTGGATTCGCCATAACACTAATGGAGCAGAGACCACATACACACCAATGCAAAAAGTTCAATTCCTGTAGAAAAAACTGGAAACTGCAGAAGGCCAATTTTTCTCAAATCCCACAAGTTGCGGAAGCTGAACATGCACAAGTTGCAGAAATTGCAGAAATTGCGGAAAAAATGCAGAAAAGCATGAATTTGCGGGGAGCCCCATTATGCGTCAATGGGAAAAAATGTGCGGTATTTCGTCCGATTGCGGAAAAACCGTAAATCGCAGAAGTCCCAAAAGTATAGCAGGATTCTCCTCAACATGCGGAACGTTTTGATGCATAACTTGCAGAAATTGCACCAAAGCATGAAAGTGCTGAAAGGTGCAGAAAATCAGGAAAAATGTGCCGGAATAATAATAATAATAAAGAAACGCAAACCAATAATTGACTGCGGAAAATTCCGCAGTCAATCAATAATAAAGAAACGCAAACCAATAATTGACTGCGGAAAATTCCGCAGTCAATCAATAAAGAACGCAAACCAATAATTGACTGCGGAAATTCCGCAGTCAATCAATAATATATAAAGAAACGAAAACCAATAATGACTGCGGAAAATTCCGCAGTCAATCAATTAGACAGATATGGCATAAGGGGAGTGGCTTTGAGCTGGATTCAAAGCTATTTAACTGGGAGACAACAGTATGTGAAGATGGGGAGTTACATCAGGTTATTTGGACATTGGTTGTGGGGTCCCACAGGGATCTGTCTTAGGCCCAAAGTTGTTCAATTTATATATTGACATTTTTAATGTGTCTAAATTATTAAAATTAGTGATTTTCGCAGATGACACAAACGTCTTCTATTCCAATGACAATTATAGTACTTTAGTAACTAACAACTGTGAACTAAGGAAATTAAAAACATGGATAGACATTAACAAATTGTCCCTCAACCTAAATAAAACAAAAGTAATGTTTTTCGGTATTTATAATGGAAAACCAGACTCAGTAAATATAGACTGTGTAGTTTTAGATACAGTATCAGAAATTAAATTCTTAGGAGTCACCATTGACAGTAAATTAAGCTGGAAACCACACATACAAGGTTAAAGTCTCAAAGTATCTCAATCATTAATAAAGCAAAGTTTTTCTTAAATTACAATGCATTATTTTTGCTATATAGTTCATTAGTTTTGCCATATCTAAATTACTGTGTAGAAGTTTGGGACAATAACTATAAAAGCTCATTACACCCCCTTGTTATACTCCAAAAACGGGCTGTAAGAATATACATAAAGTAGGATATTGTGATCATACTAATATATTATTTCTGCAGTCTAAACTGTTTAAAAATGCATGACTTAGTTGATTTCTCTACTGCCCAACTTCTGTTAAAGCCAACAAAAATGTGCTACCTGCAAGGATACAAATGCTTTTTGCACGCACAGAAGGGGGATATAATCTGAGGGGGTGTGATAACTATAACTTTAAGGTTCAAGCAGTGTCTTCCACTAGGAAAAGTGTGTGTCTGTATGTGGAGTTAAACTCTGGAACAAATTGGGGGCAGAATTTAAACAATGTCCAAATATTCATCATTTCAAATCAAGATATAAAAAATGGTATGGTAAAAGTACCAGAAGGAGGAAATGGGTACTTGATTGCTAATGGGTGTTACAAAGTGCTGTGTATTTTAAAGGTCAGATCTAATTAATAATGAAGTATATTGTGTTACTATTATACTATTGCAGTTGTTATTGCCATTGTTATTGCATTGCTGTTGTGTTATCACTATTTTAACTTTAAACTTTAAATGTAATAGTCTAGGTAATACCTAACAATCTGTGGATTATTCTTAGAATCAAACTCAATCGATTCAGACAGCGATATGCTATTGATGCTGATGGTAATGTAAAGGAATTAATTCTTAGAAGTAAAACATGCACATATCTATGTACTCCGCATTCAACATAACCCGTAGTATAGGGCAGACATGTGGGGGCCGGCAGCTCGAGGAAACCCTCTTCTGGCAGCAGACTCCTAAAATGTGTCTCTTTTAATGCATAGTATAGGACACTTAACAAATGATGGTCCGGTTGCTCGGGGACTGCTCCCCTCTGGCAGCAGGTCCAGTCACAGAAAGAGAAAAGAAAAGCCCCGAATCCCTTTTAACACACATTAAGACTATTCTTGTTATCATGAGCATCAATCAGTCTGCGATTACTGTACCTTTCATGAATAAATGTGGAGTATTTTATGTATCATTCAAACACTTTGATACAGAGTAATGCTATATGGGTTGTAATGGTGATGATGAATAACGTAATGCAAACATGGTAATGAATTCGGTATGGGAGACAGAAATAATACACTGGCTGTAGCGTGTGAGATACTGTGAATGTTGACCTGGTATATGCAGTGTTGCATTTGTTAATATGTAACTAACTCGGTTGATAGTAGTTTTGTAAGATGGTAAGAAATATGCAGTCTTTGTTGTTTTAAGTTTATGAACCGGGGTGGGAGTCAATAAGCTTGTCGTCTTCCCACTCCTTTCGAGCTAGAATGTAAATTAGTTTTCTTTTTTTTCTTTTATGTATATATATTTTTCTGTTTTTCTTTTCTTGGCTTTTGTGCCTTGTTGCTCGAAATAAAAAAACTCAAACTATTTCATGCTCCTTCCGTTAACTTTTTGGGTTTTGTGATTGAGCAGGGACAAATGAAGGTGAAAGCAGTGGAGAAGTGGCCCATCCCAGAGACGCGCAAACAATTACAGCGATTCCTAGGTTTTGCTAACTTCTACCGGCGCTTCATCAAGGATTACAGCAGGAAAGCTGCACCTTTAACCCGACTCACTTCCACCACCCTTCCTTTTAAGTGGTCTCCGGAGGCTGACACTGCTTTCTCCACTCTCAAGAAGCTCTTTATCTCGGCACCTGTTTTTCTCATCCAGATCCTCTCTGCAGTTCATTGTTGAGGTCGATGCCCTTGACACAGGAGTTGGAGCTGTCCTGTCTCAAAGATCTCCAAAGGACCACAGACTACACCCATGTGCGTTTCTACCGTAGGCTGTCACCTGCAGAGAGAAATTATGACATCGGCAACAGAGAACTGCTGGCTGTTGTGCTCGCTCTCCAGGAATGGAGACACTGGCTGGAAGGAGCCGAGCATTCCTTTATCATCTGGACGGATCATAAGAATCTTTCGTACCTCTGCTCTGCTAAGAGACTAAATTCCCGTCAAGCTAGATGGGCACTGTTCCTTGGGAGGTTTAATTTTACTTTAACCTATCGCCCGGGCTCTCGTAACGTCAAGCCGGACGCCTTGTCTCGTCAGCCTGAACTTATTTTGCCAGATTCCTGCCTTGTGGATGTGTCAGAGCTGCCAAAGACGCCGTGTTTAGTTGGAGCTGTACTCTGGGAAATTGAAAGGATGGTCAGGGATGCTCAACCTGATCCAGGTAACGGACTGCAAGATTGTTTGTTTGTTCCTGAATCTGCTCGCTCTAAGGTCTTGCAGTGGGCACACTCCTCGAAACTTACTTGCCATCCGGGAGTATCTAGGACTCTAGCGTTCCTCAAGCAGCGATTCTGGTGGCCATCTATGAGTAGGGATACACGTGCCTTTGTGTCCTCTTGCTCTGTTTATGCCCGTAGCAAATCCAGCCATCAGTCACCAGCTGGACTCCTCCACCCTCTACCCATTCCTAGCCGGCCCAGGTCACACATCGCAGTTGATTTTGTATTGGACTGCCTCCTTCTGCAGGTAACACTACCATACTCACCATTGTAGACCGTTTTTCTAAAGCTGTGCATTACTTGCCACTGCCTAAATTGCCCACGGCTACGGAGACTGCCGGTCTACTTGTACAACATGTGTTCCGGCTTCATGGGATTCCTTGTGACATAGTCTCTGACAGAGGGCCTTTATTCAAATCCCAAGTCTGGAGAGCCTTTTGCCAGTCGTTTGGAACGTCTGTGAGTCTCTCTTCAGGTTATCACCCTCAGTCTAATGGCCAGACGGAGAGAGCCAATCAAAACCTGGAATCACATCCTGGAGTTCGCACCTTCCCTGGATTGAATATGCTCACAATACCCTCACATCATCGGCCACAGGTATGTCACCCTTTATGGTTTCTCTGGGTTACCAGCCTCCACTCTTCCCAGAACAAGAACAGGAGGTTGCTGTTCCCTTGGTGCAAGCCAATCTACAACGTTGCCGCAGCATCTGGAAGGCTGCGCGGGCTGCTCTTTTAAAGACTGAAACACTAAATCGTAAGATGCCCGACAGATATCGGAGACAGGGCCCTACATACCTACCAGGACAGAAAGTGTGGTTATCGTCTCGTGACCTTCCTCTTCAGATAGATTCTCGCAAATTGGCTCCTAGATACATAGGTCCATTTGTCATTGACAGAATCATCAACCCGTCCGTGGTCCGCCTAAAGCTGCCGCCATCTTTACGTGTCCATCCGTCCTTCCACGTATCCTTGCTCACGCCGGTTACGACCAGTCCTCTGTGCCCTCCGGCCGATCCCCCTCCTCCCGCCCGGCTGGTGGATGGCCTCCCGGCTTTCACGGTGCGGCGCGTCCTGGATGTGCGCCGCTGTGGTAGGGGTTTCCAATACCTCGTTGATTGGGAGGGTTGCGGTCCTGGATCCCGCGTCGCAACATTTTGGATCCCTCTCTGCTCCGGGATTTCTATAGGGCCTTTCCGGACAAGCCTGGTAGGGCGTCGGGAGTCGCCCATTAAGGGGAGGGGTACTGTCATGGCCGTGTGTGTGTGTGTGTGTGTGTGTGTGTGTGAGAGACTGGGAGGAGCTGCGGCTGATGGCGCACACCTGGCGTCAATCACATCGTCCGGCAAAGAAAAGCCCTGTGCTCCAGCCAGTCTGTGCCAGATGTTAGTCTACCAGACGGTGAATCTCCTCCTCGCTTTGTACCTGGCCTGCTCCACTCCTTCGTTCCTGAATTCTTTTTCTGTTGGACAATAAATCGCACTAACCTTGCCACAGTCTTGTGTCACTTTTTGGGTCATAACCTTTGAGCCGTGACACCCTTAGACATCCATGGGTTTTCTTTACACTTTCTGTTTTTACAATATTTCTTCATTGGGCAATTTTTGTCAAATACTTTATCAAATATTCGCGTAAACTCATCATATGCCTTATTAGTATCAATCTCTCTGTATACAATACTCCAGTCTTGAGCTAATAGTTCCTTTTTAAATGTATCAATAGTTTCTCTGTATTTACACGTCTAAACCAATACATTTTTTCATCAATATTTAAATATCCATTTTGTACAATACAAAAACTGGCAGGTGATCACTAATATCATTTATCATTAATCCACTGACTATCACTTTCTATTTCATTTGAGAAAATGTTATCAAAGTCGCACTATGGGTTTGTGATTCTACTCTGTTTAGTTATTAGAGGAAACAGACCTATACTAAAAGTATTTATAAATTCGTCCGTCTTCTGTTTATATGGGTTTAACAGATCAATGTTAAGGTCTCCCCCACAAACATGACTTTATGATTTAAACCTGAAAAGTGCTCCTCCATCCAATTAGAAAAACATCTATATCAGAGCCAGGTGTTCTATACAGGTAAATACAACTTGCAATAATATTTTTCTTTTGCCTTGTAATTTCTACAGTAAGGCATTCAAGTGCATCATCCACTACCATAGTCTTATTTTCCATTACTTTGTAACTATAGTTGGAGTCTACAAACATAGCTACTCCCCACCATGCTTGTTTCTTCTGTTCATACTTATAAATTCATAACCATCAATAGAAAACTCAATTTCTCTGTCATTATTAATCCATGTTTCTGTGATTAAAATTACACTAAATGGTTTAGAAAACTGTTTTTTAAGAAGCTTTTGATGTGGTTAAAGTTTGCATAGAGGCTTCGACTATTGAAGTGGATTACAGTGAATGCCTTAAGTTTACTATTGTAAAGATCCTCTGTATAATGACAGTCATTAGTAGCTCTAGTAAAGAAGTTATTTTCAGGGTCGATGTCGATCTCAGTGTTCTGTAAGTCATTGTGGTGGTGTAAAATCCTGGTTATTTGCTTCAGCAATTCTCCTTAATGAGAGATCTAAGTCGATGCTTCCTATAGTACTATATGTATTACAGGACATGTGAAGTTATGTGCTTTTACATACCAAAATCCATACGTTTTTCCCGGTGTTTATACTTGATTTGGTGTACTGGTGCGCGGACGTACAATGAGTTCATCATAGCGCAAGAAGGCAATCTCCGCCCTTTCCCTGGCAGCTCTCAGCTCTCAGCTCCGGCATCAGCTCTTTTCGCTTCCTTTTGATGGATTCCGTGTAGTCCTCGTTTATGAAGATTTTGGTCCCTTTGAGGTGTTTAGCGTGCTGCAGGATTGCTTCGCGATCCTTCCAACGCAGTAGTTTGGCGATGATGTGTCTCGGCCAGTCTCTCCCGCCGTCGGGGTTTCCCTACGCGGTGAGCCCTCTCCACCTCCACCGTGTGATGTAGCTTTTCCCTCAGTAGTTGTTTAACTTTCTCCTCTGTGTCGGCCCAGGTCTCCCCAGGCGACTCCAACACTCCTCAAAGACCAGGTTGTTTCTGCGACTCTGTCCCTCCAGATACTCCAGTTTGTCCGTGATATGCAAATTGTCAGATACTTTATAAAAATCGTTTTGTATTGTGTTCGTGTGCTCAATGAGTTTCAATTTCTCTTCTTTCAGAGGGTCCACCTCACCTTGCGTGTACTGTAGGCTTGTTTTTAGCTCTTGAATGTCCTTTGTCTGTGAATCCATTCGGGTGTTTGTTGCTTCCATGATGATTTTAATGAATCCTTTGAAGTTCTCCTGTTGTATTATTCCCTGAACATGTCCCTCTGCTGCTCCATAAGTTCCGTGACTCGACTGAGGCTCACGTAATCCTCCTCCGCCGCCGAATCTGGCTGTTGCTTCGCATCTGTTTTTGGGGGTTTTGGTATTTTGCTCTCTCTCAACCGGACTCCGCAAAAATGTTAACTGCCACACTGCTCACACTGCTCACAGCCACACTTCCGGGTGAAAATACTGTTTCAGTCCAAAATTTTCAATGGCCACAATGAGCATGTGATAAATGCTTTAACTTTTAAGGCAAGGCAACTTTATTTATACCGTGCATTTCGTACACAAGGCAACTCAATGCGCCTTCATGCGTTAAGTTAAAGTGCATATGACAGGTTTGAATGCTTTTGAAAATATTACTTACTTAGAAGTAAGTAACTGCTTTATTGTCATTGTACAACTATATAATGAAATAGTGTTCAGGTGTTAGTCCTGAGCTGCTGTGGCTGAGCCGTGCTGCCACTGTGTCAACCTGACCCGCATGACCTTGGAGGTTGGTGGAACTGTAGCACTCGGAAGAAACCTGGCTGGCTGGCCTCTCTCGTTGTCTCCTCTGATCCTCTGAAACGGTGCACCACCTCCTGGGTTTGTCCCTGTTTCAGAGCCTGGTGTCCTGCACTGGTCAGCTCCACCTCCTCCTTCCTCTTCCTCTCTCCGCTTCACAACAGTCTTTCACCATCTTTCATTTGTCCTTTTTGTTTCCTGTAGCTCCTCTTGTGACGCCTCCACTGTGCTGCAGGTGTGGGGGCTCTTGGTGCCTCTTCAGTGTCTCAGAAGAAGATATGTGTGGGTCTCAAATGGGTTTAGCTCATAAGCTAGCATTTTGTTTACCTTTAAAAGCTGCTTTCTTCAGGACCATTTTAGACTCTCAAAGTAAACAAATCCACCAAACCTCCACAAAAGCTCGGCAAAGACGTAGAAAGGTATCCTGAAAAAAATGTGGAACACATAAACCACAAATGCAGTTCGCAGAAAAAGGCAAAAAACTCAGCTGCACAAGGAGAGAGGGAGGACTTCCGGCAAGATGGCGGACAGGGCACAAGTAACCTTTTAAGCTCCGCTCGCTTGGTCCTAAACTAGACATTACACCGCCCCCTTCAGACAAAAAGACTATCTCAAACCTTCTTTTTTTTTTTTTTACCTAATTGTTGAAGAGGAAAGAGTTACACGATGTCTGTCACAAATGATAAGGATTTTCCACCGCTCCAGCCAGCTAACAGTAAGGCGGGAAACTCGTTAGCCCTCCACAACTACTCCGCTAAACAAGAGGAGGCTATGGACACTTCAAAATCGAACAAGGCTAACGCAAACCCATCGCAACAGGGAACCAGAAGACCACTAAATCCCACACCCACTAAACAACAACCACCCGCGAAGAAACCGACACCTAATGTTAATACTGTGAACGAGGCCTCGTTTGCGGACCTGGTGGCGGTTATTCGAAAGTTGGAAACCAAAGTTGACGCAGTGGGAAAGAAAGTGGACGCCATGGAAAGGCAAATGGTTGAAAATACAGAGCAGTTGATGAAAAACGCAGCGCACCTGGAAAAGAACTCCGAGATGATTTCTAACTGTATGAAACGCTTGGATGAGAACACAGGACAGATCGCGGAAATCAAGTCAAAGGTTGAAAAGTTGGAGAAAGAGAATGCTGAAGTGAAAAACGAAAATAAGCTACTGAGAGAAAGTGTGCGGGAGGTTGAACGGTACAAACGCCGCTGGAACCTGCGACTGTCCGGGCTCAAAGAAGAAGAAGGAGAAAACATCAGAGGGAAGATCGAGGAGCTGCTGATGCAACTTTTCCCACAGTGGGCCACCAACATCGGGAACATCATCGACTCGGTGCACCGGGTTGGTCCTAAGGATAAGGGGCGCAGCCGACAGGTTATCATGCAGTTCGTGAGGAGGCTTCACCGAGACGCAGTGTGGACATCTACCAAGGACTCTTCTATCTGCAAGGAGCGAGGGGTCCGTTTTGTCCAGGACTTCACGAAGGAAGATCGGCTGGCAAGAGAGCTGCTCTGGCCCCAAATAAAGTTGGCCAGATCACAGGGTAAGGTGGCCTACTACAGAGGTCACGTGGCTGTCATTGATGGACAGGTTGTAACTGGCTAAATCCAACAAAGCAGCTTTGAGTAGGCGAACATTTGAAGTACTCTAGAAGGTTAATGTTTACTCTTGTTGAGATTGATTTGTTAAAAAAAAAAAAAAGAAAAGAAAAAAAAGGGGGGGGGGTGTTTACAATGTTAATAAGGACCTGCCTGAAGTTTTTTTTTTCCAGCTTAAGCTAGAAGGTTTCTATTTTACGTTTTTTTTGTTTTATTTATTTTTGTGTGAGTGTGTGAGTGATTGTAAATGTCTTTGAATACTAATCTCAAACTATTAACAATTAACACTAGAGGTCTCAGGGATAGTGTAAAAAGAAAGGCATTATTCCTTTACTGTAAGAGCAAAAATCCTCAATGTGTACTACTTCAGGAAACCCATTCAAATGAAACCGATGAAACATTCTGGACAACACAATGGGGGATAAAATATGTTTTTCACATGGCACAACAAAATCAGCAGGTGTAGCAATCCTATTTAATAATTGTAATGGGAAAATACTAGAACTGAAGTTAGCAAAGATGGTCACTGGTTAATTTCAGTTTTACAAGTAGATAAATCTATATTAATATTAGGAAATGTTTATGGATACTGTAATAAAGGAAGAAATACAATTCTTTTAGAGAAGTCAAAGAAATCTTGGTTGAACTTAAAACTAAATATGCAACGGATAATATCATAATGGGAGGAGATTGGAATACAGTCAGGGATGACTGGTTAGACAGACATCCTAGCAAATTTTCCACTATACATCCCAATACTGTATTAAATGAATTTGCGATTCATTACATTTCCTAGACCCTTGGAGAGAAAAATATCCTGATTCAAAACAATACTCTTGGTTCAAACCAGATGGTTCAGCTAAATCTAGACTTGACTATTGGTTAGTCACAGACATTATCCTCAATCAGATCTCAAGCTGTGAAATAATACCAGCACCCCTCACCGATCATTGTTGTGTGGAATTATATGTAACTCCTATATTAAAATCTATTAGAAGAAAAGGCTATTGGAAATTTAACTCAAATTTACTGAAATATGATGACTTTTGTAATACTATAGAATCTCTAATCCAGAACACTGTATTAGATGAATCCTTAATAACATATACTCAGAAATGGGAATTCCTAAAATACAAAATCCGTCAATTATCAATCTCTTTTAGCAAACAGATGAAGGAAAAAAATGATATGGAAGAAGACGGCATTATTAAAATATTTTGTCAATCACGACCTGCCCTACACAGTCTGAAAATCAAATAAAACTATTGCAATTACAAGAAAAACTGAGAAAATTTATGAAAGGAAGGCCAGAGGAGCATATATAAGATCTCGAGCAAGGTGGATGGAGGAAGGAGAGAGAAATACTGCTTACTTCTGCAGATTAGAAAGAACGAGACAAGAAAGAAATAGTATAAAAACGCTGATAATAAATGGTTCCGAATGTTCAGATCAGTCTGTCATTGCAGAAGAAATCAGTACTTTCTATCAAAAACTATATACCTCTTCTTATTCAGCGGAAAAAGCAGAGGGCTTTCTCAACAAAATGGAACATTTTATTCCAAAAATTGACAATGATTTTAAAGACAAATGTGAAAAAGACATAGAATTGATAGAACTAGATAGAGCTATTATGTGCCTTAAACTTGATAAGTCACCTGGTCCAGATGGACTTACGGCCAATTTTTATAGGCATTTTGGGAGTCTCTCAAAGAACTCCTTTTCGAAACATTTAAAGAGATTATTTCTAATTTGAATTTGTCAACAAGCATGAAACAAGGCATCATAACTTTAATTCCCAAACCAAACAAAGATAACAAAATATTAGAAAACTACCGCCCTATTTCCCTTTGAACAGTGATTACAAATTGTTAACATATATTTTCACCAATAGATTAAAAAGTGGATTATCTCAAGTAATCAGTGAAACACAGTCTGGGTTTGTTAATAAAAGATCTATACATAATAACATAAGACTAATTCAAGATCTTTTGGATTATAACGATATGATTGAGGATAATGGCTTCATTCTTTTTCTAGACTTTCACAAAGCTTTTGATAGACTGGAACATCAATTTCTCTTTAAAGTTTTAAACATGTATGGGTTTGGACCAAAGTTTTGTAACATTATCGGATCTTTTTATGATGGTACAACTAGCACTGTAGCTCTTCCAATGGGTACGACGCCTCGTTTCTGTGTAAATAGAGGCGTGAAACAAGGCTGTAATATTTCTCCATTTTTATTTATTATGGCAGCAGAAATGTTGGCAATCTTAATGAAAAACTCTGATATTGAGAAGTTAAATGTTTTTAATGAACAATTAATTATAAGTCAACTTGCAGATGACACAACTATTTTTGTTAAAAATTTGGAACAAATCCCTGAAGTTTTGAAACGTATTAGCCTTTTCTCCGAAGCGTCAGGCTTGACACTGAACCGTAATAAATGTGAGCTTATGGCTATCCATGATTGCGACCTTTCTGTAGCCTATAATATCCCAATTAAATCAAGTGTTAAATATTTAGGAATTAACCTGACCAAAGATAAGTCCTCAAGCGAGAAACAAAACATTCAAGATAAAATCGTTCAATGCAAATCCAAACTAAACTCTTGGCTACAACGGGATCTAACAGTTTTTGGAAGAACCTATCTAACAAAGATGGAATCACTAGCGAGATGCATCTATCCAGCCTATTCATTGGCAATACCAGACAGAGATATTAAAAAATTAATCAATTAAACTTCAATTATATTTGGAAAAATAAAGTCCATTATATAAAAAAATCTGAAATTGTCAAAGAATACGAGGATGGTGGCCTACAAGCAATTGATTTTGAATGTCTAAATATTGTCCTAAAAATGAAATGGCTGAAGTCCTTCATAACAGAGAAGAACAGTGTATGGTTTTGTCTGTCCAGGGGGTTATTTGAGAAAATAGGAGGTATTGAGTTTGTCCTTGCATGCGACTTTAATATTGAGAAACTTCCAATTAAGTTGTCATCTTTTCACAAGCAAGTTCTGTTAAGCTGGAAACTTATGTACAACCACAATTTTACTCCGCATCAAACACCAATATGGAATAACAGATATGTGTTGTGTAATAGAAAATCTTTGTTTTTGCAACATTGGATGGATAAAGGAGTGTGGTCCCTACGCCACCTAATGGACAGACAGGGTAATTGGTTATCATACGAGAACTTCATCTCCACTTACAATATAACATGCAAAAGAACTGAATTAAAAAAAATATGCAAAGCTATTCCCCAATCTGTTAAACAATTAATTGAAAATACTGATTTGAGGAGTTTACCTCCTCCTAAATTAGCAACACTATATATCAATGAGCAAGATTTTATGGGAAAAGAGATGCCAAACAAAACTATGCGAAAATGTCTGAATGATCACTTTTATCCAATCAAATCTAACAGGAACTCAATTGTTCAAAAATTTTCAAAAGAACAGATTAAAAATATAAGAACTAAATATTTAAAATTTCCCGTCAGTCCAAAAACTAAGGAAGTTCATTTCAAAATTTTGAATGCGATATATCCATCCAGTGAGCTTCTTAGAGTAAGGTTTGGTATAGAATATAACAATTGTACTTTCTGTGACTCAGACATTGAAACCACTGAACATCTGTTTTATCAATGTATGTACACAAGCACATTTTGGGAAGACTTTATGGACTGGTTATCTTCGAAAATCCAGCTGCAGCAGGACTCTCTTACATTGGACAATATAATTTTTGGGATTTCCCTGAAGGACTCACAGACAGACTATGCTTTGAACAATTTATTAATCCTTTCGAAGTATTTTATTCATTCTTGCAAATGGAAAAAGTCAAGCCTATTTTCACAGTGTTTAAGAGACAACTTGAAGAAACTATCTGATATCTTTAAAATGTATGAAATGTAAATCTGCACTATCTCTTCTTAATGTATTTGACAATCTGAATGTTTTTGAAGAAAACCTCTAACGGAAACTGCTTAGTGTGAGTGTGTGTGTGAATGGGTTTGTTTTATTTTGTTTTATGTTGTGCTTATTTATTTACTTTTATATTTTATATTTACTTTTCTTTTTTTCTATTGCTTTAATATCTGGTGCCTTGAATTGTTCATTTTAACTTGTTGAAAATTGCCACTGTGTGTAAAACGTTGTTAATAAAAAAAAAAAAAAAAAAAACACAACGAGAGAGGGAGGTCACTTCCTGTTTCCACGTCGCCATGACAACACAAGTAAGTCAGTTATTTTTTATTTATTTATTTTATTTATATCAGTTGCATAATTATCATATTTATGTCACTGAAGCAGCAATTTTAATGAAGAAATGCTGGGCAGAATTTTTTTATTTTTTTAAATATTTAAGCTCCTGACAGGAAGTGACATAGAAGAAGGTAACATTCAGTTTGACTCATTTCCGATTGACTTTACATGGTTGCACGACAACAGTTTAAAATTGTTTACCTTGTTCTATGTCACTTTCTGTCGGTGTACAATAAGGAAGTGAAACTATAAACATCACAAAAATTAGGCCGTGAGACGGAGGGTCGATCGGTACCATTTTGAGGGATTAAACCACATGGTGATTTTTGTGTAGATATATGACCCTGTGTTTGGAAAATGTGTGATAGCATTAGATTCAAGGTAGTTTTTGGATATGGTGGATGATTTTCAAATATCACAAAAAAAAGGGTTACGTGAACTCTGACTTGGTGGCATTTTACAATAATGTCTGTCTAATGCCCGAGATTTGCCATATTTGTTGCTTTATTAAAGAAGTATTAATGAAACAGAGTTTTCTTTAAGGTTTCCAACCAGACACATTAAGGCACACATTATGTGCCTTTGGGAACAAGTAAGCGGTAGGGTCCATGCATACATTAAATCATAGCGTTGTCAGAAGATAAATTATTTTTAGTCTGGTCTTGAGAAGGTTTTGGAACATGAGCAAAAGCATTTATTTACAACAAATTTAACAGGAATTAAATGAACGCTTTTCTACGTTCCTCAGGCCCAAAGCGCTTTACAGCAAGGAACCAGTCACCCATTCACTCTCTCATTCATACACCGGTGTACACAGACACTGTAGGCAAGGAGGGTGAAGTGTCTTGTCCAAGGACACAACAGCAGTGTTCTTCAGGGGCTGGGATTCGAACCCCTGACCTTTCGATCATGAGACGACCCACTCTCATAGCTATGCCATTGTTTTACACACAAATGCAATTCATGCTACTTAACCTATTACAAAAGGTACATTTTCACCCACTGTACTTATTTACTCTTTGATTTGTGGCATAGTGAACGTTATACATCTGTCACATCTAGTATAGGAATGACTCCCCATGTCCACTTTCATTATCACTTTCATCAGTTTTTAAAACATGTTTGATTCTCAATATCTGGCCCATATCCGTGCACTTGAGTCCATTTGCATTTGTAGTGGACGAAGTGCTTTGGACAGTTGTAGGCCAATAAATCTAATTGAGCTTCATGTGCTGGTTGGCTATCCATCCACTGAACTACCAGCTGGTCAACTCATCTCACAGACTCTATCTTCAACCCATGACCAACAGGGCTAGGTGCTTGAGGGTCCCTTTCCAAGCCTCTCCTCCATATTACAGCCTGGTAGTTAGCTCTTTGGGCATGCTTCACTAAGCAGTCTCCGCATGGTGGAAGCTGATGGCTTTCTATCTCACCCCTCATAGCACAAAAGTGTTTCTTTTTTGTACAAAGGTGCCCAAATTGTGTCATGGAAAGCAAGGGACATGATCAAAACATCTGTGTCCTCCGAGCAGATGACAACAGCATTATACCCCTCTTCAACTGCATGGGTGGCATGGAAAAGAAGATAACCATCAGCTTCTTCTTGTTGGCACTGGAGACTTGGGAATAACTCACTGCTCTGAGCTGTGATTCTACAGCACTCATCACCGACAGCTGCAAAAAGAGTTTTCTCTATGAGCAGTTCCTTCACTCAGAATAAGATTAGGCTGCTCTGTCCACACTGACTCAGTGCCATTGAAACGACTTGGCAACATCTCCAAAGGTAACTTCAACACCTTTTATAACATGAAGACAGACATAGAGAGTAGTTCACATTGTCATAGGCAAAACACCATGGTAGGAGTAGGAGAAGATGTCAAAAGTCCAACTTCCTTCACGTGAGGATTGTTAGAAGACCAAGGACTACATCCTCCACAAATTCCACATATGATATCCAGCAAGCTGAGAGATCTCCATTGCTATGGCGGAGGTCTAGAACACCTCCAGATAAAAGTGGACTTTTCAGAACTGAATGTCAAACAACTGGCCAAAGCAACCGCCTGCGCTAAAAAGGAGTTGACCTCATACATTTTTTTCAAAATTGCTAGTCTGGTCTCTAACTGATTAGGGAATTCTGACCATGCCAGTCTCATCATAGCTTCATAAATGCACTTGTGTACTCTGCACGGTAATAGTGTTTCCCATCCATCACCCCACTTATGGGTCCCTCAGAAACTATGCCAGCTTCAATGCAAACATCCCTCAGCCCACATCCTGAAATCTCCTCCCAAGAATAGACAATGCATTGCAGATAGTATGAATTGTCAATCAATCAATGGTTTTGTATAGCCCAATATCACAACAGGAGTTGCCTCACAGGGCTGCACTAAACATTAAGGCAATTAAACAAAACAGTAAATAAGACAATGTAAAGTCCAGGCAAGTGAAGCATCCATGCAAACATAAACATGATGTCCAATTAAATGTCAGCAGCAGGTGATGAGGAGCAGCGTGGGTGTCCCCTGTCCATAGACTCTACAGAATAGCAAAGAAAAACTTAAAAACCCAGGGGGAGAAAAGAGAAACCACAGAAGGAGAGATCCAGACTATAGAGACCCAGGGCCGAAGGAGTCCCTTAGCAGAGGAGCCAAGATCACAGCAGATGTCCCACAGACCACAGAATTGTTCTTTATGCATCCAAGAAATTTTGGTCGCATAAAGGGCTTTGTCCTAGACTCTAGGACAACTACCACTGAATCCAGATGCAACTCTTCACAAATGAGGTCAGACCGCTTAAAGATCTCATACACAGTGCTCTTTTCAGTAGCTGGCACATTTATTGTGGTATGGTGCTACTACATCCTCTCAGATTTCTACTTTGTCATGGATTATTTTATCACGGATCTCTAAAGGATTATCTTATTTTATGTTGAAACCAGTCCGGCTTGGGACAATTTGATATTCAGCTTGTGGCTGCCTCATAAGGATCCACACCATGTTTTGCACTGAGGAAGTCTGGCTCGACTTTCATCTCTTGGCATAGTCATTCCATTCCATGAGTGGATGTGGTCCAACATGTGCTTCAGCCACATAAGCATCTAAAGTAGTATGTTCAGCCTCAATTGAAATCTACTGTAGCTTTTCAACTCCTGGAAGTTCAGCACTGGGCAGGTGAGGACCCCATACACCTTTGCCTATACTGCTATGCCATTAACCATGTGTGATGTCTCCTTTCCAGTGATTGTCTCCTCTAGTCGATCAATATCTGCTGCCCCATGCTGGATTGGTGAAGATATGTGCATTAATGGATGCTGGAAGCACTGCCTTTCAATTAAGTCCTGCTGCTAGTTTTTGCAAACAAAAGCAAAATCGTATATAGAATTACATATAAATACGCTATATAAATAAAGATCTTCTTCTTCTTTTTCTACATGAAAACAAAATCAAAATTAGAAAAAGCATGGGATCAGATAAAATCATATCATGTCACCATACACTATGTTCAGTTGAACGATTTTCACGATTTTCAACATAACGTTTCTCAGCCCCCCAGCGACCTAGAAAGTGGTTGACACATCATATTAAAGCCCAGACATTGCTCTTTTCAATGCAAAAAAACACAAGTCTCCATCACAACCTGTTTCGGAGATATACAACCATTCACCTAATCGATCTGGTAGAGTTAACTTTTTTTAAGATTACACAGCAAATTATAATGATGGACAGGCCATTACCTACTCAGTTTCCCTGAAAAGCCAATGAATGTTGGTTCTGTTGATGGTCTGCAAAATCCTGCACTTTGCAAAAGAAGAGAACAACCACTTGGATTATACAGGCATTTTTATCTCTAGTAGTCACTGAACACCGTATATTGAGATGGGATGATAAAAGTGTCTATTTCTCATGAAAACTACCATGGATCAGATGCTATCACACATTTTCCAACACTAGAGATATGTACCTTCATGAAAATCAAAAGGAAATGTAATCCCTCAAAATGGTACCGGTAGCCCAAATTTGGGGTCCCGTCTCATGGCCTAAATGGCCAAACTAAAGAAAGCTGGGTACAATCTTTAGCAAAAATCTTAAATATAATTGTGTTAACTAGGTTTTAGAAAAAAAATGGTCTAATGTGTCATATGCACTTTAAGGCAAAGCACATATATAGAAACATCCAGACATAGGAAATATACAGTACACCAGGGAAGGTGCTGGAATTTTTTCTCGGGTAGGGGGGGGCGCCAGCCTATCAAGTGGAGGGCGGGGGTGGGGGAGTTGAAAAAAGTTTGTGAACGCAGATGCAGAGGGATTGGGCCGTGGTTAGGGAGGGGATGTGTGTGCATTTATTTGCATAGTCGTTGACATTCCCCCTTGAGTGGAGTGGAGCTGCTTCAATCCCCTCTCAGGAGGAAAATAATCATTCCAGTATTAGTTCATAAATTTATAATTAATTAACTTTTACTTGGTCTCAGCATTAGTTCAGTTCTCCAGAGCAGGTAGTTCCCTCCACAGTAATGGATCGAAAACTAAATCTCAGTGTCTCTTCTTATGTAAGAGCTTAAAAAAAAATATATATATATATATATACTTTTTCAACAAACACTTTAAAACACCCTTTTTATAACTTCAACTTAATGGACATGTTGTTCATGTAATGGTATCTGGGTTTATTTTGACCTTCAGTATATAAAAAAAACAAACCTGTGCGTTGTACATCTAATTTGATACTAGTTTGCATTACTGTGATAGTTTGGCTCCGCTTTGCTCACAGAAAGTTGTGAATGTGCTTTAAACTCATCCTTGTGGAAAATGAGAATGTTTGAAATGTGTTGGGAAAGTTAAGAATGAGTTTGGAGCACAAGTAACGGTTTCAAAATAAAGCTCTCGTGATTTACAGGTTACACTGTCTGTATTGAATCATTTTGTAGTCAGTTCGTTAGTCAGTTACAAATTCGCCTGGGTGTCCAAAGATTTAGGTGGGTGCTTGAGCCCCACAGGATCAGCGCTTATGGTAAATGGTCTCAACTTATATAGCGCTTTTCCATCTACGTTAGGCACTCAAAGCGCTTTACAGCAAGGATCCACTCACACTCTCATTCATACACCAATGTACGCAGACACTGGAGGCAAGCTGGGTGAAGTGTCTTGCCCAAGGACACAACGACAGTGTGCATTTTCAGGAAGCGGGATTCGAACCCCCGATCATGAGACGACCCACTCTACCATCTGCGCCACCGTTGCCCAACTCAGTGTCTTAGGTACCTTGGTTAATGCGTAGGAGCAGAGGAACAGCTCTCCGGCTAAATCCTCAATCTTCTCGTCTCTCCATTTGGTCTCATGCTCCAGTTTCTGTTTGGCCTGAACTAATCGTAGTTTGAGTCGGTCCTTTGTCTCTTGGTATTTCCTACAGAAGACAGAATTTGTGAGTTTTTAGCAGTGACGGCAGAAGTACCAGTACGCACTGTTTTTACTTTGGTGGAAAAACATTAATTTGCAAAAATAAGTGAAAACCAACATTCAAAATATGTTTTACTGTAATTCAGTTCATAAATATAATGGGAGTAGAAAGAACAGATAACTGAGTAATCGTTAATTTCACAAGATAACACCATTTTGTACTTGGTTAGTTTTCCATCATGCCCCAACTACAGTTTAAGTTTAAGTTTATTTGTCATGTGCAAGTACAAGGTACCAAAAGCAATGAAAAGAGTTTTGCCCTGGCGCTCGCTCCGCTGAACAAGAAACTAGTCTACATATAAAAACATCAATACAACCTTAAGACTGATGTTCATGAGCCTCACCGCCTGAGGATAAAAACTGTCTGTGAAACGGGATTTCTGAGTTTTGAGGCTCCGCAGACGTCTCCAAGAGAGAGTTTCACACATATGATTGAATGCCCAGAAACTTAAAATTCCTCACAGTGCTATTAACTTGAGGTGAGTTCTTTTTCCTGAAGTCTATAATGAGCTCTTTAGTTCTACATTCAGGGCCAGATTGTTATGTTTGCACCATGTGATCAGGGAACTCTTGGTCAGGTCTGGCAGATCAGGTAAACTACACAAAGTCTGATGCTACTTTTGTTCTTATAGCCAGAAATTAGTGTTTTCCTGCCTGACGGTTTCGGCTACAACTGTGGCAGAAACCGTCAGGTACAAAAACTAACACTAAGGTCTGGCTATAAGAACAAAAGTAGCATAATGCTTAGAAGACCTAATGAAGCTAAAAGTCTGGCTTGGTTTATCCCCAGATTTTATAAAATTATCAGCAGTACTATTTCATATTTCAAAACAGTCCGTTGTTACCTTCGTTCTTGGTTGAGGCATTTTAGAGTTTCACAAAGCTCTTTCTTGAGGAATTCATATTCGTCTTTGGTGGTGCAAAAAGGATCAGAATGTCCCTGCAAATAAATGCATGCTGTTTTCATATCAACATGTAGAAATGGCACATCATTTTACAATATCTGTTTAAAAACCTAATCTATTACCGTTTGTAGAAAAGGTTTATGGTTTTCTGGCAACAGTAACAAGAGCTGATTTTCTACCAAAGAGACATCTGGACCCCTTTGAACAAGGTTAGACACAATAATGGTAGCATATTTAGGGTAGTGATGATGCACAAATTGTACTAGGTACACATGTTGAAATGCCAATAATATTGCGCAATAATAAGGCAGTGACAACCTGTTAAAACACGATTAATACAAAAACAAATGGGGCATAAAGGTAAATTAAAGGAGCTGTATCACGCTATTTTAGCCATTCCAAAGTAAAGTATAGGCATTTATATGATATATTGTACCTCTATCACTATGGAGTACTCATTTTTGAGAGAAATATAAGTATTTTGGGGGGTATTTTCCCTACCCGGAAGACAAGGCAAGGCAAGGCAAGGCAAGTTTATTTGTAGAGCACAATTCATACACAAGGCAATTCAAAGTGCTTCACAGTTGCAGAAAAAATTACAAGAAAACAAATAAAAATCAATCAATAAAACATCAACATAAAGTTAATCAATGACAGTAAAAGGCAAGAGTGCAGATAAAATACTTTCAGTTTTCATATGCACGGGTAAAAAGAGCTGTTTTCAGCCTGGATTTGAACATTGTCAGAGTTGAGGCCTGTCTCACATCCTCATGAAGACTGTTCCAGATTTTAGCTGCATGAAACTAGACGCAAGACGCAAGACTAGACACAAGATGCTTCGATTCAGTTAACTCCGCCCCTCTCTCCGCTCATTCCACATTTGCAGTATTATAAATATAAATATCGCTGCAAAAAGTTAAGTTACTTCACATAATGCAGTTAACGCTAACACGCGTTTTGATTAACTCACCGCTCAGCATGGCTTCCCCATCGGGTTATGGGATTGCGTTGGTTATAAAAGTTAATTCACTTTGATTCTGGCCAAGGTTCACCAAGCATCCATCAGGTTGGTTGATATAGTAGCTAGCTGAATCCCGGAAAGAAATTCCAACTTCTCGTAGCCAAACGCGCATCCTTGACATTATCGTTCGGTAAGAAAAAAGAACAGGCGGTGTCCAGACTAGGTTAGAAAGAGCTCAGTCTTCAAAAAACAAGACTTCTGCTCGGATCCATGGATCCTCCGGCCGGGGGTGCGTTTGATTAGGCTCGTGGGACAGCACAGACGCGTAGGAGAGTTCCTTTTTTATTTTTTTTATATTTTTTTATTTCTCTCTTACAACAAAAATAATGAAAAAGCTGTTTTATAAATTAAAGCCAGGCCGTAAGGCCTTACATTACAGAGGTAGAGCACTTCCGTTCCTTTGTGACGACGCAACTGAACAGTTCAGTCGTTTACCAGGAGAGTGCGGAACAGCTGCTCAGAGAGCAGGATTCAGGAGGATTACATAGAACTGCATGAATGAAGCCAAAAACCGCTCTGGGGGTGTTTTTGAGAAGGAAATAGCATAACAACATGGCTAAAAGCTCCAAAAAGTCGATTTTGCATGATATAGCTCCTTTAAGAAAATGCACAAACACTGGTTTGTATGACCTAATATTGGCATATTATGTGCTGCAAGATGGCCCAAGGGTAAAAGCTGTGCCACTAATGCGCAGCACTATGCCAGCCACAGCATTATGAGTTTGACTCCTGGTGCACTGTCGAAACTGGCTGCTTGTCGAGTGGAGCAACATTGTGTTGCTGCACATGTGCAGACATTTTGAGTCATTTTACATTCAGTCATCGAGCTACAGTAAGCTGCTTCACCGAACAAGATATTTTCATACATTTACCTGTCAAATTAGGCTGCCTATTTTGAATAAGTCAATGTCTGCGTAGGTTTCCTCCGGGTACTCCGGTTTCCCCTACCACAAAAAACATGTACAATAGGCCAGGATGAATGAGAGTGTGTTTGAAAGTGCGCATGGGGGACGACGGATGGAAATTAGCCCAAGGCTACAATCCGGTGTGGCTTATTTACATGCATGAGACCCATGTATGTTCATTAAGATGCACTGTCCTGACCAAATAAACCAATAAATAAATAAATACACAAAACAATTTACCAGTCAAGATTAATTATGAAGCAGTACATACATACTGTACACTTTAATAAAGGTTTTGTAATATGCAAAACAAAGTTTTAGTTTTTTGTGTGATATTGATTATGTATTATTACATTTTAATTAATGATTAGATCCAAAATCTTCTTCAATTCTATGTTTATACTTACATTTCTCTCTTCAGGTTGTTTTTCTTTGATAAGTTTCCAACTCCAGCTTCACAGTGTCAATCTAAAAAGATGAAGTACATTATTATAGTAACTGTGAGTTGTGAATGTTTTCACGACTCTTTAATTTAAGTAATTTTATTATGAGGCAGTCTGATACTAAAATCATTTGAATTTCTTTTCTATGGCTACACTTAATATTTTCCCTAAAACATGCCCATAATACAGGACATTAGCAAAGGCAGTGCTTCTGAAACATTTCACACCAAGCACCAACTCATAAAATATGTTGAATTTTGAACTACCACCACCACTCCACCAGGCCTAGATCAAGTCAGCAGTCTAAAACGGGTCTAAAATGGGTCTAAAGAGCCTAAAATTTAACAGGGCGTAACAAGTTGGCACAAGAATAAAACTGTTATTCGGATTTGTTCAATTAAGATTTCAGATTATTGTAATTTTCTTTTCTTTTCTTGGCAAAGGTTTCCACACATGTACTCTAAAGACCAGCCCACCTAAGTGGAAAAACAACAATACATGTCATCTTAAACAGGAAACCAAAAGTAAAAGCAGAAATGAATGTTGGTTTAAATCCCTCACCTCAGACTTTTGTTCCCACAGACGTTTTATCTGTGTTTCAATCTTATCTTGTAAATGTATGTGGACTTCATTAGCTTGAATCACTTCAGCTTCAAGAGCCTTACAAAAACAATAAAACAGAACAATAAGGTAACATAATGCCACCTGTATTTTTTTTGCCATCTTTTTTAAAGATTAGAAGAACATGTCCGAGCTCACTTTGTTTAGTGCTGTCGCCTCTTCCACTTTGCTCTTCTCTCCCTGTAAAGCAGACTGAAGCTTTCCCACCTCGGCCTGAAGGACTCGGATCTGTAGAATAGTTCAAACTCTTATTTCAAATGGAGTACACATGTAAACAAACAAACATTGATAATGGTATATAAAACAGTTTACAATAGTATTAATGCCATTCCACCGAATCGGTGCCTTTTGCGTCCCAAGGAAATATCACACCAATTGTCGAAAGACAACTATTACATAACATTATTTAGATATTTTTTGGTAATATTTAATATTTTTGATTTTGAAACAATTTCATCAATATTATTATAAAATATTATAATAACAAAATAAAAATGTGTTTTTTGGCCTGTCCCTGACTGTGAGTTTTCATCTTTAATATTTAATTTCATTACATTTATCATATTTCTATGAAACATTTGCAGTTTTTTTATTCCTTTAACCGTAACACAACAACTCTCCACAGATTAATGTACAGTCCAATGACATCACAATCAAGAAGTTGTTGCATTCAGAAGAGTCTTTCCCACTATCTAAACCAATCAGTGACTCTCACTTCTATATTTTACTCTATGAACTGTTTTTGGAGGGTGGTAAATGTGTCACCTCATCCCAATATTTAATGTGTAAATCCAAGTATGTTTCTGTTCACACTTATTTAATCAATATCTACAAGAAATGTAGTTTCAGTGGATACAGCATGTGCTTCTGTGCTAGTTAGCGTTAGCTTGCAATTGGCAAATTGGTCAAATGTTCAAATGGGGGGTGGGGGGGAGCACCGATTCTACAAAGTGTTCCATTTCTATTCAGACAAAGCAGGTAAACCACAGTTCACACTGTTAAATCATTGCAGTACAAAAACAGCGCACAGCTCTTACCCTAGCACTTAAAAATGACAGTTACTGAACGTAACTATAGTTCTGTGAGTATGGGCGTAGCCCTCTACGGGCTTCGCTATTGGTTATAACTCGAGGCATCGCCTCGCGCCTGAGAGATAAAAACATCTACCCGCTCCAATCATGTCAAGGTGATGGTACCACCATCTGGGTATATAAACCCCCTCTGCCCACCGCTCGTCTCCTTTGAAACTCAGCCATAGAAGACAGGATGGGCCTGCTGGGCGTGCAGGTAGAGGGCTACGCCTATACTCACAGAACTATAGTTACGTTCAGTAACTGTCATTTCTGTTTTGTATGGGCTACGCCCTCTACGGGCTTCGCTATTGGTTAAAAACCCTGCGCGAAGGCCGTAGGGAAGAATGTACTCCCAGCAGGCACAAATGACCACGATTGGAGCACACCCAGGACAACGTCATGCAGTCAGTGTCACCAACCAGATGCGCCCATGGGCAGTCAGAGCAGGGCCACAGGATGCTCCACCAGAGCACCAAGGCACCTAGCGCCATATAAATATAGAAGGAAGCATAACGGCCGCCTCTCCCAAGAGCGCCCATGCAACCCAAGACAAAACAGAGTACGCGTGTCGCCTCTCCCAAGAGCACACACGCACCCACAACCGAAAGAGGAAAAGTGAAGGTGCACAGGCCGCCTCTCCCAAGAGCGCCCGCACCTCCACGCCCAGACAGGTCGCCTCTCCCAAGAGCACCTGCACTGGGCAGTCAAAATCCAATTAAACCCGCCCGCCGCTCAAAACCGAATGAGCGACAGACCCAGAAGCGACGTCCATCAAGTACGAGCGGGCGAAGGTCGACGAGGATGACCAGGAAGCCGCCAAGCACACATCCTCTACCGACACCCCTCTAAACAAAGCCATAGAGGCAGCCACCCCTCGAGTAGAGTGGGCCCTGACAACCCTAGGAGCAGGAAGACCCCGAGCCTCGTATGCCATACGAAAGGCATGACAGACCCAATGAGCCAACCGCTGGGTGGAGAGTGGGGCACCTTTGCGCCTGGCTCCAAATCCCACAAATAATTGGTCTGAACGTTGCCGTACGGTCCAAATAGCAACGCAGGGCCCGAATCGGACAGAGCAGGTGTCGCCTCTCATCCTCCACAGAAGCATGTGGGGGAGGAAAGAAGGGTCTAACTCTGATAACCCTAGACTTGAAAGAAGAAGTGACAATCTTGGGCTGAAAAGCCAGATTAGGCCACATCTCCAGCAGACCCCCATCCTCACTGAAGGACGTACAGGATGGATGCACTGACAGCGCAGTCAGGTCACCCGCCCTCTTGGCAGAAACCAGAGCCAAAAGGAGCACAGTCTTAAATGACAGGCACCTAAGATCCGACCTGTCAAAAGGAGGGCCTGACAAACCCTCCAAAACCACCTGGAGGTCCCACGAGGGCGAAGTGCACCGCACGGGCGGTCTCAGCCTCCCGGCACCACGCAAAAAAACGCTTAACCAGGGGGTGGTTCCTCGCCGTGAGGTGACCCCCACGTGACCGGTCGTAATGGCTGCCGCAAACACCCCCAGAGTGGCGGCAGCCCGCCCTCTATCCAAGAGGAACTGTAGGAACTCTAACACTCCCCGTATCGGGCAGGAAGTGGGATCAAGCGCCCTTTCTGAACACCATTCCCCGAAAAACCGCCAACGAGCACTGTACGCTCGCGTTGTGGATGGTGCACGGGCACCCTGAATAGTGGCCACCACTGGAGAGGGAAGGCCTAAACGCAACAACTTCCCCCTCTCAGCTTCCAAACCAAAGGCCTGCGTCCCAACACCGGGCGGGAGTGCAGAGCCCCCCCTGCTTGGACCAACGTGTCCGACCAGTCCGGCAGGGGCCAGGGGCCGTCCACCACCATCCCCACCAGGTCCGGGTACCACCTGGCGTTCGGACTGTCTGGGGCCACTATCAGAATGACCAACCCCTCCGTCCTCACCCTGTACAGCAGAGGAGGCATGAGGCGAACCGGCGGAAATGCATACAGGAGGCCCGTGGGCCACGGTCGATGGGCCAAGGCGTCCACCCCGAGTGGAGGGGCGTCTGCCCACCTGAGCGAGAACCAAAGTGGGCACTGTGCGTTCTCTGCACTGGCGAAAAGGTCGGCCACTGGTTCCCCGAACCGGCGCCAAACCTCCATTGCGACCCCTGGGGCTAGGCTCCACTCGTCGCGGAGTGGGCCTCCCCTGGACATAACGTACGCGCCCACGTTGAGCAGGCCGGGAATGTGACGGGCTCTCAGTGAGGACAGGTGCGAGCCCGCCCACAAGAGAATCTCTGTCGCTTTCCTGTGCAGGGTGGGTGACCTGGTCCCCCCTGCCTGTTCAAGTAGGCCACCACCGTGGTGTTGTCTGACCGCACCATGACATGGTGGCCCGTCAGCTGACTGGAGAAGTGCAGGAGCACCCTCCGCACAGCTTCCATCTCCAAGAGATTGATATGCCCCAGGGGTGACTCCCACGTCCCCCGGTGGAGCACCGATAGAGTACTCCGCCCCAACCGGTCAGAGACGCGTCCGTGAACACCTCTGTGTAATGAGGAACGCACCCCAGTGTTTCCCACACATAGACTATTCTGTTGCGCACCGCCACAGAATCAACACCGCCCGCCACATATTGCGTTTCGTAAAAAAAATAAAAAATAATAATGATAATAATTTTTCTTTCTTTTTTTTTAAACGCTATTTAAAACACACGTCGTATAGAACCGCCACAGCGGTCAATTTGACTGCGGGGAGGGGGGTTTAAAATGCGGCGGCTATTCCTCCGTCTCACCCATGCGTCTCTCTCCCATAGCCCACACACACAGCCCCTCCCCTTCGTGCACACCGCGTGTCTCTATCAGCGATCATCGCTGGAAGCGTGGAAGCTGTGTCGATTTGGTGCAGAGAAGACGGCTGGTGAAATTCACTACGGCCGCGATAACAACCCCCCCCCCCCCTCCCCCGTGCCGCGACAACAAAACGCCCCCCCCCCCCCCCCCCCCCCCCCCGCCATACATTGCCTTCAAACCTGTGGAAAACACTGCATCCCATCCGTACCCCCTGGAGGAGACGACCCGGGGGCAGCCAGTACTCCAAATCGTTCCGTGCGGACAGAGGGACTACCACAGCCTTCCTCCTGTCCCGCACTGGGTGCAGCCTGAGGCGCCCAAACCACCGCTGAAGTCCCCTCATGTGGAGTAGACCCAGATGAACCACAGGGTGAGCGGCTGCCATCATGCCCAGTAGGGAGCGAATGGACTGGGACGGCACCTGCGGCTCGTCCAAGACCGTTCTCCCCAGCGTCAGCAGCGCCTCTATCCTCTCGGCCGAGAAGGAGGCGTGCATGTTCCTGGAGTCGAGCTGCAGGCCCAAGTACGTCACATGTTGAATGGGGTACAGCGCGCTTTTCTCCAGATTGACCACAAAGCCCAGTCGGGAGATGTGTTCCAGGGCCGTCGTGTGAGCCTGCGCCTCCTGCCGAGACGAGGCCAGGATGAGCCAGTCGTCGATGTAAGTCAGAACTCGGACACCACGACGATGAAGCGGCTCCAGCGCTGCCTCCACGCACTTGGAGAATGTGCGCGGGGCCAGTGAATAACCGAAGGGGAGGCGGTGATATTCGTAGCACTTATCCCCCACCGCAAAGTGCAGAAACTTCCTGTGTTCCGACACAATAGGAGCGTGGAAGTATGCGTCTGTGAGATCCACGGACATCATCCAGTCTCCTGGTCTGACGCACTCCAAAAGCTGCCTGACCGTCGGCATGCGAAAAGGCCTTTCCGCGATGCAGTGGTTCAGGACGCGCAGGTCCAAAATTGAACGTACACCTCCGCACCTCCGGGGACTAGGAAATGGTCCCCTCCATTCCCATCCCTACTAGGAGTAGGGATGGGAATTTTACCTATCGATTTGATTCTTTATCGATTCTCTTATCGATACCTGACTTGTTTGTGTGTTGGGGAAAAGCAATATATGAATGTGCTTTTGATAAACTCTATCAAAAAAGACACATTGTTAGTTTTCCCAAGAAAAAATATTCATTAAATTAAGCAAGTTTCCAAATATACTGTGGCTCCTGCTGGCATTCAGCCTGCCTGGGATCCTCTAAAATATAATGGTAACATTTGTACTTTTCAACAGGTGTCTGTAACTTGTAACAGACTGATGCTGTTTTGTAACACCTAAACAACAGGACTCGGTCTCAGCCCAAACCCTACACATTTTCATCTATTTCTGCTTCATCCGATGCTACATTCTCCTTCTCCCTGTCCGTGTGAACTACTTCTGCAGCAGCCCGTTAGCCAGAGCTGCGAGAGATCAGCCGATCCGCTCATATAGCGCACTCATAGCGGGGACGGGTAGCGGTATACCCGCTCTCAGGGCGGGGACACGCGGCCGCAGCCTCCGCTCTGAGCCCCGGGCCAGAGCGGAGGCTGCAGAGGTGCGCTTAGACCGGGGACAGACAGTCTCGGACCCGCCCTCAGAGCACAGCGGCACGGGGAGACAGCGTTCCGGTGAATCCGGACCCATGAAGCCCCGGCGACGTTCGCGCTCATCCCGGGAGAGCGCCAAACACGCCTGGCAGTCAGCATCCCCCACTTCATGGTGCCAACCGAGGCAGCGGAAGCACAGCTCGTGCTGATCTTCAGGGAGGAGGATGGAGGGACATTTGCCGCATCTGCGGAGCTCGACAGCGGCAGGTGAAGACATCTTCGAGCGGAGAAGCGGCGAGAAGATCCTAGGTGAGTAGAAGTGAAGAAGTATGGTTTAGCGGAGCCCCAGCCCATGGAGCGACATAATCTTTGCCCGAGGCCGCACCTCCGCTCCGCGGATGGGTCACAGGTGGCGGCCGCCGTGACGTATCCCCCATACGGTCAGGTAGGAGAATACATTGTCGTGGCGCGCTGCGGAAAGCAGCGGGAGGAGTAGAAGACTCATAAATTGTAGTCGCTCTCAGCGCGTCTCTGCTGTGAATATGAGACGAAGCATGCTCTTTTACAATGTAACGGGTCGAAGCATGGCCTTTATTGTAAGCAAAATGCCCCTGTTTCCCCCTTCTGGTGTCAGCACCCAGACGTCGACGCGCTGGTCCAGATCCACGATCCCTCCTCTGGTCCCGTCTCGGAGAACGCGCCGGAGTCGTCTGGTATGAACCCGGAGCGTCGCGTCTACGCGGAGGAGATGGGGGATGAAAACGGCGCTCGCGCCACTGAGACCCCCGCCGTCGTTCAGAGCGCTGACGATCCCACTGGGGACGGAGATGCGGACCCAGCTGCTGGGAAGCCTTGGAAGCAGCATCGAGGCGCTCTACCATCGCCTGGATGTCAGGGCCAAACAGTGAGGACGTGGAAACCGGGAGATCCAGTAGCTGACGCTTCTCCTGTTCCTTCAACGAGGAAAGCCCCAGCCACAAATGACGAGATCCCACTTGAGCCGCCGCCATTGAACGGCCACCGTCAATGGCGTAAGCCTGGGACATACGGAGGAAGGATGCCAACGTAGTCTGGACCTCCTCGAGCTCCTCCAGGGCTAGCTCCGTGCGTCCGTGAATGAGCTTATCCAGCGAGCCCGCCAGAAAAGCCATGTTGCTAGCCAACGCCACTACCTGAGCGGCGTTAGCATAGCCGTAGAGGGAAGGAACGCTTTATCGCTCGGCCAAGGGGATGAGGACGGAAGGAGGGACATCCTGACTCCGTCCTCAATCGGCGGAACCCCGGACCGCCACGTCCAGTCCTGCACCGTGGAATACGGCCCGTACCCCAGTGCAGGATGCTTTGCCGCGAGAGGGTGAGCCCATTCACGCTGAGCGAAGTGCATGATCGGTGCCATTGCCGGGCACATCACGACAGGGCGAGACTTTCGGCGGGAACGACTAGCTAAGCCTTCCATGAAGTCCTCCACCGGAGCAACAGGCTGAGACGGGGCAGAGGAATCTCCATACGGTCTGTGGCAGATGCAAACAACGCAGGGAGATAATCGAGAGGATAACGATCCCCCTGTACCCCGGACGGCGTCTCGGAGAAGATGGAGGCAGCGTCTTCATCGTAGCAGCGGCGATTATCTTCCTCATCAAAGTCACTCCAATCGTTCCTCCTGGGGATTGATGAAGGAGCTGGGTCCTGAGCCGGAGGCACAGCGTCCTGAATCCGGACCCATGAAGCCCCGGCGACGTTCGCGCTCATCCCGGGAGAGCGCCAAACACGCCTGGCAGTCAGCATCCCCCACTGCATGGTGTCAACCGAGGCAGCGGAAGCACAGCTCGTGCTGATCTTCAGGGAGGAGGATGGAGGGACATTTGCCGCATCTGCGGAGCTCGACACCGGCAGGTGAAGACATCTTCGAGCGGAGAAGCGGCAAGACGATCCTAGGTGAGTAGAAGTGAAGAAGTATGGTTCTGAGAAGAACGTGCTCATAGAAGTGAGTTCTGAAAATAACTTGCTCTCTCAAACACTGAGTTAAAAAAGGAGGCGAGCGGTGGGCAGAGGGGGTTTATATACCCAGATGGTGGTACCATCACCTTGACATGATTGGAGCGGGTAGATGTTTTTATCTCTCAGGCGCGAGGCGATGCATCGAGTTATAACCAATAGCGAAGCCCGTAGAGGGCGTAGCCCATACGAAACAGAATCACAATTTCTGAATATTCATTGACATTAAAACTATAAAACTCTTACCTCTTCAAGCTCTGGCGTCGGGTCCGTCTGAATCTGCATTGTCTGAAGCTGCTTCTGTTTTGTATTGAAGACAATATTTTTTTATTTGATGGATATTTTAATTTTTGAACAGCGCACTTCAATTTTGGTTGCTGTGTTTTGAAAAATACGCTCATGAAACAACATGAAAACAAAATCTAATGAACTAATAAAGAACACACTTATACACTGTGTGTATAAAGCAACGTAATCTTTGTGAATTGAGGTAAAATAACAAACTAAACTTTTCAATTTAACCCAATGTTTACCGTAATGCTACTTGAAATAATTAAAACTGCGATTACATTTGATGGAGGAGGTCCAGTATTTGAATGGTCGTTTTTGGAGGTCTGGAAAGCTTTGGAACTATGGTATTACATATAACAATAGTAGAATGTTTTACCACCAGCGCCTCCTGCTGTTGAGACATCGTCTCAGCCTCAAGTTTGCTCCTTAAACACTGAATCTCACAGTTCAAACTGTCGTTCAGCTCTTTGGCCTTTCTCAGACCCACCATCTCTACAAGAAAGATACAATGAAATCAAGTATTTACATACATGACAAAGTATATAACTACAACCTTATAATTTTCAACAAAGCCATATAATTACCTCATACTATTAGCCTATGACTCCATGCAAGAAACTTCACCAGCTACACTGGAAGGGCATCCGACTTAATGTTTCTTGACTAGGTTCAGGAGCAGGACCATGCCTCAACCGATCACTCTTTGCACACAAACCACACGTGCATTCACCTAACCACGCCTCTAATTACCCATGAGCCACATATACCAAGCCAAGTTTGTTTGAAACTGTCGGACCCCTCCCTCCCTCCCTCCATGTCTGTTCGAGGGGGGTCCTGAAGAGCTGGGTCCATCTGAGATGGAGCCTCCACCCACAGTCTCGCCCAGTGTCACTATACACTATAACCTCCTGAATAATATCTTAATTGCACTTTGTTGTGGCGTGGTCCTTGCTAGTGAAAATCAGCCAAATCATTAAGCCATTGTATTGTGTGGTGACATCTATGATTTAACCTTTGCATGGAAGGGATATAACTTAATTTGGATGGATATAAACAAGCATAACACAATAAAAGTCACCATATTTCTTGACTTGTTCAACTTCCTGTCTCAGTTGCTCCACCTCATGTTTGGCCGCTTCCAGTTCAGGCTCTACAATCACAGGTAAAACACAGTTTGCATAAGGCAAGGCATGATTTTTTATACCGCACATTTTGTACACAAGGCAAATCAAAAGACATCACTATTGCTAGAAAACGAAAAGATTAGCCTCCTATTTTCCTACACCAGGGGAAGGCCCGTAGGCCAAATTTGACCCCATATCATAGATCAAAACACCTGTTACTCTAAAAATGTTATTCTTTCTTCAACGTTATCTGGAGTTACTCACCATAAGCTCTCTGAATCATATGTGCGGACTCCAGTTCTCCTGTCAAGCGGCGGATTTCGTTGTGCGCCATGGCAAGGCGTTTGGATCCTTCCTCCAAATCCCGCTCAAGTCGATGGCACTCTTTTTGGACACCGCTTGTCAGCTCTGACAAGTTTCTGGACTCAGCCTATCAGAAGACATCCACAAAGTTATTGTTTAGGAAATGAAAGCCGTAGAAATGGCCAGTAGCTTAATTCGAATAAAACACACACACAGAACTGGTTGTGTTCGATTTGACTCCATTGTATAAGTTGTTTACCCGATAGATCTCTTTGAATACAAGGCATATTTCAATATATCTTTTTTGATACAGTATCATGCACTTTATTAAGTCTGTAATCTTCGGAGGGACCTAAGGCTCTGAAATGCAGTCTAAAGAATATGTTGAGAAATATCTGGTTATTGACAATACTTACAGAATTAATAGAAATTTGCTCTGATTTTTGTGGACTCCAAATAGTTTTTTCCATGGGCTTTGGCTGTGGCGCAGCGCCCTCTTTTGGGGAGTCTAGGGAAACATGAACATCAGCAGTAAACCAGAGAACCAATCTGCTTTGACCTTATCCAATGTTATACAATGGCTAAACCAGGCTCATGCACTGTAAAGTCCACTGTAAATGCAGGGCTGCAGAGTGAGACCAATACGGATGCAAATGCACCTAGAAATGTATTGGGTGTGACTACATTTTGTAATTGTACCCAGTAGACCCAAAGATTTGTTATGGGTTTCATTTTGAGGACTTTTCACCACTCAAAAGTATGAACATTTTACTCAAAATGTCTGGTCTGGAGACCTGAAATGGTTAAGCTCTGAACCCCCACCTGAACCGAGCACATTTTCTCCAGTTTGGCTTTACCCAAATCTAAAAGCTTCTTGAAAAAGTGTCAAAATAGCGACAAAAATAAGGATGAAAATGCAACAGAAACATGACAAAAAGGCAATGACAAAATGACAAAAAAGCAACAAAAAAAGCAACAAAAGAGTAACAGAAAAGTGACAAAAAAGTGATGAAAAAGTGAAAAAAGTGAGTGACAAAAACGCAATTAAAAATGATGAAAATGTGGCAAAAATGTGACAAAAATTCATTTAAAAAGCCACAAAAGAGCAACAAAAAGCCACAAAAGAGCAACAAAAAGCAACAAATGAGTAACAGAAAAGTGATGAAAAAGTGACAAAAATGTAATGAAAAAATGACAAAAAGCGATGAAAATGTGGCAACAACGCAAGCAAATTGATTTGTTCAGATGAGTTTTGTAGATTTGGGTAAAGCTGAACTGGAGAAAATGCACTTTGTTAAGGCGGAGGTTAAAGGAATAGGCCACCGTTTTTAAATACTGAGATATGTTCTTACCTGAGCTTAGACGAGTTGATGTGTAGCTGTCTGGTCTTTACGCGTGCACTCAGTCACGTAAACAGAGCACAGACGGCAGGAGTGAAGTTAGAAGCGGCCAAGCTCTTCCACGTTTTCCCTATTTAAATATGGTTACAGGAGCTTTACATGATCCAAGTATAGTCACACAATATAAAACATAGTAATATTACTACACCTTGCAATATAGTTCCCCTTTTTTTCCGCTTAAAAAATTGACATGTTTAATTTAGTGTGACTATACTTGGATCATGTAAAGCAGAGGTCACTAAACGGCGGACCTCGGTCCGGATCTGGACCCATGCGCCAGCCCGTCCGGACCCGAACCTTGGATCCAAACTTTGGACCCGACCCGAATCCCCTCAGACGAGTGGCTGCGTGTTGCTCTCTCTCTCCCTCCCTCCGACTGCACCAGAGCGGTAAACTACAGCCCAGATGAACAGAAAGATAAAGTCCTTCATCTTAGCTCCATGATACTTTTTAAACTTTTCGAAATGGTTTTGGAATGACTGAAATACGGCTCGCTAAAAACAAACAAAAACAGAGGACGCCCTAACTAAATATGCACGCGCGATCGTAATGCGCAAATAGCGCGTCTGTTTCTCGATCGGGAGTGAGCAGGACTAAACCAGGACTAAACCTGACTAAGCCAGGACTAAACCTGGTCTGAACCAGGACTAAACCTGGACTAAACCTGGACTAAGCCTGGACTAAGCAGGGCTCAGTGTGTTGAACTGAGCCAAGAAACACATGACTGTCAGATATTATGTATAATAGTGGCGATATGCATTCTGATATTTAGGAGCCAAACGTATTTTTAGAGCAAAAAAACAATAACAGGATTCAATTGATTACATTATTTTCAAATCACAGTAATAGATTTAATAAAGGCTTAAAAATCCTCATAAAACCGTGAATTAACCCCGTATGTTCCGGACCTTTGCTTGACCTTTTTTTTTTCATTTCGGACCTTGGTGAAATTTAATTCGTGACCCCTGATGTAAAGGCTCATGTAACCATATTAAAATAGGGAAAACGTGGAAGAGCTTGGTCGCTTCTAAACTTCACTCACATTTGGATCCATAGAGGGGAGGAGGAGAGGCTATATGCTAACACTGTCTGTGCTCCGTTTATGTGACTGAGGGCACGCGTAAAGACCAGACAGCTACACATCAACTCGTCTAAGCCAAGGTAAGAACATAATCTCAGTATTTAAAAACGGTGGCCTATTCCTTTAAGAGGTTAAAATATCTTCAAAACCTACTCACTCACCTGTCCCACACTGACAGCCCCATCTTGCACCCCTGTCCCGACCTGGTCTAAATGTGCATTGTGACCCTCTGAAGTGTCCAGAAGTGAGGCTCTCTCCACCAGAAGGTAAGCCACCTGCTCACTGGGGCTGCTGTGGATTAACTCCGTAAGGCCCTGGTCATACAGCATCTTGGCCACTTCACTGACCTGAGCATCTGTGAGAAAATGACAAAACATGAGGAAATAAATAAAGTAGTGGAAGTTGTCTGTTATTCCGGAATGAGGCAGATGAGGGTTTGCTAAATGCATGCAAGAAAAAATTTTTTACACTTTTTTCTTTTCTTTTTTTCACTTTACAAAAAATTTATAAATAATAGAACAAAAGAAGCGGAGGATAAATATAAGAAATATAAAAATAAACTGACAGGTATCATTAGAAAATGTAAACAGGATTATTATAATAAGTTGTTAGATAGCAATAAAAATAATATTAAAGGCTTGTGGAATATCTTAAATAGTTTAATTAGAAATAAACCAAGAATTATTAATTATCCACAATATTTCAATGATGAGGATAAAACTATAAAAAATAGGAATGAAGTAGTCGAAACATTTAATAAATTCTTTGTAGATGTTGGACCGAACCTTGCTGCAAAAATTGCAAACGTTGAGAACTATAATTGCGAGCTGATAGACACAAATCCTATGTCCATGTTTCTCAATCCTGTGGAGGAAAATGAGATACTGGACATTGTTAGAGGGTGTAAAAATAAAACCTCGACAGATTATTATGACATGGATATGAAAACCTTAAAAAGTGTTATTGAAAGTATCTCTAAGCCGTTGACACACATCTGTAACTTATCGTTGCAAACTGGACAATTTCTTGATGGTATGAAAGTAGCAAAAGTGATTCCTCTGTTCAAGGCAGGAGATAAACATCTCTTTACAAACTACAGGCCTGTTCCCCTTTTACCGCAATTCTCCAAAATCTTAGAGAAGGTTTTTAACTCTAGACTTGACAGCTTTACTGAAAGTAATAAATTACTCTCTGAAAATCAGTTTGGTTTTAGGAATAATCACTCAACTTCACACGCGCTCTTTGATATAATTGAAGAAATAACTAATTCTGTAGATAACAAGAAATATGCAATAGGGTTATTTATTGACCTGAGTAAAGCATTCGACACAATAAACTATGATATATTAATTAATAAACTAGAACATTATGGGATTAGGGGGGTAGCTCTACAGTGGGTTACCAGTTATTTAAAAAATAGAAAACAATATGTGAAAATTGATGATTACCAGTCGAGTTGTCAAGAAATTGTGTGTGGTTTACCTCAAGGGTCCATTCTGGGTCCAAAATGGTTTAATATGTACATTAACAACATTTGTAAAACTTCTCAATTACTTAAATTCATCTTGTTTGCTGACGATACAAATATTTTTGCATCAGGAGACGATTTACAACAACTGTGTCAGATTGTCAACTTGGAACTCAAGAGTGTCAATATGTGGTTCAAACAAAATAAATTATCCTTAAATCTGAGTAAAAGCAAAATGATGATATTCGGCAACCGTAATTCCAATGCTCAGGAAGCAATTCAGATAGAGGGTGCTGTTATAGAGCGGGTGCATGAAATCAAATTCCTTGGAGTTATTATAGATGATAAAATGACTTGGAAATCGTACATTAAATGCGATAAAAATAAAAAAATAAAAAAATAAAAATTGAATGATGGAAATGACAACTGGGAAGTTGCAAGATCACGGATAATATGTATATTAATGTGCCTTTTGAACACAGAACTAGTGCCTTTTGGATGTTGTTAACTGTGAACCTTCTCTGTAAAGAAAGGAAAAAAGAAAAAGAAAAAAGGGGTGTATGTGTGTGTGTATGTATGTGTATATATATATATATATATATGTATGTGTATGTATATGTATATGTATATATATATATATATATATATATATATATATATATATGTGTATGTGTGTATGTGTATGTATGTGTATGTGTGCATATATGTGTATAAATAACTTAATGATCGCCTTTTTCACTTGCTTTGTATTAGTCATCGCGTACATGAAATGAGACAGTTGTTGTAGTTGTGTTTCCTTTCAGTTGTGTTTCTTTTCCTTTCCGTTCCGTTAAACTCTGTTAATTTATATTTATACAAACATTTCTAGAGCTGCTTTGTGGGTGTGGTCCGTGTTGAAACGGCCGCTCTGGTGGGTTGTAGGTTCTCTTTGCCGGTGGGGCAAATAAAAAATCAAAATATGATGTTGCTTAATGTAGGATTGATAATGTAATTATAACAGGTAAAGATGGGTCACGGAGGGGTACGTTGTGTGTGTGTGTGCTGTGTTCCTGCTCTCGTGTCTTGTACTTTGTAACATGCTCCCTGTACTATTGTGATTTGATCAATTGTTTTTATTTAAATGATGTCGGGGGTGGGCGCTTATAAGCTTTTGCTTCAGCCCACTCCTTTTGAGCAGAATTTTAACTGCTCAAATAAACTAATAAACTAAACTAATCTTCCGTTTAAGTACACCTGCCTTGTTTGTGTGGGTTTCAAACATTGTTGACTGGACTTGAGTTGCTACTTGGTCTTGTTGTGGCTTGGCCAGGCTATAGCGATGACTCTTCTTTGACCCACAAAAATATCAACATTCACCTTGCTGTGAGACCAGACGCGCTAGTTGATCTCTGAGTTGGTCATTCTCATCTTGAATCTCTTGAGCCAAAACATCCTTGTGTCCAGTGAAGACCCGGATCTGCTCCAAGGACCTGCGAACCTTTGACAGAGCATAAATATTTAAAGTGAGCTTATTAGCAGTGTAAGATGATAGTTGTTGAAATTTCAATTCGATTATTTTTTATCCCCAGAATGATTCAGCCTATACCCAGAAGAAATACAACTGGCTATGTAAAACCTCTACTATTTCAGCAGCATATTGGGATCGTTGTGTGTCCAAAGTCTTGTTGAGGCTCGTGAGGTTTCTCTGACAGTGCTGTAGAGCTCTCCATAGAACACAAAGCTGTTCGTCTGTGGTGGCTCTCGTACTCAGGCCCTGTTCACTGAACCAGCAGGAAATCTGTGCCAACTCATCCTGGACAAAAAATGAAAGAAAAATATATATCAAATAACCATATCAGAGGCAAAGTTAATTGCTGGTCAAAATATGTTGAGATTCCGAAACAGACAATTTGTTGCAATATTGGGTTATATGGTTGAAAAAGTTCAACGGTTCTTCTGGCCATACATTGTTTTCCCAGTGTGCATGTATGTACAGTATGTAGCCTATGTATGTATGTATGTATGTACTATGTATGTGTAGCCTATGTTATGGGGTGGGCTATGTATTTGAAAGACGATCGCTTTTGCATAAAGAAAGAAGGTCCCTCTTTCAGACATGAGCTTACTGTGTTTTCGGGACCGTTTGTTTTTGCTTTTCAGCAAGAAACAGCTCGAGGCACAGAAAGCAGCTTATTGTGAAGCGAGCAGCCTCTCACTTTATAAACAACCTCAAGACAAGTCGAAAAACGTTTGCTTTTGTAAAAAAAGATAGAAAGATAGATACGTTTGAAAACATTAGGACTGAATTGTTGTTGTTTTATATTCTACCTCGTTCATGTGTCCAGCCAGTCAGTCCAGTCTCACGCAGCGCTTCAACCTTCATGCGCAAACTTATTGTCGTGAAAAATCCGAAAATGAGTTAGCCCCAAGTTACACAAGCTACATCGGAGAGGCAATATGCTTTTTTCCCTATAACAAGTAGGCTACGATAAAATGAAAAAGCCGTGATATCTACGGTGTTGAAAAATCCTAGAGTGGCTGAGAAAATCCCCAGCCCTGTGGTTCTGGGAGTGGTGAGAGAGGACATCTGGACTTCGTTTGGAAAGTAACGCGACGACGACGATCATAGGTTTAAAGGAGTAATGCGGTAGGCGACTTTAGCCTTTAGTTTTGCCTTGAGCCAGTCTGTTATGTCTGATAATTTTACAAAAGTAAAAAAAAGAAAAAAAGGATTCGCCTAATATTACAGGGCCGCTGCTAGGTTTTTGGGGGCCCTACGCAAAATGCCTTTGGAGGGAACTTGCACATTTTGGTCATTAATAAATAAGCCTACATAAATCGCTCTAGCAGACGTAGGCCTACACTTTTTAACAGAAAGAAAGAAAGTAGGCCTATATATTAATTGTCAAATAACAATTTAGTTAATGACAGGCCTCAATAAAGATGTAGGATTACAATGTCCCGCACTTACAGTCAAGTAACCTTGTAACTTCAAGGCGCTTTATTAACAAGCTGCCAAAAGTACAGGGGCTGCTGTTCCAGCAGCAGCTCACACTGAACACATAATTGCAGTAAGAATGAGCATCTCTGATCTCTGAAAAAACGCCCCCTTGTAGCATAGTAGGTACACACTGGATAGAATGTAACATTTTGGTATAAGGCTTTTATTTTTGCTCAAATTATTGAAGTATTTTGTTTGTTTGTACAATTTATAAAAATCCATCAATCAATAAAAGTTTATGCAGATTCCAGCTTAGCAACAGAAGCTAAATGAGTGTCAACTTTGAGTGGTTATTATTAGTTTTGGCTGTCCTGAATACTGAATGCATATATGCATACCCTCTGTAATTTATTAATAATCTACAGACTGGAGCAGAATTAAATAGCTTGTTGGGAAAGGGCATATTATAAAGTACATGTTTTCGAGGTGGGACTATAGTGGTCTATATGTTGCCTATACACATTCTGCCATTTCAACAAACATTTATTTTACTTAATTATTTGTTGTTATAAACCCCATTTTTATGTTAGTACTGTAATAGAGTGTTTGTCTTTGTAGTGGTTTCACGGACCTGTCCCTTTTTAAATCCAGATTAAAGACTTATCTTTTCAAACTTGCTTTTAATACTTAGGGCACACTGAATTGTGTCTTGGTTGTATTCATTTTGTGTTTTTAAATTGTTTTAATCTTTCTGTGAAGCACTTTGGTCCTCCTGGTGTTGTTGTAAAGTGCTATACTTTGATTGATTGATTGATTGATTGATGATTGATTGATTGGTGGTAGTGGTAATAGTAGTAGTTGTTGTAGTCCATATGTGTCATATTAATTGTATGTAGGCTACAACACATGTTCACTTGTTCTTATTGTTTAGTCTTGTATGTCCTGAGATTTCCTCCTCTCTCTTATTTAAGTGGTCACTAATCTGTTTCCTGTATTTCACTTCACTGGACTTGCTGTACTCTGGTGGTCTAAATACCAGGCTGATATACATGATGAATGGCGCAGGGCATTGACATAGAGCTCAGTATTTTTCTCATACTGATAGCTTGTATTTTATGTATTGTTTATGAGCGATAGAAAGTACTCTCCCTGAATAGGGACATGTTGATCTTGATGACAGTGTCTGCAAATAAACAATAAATCAAAAGCTTTGCAGTAGCAATAGTTAGATTAGGAAAAGCCTTTGTTGTGATGGTATACTAAATACTGTATGGTTAAACCATTTGGGTGTTATTTAAGAATAAGTCACACTGATTACTTTTACTTCGACCTGATTTAGATCATTTTGCAATAAAATCTTGAGCACATGTTACTTGCACATGCAGTTGTAATAAGAGGCATATATTTGGTCAGCCCAGAGGAATGCCTGTGTTAGTTTTGATTTGGTGCAGGCCCCTGATCTTCAGGGGGAGGGCAGGAGAACCGGAGCGGAGGAAGTGGGTGTCGTGAACTCCTCCTACATTATATCTGACTGCACATTCCTGCTCTAGAGCCTCCTTTTCTTAACAGTTTCTTCAAGATTTAGGATCAAAACGTGCTGGAAGTGAACAACGGTGGGAAGAAAATACAGGACTGAGTATAGGAGAGACTTTGGATAAAGGGTAAGAGAACTTACAATGAAATCACTTTTTTAATTGAGCATCAATAAGTGGCCAGACATTCAACAGCATGCTTAATACAAATAAAATAGCAAAGGCATGTATGGATGTTGAGATGTAGCAGTAATGGTAGTCCATAATGTCAGAGCGATGAATCATGCCTTATAAATCAAATTTCCTAATTAGTTGTACATTTTTCCAAAATACTTGCTTAGATTTTCTGGGAAAGTATCTTTTAACCCTCCATTTAGTATATCTGAGGAACAACACTGCAATTTGTACAAAGGGAATGGAATCCAATTGCATAGGGTTTTACACATGCCAACGGATGTGCTTCAGAAGGAGCAATATTTTCCATCATACAAATCTTTGGCCATCTTAGAGAGACTTGTACCCCCTGTATCCTCTGACTTGGAAAAAATGTGGGCTTCGACCTCGCTAATTCGCCTGCCCCAGTGTACGTTATGGGCAAACTACAGACCAATCTCTCTTTTGCCCCAGTTCTCAAAAATTTTAGAGAAGCTTTTCAATTCTCGACTTGAAAGGTTTCTTGAAAAACATCATATAATTAATGAAGGTCAGTATGGTTTTAGGTCCAAAAGAACTACCTCAATGACAATAATCGAAGCTATTGAAGAAATTACTAATGCACTGGAGCAAAAAAAGTATGTAGTTGGTATCTTTATTGATCTAAAAAAAAGCCTTCGATACGATTAATCACTCAATCCTACTAAATAAGATGGAAAGATATGGAATTAGGGGGCTGGCTGGGGATTGGTTAAAAAGTTATTTAACAGGTAGAGTACAGTTTGTAAAAATGGGTCAGTATTCATCAGATACTCTTGGCGTTGCTTGTGGTGTCCCCCAGGGGTCAGTGTTGGGGCCAAAACTGTTTAATGCGTATATAAATGATATTTTTAATACGTCCAAAGATCTGAAACTCATACTATTTGCAGACGACACTAATATATTCTACTGTAGTGATAATTATAATGACCTCATAAAACAGGGAACTAAATATAATAAAAAAGTGGATGGACACTAATAAATTATCCTTGAATATAAACAAAACTAAGATAATAATGTTTGGTAATCGCAATACAATGTCTGATCAGAAAATAAGTATCGATGGTACCCAGGTTGAAATCGTAAGTGAGACTAAATTTTTGGGCGTAATAATTGATAGTAAATTGTCATGGAAACCCCATGTCAGACACATCAAAACAAAAATATCAAAAAGCCTCTCAATTATATATGAGAATAAAGCAAAACTATACCTTGATGAAAATGCACTCCATACTCTATACTGCATCTTGGTACTCCCATACCTTACGTATTGTGTTGAAGTGTGGGGAATACTTACAAGAACACAATTAATCCTCTGATTATATTACAGAAAAGAGCAGTGCGGATCATTCACAAGGTTGGTTTTCTAGACCATAATCTGTTTATGCAGTCAAAGTTGTTAAAATTTGATGACCTAAAATAAAATAACATATAGTACAGCAATAGTCTTATATAAAGCATTCAACAATTTATTATCGCCTAACCTACAAAGTTTTTTTATAACTCCAGTACGAGCTTATGACTTGAGAGGTTTTGGATATTTTTCATTGCCGAGAGCTCAAAACACTCGTAAACGTTTCTGTGTGTCTGTATGCGGAGTGAAACTCTGGAACAAACTGGACTTACAACACAAGCAATGCCAAACTGTCCATCGATTTAAACTAAACATCGGGTCTGGTCAAAATATAGAGATGAGGGTCTTTAACTTAAATTGCTGTTGTCTCATAGTGTTAATAAGTGCTCAATGTTTCCTTGCCATCGTTGGTTTAATTTGTCCCTTACCATTATTGGTATATTGTCCATTACCATTGTTGGTATTGTTAATTTTCTTTACATTATTATTATACATTATTACCATTATTGGTATATTGTCCATTACCATTGTTGGTAATGTTAATTTTCTTATATTGTTGGTATACATTTTTGTTGCGATGTGATAATTTTTGTCGCATGTGGTAATGCCACCATGATATATTTTGTAGAAAAAGTTTTTAAACAAGTGACAGTGAAGCGGAGTCTGTTGAGCTCTGAGTGGGGAACTGGGGGTGGGATTAAATAAGTTTTCTTCTTCCCACTCCCTTTCAGGTGTTTTTTTCTGCTGTATATTCTTCCTTTGTTGCCCTGCCTGAAATAAATGAATGAATGAATGAATGAATGAATTGGAGTATTTGCTCTTTCCCACAAAGCCATTTGAAATTGAGTGTACTTGGATATAAAATTAACTGCACACTGTATATCGTTGTTTTTTGTGTGTGTCCTACATTCAATTACAGCCCCCGGACATTTTTAGTTGTTGCTTATGTTTGGCCATGTTCCTGGGGGACCGACTTAGGCTTTGATAAATGAGCAGTGATGGCTTGCTCTGATTTTGAGAGACATAACAATTGTAGACAAAGTTTTGTCATGAATTTTGCCTTAGACATGTAGGCCATTTGACATCCACAAATTATATTTTATTTGTGCGTACCTTTTCATTTGAATGTACAAAAGGTAAATTCCTCACGTCAAGAGGATCTTCAATAAGACGTTCTGTTTGTCTTGTAAATACTGTATTAACTCAAGTTTTTAAATGGCATGAGATAGCAAATAGTTTGGACAAAAGCATACAACTAAAAAACTATGCTAGTCCAGGAGTGATGAGATAAATATTGTAAAAAGCCAAACTCAAAACTGGAGTGTGAAGTCTTATGGAGGTCAATTGGGTTTCCTTTTCCTTTTGATCATTAAAGTAAGCAGACTATATGCTTTGCTGCAGAAGGACATGACGTTGTTTTTGTGATATTCATTTGTTTTAACAGGACACCACTGACTTGACCTCAGGCAGCCATGGTCCTCCTCCTCATCTCCATCACTGTGCTCCATCTCTCATCACTGGCCATGCTTCTCATTTCCACTCTGGAAAAGGTGAACCACACACAATATTGAGATAGAAAACTGCAGAGTTTATCAAGGTCTACATGAATATTTTTTTAAGGCCTGGTGGATTTGGGACGACTCGGAAATCTCAGATCTTTGGTACAACTGCTTCCAAGACAACTCTACAAAAACCTGGCTGTGTGCTGCCACCAATGAGAATGGTAATGTCTTTTTAAATCAAGTCTAAATGTGGGTTAGGGAGCTTGCATGGTAAAAATAATAATCCTGCAGGAGGTTATCAATTCCCAATTTCTAGAAAACTGATGTAAATTTCCCTGGATCTTCAACTCAGAAATGTGGGGAATTAAAGAAAAAGAAGCTGTCCTGACGCTTAAAAAATACTTTTTTTTTCAGGGGAATTTACAATGAGGAAACAATACTGTATATATAATGCAAGAAGTGAAATGAATGCCTTGTCCAAGTCTACAGACCCACATACTCATACACAAAACATAATATTCAACTTTAAACTGAGATTTTACAGATCAGAGCATTGAAGACGCATTATTATGTCTTCAATGCTCTGATTTACTTTAATATGGCAGAGGCTTGGTGACTATCTATACACCAGGTGAATAGGAATTAGTCTGTTCTTTTTCTAAAAGCCCTTCTGGCAGTGTAGCCTGCTCACAACACTGCCCAACTCAAACCCTGCTGGTCAGACATGGCGATGTTTTCTTAAGACAATGTTCATCTTTGCTGTGATTTGATTAAAACTAGTCATTATGCTACAGAATATTGCCTCTCAGTAAAGAACCAGCCTATTCTCATATATTCCCGTTAATTCCCATGTCAAATTTCCAACTTTGAAATTTTGCAACCTTAGTCAAAATACACTACTTCTAACCATGGCATAACATGTATTTATTAAAGTAAATAATAGACTATTCTTCGTTTGATTAGCAGATTATACAGTATTAAGCAGTGTGAAATGTTCCCTTTAACAGATAAGTAGAGAACAACCAATATCAGCCCTGTCTTAGCTCTTTGGTTCTGTCAGTCTTAAGTGCTGGGCATTTACATAATTTTGCTTTAATGACATCTATATTAGTGTGTTATAACTCATCTGAACTTTGCCCATTCCATACGATTCCATATCTTGTGTGATATCATTATCATAATATTCAGCACCATTCTTCTCACATTCTTATTCCTGATATTGTATTGGCCTAATGACAGGAAACAGGACTGGCTTTTATTTTGTCTACTTTGTCTTTTGCCCCCGACCCTTATCTGCACCCTGCCCCGTGCCCTGCCCTCACCCCTCTCAGATTGGCTCCAGTCGGTGCAGGCGCTCATGGTGCTCTCTGTGGTCTTCTCCTCCATCTCCTTCCTTGTGTTTCTGGGGCAGCTCTTTGCCATGTCCAAAGGAGGGCTCTTCTATTTCACCGGGTTTTGCCAGGCCTTTGCAGGTGATTGTTACAGTATTGTAGTGGGTACACAATTTATTCATACCTTGCTATTTTCTTCATGAGACAAGGAACGTATAGGCCTACTATCAGTATGTGTCTGCAACATAATGAGAAATAAATAATGATGCAGTTTAAGAGTACAATTTGAAAAAACAAACAAACACACAAACACACAAACACACAAACAAACCACAAAACAGAAAAACAAAACAACAGATAGCTGGTTACCATCCTAAGTAGGCTACTTTTGCAAATCAGACTTCAGCACATTAAAATAAAAATAAGTAGAATCCACTGCAATATATGTTTTTAAATGGGCACATATAAATGGTCATGTTTACATAGCGCCTCTCTACCGGCTTTAGGCACTAAAAGCACTTTACATCAAGGAACCACTCATCCATTCATACTCCAATGTACTCAGACACTGGAGGCAAAGAGGGTGAAGTGTCTTGCCCAAGTACACAACGACAGTGTGAATCTGTGGGATTTGAACCAACCCTTTGATGTTCGGGTTTATTATTATTTTTATTTTTTTTACCAAGACAGTAATTTGATCAAGCTCATGTAGATTTTGAAGACTTCACCTGAGTATATCACCAAGTCAAAGATATTTGCTATTTACATCTTTTGACCACTAGATGTCGTTGTTGACTTAGCAAATCGGTCTATGCTATTGTGTGTTCTCAATAGTCAGCTCATAGTGATCATTTTTAGATTTCATAATATTTTGAGTCTGTTTCTTTTCCTTTTGACAGGTTTGACAGATTTTGCCGCCTGTGTCATCTTTACTTTCCACAGAAAGGAGATTTTAGCCGACACCAGAGATCTAAACAATGGTCGTTTTGGATACTGTTTTATTCTGGCCTGGGTCTGTGTGCCTCTGCTGTTAGTGAGCGGGGTCATGTATGTGCATCTACGCAAGAAACAATGAAACATGAAATGGAGAAATAAAAGAGTAGAAAATAGGTAAAATAACATTGAAGCTTCCTGTAACACTCACTAAAATACCTCTTAATGGATTATTGGGTAACACTATTTTACACTACCCTTGATACATTGTGCCTGCCACATTTAGTACAATATCATGTGCTATGCAATTATGTGTAATAACTACGTAGGTGCAAGTTAATACAGAGCACATTACATTGTACTAAATTTAGTATAGGTACAAAGTATCAAGGTAGAGTAAATTAAAGTGTGACCGATTATTGTTAGAAAGCTTTCAATTACTGCACTTGCTCCGATTTGTAATGACTTTGGCTGAATGTTTCTAGCTTTAATATTGTTGGCTTATTGTTTATTGTTGTATTTGTCATGTGTGTCATGTATTGTTTTTCTTCTAACTCAGATTACAGTTTTTAAACAAAACACTATTAAAATGTTGACATAGCCTGTTGGTTATAAAGCCATGTCTTTACTCATATTTATTCATCATATTTATTAGTCAGGCTACTGTAGTGACTAGTCTTAATTGTGTGCCAATCTTTAGTGAACATGCTTGAAGCACTGTGGCCAGCAGGGGGCGCTCAAACTGAAATATATGATCCAGTTACTCTAAAGGCAGTGGTCTCACAAATGTATGAAAACATGAAAACAATAAGCTTTTACTTAAAATAAATAAATAAACTGGAATTTACACACACTATGTTGGGAATATGCATGTGCAATTAAGCGAATCTAAAAAAAAATGCGGTTAATGAAAATATCAGTTTCCATTTGCATGTTTAAAAATGTGATTACAGACTATTTGTTACACCGCTGATCAGGTCAGGAATATACTATATTTCAACATACTGTACTATGTGCCATTCCACTTACTCCGATCTGAGAATTTTAATGACGCTAATCATGAATGATGATGTCTGTCAATGAATGTGTCCCTGTACAGTCGGGAGTGCACCCATGGCCCGTAGTGGCCGGGATAGGCTCCAGGCATTTTGAAGACAATGTAGTATTTGACGTCATAATGTCAGATGGAGAGCAGGGATTGGCCCCCACATACCACAACCAGCACACCTGTGTGTCTGAATAACACCACATATTTTTATTTCTATTGTTTAAAGACATATGTAACCTTAGTGTATTTGCGTTGACAGAGAACACGTTGAACTTTATACCAGTTTTTATTTCATCTAGATATGTCTAGATATATAAACCGTAAACCAATAGCAAATCAGTTATAGAATCCTGGCCTGTCATCCACCTCAATATCTAGGCTTTTCAGCATATTGAACGCATGCTATAGGAATCATAATCAGAATAGTATTTATTGCCATTGTTTGCAACAGGTTCATAAAAACGAATATTTGTCTGTACAATTGTGCAACACAAAACAAATAACACAGAATTTAGATTTAAAAAAATAAGCTATAAAAACTTTAAAACTGTAAGGCTATAAGGGCATGCATAAAGAAGATTAAAATAAAAATATAAAAAGTGACAACAATTTGACATAGAACAACAGGGGGATTGTATTCAGAGATGTGCAGGTGTATTAAGTGATAGCAGCGGATCCAAGTGTGGACATACCACATACAGTGCAATAGAGCAGATACATTCATGAGTCTGATACAGAGTTATTGGGTCTTGGTGTTGTTCATGAGTCTGATGGCGGAGGGGAACAAAACTGTTCAAGTGGCAGGATCTATGGGTCTGGATAAACCATAGCCTCCTGCCCGAGGGGAGAGGGCTGAATAGTCTGTGTCCAGAGTGAGAAGGGTCAGCTGTGATCCGACCCACACGCCTCCGGGTCCTGGAGGTGAACAGGTCCTGGAGAGATGGGAGCTCACACCCAATCACCCTCTCAGCAGCACGCACAATGTGCTGCAGACGATGCTTGCCCTTGTCTGTAGCGCCGGGGTACCACACGGTGATGGAGGAGGTGAGGATGGACTCGATGCACCAGCTTCTTGGTCGGCAGCTTAAGTTTCTTCAGCTGCTGCAGGAAGAACATCCTCTGCTGGGCCTTCTTGATGAGGGAGCTGATGGTTGGCTCCCATTTGAGGTGATGGTGGTGCCCAGAAAACGAAAGGAGTCCATGATGGAGATGGGGGTGGGAGAGTCTGTCAGGGCGAGGGGGGACGGTGGGGCTGTGTCTTTCCTGAAGTCCACGATCATCTCCACTGTCTTCTGGGCCCCACCTCTCTCCTGTAGGCGGACTCATCACCGTCCGAGATGAGTCGATGAGGGTGGTGTTGTCCACAAACTTGATCAGTTTTACGGGCTGGTGACTGGAGGTGCAGCAGTTTGTGTACAAGGAGAAGAGCCAGGGAGAAAGTACTCAGCTCTGAGGGATTCCAGTGTTTGTATAATATCACACATCCATATATACAAACATACATACAGTACGGTTCACTGGGTGTCTACAAATCAGACGAGACAGGGTTTTTTTTTACTGATAATGACAATAAGAAAAGCTCTTTTGATATTTTGTTGACAGCATGATGTCGCATCAGCATTTCTGACTTTAAAATAACAGAGGCGTGTCTGTAATCCCTGTAACTATTGTCTTTATTTTGTCAATGCTCCGACTTTTAAGGCCAGAATAACAAGGAACAAATAGAATACCATATCATACTACAATAGGCTACATTGATTTCCACATGAATTAAAAAGGGAGCATGCACTTGTTAACACATTGTGTGCTTTACGCGTAGGACCGACTTAAGTCAAACTGTGCACATCAAAAACTGGTGAAACAAGATTTATTTGTGTGTGTTTATACAAAGTACTACTCCACAGTAAGTACACGAGTTAAATCAGCTTTGCATTTTATCATTCATGTTTTATTCATAACTTTTTGGGTTCCGAAAAAAACAACTTTATCGGCCTTGACAACTTATTGATTCTGTTGTTGAAATATTAATTCTGGGTGGTTTGAATTATTTATTATTTAGAAGCAGCAATAATTAAAGCAGAAGTGATAACAGTGTATCATTAGTAGAAAAAAAATTGTTGAGTTTAAAGTAATGTAGTGATCGGACATTCAGAGCTGATTTACCCTGACTCCTTAGAAACAGTAAGAAAGGTAAATAAAGTTGAACTCTTTAATGCCACTGTTAATGATACTGATCTTACCATTCAAATACACTGAACCGCAGTATAATCTAATACAAATGGGTCTGATGCTTTTTTGTAGGAGGAACAATGGGTTTGTGAGAGTGTCTCAGACGCTAATCTGTCAGCGCAGAGAATGTGTGGAACCTGAAAGAAGGAGTGGAGAGGCACGCAAATGTCACAGATGGGAGGGAACAGCTATGCACCTGTACAAGTCTATGAGCAGGTGCCATAGAGGAGGCATGCTGCCCGGCCGGTGAGTTTCACAATACCGAGACTGGCACTACAATCTTTTAGCGTTTAATTGGTGTTTTCTACTCATATGTTCATGTTTTCTTTGTCTGTGTGTGTTTTATTATATATATTTATATATATATATATATATATTTTTTTTTTTTTTTTTTTTAGGAGAAGCAGAAAAGTACTCCTTACAGCACGACTGGATTTTGACTGGTGAAGAGTAATCGCTTATCAGGATATAGACAAGATATGGAGGAGAGGCAAGATGTCAGAAGCACTGCAAAAAAAGGATTTTGGAAGGTAATAACTGACAGTTTAATGGTTTGATGTAGATACCCTAGAAAGCGCTATATAAGTTGAGACTATTTACCATTTTCCCTTTCGTAACATCTGTTTAGTCACTTATTTCACTTAGTCATAGGGGTTTGTGGTAAATCACTCCTTGTTGGCAGATGACTGACAGCGATGACCGCATAAATGACCTAAACCCATACAAAGAGACTTTTTGGTTAGTGCCTATAGGAGCCTACTCCAATCGATTTTGTGTCCCACTTGGCAGTATATTCTCACTTTTGTGTTAAATAAACTTATGTATGCATTTACGTCATTCTCCGTCTTGTGGATGAAGTGTGTAACGCAAATCTTTTATCCTTTTTCTCCAGGATTTAGGTGCTTGCTCAAATTGCTAACTAACAACTGTCAAATCAACTTGAACCATGACAGACTCCCAGGAGCAATGTCTAAATGAGGATATTGTCTTCCTCCCTGTGTCTGAAACATCTCCAGAGTTTTTATACTCTGAACCGGAGCGCCTGGCTGTGGAGAGACTTTTAAATGCAGGCCCCGAAGCTTTCTACAGCACAGTAGGTGCCGGACAGTCGAGCTGCTTCCTGTCTCCAGATGAAGTTACTGAAATTACCAACTGGGCCCAGGATTACCATCTTAGTCCGCATCCTAAAGAGGAGAACGGAGAGTTTGGCCAAGGACTGGACTTTGGCGGCTATTCTTCTACATATTACCCAGCGCATTCGGACACCCCTGCCCCGTGCCTGGCCCTGGGATGGCCCGAGAGCAGCCCCTGGAGACGAGAGGACAGTGTGAGGGTCTACACAAGTCCACCTGCTGAAGGAGAGCCCTCTGTCAGAGAACTCATCCGACGAAAACTGCAAACAGCCACACAAGTATGTTTAATAATGTTGTGCATTTATGGTCATATATTCAACAGACATACATACATGCCTGACCAAAAGAAAAGTTGCCAAACAATGACTGGGTTATACCATCATCTTCTTTAGTGATGGCAAGGGCGTGATTTTCACAATTGGACTGGCCACAGCAGAGTTCAGCTCTTAACCCTATTGAGAATATTTGGGAGGTGCTGGAGAAGGTTTTGCACAGTGGTCACACTCTCCCATCATTAATACAAGATCTTGGTAAAAGTTAGTTTTGCACCACTGGATCTTTTGACATTGCGGAAGCGTGTTCAAGCGAATGTGTGCTGTACAAAGCTAAAGGCACTCCAACCAAATGTTATAGCATGTGACGATTTTGTGTAGTGACTTTTTTTTGGTCAGGCACGATAAGCTATCACTACTATGATCTCACATGTGACTTTTACTTTCATTCTTTAAGAAAGAGACTCAAGATAAACTGAAATTCTTTCATTTGATTCAAATGTAATGCTTTGATCTCGACAAAACATTTAAACGAAATATTAGATATTAAATATTAGATATTAAATATTAGATATTCGTTCACCAGTGTACGCACGATACTGGAAACACGGACAGTCGAGTATCTTGCACAAGAACCCAATGACTGTACCTAAGCCACCAACCAATGAATCATTCGACAAAAGCTTTGCCAACTGTAAAGTCAGTACCCTACTTTCATGTTTGTACGCGTGCCAACCTCCGCGGTAATGATTCCAGTTAATTTTTGGGTCACATTGCAGGTGATCGCCGTGGTGACCAACAGACTGACAGATTGTGCCGTGATTGGGGACCTGCACAACGCTGCGTCCCGGGGCGTTCCTGTGTATATCATTATAAATCAGAGGTCTGCTCAGGAGAACACTCTCGTCCGCCTCAGGCACCCGGTACGTCCTGCTCACTCCGGCACAGAAAACAGAACTACAGTTACTTCAGAAGCTCATTTCAACTCATTTTTGTTGCCCAATTCAACGGTCACATTTTGACGTTTGACTTTAGACATATAACACATAAATAGTCCGACACAATAAGATGGAACAATTTTATCTAATATAAGTGAGGGTTGAAAAAATATAAACAAATATTTTTTTTATGTTCAAGCAACACAATAAAAAGTAGAAGAAAATATGTTAATGTGAGGTAAAAGAAACAAAAAAATGGGTTACCATGGCTCACATTTCACACTGGTTAACAAAATGTTACTGTTACTTATTTATTGGTTTATTTATTCAAATGACTATTACTCAATAAGAAATACAAACATACAACACCATTCCAACACATTTTATTCAGAGAGGACTCAATGTAAATAGTAATGTAAATAGTAATAGGCTACGAGTATCTGCTCATACGAGCTCCTCCCTCTCCTGCGCACACCTAGCAGCAACGTTTGTTTATGGTCATAATAAATAAATGAACAAGTGATTCATTTCCTTGTAGTCATTGGCCTTATGTAATCCTACTCAGCACAAAACTAGACGCCAGTGAATTAGCACTGGTCTCTCATAGGCGCAAGTGTGTCGTTTTACCAGATAGGAATGCATCGCACATTAGACTCAACAAAACTGGTTACACAGCATTCACAAGTTTCTTGAGTACATCACTCTACAGGCTAATTCGTACAGTGTATAGTACTTAATTCACAGCTAATATCCTCTGCTGGATCTGGGTTACACAAAAGGAGAGCTGAAGCCATTCGGTGTAACTTTTCACCCTCTATAGAATAAAATACAAACACTAATTTTATTACAGGTTGGAGAAAAACACCTATACTTCTTCAGACCTGACAAATTTTTGCCGGGAGCAGGACATCATCACCTCATCTCCATGGAGAGATGTTTTGTATCACTGGCATGTTTATTTTCTGATAGTCAGGTTGCTTTTGTAGTTGCACAACATCCAACCAGCAAAGTTCCACTGTGCGGTTTTAAACATCTCTAACCTTTACCGTAAATTTAGGCCAGTCACTTAGAGCATATTTACAGTGCCTCTCGAAAGTACTAATACACCTTGAACTTTTGCACATTTTGTCATATTTACAATCATAAACATAAAGATTTTATTTTGAATTTTTTACTGAAAGTTCACAAACAAGTAACAGACAACTGTGAAGTGAATCAATCAATCAATCAAACTTTATTTATAAAGCGCTTTTCATACCGAAAGGTATCAGAAAGTGCTTTACAGACAGATTACATCATTTAAAACAATACGCCCCGCATCATATATATATATATATATATATATATATACACACACACACATACATACATACACATAATATACAATATATAATTAGGACTAAATAAATAGATGTCAGTTAAAAGCTAAGCTAAAAAGGTGGGTCTTAAGCCTGCTCTTAAATACATGAACGTTCTCTGCGATCCTGAGCTCCTCCGACAGGTCTTTCCAGAGGCGAGGGCCATAATATTGGAAAGATGCCTCACCGTGAGTCTTTCTGTTGACTTTAGGAATAACTAGGAGACCCCTGCCGGAGGAGCGAAGGGGCCGTGAAGGTTCATAAGGTAAAAGCAGTTCTGAAAGATAAGAAGGACCAAGACTATTAAGACATTTAAAAAAACATATTAAAAAAAACAACAACATATTAATGTGTTAGAATGGCCCAGTCAAAGTCCTGACCTAAATCCTATTGAAAATCTGTGGAAAGACCTGAAAATGCTGTTCACAAACGCTCTCCTGCTAATTTGACAGAGCTTGAGTTGTTTTTTAAAGAGGAATGGGCTAAAATGTCAGTCTCTAGCTGTGCAAATCTTGTATAGTCATACCCCAGAAGACTTGCTGCTGTTATTGCAGCAAAAGGGGGTTCCACAAAGTATTATTTCATGCTGTATGAATACTTATGCACACCCCACTTTTCTATTTTTTGAAAAATATCAGAATCATGTATCATTTTGCTTTCACTTCACAGTTGTCTGTTACTTTTTACTTTTAGTCAAAAATTCAACAAAAAAAAAATCTTTATGTTTATGGTTGTAAACATGACAAAATGTGCAAAAGTTCAAGGTGTAGTACTTTCGAGAGGCACTGTCTATATAGGCCTACATATAAATGAACTAATCCCAAACCTGCATGAAGGTAACCACATGCTAAGAGGCAATATGCTGATACTTTTAATGTAGTGTAGACGTAAATTCTTTACAAAAACACAATGACAAAGAAACTACTGCTGCACCGTAATTGTAGCTTATTATTTTTTGGCTTAGTTACATTTATTTGTGACTTTTAATTCCTTCATCTTGTGTTATATTTGTGCTTGTCACAGAACATACAGGTGCGAGTGCTGGGAGGGAAGAGTTTCTGTTCGAGGGCCGGGCGGATGGTGGCTGGAGAAATGCGAAGCAAGTTTGTTCTGGTCGACTTACAGACTGTGATCCACGGCAGCTACAGGTCAGCGTCTCCTCTGTGTCTATCCTAAGTAGATATCTGACTCACAAGTACAATGCATGTTAAAAGTCCTATGATGATACTCCTGATGAAAAGTGGACTCAAAACAATTTCAATGCCCTATGTAAAATGTGGTTTGTTGTGTAAGAAAATAAAATAATAATACATTTTTTAAAATAATGCACATTTGTAAGTAAATGTCAAAGTGCTACGAAAGATAATATATATCTTAAGAATAGTAACAATAATTAACGGATTATAATTTCTTTTTATACATCATTTACTGTAAACCATTGGTCTATTATGCAGCCCTTGATTTATGATTTAAGTTAACTGAGACTCTAGTCTGTACTTGTTTGTCCCTTGGCTAGATTTCAAATGGACAGGACACCTCTTACCTGTATGAACATGTGATGTTGCATTTGATTGAGAGCAGAGACCTCTGGCACAGAATAGCAGCCACTCCAGACACACTGCCCTAACCATAGATATAATATACAAGAGATAGCCAGTTATCCATTCAGCCCCATTCATACTAATGATCCCATGTGGCCTGTGAAATTAACATGGCTGATCTGTTTCTTCCAACAAAGCATGTTCCTTAACAGGGCAAAAAGGTGGGAAGCCCCGCACTCGGGGGGCGGGCGGACCGGCTACGAACTGGACAGAGCTATAAAGCCTGTCAATCATAGATATAGGCTTCCACTTTTTATTTCTGAAGTAAAAAAAAAAACAGTGTTTTTAATCATATGACACCTAGCCCAGCATTGTCACGTGGGTCATAGCACATTTTTAGAAAATAAACTCTTAAGCGCTGCTTAAGGAGGTGCAAAGCATAGGAATGCTGTTTCCAAAGTGTCTTTTGGAGTCGCCCTTGGCCACCAGGGGGTGGTATTACAGCAATGTCAGCTCCCCACCATGAGGACCAAAGAGAAGGGCTTTCCTCGCCCAGTGGCCCTAACACACAACTGAGGCTACAGAAGTATGTAGCTTACCACCAAGAAGTATTCATTCACTCCACAGACGACTGAAGAGTGAATGAATGAGTTGTTTTTGGGCTGTATCTGATGCATGTAATTGTCCACTGTTGCAGCCTCACCTGGTCAGACGCCCACCTCCACCGGCAGCTCGTCACTGTCCTCACTGGCTCCGTGGTGGACTCCTTCGACCATGAATTCAGGATCCTATTTGCTGCTTCCTCCCCTGTGCCAGAGCCCAGAATAGGTTCCTGTGGCCAAATATCCAATCATCTCAATAACTTTTCTGACACGTGGTTCCCCAAACATCTCCCATTCTTGGACACTGAGATCACCAACCCACCGTCGCCCCCTAGTGACGGCCAACTGGACTGGGAAGCCATGGGGGTGATCTCCGGTGGGTGCAGTGTCCCAAACAGCCCAGTGGAACCACATAACGACGTGTTTTTGAAAGATAAACCAGTGCTGAATAACATGATGTTGGAAAAAAATCCCAAATTTGTGGATAACTTTTTTAGCAATAAACACATGGTCTTGGACAAAAAGAGGTAATGACTACACATCATCAATCATCTTTAGTTGTTGATGTGAGTTTCATTGAGTGTTTTTTAGTTGTATGTGATCATTGCCAATTTCTTGAAATAGCTAAAGATTGTTTGGGACTTTTTGGGACGTTGTCTCTTTAGATTATAAATCGCAAAAACATCATAAAACACTTTACAATTTGCCAAATGGTGTGATACACTAAACTTAGCTCTACCCTGAACAGGTTTAGTGGGCCCCCACCTCCAACTTCTCCGACAGACAACAACTTGTCACATTTATTAGCATCTCACAGGTAAGTCAATCTCATGATAAAGAATAAAATAATCGTTGGTTTGTATGAAAACATTTGCTAAAATGTACATTATTTTTCAGCAAACCTCAGCCTAAATGGAAAGAGCCACCCAGTCCAGAAATAAGAATGGAGGCAAGGTAACCTCAGAGGATAACATACTTCTTCGATAAACTCGATAACATTAAACTCATATCTTTTTTAATAATCAATGTGAAATTCTCGCAGGATAGAGCCCGTTGTAGAAAAAACAATAGCAAGACAAATCAGCCAAGAAAATCCTAAATATTTAGACGATAAATTCATCAAACGACCTGAGAAGGAGCCAGAACCTTTCCACAACGTAAATGCATTTACAGATATAAAACGTCGACAGGATGTGAATGAGTCTACTGTGAAAGAGGAGACAAGCAGCAGCAAAGACCATGTTTTTAAAATGGAAAATAGTCCATCCTCAAGAGTAAGTGTCTTGAAATTTAAAATACCTCCTGTTTTGATCATTGTGTAACCCCTTTTCTGTCTTACCTTAGTCCTAAATGTGAACTTGGTTTAGACTGAGCTTTAAAAATGTCTACATCTAATTCAATTGATCTCTGTACTATGTCAAATATTGCAGTACTGTTAATTTTGCAACACACAGATATTTATTAAATACTGTATAATTCATTTAGGGCCTATCCCAAATGTAGCTCTGTGGAGTTGCAGAGCTGAAACTATTGACACTATTGACACTTTTCACTTCACCTTCAACTGTAGAAGCCGGTGATTGTGAGAATGGCTCAAACTGAAGACAGCAGATCACTGAGTGACATCATGAAGATGATGAAGCAGAAGCAAAGCACCCAGGAGCCGCAGAGGGAGCGCTCAAAGACGGTTGTTTCTGAGCTGAGCCGCTCTATGGTGGATCTGAGTTTTCACAGCGCAGAGCAGGAAGACAAAGTTAGCCCAGTGCCACGGTTCAGGGCGGAGGTAAGTGTAAACATTGTTTTTGTTTTTTTACATTGATGTAGTAAGGTGTACTGAAGGGCTGCAAGTTAAATTATGTAAAATTCACAATTTTAAATAATGACAACAAGCCAATGATTAGACATTCCACAAATTGCAATATTACATTGAGGCTCTAAATGCATTTTCTCTCAAATCTTCCCAGAATTTGGATGTAGAGTTAATGACTCCTGCTTTGGCCCTGATGCAGAAAAGGAATGACTACATCCGCAGCGCCCTCTACAGGTCCCCGCTGGCCTTCCAGCCCCGAGAAAGACCACGCAGCTTCGCCTTTAGTCCCGACTGGAGAAAGCCAGAGTTGGATACACAGGACAAATAACTTTAAAATATACAGTTTTAATGTTGATGTTGTTTTACATAAATGTTGTCGCTACTACTTGCAGTGAATGAAGTGACCTATGCAGTGTTGATAAGCTTACAGAAAATGAAAAGATAACGAAAACTGAGATAAAGTTATCACCTCATATATGTTAATAAATGTAAAGCCTATTGTTACAGTTGATATTAGAGTTTGTTGTATTTTTTTCTATTGGTTTTGACTTGGGTACATATTAGCCTTGGGTACCCTAATGTAGTGAATTTTAGCCTAATATATACCCAAAGTCAAAGTTTATATTTTTTAATGTGGGAAAAAAAGTTGGAGTTGGAGTTGTAGTGCCCCAGTGGCTATATGAGTGGTCAGCATGGTGCCTTTACTTTCCATCACAGTAGTCTCTAGGACGCTCCGGGATCAACTGTTTGGAAGGTTTTCACAGCGGACGCACCCTCTTACCAGAAAACTGACAAAACAACTGATCCTGCAGCGTCCTAAAGACCACTGCAATGGAAAGCAAAGGCACCATGCTGACCACTCATACAGCCACTGGGTCACTACAAGGTCAATTAACGCACAAATATCAACTTATTTTTCCACATAAAAAGTTGCATAATGCACCTTTAAATTGACTTTATTAATCCACGTTGAAATGGTGTTGTCACAGCAGCTCAATAATACAATAAAACAATGTTAAAAATCTACTAAACAGCAAGTATAGAATAATAATACAATAGGAAAATGTAGGGCTAGTAAATAAAAAACAGGTACACAGCTCTATTATGTTCATATTTACAGCATAAAAAAATCATAATGCTACAAATAGAAAATGGAAGGGAATATTCTTGTGTTGAATATCCAAATGTTGCAAGTAGGTCTGGTTAAATACCCCTCATACATTTGGATTAATTCTATTCATTCTTCATTCTAAGTCTGTGCAGTAAAACATATGCTGCAAATTTCAAATGGTCATCATGCTTTTGCACTTGCGTAACTTTTGGAAGTAACATTTCTTCTTTGAGTAGTTTTACCATTGCCTACTTTGTACTTCTTTAAGTAAAAGTAAAAGTATCTGTACTCTTACTTGAGTAAAAACAAGTTTCTCGTTCCACAGTGAGTAAATCTTTAAGTCGCAAAAGCTTCATGTTGACACATAAAATGGATGTAAAATGGATGTTTGTGTTTCATGTAATTTATTTTTCAGAAAAATTTATTTTTGTAGAGGATTTCTTTTTCTTCTTCTTTTTTTTACATAATTTCATGTTTTGTTTCTCATAATGTATATCACTATTAAATCGTGATTTAGACTTTTACGCAGTTACTCAGTACTCAAGTAGTGTTTTCCCAAGATAGGTTACTATTTTATTCCTACTTGAGTATTTATTTTGGTCACCAATTTTTACTTCTTCTGGAGTAAAATTATTTCAAAGTAAAGTTACTTTTACTTCTGTGTGAGTGAATATTTTAGCTACTCCACCCACATCTGATGAAAGGCTTTAAAAAGATGAAAGCTGGGCCCAAAAAGTGAGAAATATCTATAAGACTCCCCCTCCGCTAGGGGGAGTCTTCCAAACTCCCAGACTGGACCGAAACAAAGCAAAGAAGAAACACGGAAACACATGGTGACAACAGCGGAGAGAGTTCTCACTTTTGTAAACATTTTCTCCCCTACTTTCTTTTATAGTCTTTCTTTAGATTCAAGCCACACTTGGCAGGATTGGTTTTATCCGTAGTCGCTGAAAGGCTATTACATTTTCAACATGGTTCGAGCTCAAAGGTAAGATTTGTATTCATTTTTACAAAACTACTCACAGCTTTTTGGCTTCAGTTTTCGCGAATCTTGTTGTTACATTTCTATTGCCGTTCTGTTGTATTACCTCTCAGACCGAGTTATTTATGTGAAATTATGTATCGGTTTAATTTAGGGCTAGATCAACTCGAATACCAAAGAAGACGCCCCACTACGATGAAGACGACCCTGAGGCGTACAAAGACATGCCAGCCCCTGATAAGGTTATACATATCTCATTCTTAACTCGCTACTAAATGCTGTAAAGTTCATTGGATTGTTATTGTTTTATTAAATGTTAGGCCGATTGTTTTATTGTCTATTTATACTGGTAAACATTTTGTTTCTTTTTCAGAGATCATCAAGTTACACCAAAGACAAAATTGATGAGTTTCATGATGAAAAGATTGCAGTAAGTGTAATGTGCATTGGATTATTGCGACATCTAAACGAACTGTGTTGTAATACCTTTATTGTTGTGTTTGTAGAGCCTTCTTGCCCGTGGAGTTCAGATGGACAGTGATGAGGAGCAGCTAGATGATGAGGTAAGTGTTGTGTTGTGCTGGCCTTACATTTTTTTCTTTAGTTAAAATCATATAAAAATCTAAAAGTATGAGTGTGTTTACATTTGCTCAAGTAACCTGGTTATTAATGGGGATTTGAAGTTTCCTGGTTTTGTCGGATCATGTAAATACAGAATCCAGATTTCAGTTTCCTGGATAAGCCAAGGCAGGTTATTAAAAAACAGGATATTATCACTAGGACATTTCCACAGGTTCCTGGTTACTGTACCATGTGAACACAGTATCCTTTAACAGCGCTGACCTACTGCGTGGGCTTTTGAAACCGATCTGGCAGGAGCAAAAACTTTCCTACCGCCATTTTATCTGGTACCTGGGCGTTTAAAACTTTGAATCTTCTAAAAATGAACAAAACATTGAAATAACCAACAACTACTTTTTGCTCTGTGGTATTTCCGGTGGAAGTCAGCGCTGCTCTGGATCATACCAATTTTGTTTTGTTTTCAATTCTCCCGTCTGTCGCTGAAGCTAGGAAAGAGCTCTACTGTTTTAGGTGCTTCTTTCGATAGTTCTTGTCCCTATGCTAGAGAAATGTCCAAAAAAGCCATGCATTAGCAACATGGCTAATGCATTTAGTTCCTTACCATATTTCTCATTTGCTCCGCCCCTCTCTGGCACCTAAATATCCAGGATACTGTAGTTGCTCATGTAAACAGGGACATGAGTGTCCTGGTTTCTCGGACGCATGTAAATATCATATCCAGAATACTGTCATAACCAGGATATGCCTATTAACCAGCTTACTTGAGCGCATGTAAACACACTCAAAAGCTCTGCTGGACATGAGCTTAACCCATGTGGGAAGTTTCATGCTGTTATTATGTTCAAAAACTACCATAACACATCCATGAGGGAAAAAAGTGTTTAAAATGTTACTGAAACTCTTGCAGGAAGAGGTGATGGCTCTTGATGATTCCGAGTCAGAAGGGGATGAGGAGGAAGAAGAGGCAGGCACAGACATGGAGAGTGACCTGGAGGAGAAGAAAGAGGAAGGTAACACAATGTCTCTGTCTAAACCAGATGAATGCCCATAGTAGCAGAACTTGGCTGTACGTGTGCCTATGGGGATAAGCAAAAGGGAGGGGAAAAAAAGTATTTTAAAGTTTAGCTCTTTAAATGTGTGTCTTAAATTTTGACAGATCTTCCAGATGAAATGGCATGGGGCAAAAAGAAGAAAATGTTTTACGACTCTGATTATGTAACCACAAGTAAGCATCTTCTGTTCCCATTATTGTAATTACTATGTTACAACTGGTTGTCTATATTGAATGATGTTGGTTATTACAGAGGGTAAAAAGCCTGAAGAGTTGGAAGAAGAAGAAAAAGAGGAGGAAGAGGAAGCCATAAAGATTCAAAAACGTTTAGTGGCAAATCTGAGTGAGGAGGATTATGACTTAAACTTTTTCCAGGTAATTTATATTTATTTATTTTTTAATTTGGAGATGTACTTTTGGACTGTAGTTTCTTTTTGTTTGCTCTTTAAAAAAATTTTTTATGAATGTAGGAGTTCGCAGATCAAGAGAAGGATGAGGAGGGACCAGCCAAAACGGAGGAAAAGATTGTTAAGGATTTAAAGGAAATGTCCCAAAAGGAAAAGATGAAACTACTGAAGAAAGAGTCGCCGGAATTACTTGAACTTATTCAGGATTTCAAGAAAAAGGTTGCAATATATTTCCCATATAATTATTGGATTGGAAAGTACTACTTGATCTAAACACCTTGTATCCTTGCAGCTTACAGAATTGAAGGATGAGATACAGCCTCTTGTTCAAATGGTCAAAGACGGAAAGATCCCACCAGGAAAAGTTGGTTGATTTATTTTCTTGGTCCAAAATAAAAAGTGTTGATTTAATTTCATCCCAATTATTATTTCCTTATTTTACAGGGTGCAGAATACCTCAAAACAAAACAGCAGCTCTATTTAAAGTAAGTGAAAGACAAAATGTTTCCAGCCATTCTTATGATAATTAGTAATTGCCATGACTATTATCCTTTTTTGTTTTAGCTACTGCACAAATATTAGTTTCTACTTGGTCTTGAAAGCCAAAAGGATCCCAGCTCACAACCATCCAGTGATTGAACGACTTCTCACCTACAGAAACGTGAGCCTCTACGGACAAAACATTAATTATTATTATATTATTACTGGTGATTTGTAATCGGTGAATTAATACATGTTTTCATTCCTCAGCTCATTAATGAACTAACATCCGTAGATGCCAGACTTGCCCCGGAGTTTCGAAAGCTCTTGGCTGGAGAGGAGGTTCGGACAGAGGGCAAAAAGGCTAGTCAGAAACAGAATGTAAGGTTTCCTGCATATATTTATATCATTCTGTCGATTAGCTTAATAAAAATGTATAGTTTTGTACATTGTTTCAGTCTGATGTGTTTTTATAGAGTAAATAAAATGTTATAATAACCCATTCACTAGTCCTACTACATTTACAAAAGCATCTCATTTATAGAACCCCGAGGAGGTTGGTTCCAAGGACATGGATGACTCGGACTCTGAGCTGGATGAAGAAGCTGCTTTACAGTTTTACAAAGGCATCGAACAGAGACTGAAACTCAAGAGGAAGGGCACAACTCCAGAGACTCAAGAGTGAGTGAATTGTGGTCGATTATATCATTATAGGGCTGCACAATACATAGCCAAATGTTATTACAATATTAGGTTCTTCAGGTGTTCTGTTCAGTTTTAGTAATGATATTCCTAATTTAGTTCCATTTTGGTCATTATTTAGTATTTTAAGTCTTGTTATGACGCTATTTGGCTTAGGATTTTTTGTTTAAATGTAATTTCTCATTATGATGCAGCCATACTATAGATAAATGAATTGCTTATACGCTTGTGCTTTTATTTTGCAGGTTGGGAGAGAATTACAATGGAGAGGAAGATGAAGATGCGAAGAGGGGGATCACATATCAGGTGCGCTGTCAAAACTATATAATATTATAGCAATCTCTCTCTTGCCTTGAAATCTTAACATAACAATTGCTAAACTAATGGACTTGGATGTTTGCGTTGTTTTATGTAGACCCCAGGAAGTGTAGTTATTGCTGCGGTCATAACTAATGGGGATCTGTAATAAAGATAAAGACACTACTAATATTTATGTTGAACCTACAGATGGCCAAGAACAAGGGGCTAACTCCAAAGAGGAAGAAGATCGACCGTAATCCCAGAGTCAAACACAGGGAGAAGTTCAGACGCGCCAAGATTCGCAGAAAGGGCCAGGTTCGTTGCACTGATGTTGGAGATTTGACTTTGCACTTTAATGTTTGCTTCCTAAATATTCACTGATGCCCCCAACAGGTCAGAGAAGTGCGCAAAGAGGAGAAGCGGTACAGTGGGGAGATGTCTGGTATCCGCGCTGGAGTCAAGAAGAGCGTCAAACTCAAATCCTAATTCAAAATGTACAGCAAAATGTTACACAAATGGACAGTCAAAATGTGGTTGGTATGAGCTCAGTGTTTCGATGTTTTATAAATTCAATAACTTCAGCTATTTGTCTTTTTTATTATGGATTATTATACTGTACCAAACTTGAGAATTTTACAGCCAAAAGAAAAGAGTAACGTTTACAGAAGACATTAAACATTTTAACCTTTTTACTAACAGTTACAAAAGCTGTCTTTGTTCTGCTAGCATACAAGTTAGTACTGTGTATAGAAGGGAAGGCAATTATATATGCATAGAGTGTAAGTTATCTGGGGATTGTAAAGAGCACACTGACTGGACATTTTTAGTACACCACTTAGATGGCACATGAGAATCTAAGCATTAGAAAAGAGTCATTTTAAATAATTGTTTTGTGACTTTTCCATTCTCTCAACTCAAACAATAAATGCTACACAGTGACTTGGATAATAATAGAATTCCATGGGCTTAATCATTGCAACAAATGACAGTCACCACTGTTTTTTTTTCTGATGGCCAATATGAACTTTCTCTGATGAAACCATTTATGCGCTAGGCCCTGTAGGTGTACCTAATATGACCAGTGAGTTTACACATCCAGCATGCAGTTGCTTGAGGCCTCAAACTTTGTTCTGATCAATAAACCTGCAGTGCGCTGATGTCAAGTTGCTCACTATCATCTCCTCGATCTCAATGTCCTTTTTTACGTCTTCATCCGTCAGAAGAAGTTCCACCTGAGTGTCCCGAGTCACCACCACCACGTACCCCCTCCTCGAGTCCAGCACATTAGCCACTACAGCCTGGTGCCTGTAAGTGTCCAGGGCCTTTTTAGCTTTGTCCAGCAGGATGGATGCGTCAGTTTCCAGTTTGAAAGATGTGACAAAAGCTTGAGGGGCCCAGTCCTTCACTAGAGGAGACAGGATCTTAGGGACCATGTTCAAACTGAGCTGTTGGAAATAAAAATAAAGAACTATTTAAATATATTGCAACTTACAGTGATTTACAGGATTTGTTTGGAAATTGGGTGAACTAATGAGCCATATTTGCCAAAAAGTGAAATTTTAAAGCAACAAATCAAGCTCTCCTCTTGGACCTGAAAGCCCCTCCTTGGTCCATGTGCACATTGCTGACAGGCCGGTTAAAAGGAAAGCTCGTCTCATTGGTCAAAGTTGAGGCAACTTGGATTCTAATTAATTTGCAAAGGGAGGGACTTTTAAAAATATCATGATTTAACATGACTTATGTTACATCAAATTGCAGGCCAAGGCAGTCAATTATATGCATTACATCTGTGAAACATTTAAACTTACAGACTATTTAAGTCCTTTCATCTGAAAACACTTGTGCCTTTGCCACTGACTACAGCTACAGCCTTGTATTACAGTTGGGTGAGTTAAGAATAAGAAAATAAAAAATGTTGACAAAGTAGACGGACTTTACGCCACTTCCATGACTAAGCCCAGTAATGAACCATTTAACCTGGTCGAAACAAGTGCCTTTTTATAGTTAAAAGACAAATACTGTATTACAATACAATTCTGTCTTGTCCTATATATTTCACTGTGCTCTAGAGGCGCAACTTGGCATAATTATTTCAATTTTTTCTCTTATCATAAAGCTCATATGTGCGAAGATTTACCTGAAGTGGTCCATTGGAAGACTGGATTTTGTGTTCGGGCATCTCAGATGCTGGGATGTAGAAATCAGACACTGCTGCTGCCAAGTAGAACATTGCTTTGGATCCTAATGGTAAAAATGTCATACATAGTGATTTTTTTCTGTATGACATCACAGTAAAACATTGAAGAATTTCGAGTGTAAAACTTATATCCACATTTACAAATGTTTATTTGTCAACATTACAAATAAATACTCCTCTTACCTATAGTGCTGAGGGCCTGTGCTGCTGCTTTGAGAAGATGCAGATACTCTGCAAGTGCACTGAACTCGATTGGTAGAAGTAGTCTGTGTTCTTTGACCTCCTGGTACCGTTTGAGCACTTTGGTGATGTTGGGAAGCACCTCCTGGTCGACCACCACCTCTCCTTGTTCACTCTTAAGCTGTAGAGCGTCCAGCATGTTGATAGTTGAAAACATTCGAGTATATGGATACAGTGATCGATGCCTGTGCAAGAAGATGACTGCATATCCAGCTTCTATGAAGTACTCAGCAGAAGATGCTCCTCTCCTCCCGCTGCTGAAGTTGTCCAGGAATCGGACGGTGCGGGATTCTAGTGGAACTTTGGTCCCACCTGAGGTGATCACAACCACCCTGCGCCCCTCTGAAGTGTGGTACTGGGCGAACTCAGTCATACTCTCTTTCACCTCTTCAACATGAGAGGGCACCGCAAACTCCTCAGCCAGCTTCCCATCTATGCTTGGTTCTGCCATGGCCTAGGCAAGAGGAGATCAGAGCGTTTAAACCTTATAGACCTTTCTATATTATAGGAAAACATCAAGTAAATACTGACAAAATACACAACAGGTCAAATGTTTTAGAACACCCATTTATCCAGTGTTCATGCACTCTGAAATAAAATAATGGAGCAAGTAAACAATACTTGAAAAAGGAATAGACAAACTCATAAATAACAATAATAATTATAATAATAATAATAATAATAAGATCATTTAAAAGCATTATGAACCAAAATGTATTCTGAACTTTGAGTAATCAAAGTAACCACCTCTGGCAGGTGAACACACTCGTGGCAAATTTCCCAAATAAATATCCAATATTCTTCAGAAGTTTAGAGCAAAAACATGTGAGGACTGCGAGATAAACTAACTGTGCGCATAACGTTACTTGCTGATTGTCACGCGTTTATAATTTAACAGTGTGACCCACTGCCTGATATACTAAAATATAATGTAGTGTTAAAACAGGTCTATAAAATACTTACTTTGGTCTGCAAAACAATGTTCTGTCAAATTTTGTTCCAGTGCTGAACTTCCTGATTTCTTGGACTTCTTCTGCGTCCCCTGGATTCTATTGTTTGGCGCCCCTTATCGGTTGAACTTGAGAATTGCCCTCCACTCAACAGTGGAAAGGCCATTTGGGTATTTTGCTGTAAAAAACAAAACTGCCCTTATTCGACTAACTACTTTGATCAAATCAATAAGCAATTAAAATGTAAATATTTAAACTGGTGGAGTTTTGCTTCCACCATCATTTGGATGATATGGTCTCAACATATTTTTAGTCTACCTTATATTAAAATGTGTTGTTTATTACGTTGAATGTTTGGTCATTTGTTGAAAAGGATAAATGTTAATGACATGTATAGCCTATGCATTGCCATGTATCAAACCAACCAGTAAGATGCGCTGTTGCACTGTGATAGATACTCAGCATTGTTTGTACAAAACTAAATTCAGGCAACTCAACTTTTTCACTTTCCTTTCCTTATTTTTTAGCACAGAACACAGTGTTGTGAAAAACAACAATCAACAATATCAATAGCCAACCACCAATGTCTTCCTTTTATAATGAAAAAGGATACCCGATGGATTTTGGGTGTAATTTAATTTTTGAACTAAAGAGATACGTTATCAGACTTTAATCAGAAGGCTATTTGTTAAATGATTTGGTGGAAAGTGGACTAAATATATCAGTAAGATATCACAATTATTTATTTATTTTCATCTAGTTGGCCGATGCTGATTAAGGATAGCCGTTATCTATTTCTTGGTTGAAGGCAATAGGCGTGATAAAAAATAATAACAATAATACAATTTCAGTCTTCAGAACTTATTTACCGACTGCGTCACTGTGACAAAACCTCACAGGTTATTTCAAACTTGAACAAAATGTATCGAACAGAACAACTAAATTACAGCAGCACTTATTCTCTCGTAAAAGTGTTTTTGCTATTTGTCATTGTCAATAACGTCATTATTAATATTGTGCGTCTGTTTGACACACCTCTTCTCACTTTAACAAATGACCCCCCCCCCCCAATAAATAAAGAAATACAATAAATTCAATTAATTAATTAATTAATTAATTAATAAAAACAAAATAATGATGTGCGTGCGTTTCCTCTATTGATCAGCACTAGTAATCTCTGTGGCACAAAAACATAGATACTGAGGTGGGGGAAATTGGGAAAGACACATGGCACTAGTTTCCTTTGCGGCGGGGCCAGAGGTGCACAGAGGGAACCAGAGGCAAAACCTTTTTGCGCGCGCCGTCCTTCGTGTGTGAAAGTAGTTCCGGGCCCTTAACCCATACGAGGGAGAGTCCCGGATGTTGGCTGGGCCGCCGCCGAGAGAAAGGCGAACTGAAGGCGGAGTGAAGCAGTAAAGCACCACGGCCACGGCACCGCCACACAACCACCACCACGGGCACACCGGTGGATCAGCGCGCAGACTTGGACACTATAACCCCGGCGCCAGGGATACTCCAAGGAAACCTCTGACGAGAGAATGAAGCAGCTGGAATGAAGGGGAGGGGGCAATCAGTACTAGTCTGAGAAAACTACCGTGAAGGATTTTTTTTTTTTTTTTGTACGCGGAGCCAGCCAACCAGCCCAGGGTCACGGCAGCAGCTTTCACCCAGAGTAAGTGCGCGACGCGGGCATGGAAGTTGGAACTGAAGGCCCCCTTGTATAATGGGCGACTTTGACGGGGAAGTGTGCGCCACTGAAGTTGTTGGGGATTGAGCCCCGTGGATAGGCCGTGACGCACTGCTTTGCGCGCTCTGACGGCTGTATGGGGACACCTTTTTTTAACGGGAGAGCCAAGTGGTGGTTTCCTTGTGTGTTGCGTATGTGCGCTCGTATTCCTGTGTAAAGTTGACAGCTCCCTTGTTCTTGGTTTAGCCTCAGCCTGCTAGCCCCCCCTCCCGTGCAACCGGTGACACCTGACAGGGCAACTTTGACAGCTAACTAGCCAGTTTTGTAGCCAGCTAACTTTAGCCCGATCGCCTGACATGTCTCTCTCTCCTCGCCTTGGACCAAGACCAAGTACGAAGGTTTGTTTTGGCTTCGTAGCGTGGGTATGCTGACCAATCCCGCCCTTTAAAGACTGTGGTTAGCTAGCTGTTTGGTATTTGAGACGTAGTGTCCAGCATGGAGCGGTCTGCTGCGTGTGTGTGTGTCATTTGGCTTTTCCTACGTGCGCCGGAGGTCTTTTGAATCGCACAGCTGTTGCAATGTGTTCGCTCGAGTGTCAATCGCCCCAGTTTCGCGAGCGCCTTGTAAATTTCTCTGTAAGATATTGATTCCCCTCCGATTGCTTAAAAACCGCACGAGTTAAAAAGACTTGTGCCCTGGCATGTGGACTGTCGGACTCAACAAGTGCAAAGCATGTTTAGTTTAATGTGCTCTCGCGTCATCGGTATATCCGTGCCGTGGGTGAGATGAGATGGCACAGGCGAGTTTTTATTATGCTTTTTTTTTGCCTGTCAGCTTCGGGTGTGCAGCTCCACAGTAATCATTAACGACATGTTCTACGCTGTGTACTGCTTATTACATATTCAGTAAACCTCGATTATCAGCGTCAACACAATATAATCTGTGGCAGAGTTTTGACCAGATTTGCCCCCAAAACGCCGCCAGACCACCACGCTCCAAGTCAAAACATGCCCGTCGCTTTAGTCAGCACCCGCAATCAAAAGGTCAGACCTGGTTTGCTTCTTAATCACCCATCCTTTAAATAGCAGGCATTCAGTGTGGGCTGTCTGGATGGGGATATTTGCTGCAACATAGATGTGGCTAAAGATATCGGTGAACAACTGCATTTGTGGATTAGTAGTAGAAATTACATTTATGACCAGCTTAAAATACTTGTGCTAAAATGAACGATGCTGCGAAAGGAGAAAATCACACAAGTAAGTGAGCAAACCCTAATAGTTTAAAACTCACCCATTAGGCGTATATCTTTAAAAAAAAATTTGCCACAGGTTTTGCTATTAACCAACTCTGTTATTTCCTGTGTGTGTCCTGTAGTGTCAGAATTTACTACTGCGATGAAATCAATCACGTGTGATAATAACTTAACTTTTCTGTATGGTCATGTTAAAAATAACCTTCAAAGTTGTTGTATAGTGAGGGAATGGGCACCACATACTGTGGAAGTGACTTGTAGCCCTTTGCGAGCTGTGTAGCTGTTGAGGAATTGGCCTTGTGTGTAGCTGAGGCACTTTTTACAGATTGCATGCACAAATCTTTTCAGGGCACGATCAGTTCCTGTTTGCAGGCAAGGGACATGCAGATTTTTTTTATTTTTTATTAAGGCTGTAAATTCAACTTGGAGTAGTAATGTGATGTCTCATTTGCTATTTTGCATAAAGCAGGGAAATACAGTGTAAAAACCTGAATGTGGTTTGGAAAGATGTTATAACAAGTTGCTAATATTATAGTACTTTGCAATATCTAAGATGATCAAAAGTCAGTAAAATACAAAGTCATATAAAGAATTAATCATTCTATTCTATGCTTTTCCATTCTATTGTATTCACTTTGGAACAGGCCGTTGGTCCCATGGGTGATTTCCCGAGGGCCAAAAATGCTCACCGCAAACACTGTGTGGGGCAGCAGCTCTCTGGAAATCAAACCCTACCTACTAGATATCTGATTTGGACTCGCCAAGGGCCACATGGGAGCTCTGGGGGCCTAATTTGAACCCCGGGCCGGAGATCACTCTAATTAGCTGCACCGGAAGTAGGGGATCTGGGCATTTTTAACGTTGCATGTTGGTGCTTGCTTTATTTGTTATTCTTGTTTTGATTTATTCATCCCCGCTGCTGTCATTTTGTTTAGTGTTACACATCACCATTCCTTGTTTATTTATTAAGACCCTGCCATTTGAGCTGCACTGTTGTGTAGCCCGTTGCTCTCTTTGTTAAACAGGGTGAATTAACTTAATAGCAGTGAAGATTACACATCTGCTTATTCTCACAGAAACCGTTTACAGAGTGTGAATGGGGAGGATGTGATACAGCTAGTCTTTAATGGTGCTCTTTGTAAAGTCTATTACCTCATGATTTCAAAGCATGACACCTTCCTCTCCAAGGTCTCTCAGTGCTCGTGTGTGTAGAACCGGTGACATAAGTGACGTAGTGTACTCTGAAGAAAAATAATTCACTTTGTTATCTGTGTGAAGCACTGTTTGCAGTAAAGGCTTCAATGGTTCAGCTTGGGTCAGAGCAGCTGGTTTACCCTCTTGCTATGTAAAGAAGAAACGTTACAAAAGTTATGTGGTATTGTGATATTCCTCGAGTCTTCATTCTTTAAAACCTGAATGCTTTGCAATAATTTGATTTCATGCTACACTATTATAAAGGTATTCAAATTGTAACGTTATTGCATAATTTGGCACAGCCGTTAACAATACAACCCGCACGTTTTCCAATATAAAATCGTTCCCCATCTGTCTCTTTTATGCCATCCAGTAATTCTATTGTAATCATCTTATTAAAAATTGGGCAGCAGCCAGGGGTCAATAATGGGGAGTGAATTTTGAGTAAATCTCGAATACCTACTCTTATTTTGTATTCAGCGGGTGGCCCTTAGGCGCGTCCAGTCTCTCCAAGAGCTTTTTAATTTGTCGCCTTCTTGAAGTGATTATTCAAATAGTCGTCCTTGAGATGCAGGTTATCAGGCTCCTGTGGTCGCTGGGCCTGTGGCAACGTGGATGTCCGTTACAAAAAAAGAAACACCTTTATTTCCGTTTCACTGTGATAAAGCTAGTAGAAATATAAACTGTATAGGTAGACATTCTGTCTGTAGCTGAGAAGGAAAGCTAAAAGAAAGTAATTGTTCTGAGGAAAATTGCAGGCGCCTCTAAGTAATGAGCTGGTAGAACCATGATTTTGCCAGATTTTGGTAATTTGGTTTTAATGAATGTTTCTTCAGAAATATTGGAGCCATTTTTAGCTTCAAGTTATCTTTCTTGTCAATCACTACATAGTAAATTTAAATTACATTACCTAATCCTTGAAGAAAGTAAATAGAGGTTAAACACTCTGTTTTCATTTATCATTCATTCATTCATTTATTTATTCATTCCGGGCAGACAATGACAACAAAGGAAAACCACACAGCATACAAATAAAATGATCCATTTCCACCCGAAAGGGAGTGGGAAGAAGAGAACTTATTAAATCCCACCCCCAGTTCCCCATTTTGGTGGTAACTTTATGGTAATATAGAGCAAGGATTCTCAAACTTTTCAGGCATGTCAGGCCGTGACGCTCAAAATAATCACCCAGATGATGATTGAGACCGCCCACCCCCTCCTCCCCCTCGCCCACCAAAAAAACGGATTGGGAGCTTCTGATAATTTCAGGTGCAAAACAAATCCGTGTTTAATAATGCTTATTGTGATACTATACCGTATATAGTTACTTGGCATCATTTCACTAATGATATAAAAATGAATTTGATAAGTTCATTATTAATATGACCCCCATTGCACTGCCTGGTGACCCACACGGCTAGAGGACACATTCGTTTTAAGGTCCAGTGATAGAAAAATGAATTGACCCCTGGCTGAAAAGAAGACACTCCCATTCAGAGAGCAGAGATGCTTGGCTGGTTTGCTTCCTCTAGTTACGTGACACTCTGAGGTGTGTATTAGTTAACTATCCAGAATGAGTTGAGAAAATTAACTTGGATTATATCAATATTAACTTGTTGAATGCTCATTCTTAACATGCAAACTCCAAAGTCTCATTCGACCTTTTGCAAACTTAGTTTGTGCAGCCTTTGTCTGTTATTTATTTATGAATCTCATTTACATATCCATCAATAGTAGAATGCACAGGCTGTATAAGAATTTTTTTTCGATTATACATTTTGCATTATGCTACAAGAATCTACTTTTTATTTGCATCAACTCGGGTTAAACCAAAATATACAATATAATTTACACGTTGAAATGTATTTTCAAATGAGGAACAAACCACTCATTATGCTGCTATGCTCTGTCTTGTATTGCTAAAATACAAACTGTGTTGTCTTGGCCTTCACATTATGAGCTGCCATGCACCCTTGTGAATTTACGTAAATGAAGCTCATACGGACCCATTCATGTGCTGAAAATGCGCCCCTGATTCCGATTTGAATTGTGTTTGCGATCACATTGTGTGGGCCCACTCCTCCATGTAAAGGTTTCTTTATGTGCCAGATCAGAGAGGGATAATTGCACTTAAGTGAACCTCATTTAGTGCCGGCCGAAGCAATTACCGTAACCGCACTTTCCGGCGTTTTTCGCCAGCCGCTGTCATTGATTCACGTGTCTTCGATATCAAGCCGTGAATGGTATGACATTTGCCCATCATCTCGGCTCTGACGGATCCTTGGATGGAGTGTAATTTGTTTTTTCCTCCCGCGGACGTGCCCCCTTTATTCAGAAATAGATTAAGAAGAAATGACAATAAATAAATGCTGTCTTAATTATTGAGATTGTATTTTCAGTCGGATTTTCTTCAGGCAAACCTCTGGTCCACAAGCTGTTGGGTCATTGTTATTCATGAGCAACTCTTGTTAATTATATTTATTATTATTCTATACAAGAAAAGCTTTTTTTCATGACCTTTGACGCTTATTTAACCAGATTAAGAATCTCTTTTCAGGGGACCCCTGGCCCCAGAGGTGAACTTCTTTACACATTTTTAGTGGTAGAAGAAACTGGAGTACCCGGAGGAAACGTACGCAGACATGAGGAAGAACATGTAAACTCGACACAGAAATGTCCAGACTGGCTCGGGGATCGAACCCAGGACTTTCTTGCTGTGAGGCATGAGCACTAACTGTGCTGCCCAGATGTTGGTCACATACGAAAAAGAAAATCAGGAACATAAAAAGTAAAGTTACTCTTTTTCAAATAATAGTTTTTAAGCAATAAATGAACAAATATGGCAATTTTCTTCCCTCTTTGCCTTTTTCCAGACCGTCATTAAAAATAACAATTAAGAAACACATTAATTTTTGCAGAAGGGCATCAAGGTGGGAAAAAAGGGCAAGTATTTCTTCAGGAAGGAGATATTTTATCATTTAGGTTCTTCAGGAGCCAAATTTTTGTATTTTCACTCAACTGGGTGCTTTAATCTATTTTCTGCTGTAAATTAATGAATTTTTAAAGAGACTGGATGTGAGGAAAGCTGCAACCATGGCTGGGTTTTCAGATCAACTCCCATACACACTGCTCTCCCTCTCCTCTCCGTCTTTTGCGAATTTACCCAACACACTTTCATTTCTTATTCATTCAACTGCCTGCTCCTTCTGCTTAGCTCCGTACCTCCTCCTATGTCGATTGAGCTGAACTTGGCTGTACACACTTGTGCTATACGCCCATCACGGGTTCATGATGTTAATTTAAATTGGTTTGATGCCTAATATTATCGACGTTTGCTCATGTTTTGTGTGAAAAAGTCTATAGACATCATTGCTTGCAGTCTGACTAATAAGTGCCTCTTTTCTCTCTGCAGGCGAACGCGCTCTGTACCTTAGACTTAAGAGTTCAGAAAGTGAAGGGGAAAAATGCGCGAAGCGGGGGGGTAGCTTGCCGTGACTCATACCATCCTCTTGCGGTAGCATAAAGGCTAATAAATTTGAACTCGACCCGTTGAAAGTTGACTTGATCATGTGCCCGAATATTTTCATTTGTGAAAAAATAATAGTGTGGTTGTGTGTGATATATGTGGTGATTTCAAGCTGGGGCTTTGCTGTTGTAAATTGTAATGGGAGACTCTACTATAACTGCCTAATGTGTTGCATAGAAGAAAAGGGCAAACATTTTTGTCGGGATTTTACGTGTGCTAATGAGTTGCACAGTTTATGAAAAGTCTGTTCGTTGTCTGTGCATTGCAGTGCTTTAAGTGGGCTGGTACGCACTGGTACTCAGTACCGCCATTTCCAAAAATAGCTCCTGAGTGTACCGCCACCTGTCCATGCGCCAAGAACGTGCTTTTAGCGTACCGTTACTCTCATCTGCCCACCGTGAGCATAGACTACATTACCCATACACCCTTGAGTTTGTGTCTCGGCAAAAAATAGAGTACCAGCATTTCTTTTTGTCCACTTAAAGCACTGGTGCATTTGAAGTTATAATAATTCATGACTGTTTATGTCAGTGGTTCCTGAAGTGGGGGTCGGAAGATGATTTTGAGGTAATATTTGTTACATTTCTGACGATGAATTTGATGTATTTTTGATTGAAACACTTTTGGTGAAATCAAGCCAATTAACAAAGTACAGTAACATCTTTAAACCAGATTTGTTTCTTTTTAAATATACGATTCAGCTCATGGCACATGTTTTTAGTCTAAATTACAATGTTACTGCGAGGTTTAAAGTCAACATTAAGGATAATTTGTTGATTGCAAAGACCTATTGTGCTGCCTAAACAATTGCAGCCCTTTGCTAATAATAACTAGATTGCAATTTGATTTTGTTGCAATTAATTGTACAGCCCTAGTAGTGAAGTGTTCAACTTTAAACAGAAAGGACAACATTTCCTTTTTTCTGCAATAGGTATTTCCCATTGAGAGGAAGTAGCAAGTAGCTTTCTCTTTTCTTTTTTTCTTTTTTTAAATTTTTTACTTGATTTGAGAAACAAATGCTGCAAAGAACTCAAATTTTCACTCAAACTTGTGGGTTTAGTGAGAGTGACCCCACATTTTGTTTAACTCTAAATCTGCTACTGCTCTTTGCTGGGCCATCTCTCTCTCTCTCTCGCTCTCTCTCTTGACCCTGATAGCTTTAAATAACAGCATGGTAGGAAATGGGGAAACAAAGCGGAAAAATGAGTCACTGAAAAGTATTCAACCGTTTGGCCAGGGTTTGACGTTGCCTGGCTGATTAGAACTGCGACAAGAACAAACCTCTAACCTCCTTTCAACTTTACCGCTGCCGCAAATATAACATTTGCTTGAGATTGTACAGAAGCTACAGTAGGTGCATTCTTAAAACGGACACATTGAGGATGATCTGTGTAGTGCATGAGCAAATAGGCTAAATTTGGATCTGCAAATCATGCTTTCTGTTGCTAGCTTATTGCTCGGGTCGACCTTTCACTCAGTGGTTCATGCAGTGTCTGCTTAAGGAACAATTGAAAGTATTTATTAAAGCCATGCTGCGTAACACTTCAAACGGTAAATATAATTTAAAAAGCACTGAATGGGTGTGTGCCCTCCTCTCCTCAGACAGACTCACAACTTTGCTGAGTGCGGGACATCTCCAGCTCGTCTCCATGGAGATTTTGCCATATGGCTTTGACTGACGGATCGCAAACACAAGATGTACATTAGATCTTCTTCAAAATGCTTTATTTTGGTAACTGACAGAAAAATAGTTTTGTTGGAGTCGTAACTAAGTGTTAGGGACATGTTTGTTTTACTAAAATGCTTGTTTATGTTTGGAGTTATAAAACTTTTAATGAATACATAATATTAGACATTTCATTGTCCTTGCGAGGCAGCATTAACCCTGAATGCTCCGTAGCGTTGCTTAAAGGTAACTGGACGTTTTCTCTTGATTTGTGCCCCCAACACATTTGACATAATTTGCAACTTCAATCTGATTTTTCATGTTTGTTTTTTTACTGTTATTCTCAGTGTCACCTTCCGTATCATCCAATCACGTCAGATGCCACCGCTATTTTTGTCCTATCAATCATTTCTGCCATCACGAGATATGACAACAACCCTGCGTTGGCCAACCCGGACCTTTTGCCTTTTAGCTTCTCCTTTTTGTCCGGAGTCGCTGCAGACCGCGTCGGTGTGTGTGCCTGTTCCAGAAATAGCTGCGCTCACGTAGAATTTGGAGGCTGCGTGTGATGTGGTGCGTGAGGCTCATGATCTGCTCTGACCAGCGCCAACTTCCACAGATGTGGTTTTGGTCCGGCGCAGCGGGCTTTTGATGGATGTGTTAAATGTCTGTGATTTTTTTTCTTCTTTTTTTTTCTTTTAACACTTTTTTTTTGGTTTGTTTTTTGACAAACCTCTCGCCTCCGTCTTTTGCAAATTCAGCACAATTTTAACGTGTCCCTTTGCTGTCGTTTGTCTGGAGCATGTGGAGATCTTTTCATGTAACAAATCTTTCCGTCTTACCACAATACTAATGTAAACAATTGCTGCGTATTGAAAGTTTATGCTTTTTTGCGCACTCTCTCAAGCGGACATAGTTTTGTTAATGGTTAATCTATTCGCTTCTGGAAATTGCTTATCAACTGAATTCCATGATTATGCAAGTCAAATAGTTTATGATAGATAAATAAAACATTTTCATCCGGCACATACTACTCTCTTGAGGCCAGTTAGTAGAGTATGTGAATATTTCTTAAACATGTACCTATTAGAAAACTGGTTTGCAAAATAGCTTTATGGAGTTGTGGATCCCGTGTATTGTCTTGCTCCGTTAGTTTTACATACATTCTTGGATATACTTGAATGTTGTTGCTGTTGTGCGGCTGCTACACTGTGCCATTCTCTTCCCCAACTCTCAACAAACAACAATGTCTGCAGAGAATTCCCAAGAATGCGTCTCGTTACCCTGATGAGTCACACTTCCTCTGCCTGCATGACTCTCCTTCGGGCTGGATGAATGAGAGGGTGGGACGGGTCAAACGGGGCGGGTCTTTAGGTGGCGCAGTCTGTACCACTTTACAAGGCAGTTGTAAAAAAAGGTTTTTCGTGCGTCTAGGGATGGGACGATGACCGGTTTCAAGGTATACCACGGTATTAAAATGCTAGGTATCACTACCATGAGGATTCCCTGTCTGACGGTATTGAAAATGCTTGTTTTATATGCTATTTTTGTCAAAAAAAAGTTGCGCTCCGTGCAAACCCCTGCTCTCCCCTTCTGCTCCGCTGCTCCTCACCTGACCCCGCGGCGCAGTCTCTCTCTCTCGGCCGTCAGCCTTTTGAACACGGCCCGTAGCAGCAGAGTAAAAAGTCACTGTCCTCCGTGAACATGAACGCTGCCGCTGAGATGAAGCTTTGTTTGGATCTGTCGCGTTAAAAGATGCCAAGTGCGGCTGAGAAGCAGCTGTTTAGCGCTTTAGCTCGCGTTACGCTAACCTGTTAGCTTTGTGGTTTGGATTGTTCATCATCCAGTCCATCGTTTATAGACACGCTCTAGACAACACTGTTTTACGTTTTATTTTTCAGAAGATGATCAGCCTTCCTTTGCCAAATGCTCATCAAAGACGCACAGATTTTCATTTAGCTACAAACTCCGCTCGCTGTCACTCTCCGCCAGGGCTACGACTACTAGCCACTACGTGATATAAACAAACCTACGCATTACTCCACTAAAGTCTCCCCAAACAATAATCTGATGCATCGCATAGGCAGATAACATGATTATTCTTTACCCTCTAGCCGTCACTGCAGGATAAGGGTTAGACATACAGTAGGTGGATCCTTTACCTGATGCAGTTTGCTAGTCGGTCAATTAGACAAGCACTCAAGTTTGTTGACCGCTTGATGCGACACTTTTTGTAGTCTGTACTATTAGGATTATTTTTTATATGAAATTGAATGCACAGACTACTTTAGTAAGAAATCAAGCAGCAAATTATAATGGCAAGGCTGCCTTTGGAAGTTTTTGGGCAGACATCGAACAAACGGTGATTAGCATCAGCGAACATGCTCCGTCTGTGAGTAAAGTGATTAAGGTAAAAATATCCCTTTGTTTAAAGTGTTATTTTGGATGATAAGTCATAGGACACTTTATTGATCCTTAGCAACATGTAAAGTCATAACCAATTACAAATGTACTAGGGGTGTGACCAAGTAACTGGTTAACCGGTTAGTAAATCATAACCGGTTAGGAAAAATCAGTAACCGATAACCGAATAACCGTATTATTTATTTAGAAATTAAGGCGAGACACGGCAGGTGAAAATATTGATTTTTCACGCAGTGGTCGAAGTGGAGATTTGTATCTATTTTCCTCCCTTTACATCTTAGTTTTCATGTCAGAGTATAAAAATAACAAAACTCACCCCGCATGATGCTTATTTTATGATGATTTGTCCGCTTGCGAGCCAGACGGAACCCGGAAGTAAGAAAACCGGCGTCAAACGGTTAACCGGTTACAATTTTTCGGTTAACCGGTTACCATTTTTGTAACCGTTCACACCCCTAAAATGTACCATAAACAAACCCTGTTTGTTAAATGCGAACCCTGTTTTTACTTTTTAAATATAAAACGGGCAATTTCACAGTATACCGTGATATTGCTGTATTTTTTTTGTCATGGTTATCATACCGTGGAAATCTCATACCGTCCCATCCCTACGTGTGTCGCCCATCTCAAACACTCAGAGGTGGGTCGTTGGACTTCGACACAAGGTCCTTCCAATCTACAGTTGTTCAAGATGGAGATGTTGTCCATTATAAATTTACACCCACTTTTTAGTCCATACCTTCTAAGTTATATGAACAAACTGTGAAGCTTATCTATATGCAAACCATGCCTTTTGTTGCCAACTTATTGCTGCTGTTATATTTTAGAATCCGATTTTTTGTTGTTGCCGTAGTCAGTTAAGGTACATTCACAAACTAGGATTTTTTCAGTGCAATTGTGCAACATGTAACATAAAGCAGTAAGAAAATAAACAATAAGTCCATAAGGTAATTTAAAGCTAAACTCTGAATACAATATATACACAATTCACATGTCCCGACAAACGGTGACACGAATGCAGCTGCAAATGTGAGGTGAATAACCAGTTATAACAGTGCAAATGGAAAGTAACGGATTATTTACTATTCAAGAGTCTGATGGGATACTTATTTAGTGTTCCTGAGTCTCATTATTTTATACAGTAGTACTGAAACACAGTAGTGACTAGGGATGCACCGATCCGATACTGGTATCAGATATTGGAGCCAATGCTTGCCAATAGTTTTGGCTCTCACAGCTTTAAAAACACAACTTTTTTGCAAATGTAAATGCTGCAGTTAGCAACAGCATGCTAAAGCCAGCGGGAGCATGCTAATGCTAACGCCAACTAACCAATGCTGGGCCACAAACTAATAGAAATATCTAAAGTGGCCTAATGAAATATAATCGGCCACTGCTGAAGCCTAGTGTTTGTATTTTAGTTTATGAAATGCTGTTAAAGAATAACTGATATAATATTAATGCACAAGTTGTAATGATCAGATCGCTTTATGTGAGCTGTTGTAAAATGGCCCGTCCCAAGGATGGTGTCAAAAATCCAGTGATCCTTGTTAAATATTTTTCCATTTGTTTATTAATAATAGATAATTGATCTGTAACAGCATGACAAGAAAATATTTTATTGATCTCACAATGAAGATAAGAGGACCATTCACTTTTTCACCCACCGCAGCTACTTTTATGAAAGTCTCTTGGTATCGGTTAATATCGGATATCGGCAGATGCTCACAGTATCGGTATCGGAAGCAAAAAAGCTGAAACTTGGTGCATTTCTAGTAGTGACCATAGATCGAAGAATTTTGGTGACGCGTGAGGAGCTAGACTTGGGTGACAAAACTGCATAATTTTCATTATCAAAAAGCTAACTTGAAAATCAAAGGCTCATGTTTTGTCAAAGTATAATTCATGATAAAATGTACATGAAAATAGGTCATTGGCATTAGTGAAAAGTATAAAACGGGAGCCTTTCGCTTGCATAAAACCACTAGTACAGGAAGTGATGCACAAACGGATGCAGTGTCTAATTTGTCTTGGGAGTAAATGATAAGCCTTTTGCAGTAAAGACTTGATACTCGGTCTGTAAAAAGCTAGTTGTAACTTCCGAAATTACTACTAGCGTTTTTGACTTGTGTTACCAGCTGCAATTTGAGAGATTTGCGTGCCACACTGAAGGGCGGATGAGTGAATGGGCCGCTTATTGTTATCAGATACACCGCTTGGCAATGCTTCATGCATTTCACCATTCATAGTTGATGGTTCACTTTGCTTGAATGATGTATTGGATTGACTACCTCTTGAGTGCAATTGATTAAACAGTCAAACACCAATCACTGACAAATTAGCAAAACCTGCCCACACACCGACACTTGCATTGAACCAGCATCTTTATTTTTCTATTAAATGGGCACTCATGATATAAAATACAGGTAAAATTGATTGACTATAGCCTATATGAACTGGCTGTGATCGGACAGGTTGAAAACAGAAAATGCACGTTTTTTAAGAGTGATTTAAAAATGACAAAAGAGAGATGAATGAGCTGCTAACTTTTATTAGATTGTGAGATTTTCGTATCTTCAGGTACTGTTTGGCTCGGTAACACTGTACTAGTACTAGTGGGCACCAAGATCTGTCTTTTCTCCTTTCACTACTCTTTTTCCACCTCTGCCTGCCTTCCTTCCTTTCTCTCTCCCTTTCTTTCTCTCCCCCCCCCCCCCCCCCCCATACCTGCTCATCTTGGTCCCGGGCCAGAAACCATGACTCATGGGAGACTCTCTGACCTACTTTTCACGTCTTCGAGGAGTGCCAGCAAGAGTTTTTTTTATTATTTTGTAAAACAATACTATGAAGCAAAGTTGGTCAATACAATTGCCGCCTTCCTGTATTTTAGGGGAAAGTCTGCCAATGACATTTTCAATTGAGAGTTTTTCTAGACAAAGAATTGGCATTGGCTTTGTCTTAATATACCGGCTAGAGTTCAAGAGAGTTTACTGTGTGTTTCGTATTTTCTTGCTTGCATTAGTCTGTGTTTTACTGTTTCGATATCAAGTTAACTGTTTAGACACACTTTGTAATGAACCTCAGTGGTGTCCTGTTATTTTGCATCATTCATTTGTTTAAATTCTTGCTAATATAAAAATCAGTTTGCTGTTAGTGACTTGTGGGAAACTCTTCAGGCAAGACAAATTTGGGTGCCTTGGCGGTCATTTTTAGACATTATCATCAACTACAAGGCTGTGTCAGCAATGGCCGCCCCCTCAAAATGAATTTCTTAATATCACAGATGCTCATTTATCTGGTTGCTTATTAGTTGACTTTAGGGCCACACTGCGTCTCATCAGGCCAATTTCAAAATATAACTCGCTTAAGAAATACCATTATCCTAACATTCCTGCTAGGATTGCACAATTTATTGCATCTATAGAAAATTGCAAAAGAGAAAAGTGCAAAGTGAATTATTCAGACGGCACAAGCTTTGACAAGAACATTTCTTTTCTGTTCAAAATGGGTTATTTCTATATAGTTTACCTCTTCAAATGTGGTCTGATTAAACTTTAGCTGTTTGTAAATCACTCCAATGTTTGTCCTGGACATGTTTAATATGTGCGCAGAGAACATAAATGTAATTGCAACACATTTAGACATTCCTACAATATTGTGCATCCCTAATTCCCGCTTTAGGTAGTGTGAGATTAGCGTTACTCTGCATGCATGTATCCGTATGAATCAGTGAAAGTAGCCCCGAGGCACTTGTCTGCTTGCTTTGGCAATGACAGTGCGTTGGCGCAACAGTGGAGCTAACGTTAGCACAGTTGGACTTGAATATCGTAAGGATTTGGATTTGAGATGTAAAAGGTCTGCGTACACAACCTGTCTCCCTAATGCCCAGTTTAGAGATCGCCTAAAATAACAGCCAATGGGATCAAAGGTTGTGGGATAGTGGTACTTTTTCAATTGTGGAAGGTGTACAATGAAGGAGTAACATCAGCATAACAGAACATTTGAGCTAAGCTGAAATAAATACAAAGGTGGTGATCATATGACATTCTTTTTCTAAAATAAGTGTCAATTTTATTTCTGTGGCACATTCATAACACAAATAGCCCAAAGTGCTTTACATTTTGACTGGAAGGAGAGGACGATTAAAACAACAACAATAATTGCGGCACGATAGCGTAGCAGTTAGCGCTCGTGCTTCACAGCTAGAAGGTCCCGGGTTCGAGATTCCCACCAGGACGGGGCCTTTCTGCGTGGAGTTTGCATGTTCTCCATGTGTGTGCGTAGGTTTCCTCCGGGTATTCTGGTTTCCCCTACCACAAAAAAAAAGTGCAATAGGTGAATCCTCCAGCCAGGTCTTTCTGACCACCACATCACATCTGGCTGCACATCATGGAGATGGGCCCACTTTATTAGCCCCCGAGGGAATTCGTCTACAGTGCCACTCATCTACGCACACAGTACTGTACATACAATGACAGAACATTCACACTGAACAAAAAGTGCCACATCTGCTGTGTCTCCAATACTTTTGTTAAAAAAAAATGTCCCAGAGAAGCATCCTACTTAAACAATTATGTACGGTTAAGAAGTGCCACGGATCTCAAGTTCTCCTGCAGAAGTGCGTCCCGGTCTGACCCAAAACTGACCGTCTTCGAGGATGTCGGATGTGTGTTGGCATAAAATAGCCGACTGTAAAGTGCCCCTTCGCCTGCACGCTTCGATGTAAAGCAGTACTGGATCTAGCAAAAAGCACCTGAACACTCATTAAAACAAACACAGTTTTGATGGCATCCATGCTGTTTCTGATGTGAACAAAGGTCGCGCGTGTGACATCACAGCATTATGGTATAGTCACTGGCAGCGACGTACAGCCTAATACTCTGGTTATTTATGTTCACACTCAAACACATAACCGTTGTATTCTTCACTTTGGCCGGTTTCAGAAACCTTCGTTTTTATCGACAGAAATCTCCGGTTTTGTGTGGATGATACGCCAGATCGTAGGAAAATATCTTTTGCCCTGCTATGTGTGGACGGGGCCTTAGTCGGGCTGCTGGTTTAGTTCATCTTTTCAATGACAATGTGGTATTAAAGTTTGAGCTCTCAAGATGCCTCCCTAATTCCCCTTTCCTTACGGTTTTCCTCAAAACATCCGATGGCAACAAAAGGTGTGTGATCCCTGCTCGTTTTGATTCAGGAAAGGTGTCTGTGTGCCGTAGTTCACGCTAGCGCCTCCACTCTGTCGGCTCTGATCGCTAATTGCAGTGTTTTTAGTGCCGCATGTCTTTCATTTCAACGAGCTTCGCCAGTTCAATGCAATGTCTCTTCTTTATTGCTCTTTTTCCCCCCCTCCTTTTCCTACAAGACTGTGAAGCTTTGATATGTCAGTTTTGTTTTAGTCTGCCGCCTCCGTCTTGACACGATTGGCCCCGACCCCACGGAGACCCCCCCGGCATGCGCGCCCCGGGGTGTGTGTAACTCGTTTATCCAACTTCCTCTGAACGAGAAAAAAAAGACTACAGCAGCGATGTGCCTCGACTTCCACCGCTAAACTCCCTCCTCCTATTAGGATTCACAAGGCGAGTGTGAAAGGCTTAGTACCAGGGGGTCGGAGCTGCTGCAGTGGGGGGTACGCCACTGTCTATAATGGCTTAATGTGCACAGTGCAGAGATGGACACATTCCAGTAAAATGGGAAACTACCATTTAGCGCTGTAAGATTTGTCACAATCACATCAAAATTGCTATTTGAATTGGCAAATCGCAAAGATTGCCATTCTTAAGGTCTTGTAATATACAACTAAATATTTTTTATTGAGGTTTTATTATGAATAAAACCTGACAATCCTGACATCTACCAATATTTTCTGAAAGCATCTGATTCTTCTTTTAGCTGATGGTGTTTATTTTAAAATGTGCAAAGTTGATAAGACAAAAAAGAAATCTAGTGCAGCCCTTCTGTAAAGATGGATCCATAGAAATATTGCAACACAATGTGTAATAACCTTCTTTGCATTTGAGGAATGTTTGCATTTCTAATATATTACATCAGGAATTGCCTGAGTAACAACAAGCATCAAACCAAGACTCGCATGTGTTTCAAGTCAAGTTATCTCTTTTTGTGCACTTTTCTCATTGGTCGTTTATTGCTATTCTTTACTTCAAAGTTACCGAACTCATTCTGTGAGCTGAAATTCTGCTGTTAGAGCAGATCCTGGGCCCGTCATATTGTAACAACACAACACTAATTTATGAGCTATTCTACTTTATGATAGTACCTGCATTGGGCACTGTGTTGTGCTTTGTTTTGTGAACATCCATCCATCCCATCCCATCCCATCCCATCCGGTTGTAACTGGGCCTGTTGGTCTCTCATAAGGGGCTTCTGAACCACTCCTTTGACCCGTCACCTAGGACCTGTTTGCCATGGGAGACCCTACAGGGCATGAAGCCCCCGGCAACAGAGCCCCCAGGATCATTCGGGTGCTCAAACCCCTCCATCACGTTAAGGTGGTGGTTCCAAGAGGGGGTTTTGTGAATTACAAATCAATTGGACTTAGCCCACTGTTTCCTGCTCATGTTTTATTACACTCTGCTTGAGACCAGGCATAAAACTTCTTTACCTGCTGTAGCTCTGATATCTGTCCATTGTGCTCTGTTTTGCACTTACTGTTGAGGTGTTTACTTTTGTAAGCATACAAATGTGTTCGCTCAACACATTTGGACTGGGCAACTTTTAGCCTAGTTCTAATATCCACAAGCAGTCTCCTTTCTTCCGCGTGTTTCTCAAAGCTACACTGCCTTTGTGCTTTTCTGTGAAATAAAGTACGTTCTGTGAAGAGAGCGGGCTGACAGACGGCCGGTCAGAGACTAGAAGCAGTGCTCTGCATACACGTGGGAGGAGCTGCTGCAGGGGCTGATGGTACATGGAGTCATAAGCGATGATACAGTGGCTGCTGCGGGGTTCGAGCACCCACCCAAATCTTTGGGCACCCATTCGACTTTGCCCTGATCACAAAATGATTGAATAGATAGAACTTGTGAATCACAAGAGCCGTCTCTCTTTTCCGATCTGCTAACTTCCGAGTGCGGGTCAGTTCAATAGATTAATACGTTTAGATCAGTAAGGAAGAAGGAACCCGACTTTAAGCAGTTTGTGGTGAGATCGAGTCTGACCCGTGACTATATTGTTTTCGGTGGGTCAGTTGTTTTAATGGGCATTCAACTGAGACATACATGAACCGACTATTGCGGTTATAGCGTAATGTTTTGGTCAGAAAATGTATAATTTACAAATTGGTAACTGCTTCACGGGCCTGATCCTCTGGTTCATACAGTATCTCTTTAGTTAACCGTACTGCTGATGTTGCTGTATATTATATTGTATGTTTTTTTTTTTTTATTCACTCCACGAAAACTAATACTCTTAAGTACACTTAAATTCTAATGATTCCTCCAAGGTTTCCCCAAAATAGTCAAATGCAGATGTCTTTGTCAGTGTCTCTTTTTATTTATTTTTTTTATCTTCCAACACCCTAAATTTTTCACTGGGTTAGAACTAGCACGTTTTTGATTTGATTCATGATGGTGAAATATAGGGATGTAACGATTCATGGAAAGTCAATATAAAATCGATTTAAAATGTGTATTGATAAAATATAAACGTCATTATAGTCTGAAACGAGGACAAACATTGAGATGTTAAAATAAAAGAAACATCTTTCGGTTATAAAATGAGACATTCATTTAAAAAAAAGAATTAAACTTAAAATCAAAAATGTAATTGGTACTTGAGTACATCGTTACTTGCCTATTGTAAAATGCGTTTTCATGTTAGATCCACTGGTTTCTGTTTGATCAAAAGGCGCCAAACATCCAACAACAACAGTGCTGCCTTTTTTCTTTTTTGGGGGGGATGGATGGAACCAAGACAGAAATGAGATGTGATTTCATGATACGGGCTGTTATCCAATGGTTTTGCGCACCAGTGAATGCTTTAGCTTTTCTTTTCATTATATATTAAATATAGTTCACAAAATCTTTGTGGGGGGCGAGGTAAGACGTCTTCTCCACAGGCGCCCGCAGCTCTCTGAAACTGTCCTTTTGAACAAGTCCGGTTTTAGAAATCTAAATGACGCCCCGACAAAGATGGGTTTAATTGGAGAATAACAAATTATGCGCTCTTTGGTAATGCTGATTGCTGCTTGGGTTTATGCCTGATAATCCTCATTTAGTCATCACGGGTGATTGCCTATTTCCTGTCTTTTTTATCTTGTCTCTTCTTGAATGAATCTTGTCATGTTAAAAGAGGGCCCAGTGGTCATTTACTCTGACCACTGCAACGCTGCTCATTTGTTTTTTTCATCATATTTGCTTCTAGGGAAATTATCTTTTTTTTCTTTTCACATTAATGACACACCTATATTACACCCTGTACAGTTGACAGCACTTTGGTTGGGTGTTTTTCTGTTAAAAATCGACAGACTTCATTGAAGTGGTTTGGTACCAGCGGTTATTCAGCCAGGATACTAAGTTGAGAAACGTGAACTAATGCTTTTGGGTATTTTTTCCTGCAATATAGCAGTACAACTTATTACAACTTCATATTGACATCACAAAGGTTGTTTCTAATTACAAATCTGGCCTACAAGTTTGCAAAAAATCTGGTATTGCAATGGGGTTTAGGAATTCCATATGATCTGCACATTCTACTTTAGTTTTTGCAAATCATTTACCCAACATCACTGGGGCGGAGTAACAATATTAGTGAAATAAAAGTGTCACATTTCTTTGCAATTGACTCCTATACAGTAAATCTATTGCATATTAACAAACTGGCAGCTTCTGTTTTCGGGTTAATTTCAAGCCCCTGCCCAAAACTTGCAGGGAGGTCAAACATAATTGTCTCTGGGGCCACTTATTCCTCTCTGGGGTTCAGAACATGTAAATGAATGGGGTCAGTGAGGTCAGTGGATTGCACAGCGAACTCTCACACAATCAGAGCTCTTTGTGTTCATCATGAAACAATCCAAACAATTTAATATTACGTGGGGGCAGAAACCCCATAATAAAGAAGAGACCGTTCCGCTCTTCTAACATTATGTGATGTTTGTTCTCTATAATTTAGGCAAATTTTTTCTTTGCATACCCCCTGGGGTGTCCTGCATGCCCACAGGGGTACGCATACCACAGTTTGGGAACCACTGATGTAGGGCCTTCCGAGTTCAACCTTCCTTGGTGTCAGTGAAGTTGAACATTAATCAGGAAATGATAAATGTAACGAACGCAGCACCTTCAGTCTGGAACAATGCAACTCTTGCAGAAAGCCTGTGTTATATTTATCAGAGCGTTTCTAAATGACCTCATTTCAACAGGAAAGATGGTTGCAGCTTTATGGTGTGGGTTTGCTCAAGTGTAATCAGTGACATTACATGTAAGACTTCATTGTAACACAGACAACAGGCTCCAAAATCGCAATTTTAAACTGGACATATCATGTGTATAGTTGACTTTGGTGCCGCAGCGGCAAGCGCTTGTGCTTTGCAGCCAGAAGGTCCCGGGTTCGATCCCTGGTCGGACGGTGCCATTCTGTGTGGAGTTTACATGTCCTCCCTGTTACCTATGGGTACTCTGGTTTCCCCGACCAGAAAAAACATTTACATTAGTAGGGATGGGTATCGTTAAGGATTTATCGATACTACTACTCTTATCGATACTCCTTATCGATCCGGTACTTTAACGGTACTCTTATCGGTACTTTAATAGAAAAATATATATAGGTATATTGAGACTACCGTATACGTAGGCATTAATCCTTGGTCTATATTATTTATTTATTACTCTACATTTCATTTCCACTTTGCGCATACACTTAATATATGGGAGTTAAAATACTTCACTTACGTTGCTATTTAAAAAAAAAATCATTATTATTTGGCTGTAGCTCTGGGGACTGAGTCCAAATGAAAACTTAGTGCAGTAAAATAATGAACTGTTTTCAGCTTGTGTCCAGTGGGGACGACACCGGCTCGCGCTGACGTGCACGTGGGAGCGCGCACGCATGTCACGTACACGCCACTGTGTACGCCGTTTGTGGAAAAATAGACTTCACTCGAAACTCTTTAGTTTGGGTATTTGTGAAAGAAGAAAAGTGCGAGTTGCTTGTCTGTCTGTTCAATACGAAGTCGTTACGTTTAGCTTTTTTACTGCGGGTTAGCGGTAGCAGCTCGTAACACCGCGTGTCTTTCCCGCGCGCACCTGTCTCGCTGCACACGGCTGCAGAAGGGAGACAGGGCAGTGTCAGAGCGCAGGGGGACACCCTGCACTCTCGTGTGGGGGAGCGGGGATGAACAGATCCGATGCAGTGAACGCATCCATGAAGGCGGAGTGATTATTTGAGCGCAGCAGCCCCGTTAAGAAGACCGTTAAGGCTGGAGCTTATCGGTCCGGGTGGACCGGCACACGTGGGCCCCGGGCCGTTATGATACCGGGGTTCGGTACCCATCCCTATACATTAGGCCCTAGGGTATACTGTATGTGAGAGTGAGTGGTTGGTGGTGGATTGAGGGGCCGATGATGCACATTGACAGTTTTGCTTCCCTCAGTCTACCTCAGGGCAGTTGTTGCTTCTAAAGATTACCACAGCCGAGTATGGAGTGAATAATCTTCCCCTGTAAAGCACTTTGTGAACATTTCTTTGAAAGGCGCTCACATATGAAGTCTGTTTCCTTTCCTCAAAAACATTATTTCTGATTCCTTAACCTGAATAACTCAGTAGTTAGAGCAGCGGACAGGGCTGTTCAGGATGAGCGCCCTCTGCAGGCTGCTGCGTGGGAGACGGTTTTGAAAACAAAGTTCAGTTTCTGCTAATGGCGTGCAAGCAATTCAGTGGCTTTGCGATGAACACATTTTAAGCGCCGAACAGCTGAAAGTGTCCAGTGATGGATTATGAAGGAGATGTTTCATATATGATGCAAAAAGAATTCCAGACATGTGTATGTATATGTATATGTATATGTGTGTGTGTATATGTATATATATATATATATATATATAAATAAATATAAATATAGCAGTCAGTTTTTCAGTGTTCTCTCTAATGTTTATGCTTGAACTGGACATGTTTTAAATGTGCAGTATGAACTGAATCTTGATTTAAAAAGATGAATAATTGCAATGCTTGCTATAGGTCCACATAACTTTCCATTCCATATTCCAATGTCAACCAATAAAGTCTTGTAGAGCCAATGCCATAAGATCTATTTTATTTCCCAAAATGTCATTTTTACTGAAAATACAGAAATGATCCAAGTTCTCCTTTTTAAATGGTCTTATTTTGTTGTTAAGCCTTGGTATGACTCACCACTGACTATTAGACAAAGGAGGTCATTTCCAGAATTTCATCACATGAATAAACATCAAATCTTACTGACACTTGGATTCCTCTTCTGACCTTTGAGCGAGTGGAAAAAGTGCACAGCTCTATTTTTCATAATCTCAATGTTTTTGCAAGAAAGTTGCCAGGGTGATGGTGGCTTTGGTGTTAATGTGGACATCTCGTATGTTTAGAAGTTGGATTCCAGCTCCGACTTGCGAATGCTGCTGTTGTGTCCTTTGGTGCGACACTTCACCCACCTTTTCTATGTGTAAATGTGGTGAAGTGAGTGACTGGTGAAATATTTTAAGTCAAATTCTCATTTCATTTGTTCATCAGGTCTGTTTGCAGCTTTTGGTTTGTGTCTAAAATTAAGTCTCCTATATTTGAAAGATAAATATAATTCTTTATACTATATTATGTTCTTTACACTGTATATTCTTTATAGTATTTCTATACTATATAGTCTTAAATTGGCAGCATACCCTCATGACGCACATAGCAGAACAGTAGGTGGCGCTGTGCAGATGGACTGACTCATGACAAAGAAAGTCTGTCTCTGTTGTTTCCACACAGGTGAGATATTTAGTCGCCTTCAAACATTTTTTTAAAGCCCTAAAGTTATGTTACACACACCACTTTGACAATGTGGAGTAATATTTAGCCTATTGTATCTGTACTTTTACCCAAGAAATTAAACCAAGTACTTTGATGACCACCACTGTTGCCACCATCTTGCGTCATGGTGACGCGTAAGCAAGAAGCAACTTCCCTCCCTCTTGATACAGCAGCGTTTTTTGCTTTTTTATGCAAACTGCATTAGTAGTTTCTGTGCCCCACATTGTTTTACTGGATACTTTAGTGCATCTTGCTGTGTTTTTGTGAGGCTCTGTGGATTATTATTTTGTTTTCTTACTGCATACTAGCCATGAAGGACCCAGCTTTTTGAAAGTTAACAGCTAGCTGTTGAGCTAAAGACCTTTTGAGACCTACACGTGTCTTCTTCTTCTGAAACACTGAAGAGGCACCAAGAGCCCCCCACACCTGCAGCACAGTGGAGGCGTCACAAGAGATGCTACAAGAAACAAAAGGACAAACAAGGAGAAGATTGTGAAAGACTTTTGTGGAGCGGAGGGAGCTGTGCAGGAGAAAGATGGACGAGGTGGAGGAGCTGACCTATGCGGGACACCACCCTCTGAAACGGTGCCATTTCAGAGGATAAAAGGAGGACTGAAGGCAGCCAGCCTGGTTTCCTCCGGGTGCTCCGGTTTCCCCTTCCTCCAAAAACATGCTGGTCAGGTTGGCCCAAAATGGCGGTGCGCTCAGTTGCACCGGTTCAGGACTAACCCAACACCTGAACACAATGTTGTTGTACAATGACAAAAGCACTTACTTACTTGCATACCATCTCCAGTTTATGAGCGCCACAGATTTACAGATTCGGAGCAGCTACAGTGTAATGAGTGGTCAGTGAACAAAGGTCCACGGGACAGTCCAGTGTATCTCTCTGCTTCTCGCTGACTCTGACTCACACTGTACGGTACATGACGCACAACTTTCACTGAGTAATCGGGACAAAAGTGCCTTGACTGCGGCAAGTCCAGCACCGAACACGGCCTCCCAGTGATTCTGTGGTCTGGCAGTTCTTCCTGTTCTCTCCGCTGCACTGATGTTGGTGCAAGTCCAGTTTAAGTGATATGAGTCAGAAGAGAGAGGAGTGCTTTTGTGATTCTTGACCAATAAACCCGAGGTCAGGAGAGGTTTGACCTGCTCGGAAAATTGTGCGAACTAACTCCGTGTGCGCTTCCAACACCAGTTCAATCTAAATGACACGATTTTTTTTAGGAGTTCACTTTGCATTTTGTTTAGGCTGAGTTGATAGTATTGTGTTTTCAGTTGTCATTTTCAGTTTGAGACTTAAGACTTAAAAGATTTGGTTCACAGGGTACATTTTAAAGTACATGGTTTTATTTAAGCATTATACACAGTAAATCCCAACAGAGGGACAAATTGCCATTATAGAACACAGTGCCTCCTTCTGTAACATTTAGACACATTACTGAGCATTATTATTTCCAATGATGAGAAAACTGATGAGTGAACATGGATCGACAATGACATTAATTTGAAAAATGCTGGGCCATCTCCGCACAACTCCTGTCACAGTAAATGGAGATGAACGACATAGTGGATATCGCCTGATTGGAGCAGGTATACAGGGAAGCGCTATGCGAGGAGGAGTTTGACTTTTGTTCCTATTTATTCACCCCATATAGATGTATGTAAATAGATATTGCACACGATTCTCTTCCTTGGGAGAATCTTTTGTGGATGCTTTGAGATGCCACTGTTTGCCGCTTGTTTGCGAGTTTTGAGTCTGTGAGGGAACGAGCCGCTACGGAGACGTACATTTCATGTGCTTTCCCTGCGCTCCCGAACAGACATGCAAATCCGCTGTAATGACTGTGCGCTGGGGGCCTGGGGGGCAAGGAGATGGGATGTGAACTAGAAAGCTCTTGGAGGGGTTAAAAGAAGGGGTGGGAATGTAAAAGTGGAAAAGGTGAGGCCCTAGCAACAGCAGCAAACTGAGCAGAGTGCAAGAATCAGAGCGGCTTTGCAAGAAGAGGGTTTACGTCACGCGTCAGAGGCGCTCTCATTCAGATCGTTTAATTAGCCTACTTAAGACAGGCTTGATGCCCTGTGCAACCTGCTTCATCATCACATTTCCAAAGGGCAAATCCTGCTATATAATACCTGCCAAAAGTACAAAATGGTTAGCAGTTTTATGAGCTTCTGATAATCTTTAGCTTTTGCAAATTTCCAAAATCAGCCCCTGATCCGGTACCCGTGTCCATCAGAATGAAAAATGAAAAAAACTTTTTGTCACCTGTTTGCTGAATTTGCATAAGCTGGAACAACACTTTGTTCATATGAACCAAAATAATTCCAAGTTGTCAATTTGCGCAATTCATTTTATGTGTAAAATGATCTTACACAGAGCTTGCAGATTTCCACAATGCAGCCACTTTGTCACAACTATAGTCTCAGAACTTGCAGATTCCACTCAGCCATTATTTGTATTGTGACTTAATGATTTGAAAAAAATTATTAATAAATCAAATCCTAACTGGAAGAGGGTGAAAAAAACACACCAGCACAGCATGATCCGTTACTCATTTTGTTTTTCGACGAGTGATGATTAATCCGATTAACAATCAGGCATACAATAACATGGACATACATCAATTAATAAATAAGGATGTCGAAATTATGCAATTTAGTTTCATATTGAATACAAATACTAAAGATGCTGCAGTGACAAAGTCAATAAGTGAAAATAAGCTTTTAACTTTTTGTCTTATGACTTGAATTGGATTCACATAGACTTTTTATTATATTCTAATTCAAGCCCACCACAGCTTAATAACCATCTTACCATGGGATTGTTTTAAGAGTTAAAGATTTGACTGAGTGCATAGGTCTGCCCAGAGTTGAAGTGGCTGTTAACCTCTGATCGATCTGCACAGCTCATCAGAACTCCTGAGTGCTTTACATTATTGAGCAGTGACAGCGCCGCAGCCTCCCGTCATTGACTGGACTTAATTCTTTATGAGTGAATAAAATCACATTTGCAAAGCTGTTGGAAACTTTACTGCAGAGCAATGGGGTTTACGACACACTTGAGGGAGTACAGCTCTGATGGCAGGAGCTGGAGAGCATGTCAGCTTATTGCCAACTCTTGAAGTTCACAAAATACAACTTTGCAAACTCACTGTAGATTTGCTTGAGGATCCGGTCCAGCCGATTTACCTGTGTGAAAAGGTTGGTTAGATTCAGTGTTGGGTGGTAGTTGTAGTCAACAGTGTGTGATCAATGTATACTCAGTAAATGTACAGTATATTTTGAGTGTATTGAGAACCATAAAGGACTGTTTGAATAGAAAATATTGCAAACATACTGTATGTATAGGGTTTTTGGCACATTTGTAGTAACATGGTGTGGATATGCATCACTACTGAAAATGATTCACACAAGAAGTAAATACTTCACTGGAGGAGACTTCTGTGTTTATAACTGTAGTTGTTTTAGCCTTGAAACTAAAGGCTAATGTTTATTTTACACTAACAAATGGCTCCACAGTTTGAACACATTTTTATGAAACCCACTTAGCGCAACATTTATTTAAGTTTCTTTCTGTTTTTGTTTTGTTTTTTTGAAACTTTTTTTATTGTTTTAGTCTACTCTGGCTGGAAGTTAGCCTTGCACAGAGCACACAATATCACCATTTCGTAATTTTGTTGCCATCATTAATATCGTATTGAATGAAAAGCATCCTAAACAAGGTATTTTTACATATTGAGTAACCATCATAGCCTATATTTGAAGCAGAAGATATGGGTTCCATTCTAGATTAAGAAATGGTCCATAAAAAACATCCACTTCAGCCACTGTCCCCACCCTGATATGACATTGGTGCTTGTACTACTTGTTCGTGCTCTCTAGCTGACTGTGTACGTTGACTTCAGATCAATACGGCTGCTTCACTTTGAATACCTCATTTGCCGCCGTTTTAAAACGCTGAGGACTATTGCGTGTGTGATTACTGTGCACTTGAGGCCCAACAATAAGGCAATCAGCGCCCATTGTCTCAGGTCTGACCTTACCCAATGTCCCAGTGAAGAGCGCTGAAAAGGTGGGCTCCTGCTGCGTTTCTTGTGACCAATATTATGCCTTTGTACAAAATGTCACCATCCCACCCTTCTGGAACTTCCTCCTATCTGTGTCTTTTTGAGTTCCCCATTAGAAAGGGCACAAGTACTTATTCAATGGCGGTTGCGGTGACTTTTATTGACAGTGTTTTGAGTAACCTTCTGGATGAATTGCTCATTTAAAGTCAAGTTTTATCATGATGTATTGAATATTACTTTGAAATATGAACACTTTTACTCTACAGCACGTTTTACTCTACACACGTGTGTGGTTTGCAGGAAGGTTTCTACAGTTTGTGGTGATGAGTGATGACGTTTTGCTTGCAACTTCTAAGAAGATGATTTTCAGTGTAATTGCTTTCAAACAACGTCCCAGTATTACATTTCCAATAAATCAAACCAACTGGCTAATGTTGACTTAAAAGCCGAGGTTTCGATACAAAACATGTAGCTCCGTTACAGGCTGGGTTTGTGACACCGTCCCATAAAGGTCTATATTATCCAGTTTGATTTATTCTTACAAGTGCAATTGTCTCTAATGTAATTATGTTATGATCTAAACACAATGTGCTATTTTTTTCCAATAGTTTTGTGCTGTAACTTGCAGATTTCGTCATCAAACTGACCCAAAGACGCACATATTTTGTAGTACGCATTATCTATGGCCTTAAGCAGACTGACTTATTGGTGCATTTCTAATGTTATTGTTTTGAAGTGAAAATACTACCACTACTGCCGTTGCTGCTACTACTACTGCCTTCCCCGTCCCCCATCCCCGTTTACACAGCCCTAGTTCTACTATCTACTTCTGCTTTTGCTCAGTGTTTTAACAATGGCGTCTTGTCGGTCACTAAAGGGAGTTCCTGGTGCTGCGAATGTGAAAGAGGGCGGGGCTCTGAGCGTCAGTAGAGATCCTCAGGGCGTTTCGGGCTGCGGCAGCCTGGACTTTTTCCACAGAGTAACAAGTGAATGATTGCTCATGACTGCTGTACTGTGCGTTGCCTGATTTACTGACAATTAAAGAGGGTCAGACAATTTCTTTCAGTAATCGGTAATCCGTAAATTAAAAAAATGGGTTGCGTGTTGCTAAACTAAGTCATACCTATAGATAAAGAAAAGGTTAATTTAAATATGTGGACCTTATGGCATCAATGACTAATCTGATCAATTGTGACTAGTCAACTGTAGATAATCAGTGACTAATCTACCAATAATTGTTATCCAGAGTAAACAGACTTTGGCACAAGTTTTATCACAAAGACACCATCAGAAATAAACCCAAATGGCAGGCCTTCAATATACATTTTGTTGTTTTATGGAAAATATTGTCTGTGTAAATGAAAACTAGACTTGTTTGTTTTGAAATGATTATCCTTAGGCTTTATTAGACAGTTCAGAGTGAATAGGGATGATGAGCAGAGAGCGACATCCAGCAAAATTGTTGTACTCGGGACTCAAATCCATGATGCCAGGATGAGAACAGTGTCCCCTGTATGTGGGAGCAGCCTTGCCATCAGACTACCTGCTGCGCCGCCAGATATTCATGTTTCTATGATTGATGCAGCTTGGTACTATCTCATGAGAAAGCTCACATCCTTGGAGCCAATTAGACTAGTTACAAATTTACCTCCATAACTTCAAAATGCTCTTGTATGACCCGAGTGTGAGAGACGCTGCTCCTCCAGGCCAATGCAGATGGTAACACAACTACGACACCGTTGGAGTGAGATGATCTGTCGTCATCAAAAATGTAAATGCTGCGCTTTTGTTGACAATGGATGAGCAAACGGAGGGTCTGCATGTCCTCCTCGTGCCACGCTAAATCATTCTATCTTAGAACTTGTTACCAAACAGTAAAGTGTTTGGTCCATCGCCCAATCATTCATTGACTCTTTGAAATACATGTATGTAAATAAGACTCTGTGATGTTTTTACTGTAGTTCTAAAAGTTCTCTTGTATTTGTCCCATCTGTGTGAAACAACATGCAATAAAGAGAGGGAATTATGTGATAAGTTGATGAACATCATATCGGCTTTTTTTGTATTTTGATTTCTTTGTCAGCCCTGGCACCCGTTGGCCCATATAAGCTCGCAAAGGCTCCAGTCAGTTGCTCCTCATGGAAATGGAAACTAAATGCGTGCCTGATTGGTACACGGTTGAGCACTAACAAGGACACTGGCTCAGACAACTTGCACTGTTTTTACTCGCCGTTTTATTTTTAGATCAAGTTCAAATTGCTCTGATCAGGAAAGTCTCCATCACGTGCCTGTCCTGTTATCTTAGTAAATCCTCTTATGTTGCCTTTCTATAGTGCCGCTGAATCGATTTCTTTCCACAAGTAATTTTGAAGCGGCAGAGCTTAAAGCAACAATGACTAGTGCTACCCCCCCCCCCCACCCCCCTCCTAACACACCCAGATAAACAGCAACATTGTCTCCTGGAAACCAAATTAATTGAAATTGCGTGGAACGGAGCGGAGTAAAGGGAACAGGTACAGGCACCAGTCCACTGTCCTGCCCACGTGTGAAGAACTGGTGTTTTTTGTCAACAATACCAGCACTTTTGGTTATTTTTTTTACTCCTTTCTTAAATGGCATTGTAGGAAAACTTTGCAAAAGACGCCTCCTAAATGTATCGTTGAATATTCTACCAGCAAAGTACAGCTACCAGTGATGCACGGGTTGATCCGATCTGAGCGGGTGCCTGCGGTTACCCGGTAATTAACTTAATTTACTTAAAGCCACACCGTGTAGAATTTTACCCAATAAATAAAATTGAAATACAAGCATTTATTTTATGACAGATATTTTCATAATTAAAAATACCTCATCAATGTACAAACAAACATGTGCTTTTGCTGTGAGTGGCTCACCTCTCCTAAGACATGACTAACTTTACCGGGAGTGGGTACGTCTCCAGCTCGTCTCCATGGAGATGTCGACTAAAGTCAGTAGAATTTGAGGTTTAAACGGGTTGGGTTCGCATCAAAATCCATTCTTTGATTACCCACTGCAGTAATAGTATTGATCATTGATCATTAAGAGCATGTTCTGTACTGATGGCAACAGTATAGTGTTAAGTGCCTTAAGTACTGCACTTTAATAGCGTTTTTGAGGATCAGCACTTTACTTGAGTAATATATATGTTGGGATGTATTACTTTTACTCCTATAAAGTAAATTTGGCCACGTGTTTTGTTTTGTTTTAAAAGCCTGAAAGCCACACTCCAGAACAATAGGTGGCGATGTGCAGATTTATTGTCAATGCCATTGACTTACAACAGGGAAGATTGTTTGTCCCCATTGTGTTGCTGTACAGGAGATGCGAGGATGCACCAAAATTGCACAGGTGCAATTTTGGTGTTTTTTTTAAAACTTATTATTATTAGTTCCTGGAAATTCAGTAGTCGCAAATGGCGACCTCAGTACATGTTTAAAATCCAAATCTAGTAAATTGTCTGTTTGTGAAAGAAATTCGGGCGCAGATGTTCTGAGGCACTTTCCTTTTGAAGTCCTTTATAAAAGCAACTCGTTTCAGCCTGATGGCCTTCATCAGGGCTCTGCCAAAGATTTGAAGGGTCGATTTAAACCATTTTAGCCAATTGATACAAATAATGTCAATATGTAGCACTTGATTTATAGTTGGCATAATGAAGGAAAATATCTATAGTTATTGCTTTAGATCTCCGCTAAAGCAATGGCATCCTGTTTACCTCATTTAGTCAGATAAGTTGCAAAATATCAGCCGACACCAATACTTCAAGGCTGATAAGCTTAAAACAGCAGACTCATATATTGGTACTTATAATTCAATTTCTCTTTATGCTCACGACAGAATCCCTCTCATTACTCGCTGTGCTGTTGTGCAACTTCCATTATCACTAGGGAGAAAGGTCATATCTTTATGGCAGATGGGCAGAGCCAAACGTTATTATTTTATGACCCAAGTTTTAAGATTTTCCCTCTTGATCAAATTCAAGGTGGGAGACCGGGCAGGACATGTAAAACACTATAGGTTGTTATTTGTAAGTAGTTGCGGATTTTAACAGCATTTCAAACAGGGCTTGTATGTAAAGCGGAGAGATGGGACACAGGAGTCAAAGAGCAGCGCTTCAACAGCTTAATGATGCGGAGGCTCCGTCAGGCAGTAAACCCGCTAATATGCTGTTAATTATTTCTGAGAGATTGAATATTGATTAAAACGCAAAATGGTTTTAATTATAACGGCGGCTCCAGTGCAGACGGAGGGAATTTTTAGAGGTTACACAAGAAGAGCAGCTTTTATTTATTTTTTTCAGGTTTCAGATATAGTTTGAATGCAATATTTTCTAAAGTATCGGCATTGTTGTGTTGCTGCACGGTTTGCAAATGCAGATCTGCAGGCGCAATTTAAATTCATGACATCCATTCATGACTCCAAGATGCAGCTTTCCATAAAACATGCCTCGGTCATGTGCACACGACTCTTTGAGATTCCATGTGTGGATTGATTCCGTTTTTCTTAAGTCTGCTTATTCAAATAATTAGCCTGTCGCAGGGAGTTGTTGACTCTCGGTGCAAATTTGAAGTGAGAAGCAGCAACCTCTCCAAGCAACCCTATCATTGTAATAAAAATCTTCATGCAATGTTTATGTTTCTCAGAGAGTCAAGTTTTCAGCCCTTTCCCCAGCAAATATGCACCTCTGAGATAACTGACCCGGCCAGTCAGTTCTGTTCCCATAGTTAAAGTATTTGCATGAACATTGAAGTCCTGCTTGTTCACCTTGAGCACATTCTTACTGCTGTGCTCTCTAAGAACTTAATTGTACACGGTGGTTGACCATAGCTTTCCTGTCTATAAGCTAACCGTGTGCACTGTAGTGAACCGCCTGCAAAATAACTGAATCCTCCCAAGATTACCTTTGCCGGAGCTGTTTGCGTCATTGGTGAGTGTGCTTTCTTTTTTTTTTCGTCTCAAATGCAAATAAGGAAAAGTCTTGAAAGATTGCCACCAGCGGCTTGTCCTCCCGTTGCCTAAAGTGGTCTATTTAGAATTCAGCCCCAGAATCTTTGCAGCCCGCCTGGCTGGCACAGACCCAGGCTCTTGCAGGGGGAATAAGGGAGTGCGATATAATGTGTACCCCCGGCCGTGGGATAGGGGTAATTGGGTTGGCCTGCTGGATGTCAGGGCACCCCGAACTCCAAGACAAAGGCTCATGTCCCAGCCAAGTGTCTCCGGATCCGCGTTGAATGATTTAGTCAGCCGCCTTCTCTCCTTGGTGTCTTAATACTGAGAATGCAGATTGAAATGATCACACGATTTAATTTAACATTGATTACTGTTACGCTTTCCCTTTGTTAAACCGTGGTCAGTGGCCTCTCATGCAGCCTCCAGCACCTGATTCTCTTGCTCTCTGTCTTTCTGTCTAACAAGCTCTTCTAAGTGTCCTGTTGTACTGTGTCCCAATAGCCAACTAGAAAGACACAATCACTCGATCCGCACGATGATGGCTAATCATCTCTCGCCTCGTGTGCACTGTAAAGATTGTACTCAAAATGCTCTTCCTGACCCGACCGTGCCCATTTCTAAAGGTTTGGTACTGGCAGTAGTACTTGCCTGTTATCAAGCTCTTGCTGATGGATATGTTGAATTTGTCATGCCAATTGGGTTTGATTGTTTGAAAACCTTTCTTTCTTAGATACAGAATACATACAAATCCTATAGGTTGTTGTTATCCTATGAAAAGATGACAATATTTTACATATCCCATGACAATAAGCTACTGTTAAAAAGGCTTTTGTCTCTTGCTTTTACTACTCCAGTTCACCACTGTGTGAGGAGACCCCCTTTGTTTGGCCCGGACTAATAAGACAAAGGTATCTCTCTCGGCTTTTTAAGGTTCAGCGGGTTTCAGGGAACTCGGGGGTTTAGCTCTGCTCCGTTGACAGCTCTCTCCGCTCTGCGTTTACTGCCTCACAGCCACGGCTCTGCGCCCGATTGATTGGCAGAATAATTATGGACCTGATTTGCTCTACCACAGGCGAGGTGGGATTGAGGGAGTCGGGGAGCCAAGAAAGAAGCATGTATACCTTTTCTTTTTTTTTTTTGAAGGTGAAGACTTGCTTGCTTTCGTCTCCCAAGATTGAACACACATACAGCGCAGTGTGAAAAAAAGGCTGTTGACGAAAGGTGATTTTGTAAAATAAGGACTTTTTATTGTTCAGGCATTTATCATCAAAACTCGCCTTTTTCCCTTAAATCCTTTTGTGTGGATGTGTATTACTACTGCGCAGATCTGTGTATTACTACTGCGCAGATCTGTGTATTTTGTGGAGTCCTATACCATTATTTAGATATAACCAAGTCATTTGATTTCGTAGATTCTTTAACATTATGAGGGATAAAGAGTTTGTAGCTCAATAGAAAGCTGTACGTACTGTATTTTGAGAATTGTATGTGGGTCCAAGCAGTATGTCTTTTCAATTGCGAGACTGGATCAGTGCCTTGGCAGTGGTCATCAACACCCACTAAAGTGCTTCATTTGGACTCTTTGGTGACGTTTTGATGTACCTGTCTGTGGACATGGACAATGGAGCAACAAAAGTGGCACAGTGGGTTAAGCACATCCATTTATTTCCAATCAAATAAAGGGTAGCTTCTGTTTTTGACAGGAGGGACATGTGGCTTGGCAAATCGCCATACGCCCACTGTACCGACGTCAGAAAAACTACCTTTCTTGGTTCAGAGTCTTAAAACCTGCCTAACACTTTTTGCATATATTTCCTTGCTAACAGCATCAGCTCTCTCAGACTTGCCCTCTTAGCAGCAGGAGGAGGCCCCAGTCGGCGTCTCCTGAGCCGAAGCACCGTGCAGAGGCGCTTGAGCAGCCGAGCGATAATTGACACGTCCTAAAAACGCGAGTAAGGACGGGGTTATTAATGCGCTCTTCCTGGGGGCGGTTTCACTGGAGCCATTAAAGCTTTAATTGAGAAGAAGACAGACATTAAAAGCTGTTGCCGTGGCGCTGCCGGTACCTACTTTTGTTTTTTAATGAAGTCGAGGCTGAGGCAGGTTCTTTGCGTGATTAGTCTGCCCACCTGCAAAAGAGGCCGTTCAGTTTCCCTTTGTGATATTTAGCTAAATTTGTGCGGGTGATGGCTTTAGACTAGCTGTATTCAGCATGTCAATCTTTTTTGGGAATAGTCGGATCTTGAGAATAATCTATTGATTGTAAATATGGAGGTGTATTTGCGATAATGATTAGCGATGGGATTTACGGCTCTTTACTGGGAGTCTTTGAGGTCCATTCATTTCAAAGAGCCTTTCAAAAGACTGGTCCTTTTTAATGTAGCATTTTAATAACGCCAGATAACTCACAATGATCTAAAATTACAATGGGATCATGGGAATGAAATCTTGCGCCACAACTACTAAAAAAAAGGCTGCAACTGTCTGGCAAATCATTTTCAGTGGATTTAGCTTAAATGACTTTAGTGCAAAAAGCTTTCACTTGCGTTGCCTGCTCCATTGTTTTGCTGTTCGATCGGGGGAGTTCTTTGTAAAAATTGATTCGGGAAAAATTTTGGCTCTTTTCACAATGGAGATCCGTTCTGAACCGTTCACTTTAAAGCCATGAATGTCAATCACTAATAGTGGTCATTATTTTTTGCTTATTGTGGAAAACCAACTTCTAATACACACATTACGAAACACCAATATGTAAATACAGTGAGGAAAATAAGTATTTGAACACCCTGCTATTTTGCAAGTTCTCCCACTTAGAAATCATGGAGGGGTCTGAAATTGTCATCGTAGGTGCATGTCCACTGTCAGAGACATAATCTAAAAAAAAAAATCCAGAAATCGCAATGTATGATTTTTTAACTATTTATTTGTATGATACAGCTGCAAATAAGTATTTGAACACCTGTCTATCAGCTAGAATTCTGACCCTCAAAGACCTGTTAGTCTGCCTTTAAAATGTCCACCTCCACTCCATTTATTATCCTACATTTAGATGCACCTGTTTGAGGTCGTTAGCTGCATAAAGACACCTGTCCACCCCATACAATCAGTAAGAATCCAACTACTAACATGGCCAAGACCAAAGAGCTGTCCAAAGACACTAGAGACAAAATTGTACACCTCCACAAGGTTGGAAAGGGCTACGGGGAAATTGCCAAGCAGCTTGGTGAAAAAAGGTCCACTGTTGGAGCAATCATTAGAAAATGGAAGAAGCTAAACATGACTGTCAATCTCCCTCGGACTGGGGCTCCATGCAAGATCTCACCTCGTGGGGTCTCAATGATCCGAAGAAAGGTGAGAAATCAGCCCAGAACTACACGGGGGAGCTGGTCAATGACCTGAAAAGAGCTGGGACCACCGTTTCCAAGGTTACTGTTGGTAATACACTAAGACGTCATGGTTTGAAATCATGCATGGCACGGAAGGTTCCCCTGCTTAAACCAGCACATGTCAAGGCCCGTCTTAAGTTTGCCAATGACCATTTGGATGATCCAGAGGAGTCATGGGAGAAAGTCATGTGGTCAGATGAGACCAAAATGGAACGTTTTGGTCATAATTCCACTAAACGTGTTTGGAGGAAGGAGAATGATGAGTACCATCCCAAGAACACCATCCCTACTGTGAAGCATGGGGGTGGTAGCATCATGCTTTGGGGGTGTTTTTCTGCACATGGGACAGGGCGACTGCACTGTATTAAGGAGAGGATGACCGGGGCCATGTATTGAGAGATTTTGGGGAACAACCTCCTTCCCTCAGTTAGAGCATTGAAGATGGGTCGAGGCTGGGTCTTCCAACATGACAATGACCCGAAGCACACAGCCAGGATAACGAAGGAGTGGCTCTGTAAGAAGCATATCAAGGTTCTGGCGTGGCCTAGCCAGTCTCCAGACCTAAACCCAATAGAGAATCTTTGGAGGGAGCTCAAACTCCGTGTTTCTCAGCGACAGCCCAGAAACCTGACTGATCTAGAGAAGATCTGTGTGGAGGAGTGGGCCAAAATCCCTCCTGCAGTGTGTGCAAACCTGGTGAAAAACTACAGGAAACGTTTGAACTCTGTAATTGCAAACAAAGGCTACTGTACCAAATATTAACATTGATTTTCTCAGGTGTTCAAATACTTATTTGCAGCTGTATCATACAAATAAATAGTTAAAAAATCATACATTGTGATTTCTGGATTTTTTTTTTAGATTATGTCTCTCACAGTGGACATGCACCTACGATGACAATTTCAGACCCCTCCATGATTTCTAAGTGGGAGAACTTGCAAAATAGCAGGGTGTTCAAATACTTATTTTCCTCACTGTACATAATGGTTTTGCATGATATTTTACTATTAATGTGGCAAATACCAAAATGAGAACTCTCCCACGCCAGTTAATAGTTCATGCAATTACGTAGGTTAACCTCATAACCCCCACCTGAACCGAGCAAATGTTCTACAGTTTGGCTTTACCCAAATCTAAAAGCTTCTTGAAAAAAGTGTCAAAATAGCAACAAAAATGAGACGAAAACAAGGATGAAAATACAACAAAAGAGCGACAAATAACATGACCAAAAAAGAGCCACAAAAGAGCAAAAATAAAGCAACAAATGAGTGATAGAAAAGTGACACAAAGCGATGAAAATTTGGGGAATAATGTGACAATAATACAAGGCTGTAACATTTTAGATTTGGGTAAAGCTGAACTGGAGAAAACGCACTTGGGTTAAGGCGGGGGTTATTAGGTACAGAAGGTTTTGTGTTAATATTTTCTAAACCTGATCTTATGACAGAATATGACATGTTCAAATCAAATATGTGTTTTACTGAGAACAATAGTAATGTTGAGTTATTCATAATTTTCCACATTTTACAGGATGTAGAAGTTGCTTATGTACTTCCACGATCCCAGTTTCTGCCCCCATTTAAGTCCCAGTAGTTCAGTGATCAGACTCTGGAAGTACTTTGTTGTCCCAGTAGGGGAATGTGTTCCTTGCATTTGACCCATCCTTTAATGCAGCTTGGTTGGTCAGGAGTACCAGGAGGATTTAGACTGTTGTACATGGTTTTGGTAGATTAAAACGGAGGAGAAGGTGCAAATCACGGAATCATTTTTGAAAGAGTGCACTTCAAGTCGTCCAAGAAACAGCGCTTTGTAAATGTTTTTGTCTTTGTCCACTTTTCGAGAACGGATTAGGAAAAAGATCCTAATGCACGTTCATAATCTCCTAAAAGAAAAGGATTCACTGGCGCTATTTTGGTATCTTTTCAAAAATAACTCCCAACGTCCTGCGCCTTGAGGCTTGGAAAAAGTGAACAGCGCGTTTTTAAATGGCAGGTGAACCCAGGTCCCCTCCCCGTGTCAGTCCTCCCTAAAACAACAACAACAACAGGGCTCTCCCACGCCGGACGGAGACGCGCTGTGGAAGGTATGACCCGGGTTTCGGTTGAGAGCGGCCGCTGCCAGAGCCTTGTTACCAGGTTACATCGCTGTTGTTGTTGTGAGCGCTCGTGCCAGATCTGCAGCAGCGCACACAGGCAGCTTCCCCTCCCCTCGGCCAATCGCACTTCAAGGAGATTCTTGACATAAAAGGGCTCGCTCAGTCTATCAGCTCTATCCGAGGTCTTCCGTCTGTCCAAATTGGAAAAGTGGCTAAATTTCTGTGCTTGCCAAGTAACCGTTAAAGCAGCACTTCAGGGAGTTTCTTGCCATAAAAGCGCTAACTCCGTGTACCTTGTCTACGTGATCTGTCCGCTCTCCTAATGTGTGAAAAATCTTGGCTATATTTCTGCCAAATAATTGATAGTCCTTTCCATTCTTGCTGAGTAACTACTCCACATTAGGGAGATTCTTAAAAAGGGCTCCCTCAGTCTTCTTTTCTCTTTCCAAATTTGAAAATAGCTTTGTTGGACTCCAAATGTATTGAAATAGCTAAATTTCTGCGCTAGCCAAGGCTGATACAATCCTTTTTTTGCCAAATCACCAATGCACTCCTACAAGGATCAGTCAGTCTGCTCTTCAGTCTAGCTCGAACGCTTATTCTCTCTAAATCCGAAAAGAAGTAAGTTAGACTATGCTGGAAGTTTGCGTGAATTTGTAATTTGTTGGACTGTTTCGATCACTGATGAGGCTGGCTATTACTTGACAGCATCGTAGACAAAAGCTCCAGCTCTGGTTTCCTGTGAACCTCAAGAGAGCTGTAAATCCCAACCAAAAATGTAAATGAATGATTGTGCTCGTGAGGATGTGTATATACATATATGATATTTAAGCCCGGTTTTAAATGACCGTGTCAATGCTGCAGCCTCATCATGTCGGCATTTGTTTGGCCATATATGAAGCACTGAGGCCATCTCGTCTCTTTATGTCTCCATGTGTGTGGCTAAACAGTGGTGCGCCAGAGCGCTGGCCGTGACTGATGCATACAGCAGTAAAAGGGGGATTAATTGCGTAAATTGCCGATAAGTGCTGAGGAGCAGCGGCCTGGTCCCCGTCAGTGTTTGTGTGTGTGTGTGTGGATGAGAGAGAGTGAACTGAATGCCCCATTCTACTCTCCCCCGCAGACAACAATGACTGTAATGCCCAGCTATTTCACACACAGTAGTGCTGTCCAGCTGCTAAATAATGACGAGACAGACTCACCATTGGCCAGCTTTCTGTCTTGTTCTGCAGCCGATGTAGATTTTTCTCCCTTTGTCAAGTCGCATAATGATTTATCTCTCTGGGCATTTTTAACATTCAACCATCAATTGAAGCTTCTTTGCCAAATAAGATCATTTCATACATTCACCTGTCGAATTAGGCTGCCTGTTCTACAATTTATTAGTAAAGGATGTAGCTGCTACAACAATTTACCTGACAAAATATAGGCTTAAAAAGTAAAAAATGTACAAGAATGCCATCCATCATAAACAGGAGCGTTAACCTGTTATAAAAGTTGCTGATAAAATATTCTTCTGTTTGTTTTGCATAATATTACATAACTAAAGTTTCAAAGCAGTTAATGGCTTCTTTCTATGAGAATCTAAGACGTGCGCATTGATACCTTTAGCTGCATACTTAATTGCAATCAAAACAAAATCGCAATGGTCGTAATTACTAAATCCCAAAGACTCATGTTATGCACAAAATGTTTCATCTTTGTTGGGTAAATCCTTCTAACCCGTAAGTTTAGACCTCTACAAACTTGAATCTCTGCATTACTAGAACTCATGTGCAGCCTGTGAATTTGCAGTACAGTTAATTGGTGACGTCATAAGTTTTAGATGCATTTCTTAAAAATATTCCAAATGCTTTTTTGATTCATTCTTCATATCTGATATAGTAAACTATTGTTTGCCTACAAAAGGCATACGAGGATGTAAATCAACAATAAGACAATCCTGCATTGTGGCCCTAAATAGTATCCTAGAAACCATGTACGCGCTGGACTTTTGAAATCTCAGACACTCAAAAGTAAACATTTATTTAATGCGTGTCAGATTTTCACACTCTCTGTCGACCGTGCAGTATTTGACATGACGGAATGTACTCTGCATATTAGTGTTAAATTTACCTGTGTCTTGTAACGAATCGACTGCCTTTCTCAACACGATCTCAGTTGAAAATGAAGCTGCGCTGACTGTAAACAAAGCACAGATTAAGCACATTTGCCAGGAGGCAGGTGTCACGCCGGGTGAAAATTACTCCAGTTCCCAGAAGAAGAAAAAAAAACAGTTGGACCCGTTTTGTGTACTCAGCGGTAACGTATATCTGTATGTATTTAATCATAGTGCTTGAACAAGGCTGAGGTATGCGGCTTTATTCACTGAAATGAACATGTGTCTACAAGAAGAAACACTGTCCTCAACACCACAGGGAGCTGCTGCTGTGCTAAAGATCTTGTCTCTGGATCAAACCAGGAGGTGGAAAGTGATAGAAACTTGACTTCTGAATTAAAGGTGCACGTTACTTTTTTTCACTGCAGAATTCAAATCTTTATACATTTTAATCTAACATTATTGGTCGGGAACAATGTGAGTTTTGTGACGTTATGACCTTTGCCATATTGTATCGCATTGTTTCAATACCTGTACCATACAGTGTTATATTAGCCTGCGTTAGTGACTGATTCAAAACCATTTGGAAACAAAACAAATCAAATGTTTATGATTTTAAGAGCTGATTACAGATTGCATAACGTCTGTTTTAAAGCTCTTGGAAGCTCTACTTGTGTCATTCAGGTTAAAGGTGCATTATGCAACTTTTTTTCGTATTTGGCCTTTCAGTGACCCAGTGGCTGTATGGGTGGTTATTCTTGGCACCTTTGCTTTCCATCCCAATGGCCTCAAGGACGCTGCAGGGCCAATTGTATTTCAGGTTTTTTAGGGTTTCTGCAGTGAACAACCCTACCAGAACCCCTGAAACAAACAATTAGTCCTGGAGCAATCTAGAGGCCACGAAATTTTGTGTCGATTTTTGTTAACTAGTGTGAGAATAAATTATTAGCATTTACCTCTGAGCTACGAGGTTCCCAGTTTGAGTCAATCAGCTTTGAAATTCAGCATTCATCTGCAGGGATCTCTGACTTGCTGTATTATCGTAATTTTGCTATCAGGACTTGGTATAATATGTCATCTCATGAAGCTTTACAGGTGGCTGTAATTCATTCACGTGAACAGTTGGGATGTGCAGGAGTCTTTGTGAGAGCTAGAAACAAGTTTGGGCAGATACAGTCTCCTCCCCTCACAACAACAACAAAACTATAACCCCGTATACCCCCATTTGTTTTCCTGTTTTCCTTTCCTCCACCAACAGAATACTTTGATTTAATTTTGCCAAAACATTTTTTTGGCTTTGTTGCTTGTTGCACTATCTTCACGTGACTTCCACCTTTTGCGAAACTTTTGATGTCGAAAGCTTGTTGATTTTGACTTCCACGCTGACTCCCCTCTTGCCTAACGCGCAGAGTTTGCCGTAATCTGTCCTGTTGCGTTGGGTAATCCCTGCTTGTTACTCGGCTTGTCGCCACATTGAAGACTGTTGCCGAAAAGCAGGTTTGGCACTGGTACAATGGGCTCATGTCAGATTGAGTGAACGACTTAACAACACTAAACACAATGTCAGGACTCGGTTGGCAGCGGCGACGTTGATAAATCCTGTCAAGAACCGCGCAAATTAAGATGTTTTTAAAATACGCTTTGAATTTCTCTTTTCACAACTAAATCTGCCATTAATCCCCGGAGGATAAAGAAACTTGAAGTGTTGAATAGTGAACAAATTTGACCGTCTATTTATTTTCCGCGGCTTTCCAAAAATGCTTTCAAAGTTGTATTTGGAAAACAAATTAAAGTCCAGGACAGGGTTTAGAAAGACATATTTTTCAGCGTCTTTTTCTCTCTCTTTTTTTTTTTTTTTTTTTGCCAGTGAGGGTGATGAAGGCCCATTTTGCCTCCGACAGATCAAAGTGCTGCCCTGGTCTGCTCCCTGTGGACTTGTAATCATGCAGCACAGTCTTCGTATGTCTATGGTGAGACTCTCGGCCCGGCCTGGTGCCAGCATCAATGTAGATTTTAACGCACTCCCCTGCTGTTTCCTCATGCTTAACTGTACCTCCTACAGGGATATCTGGTGGCCAAATCCCTCCACAGACCAAAGACATGTAAGGACTTGGCCATAGACATTGACAATTATTAGCAAAAATATAACTCATTAAAATATGTACGTGCATATTTTTTGCAATAATCGGAGGAATTCTTGAACTATCAAACCTTGTCATAATATCAAGAACTTGGACTTTCAAGCTTTGTAGGTCAAGATGCTAGGATTATTGTGGTATTGCATAAAATCGTGCAGATTAGTGATATTCTACTCACAACTTTAGCTGAACCATTACTGAACGATTATTGAGATATGATTGGCAGGTAGTATGTATACACTGTTAGTGTGGAAACAGTTCCTACTAGGGCTGGGACGATCCACTTTTGTCATGATGAATATGTTTACCTTAAAATGTGTCCAATGTTTATTGACCAAATGGCATTTGACATTTATTGAAGTGTTAAGATTGACAAGTGCATTAACACAAACTGTAACAAAGTGCTGTGTAGCTGTTACTGGAAAACAAAGGAGTTATGATAAAAATCCCTCCAAACACAAGTATCGAAAGTTTTCGATCCAAGTCTGATCTGATATTTTGTCCCAGCCCTAGTTGCTACTGTGTATAGTTTTGTGATAAGCTAAGCTTATTGGCCTTTGAATAAACCATGAAAAATTAACTGGACATCATGTCTAGATGGCTCTCAAATTCTCAATTGATGGGTCTGATCCAAAAGTGTGTCACAGGTCTTAAATATATGTCAACACCGTACCCTCTGGAGCTAGATACACATTTTTATACAATGGGCAATACAATATATAATTGGAATAGGCACCTAATGATGCCTATTCACATAATTCACATACTGTACATGTCTGGCTCAGCAGTTTACATCAAGATACTAACTACACAGTTATAGTAGGCAAAGCAGAGGTGTAGTATGACTTGTCCAGGTAATTTCCAGAACTTGTACTTTGCCTCCACTCAGAGTTTTTGTGTGTCGTGACTTGAGGATCAGGCTGAAGGCTTGGGCTCTGATTTGGACTTGACTTTATACTGCGTTCACTACTCGTCTCTGTATATCTGCTGTAATACTGGCATTTGCACACTGAAGACTAGGCTTATGACTGAGGACTGAAGCAGATCTACGTTTTGATTGTTTTGATCAGATACGTTTAAGGAGTATCTGCACGTTGTCTGAATGGGGAATGGACGATTGTACTTGTTGACTTTCGTATAACACAGGGATATTATACAAACTTCACGGGGCCAGTAAGTCACTTACCTCTCAGTCACTGTGTTATAGTTATGTATTTACATTTGTGTTCTCAAAAGTTGTGTTATTTTCAATTGTGACGAGATCCTTCAAGCCTTTTCCTTTATTGTGAAGCATGAACCAGACTGTTGATTGATAAATGCTACTGCTACTGCTTCCAGAGCCTGTGTTGATGTGGGCTTGGCAGCAGCTGTTGAGTTAGCAAGTGCTGTTGCATTGAACCGTTATTGAGAGAATGAATCACAGCCATAGTCTCTGGGTGGAGGGACATGTTTGTGTTTTCAGATGTTAAAACTGTTATGGAGAACCAGATAAGGCTGACTCACCTGTCACAGGTTTGACATTGTGTTTGGTCACTTATCTCTCTGGGAGGCACTTGTTTAGTCTAAGCTTCACCTTTATATATATATATTTTGGCTGAATCAGAGAGCGTAGTGAAACTTAAAGCTAGTCATTAATTTACTTACCTAAATTCTATTCCAATGATCAATTATGCCTTCCTGTTTGTGTTTCTTTTTACAAGAGAAGGCCATCAGCCAACAGGAATGTCCATAAACTGAACTATGGGCGAGGAAAGTGCTTTTCTTTGGTACTCATGGTGAGGAGCATGGCCACCCCTGGTGGGGAGCATGACCACTCCCTGGTGGCCAGGGATGACTCCAAAAGACACTTTGTAAAATGAATTCCAAAGGAGACTTTTCACCTCGCAAACACTGCTTAAAAGCCTGGCTCTAAAGACTTTTTTTTTTCCAAAAAAATTGCTCTGACCATTTTGACAACACTGGGCAAGGTATCATACTTTTAACCACGCTGGTTTTGTGCTGTAGAATGAAAACGTTTAAGAGCCTGAAGCTTTGATTGACAGGCCCTGGAGCCCTGTGGAGGCTTGTTGCTGCTCAGCCCGCCTCACAGGGGCGTCCTTTTCTTTTTTGGAACATGCTCTGTCAAAGGAGACTGACCAGCCATCATGGATTGAACGCTGGTGAACGGACTGAGGATAATACATCTGTTGTCTCTATGTCTATGAAACTGACATCTGCTAGTATAGAAATATTACAGCTCTCGATTTCGGCCACACCACATCAGCTCTCGGAAGTTAAGCAGCATGGCCTTGTAGGATTTGTAGACCATACGGCGACAGCAAGTAGTTTAAATGAGTGGTGTGAGTGAGTGTTTGGTGGTGGTCAGAGGGTTCGATAATGCAGAATGGCAGCTGGCTACCTTACATGCACCTCATAGAATGGATTAAATGAATTATTGTCCCTTGTGTAGCGGTTTGGGTGACACGTGAAGCGTATACCAATACCCTTCTTCCCTTTAAAGTAGTAATTCATGCCCCTAGAGGCCATAAGCGTAGCATGTTGCGTTTTTTTACGCATTCATTATCCGTGAGAGTAAATACTACGCTGACAAAGGGAGAGAGGGATATTGTACATCCAAATAAACAATGGAGATAATTTTTTTTCACTCAAATTTGGCTGTAAATACTGTTTAGCTTTGCCCGTTAGCCTGTTAGTTTCTTCTTCGTGATTAGTGTGTATTGGTGGCTCCGACCTGGAGGTAGGAAAGTTGCAAGTGTGGTTTTCTGGCCAGAGACACCAGGGGAGATGAAAGACCCCCCAGTCATCCAATCATCCATTAACACTGTATACCCAGAGGACCTACAAAAAGGAATTATCAAGGGAAACGAGTTACTTAGTACTGCTTTAAGGTATAGTAATTATATTTAAAAGGAACACACAGGACGCAAGGATTCATGGCTCGTTTCACCCCAAAAACTTCCAGCCAGCTGTTTCTGCTGAGGGATGAGTTGATACTGTCCTCCTCTGGTTACTTCACTGTGATAAATCTCTGCTGTAACGGTATGTAAAGTATTTGACCCATTGAGGGCTGTCAGGAGTCAGGACTCTTATTTATACTCAGCCTGGCGCACTCTCAGGTTCCCGCATGCTTAGTCATGAAAAAAATCCGACAACTTAGTGAGGCTCCCTCTCTCACTGTCTCGCGTTCTCCCCCACCACCATCAGGTCTCTCTGGCAGACTGCTGTGTCATCCTGGTCAGCGCTCCTCGAGAACACAAAGTTCACCTTGCACTGCAACTTTTCGATGTCTGATTACGAGAAGAACATTGTAGTAGTATGTTTTGAGAGTGTTTCCGGCTTTGAGATTCAACCAGGCTCGTGAATTGAAATAAGTTTTGTTTCTAGTTGCATGAAAACATACTATTGTGCTAGAAAATGTGTTGTTGTGGCAGATGACGTGGTGCATTATTATTCAAAAGTCCATTATAAAATTTCAGCAACGATGATCTTCAGCTTCGCTTGAGGTTTGCAGCCTGCACAGCTCACTCTGATCGTTCTAGACTCTTTGCAAGATGACACTGGCTGGCTTGTTTACGGCTGCGGCTCCTTTTAGGCCAGAGGGAGGAGAGGAAAGGGGAGCGAAATAGAGAGAGAGAGAGCGAGAGAGAGAGAGAGGAGGAACTGGCAGGCACTGGAGAGAGCAGAGGGGGTTACTGGCCTCGAGAGAGTCGGAATTCCTCCTGAGCCGTTCCCCCATTTGGCTGGCAGTTGTGAAAACAATTGCCTGGCATTTACTCTCTCTCTCTCTCGCAGTGCAGATGGAGTTCCAGCTATGAGTCAGCTTCGAGAGCGGCGAACGGTGGAGAAGAAAGTGGTGGGCTCTGAAGCACACGAGATATAAGCACTACTTTGCACTTGTGTTGTTTTGATGGTGGCCAAGCTGTTCACCGTTGCTTTAGTCGAGTCCTCCTATACAGTACATTATATACATACCTGTTTGCGCATATTAAGGAATTTGTGGTATGTTGTAATTATTGTGTGGTGGTTGAAAGTTTGAAAGGCTTGATACCTGTGGTGTCCTTGGGCATGACACTTTGCCCTTCTTGTTTCGTGGCATTGTTCATTAGGGGTTAGTGACTTTTGTAAACTTCAATTTATTTGTAAAAATAACACTGTGGTGTGAGACCATCTCTGCTCTTCTGGGTTTGGAAGGGGCATTTCTACATTTCCCTCTCCAAATGATTAGTCACTATTCTTTTTCTTATACTATAACTTTCTGTGTTTTTTCCCCCCAGGATCTACTGGATGAAGATGCTTTTCTGATGTCTTGAGCTGACGGGGCCCCTCACCTCTCGTCACTTGTCGACATTACTTATTCCGCACTTGGGTCACACTCCACGAGTCACCAAACTCCGGCAGACCGCAGACACCTCCCGCACCTCTCCTCCCCGCTCCCCCTTCCGCCCCAGCCCCAGCCGCCAACATGACCTCGGAGCTCGAGAGCAGCCTGACCTCCATGGATTGGCTTCCTCAGCTGACCATGCAGGCGGCCATCCGAAAAGCGGACGCGCAGAACGCCCACGGACCGGGCATGGGGAAGAAGAGCGCCCTGCTAGACCCAACACCACGCTGGACCAGGAGGAGGTGCAGCAGCATAAAGACGGGAAGCCTCCGTACAGCTACGCCAGCCTCATAACCTTCGCCATCAATAGCTCGCCAAAGAAGAAGATGACCCTGAGCGAGATCTACCAGTGGATCTGTGATAACTTTCCCTACTACAGGGAGGCGGGCAGCGGGTGGAAGGTAAGACACGCCACCACTTTAAGGCTAATATGTTGAATTGGTTGAACAGTAGTTGGTCCAAGTCATTTGTTGTTGAATTACTTATTTCAAGTCTTCAGATCAAGATTTTTGCCAGTTTTTGGACACATTTGCTAAACTAAAACTGAAAATGATGAATTAGTGTAAAAATCTTTGTTGCAAGAGTTGTTATTTTTACTAATACTAAGTAACTTGTTTACCTTAATGACTCCTTTTCGTAGTCCCTCTGGAGGTAATAAAAGTGTTAATGGGATAATTGGGGGATCTTTCATCTCCCCCTGCTGTCTCTGGCCAGAAAACCACACTTGCAACTTTCCCGGCACCGGGTCGGAGGCGCAATACACACTAATGGAATCACAAAGAAGAAGTTAACAGGCTAATGGGCAAAGCTAACTGCGGGCTAGTGCCACTTAAACAGTATTTACAGCCAAGTTTGAGTGACAAAAATGTTTGTGTAATTGGATGTATAATATCCCTCTCCCCTTTGTCTTAATGGCAGCGTAGTATTTACTCTCACGGACAACTAATGAGTAAAAAAACACAACATGCTACGACACTTGCAGTGGTGCTTGTGCATGTAGAGCACTGTTTCTCAAACTTTTTCAGCCCAAGGACCACTTTATCTTCCAATTTTTTTTCTGAGGACCACCTAACAGAATCCCACTCCAACATGTCCCCAAAAAACAACAAAATAGGAAGGATTTTACATTTTGAGATTTCCATCAAAAACTGAACATGAATGTTGAGACGAGTGATGCTGCTTGTCACACATCAGTTTCTGAATGTCCGGCTCTAAAGAGGAGAAATTCACCTTCAGTTATACAGTATTGGGAAGGGCATGAGCACTTTGAGGGCAGACTCTGCAAGCTTTGGATGTTAGCAAACTCGTGCACAGACGCACATGCTGTGGAAAATAGGAGACATTTGGCTCCACAAAAGTGTTCTCTGGATCACAAGCAGCAAAACGCTGCTTATTTTATGAAAATCCGCCGCATATTGACAAACACCTGCTGTAAAGATGGTAGAATGAGTCGTGGCTGCAGACAGAGGATGTGCGGAAGCAGGCTGGGATTGTTCGACCCACCACAACCATACCCGCCATCAAAGGAGAATTTTATGACCCTATGGCGGGCATGGCTGCGGAGACCGCAGGGGAACCTGCAACCCGCGTATCAGGTGCACTAATGCCCCCAGCTTCTGCGCGTTTTACAATAGCTACATATTGACAAACAGGATGAGGAAACTTTACGCATGGTTCTGATTTGGTTCTGAGAAGTGCCAGCCATGCTCATCCATGTGCATCCATAACATTCCAGCTCTGTCCCTCAAAAAGGAAAGACGCCCTGGTCACACTATGCTGGTTATTCTTAAAGTTTGATCAAATGATAAGAGTTGGCCAAAAGGCCCAACTCCCTGTACGATGTGCGCTGTGGAGGGGTCGGGGGGGAAAAGGGGGTCCGCGGACCACACTTTAAGAATTACTGATCTAGAGGCATGAGTTACTTAGTTCTGCTTTAATGGCTTTGTTGGTCAGTGGACAGACCATATTGTTAGACATGTGATGTTAACAGAAAAAAGGTAAACAAGCTTTTTATTTTAAGAAATGATCAAAACGAGTATGGCGAAGATGTATGTGATTAAAAATGTGCTGAACAGCTTTGCACGGATTTATGTTAAGGCTGTTTTACTTCACTTTTCGCAGACACTGATGTGAAATTGATTCTCCCCGCTTAGTTTAAACTTGCCTCGATCAAGCCGGAGAGATTATGCAAATGATGTCTATGTGGGATTTCAGTGTAAGACACATTGTTAAGTGGCGGAGATGCTATTGTGATGTAGGGCACTGATCGTGTAGTGCACATCAAAAAAGCAAAATAGCACCCACTGGTTCAGTGGGTGCTATTTGATCCAAACGAGGGTGAAGTTAAAGGCGACCCAAGTAACTATACTTGGATTATGTGACTACTCATGTAACCGTATTTAAATAGGGAAAACGTGGAAGAGCTTGGTCGCTTCTAACTTCACCCCATTTGGGTCCATAGGAATATGCTGGGAGGGCTAAATGCTAACATCATCTTTGGTCTTTTTGCGTGACTGAGCACACACACAAAGACCAGACAGGTACGCATCAACTCGTCTAAGCTCAGGTAAAAACATATCTCAGTATGGAAAAATCGTGGCCTGTTCCTTTTAAATAGATGCAAAGACTACACTACTGTGAGATTTGAGTATTGTTACACCTTTGGGTACAACAATACTCCAGTACTCAAATATGGTTGTTTGTTTGTTTGAGTTTTATTTCGAGCTAAGCACAAATCCAAGAAAAAAAAAAAAATATATACACAAAAAAAAAAAAAAAAAAAAAAATAAATATACATTACTCGAAAAGGAGGGAAGAAGACAGCTTGTGGCCTTGTAAACTGCCATCCCATGTACTTTCGAGTACACCAATCATCACCCCACGAGCCTCCCCACTCCTCGCCCCAAAAAATGCATTGCCCCAAGAATCGAGCATGAAGTGTTAACCCACAGATTAATATTCACCAAAGTGGGCCTCTGTCTGCAAGAACCCAGACTAAATGGCCCCATTCGCGGCTCGTATTATTCATTGCAGATGCGTTGATAGGAGCGGGCCCATTATGCAGGAGGAGGAGGAGGAGATCCAGTGCTGTGTCATCATCTCAAGGAGCCCGTGATATAGTGAGATGAAGCTACGCTGATTGCCTTTTTAAAGCAGGCCCAGATGGAAATTGATATTACAATGAGTTTTCCAATCAGTCGACGCTTATTGGGAATGGGATCTTAGGCAGTGCTTTATTGCAGTCAGACAAGATGTATGAAGGCCATTTCCTGCGGCGACAAGATCTGGCGTTTCTTGGTGCTGAGGTGTATGTGTGAGAGAGAGAGATGCGGCACGTTATTATAAATGGATTGGTTTTAGCTTCAGTGGCGGGGGGGGAGAGGAAATGAATTGTTTTATTTTGCAAAACCTGTGCTTTTACCTTTATCATGTCTTATTTAGTTGTCAACCGCAGACGCAGGGTTGTTGTGTGATCTGTGATGTCACCCCCGCTCCTAGATGCCAGAGCTTTCTGCCTCACTATTTACTGTCTGTCGGAGGCGATGCTGACTTATCCTGCCAAATTGCACCTGCATATTAAACTTTCCTTATATGTTGTCAACTGGTAAATATGAGGTCGAGCTGTCTGCCTATAACCAGAAGATTTGTGACTTCCTCCTGCTCTTTCGAGTTCATGTTGATTGTTGGATTTGGGGAGAAAAGCAGCAAATTCTTGTACATATTTTTGTAACACCCACTTTAAAGGTAACCCATGTAGCTTGTGCACTTGTGAAACGTTTTGGTCAGCAATGGCTTTTTAAGTCTTTCTTGATGATGGAAGTGTCGGTACTGTTTGCGTATTTCTAGTTTCAAGATGATGATCTTCCTCACATTTTCGACTTGATATGGGCCGCGATGCAGAAATACCCTTTGCATCGATGATTGTGAAAACCACATCAGTTCTCTGTAAGATACAGGAAACTCGAAAGCTTTGAACACGCTCTCTTTGACTTAAGCCTGCGTCACTGCTTTGGTTCTTGGTATCAGGGAGGTGCCCCGAAGAATACGGTTACGGTGGTGTAATCTGGTACTCTAGTTCTGAAATTAGATCGAGATTTTTTTTTAATCAAAGTTATTATTTTTAAGATATTTAATCTCTTAAGTTTTCTTGCTTGGGGCGCCTGAACAGACTCCCATGGTGTCACTTTGTTCTTGTGCTCTACACTTTGGGAGTTTACAAAATGACGGATTGATACGGGTTTCAGAGAAGGAGTTTCTTTCCAAATCATTTGAAGATGAATTAGGAGCTTGTGATGCTGCATTGATTTGAAGTTTATCTTTCAGGACTTGTTCACTTGCATCCGCTGCATGCAATTGTAAACACACTTAGCGGTGATAACTTGTAGATGGTGTGTGTATAAAGGTTAGTCTAAAGTTGAGTTGAGCCTTGAGTTGCCTTGTGTACGAAATGCGCGGTATAAATAAAGTTGCCTTGACTTGCCTAAAGAAAAGGCTTGCAACCGAGACCCCACTCCACCAGTTGCTTGTTTATTTGTGGGGGCAAACTAAAATAAATCTTTTGAATGGTGAAAAGACCTCAGAATACTAGCACCCATAAAAAGATAATCTCATGCAAAGAATAATAAAACCTGTCTGTGAAGTCAAACGCTTTTTGAAATGATTTAGAGTCTACGCCCCTCGCTTTTCCCATATTGGCAGGAGAAGATTGTATGAGGAAGTTTCAGACAGCATATACATTGCCTTTTGAATGCACAGAGAGGGCAGGTCTTTGTTCCTCTGATTTATATGTACCATAGCGTTGCACATGAGGCAGCATGTTTGTGAAATATCTGAAGCCCGCATGCCTGTGTGGGGTGAATCTAGGTCACTCTAGGCCCCTCTTTCCCTTCTGTTGCCCCCCCTGCCCCCAACTCTCTTACCCCCTGAAGAGACACTGCTATGTACGTATAAAATAATTCAAGCAACGCAGGCGAGAGAAGAGAGGCCAGGGCTAACCCGACCCATAGCAATGGTAGCGCATTTCGAATCATCTCATCATGAATACTCCATTAGGCAACGCTTTTAAAGCATATCAATAAGTGCCGTCAATAGCAACAGATAATTCATCAAGGTCAAAAATGTGAGCACCGCAGCTGCACTTGCTGCTTCTCCATGCGAGCAATTACCGCAAGCTGATCTTAACGCCTTCCGAGCACGCTGGCGTTTGGTTCACCTTTAGCACAAATTTCCCAGATTGTTGTGAGGGGAGCTTAAAGGGATATTTCAGGATTTTTGGGCCTCATTTCCTAGTTATCCAAAGTGTTGTTGATGTCTGGAGATATTTGTTTCTTAAATTCATGCTGTTCTTATATTTGAAGAGTCTAGTGGCGCTAGGCTAGGGCAAGGCTAAAGCATTTCTATGGTATCAGTTAGCCTGCATTAAAAACAGTCTGACTCACTCCACAGTGCTCCTGAGGCAAATCACTTATAACGCCAGACTAACCATATAAATGTCTGTGTCAATAGAATAATTTTAACCATTTTGCATTTAAAATAACTTATATTTGAGCAGCATCAGCTTCGTGGCTGTAAGCTAACACAGCGGCGGAGTGATCTGCGAGAAAATAGTCCCTCAAAATGCGGTAATTCATGTCATACAAGGTCAGTTATATTTAAAAATTATTCTATTAACATACACTTTTATCAAAAAATGTTTTCAAGACGTCGTATGCTATACCTTCATGTGGTTAAGATTTAATAAAATACATTTTTCTAATGCAATTTTATATTGCATTAGAAATATTGTCTATTTATAATAGCTTACCAATCGACTAATATAATAATTGAAGATCTAGCTTCTACTCGTCGACGTATTACTCAGAGATTTTGAGTTTATTTCTCACCTGCCATTTGTTTTACAATGAATATATGAATTATTAGACGCTAAGGCATTTGACAATGTGTTTTGTTTATTTTTCAGTTTTAACCACATGAAGCTAAAGTGATGTGGTCATTTGTGGACAAATGTTTGCTGTATCATTTGGATGTAATTCCTCCTCTTTCTGATGCTCTTTACTTATACCAGGTTTTGGAGTATTATTACTAACTTATTTCTTTAATTGATTTGTGGTGATTAATCTTAGCTGTTTGAGCCGTGCATCAGGCCAGTAGAGAAATGCGTGGAGAGCCTATTATATAAATTGTATCCTTGCATATGTAATGTTAGTCCTCTAAAGTAGGACTAAGCATTAACAAGGATCATCTGCAGTTGCTATAATTTAGAACTAGGGGACTAACGGGACTCGATTAAAAAAAATTAATCTAATTAATTAGAGGCTTTGTAATTAATTAATCGAAATTAATCGCATATAAATATTTGACCTGAGAACAGTGACAAGTAAGTTTTTCATAAGGATTTTTAGTATACCATTGAATAATGACTGAATACATAAGCTTAAGCAACAAAATATTGTTTATTTTTGTTCAACCAAGTCCAACAGACCAGTGCAATATTGCCATTAATTGTGCGTCTGCAGGAGAAAAGGAAACTGAAGTGTGGAAAGCAAAGTGTGATTAATTTCCGATTAATATTTTTAATCGCACTAAACCTCATGTAATTAATTAATCGCAATGAATCGAAAAAAGTCCCGGCCCTAATTAAAACATAGTGCGACTTTTTAAATTGAACTGATGTGTTGTGATAATTCAAACTCGATGACGAGCCTTTTTCTCAGAAATATTCAATATGAGTTACAGTATTATGATTCCTAAGAACTGAGCTGAAATCAACTGGTGCGTGCTCCCTCAAGGCTAGTTGCTAAAGTAATCTCTAAACAAAAAACGATTAACTTTCCGTCTACTTGAGCGGCTGCATGTCTCATACACATTCCTAAATCTCACTGTGGCAGAGGTTTGCGTGTCATGAAGTGCCAGTCAGCACTCTCACTCTCTCTTTGCGGGGCAGATCATTTGCATGCGCGTGGCCTGAAGACGTGCAGCGAAGGCAGCTGTGGTGACGGGACATTCCCCAGTCTACGCTCGTCCCGTGGTGGGCAGCTCCCCTAAAGGCCGTGCGTCAGTCAAAATGGCACTCTGGAGTTATGGCAGAGGGTTTTCATTGATGGTCTTTGGACATTATTCCACATCTGTGCAGCTCTAACAATAATACACATTTCGTAGCCGTTTTTGCTCAGATGTTAAACAATACTACAGCGATCATGACACTCACTTTTGCATTATAGAGAAGTCTGGGACGACAGTATAGTAAGTGATATTTGACATAGAGGCAGCCTTTCACTCTCCGCTTTGGCTCAAATCACTGCCTCTCTGTGTGTGTTCCTGCCTGTAAATTTTTCTTTTCAAAATGGCCTGGAACAGAATGGAGTTACGAACGCCGACTCTCTGAAATGTTGACCTCCACTAAGCCTCTAGAGCTCCTAGGAAGCTGACTTCAGGCAAGAGCTGAGGATTCCCCCACAGACTCACCTCCTTTCCAGGTGAAGAATGCCAAAGAAGAGCCCGAGCAGTTCTCAACCAGTTTAAAAATGCCTGAAATGTTTTCTCTTGAACTTTCGCCGCAGAGGAGATTGTTGCTCACGGCGCTGTTGCTTTGGTGCAACAAAAAGGAAATTAAGTGAAAGAAAATGCAAGCGAGCGGTGATTGACTGACAAACAGAGACGGTTAGAGTAGCCAGCAATGGACTCAAGTGAGAATATCAAGTTATCGCTATTTGAAAAGGGCTACGTTGTTAAGATTTTGAAGTCTGATTGTTCTAATTTCAATCAATAGGAGAAGATAAAAGATTGCCACATTTGAAAGGTAGTAGCCAATTGCAGTAATTCACGTTACTTCATTACAAGCCAACCACTCCTAATTTCTTTTTGAACACAGTTGCATCTGAAATCGTGCTCACAGCAAATCGCTCCTTCCGTCTGATTTTAGGATAGTCGTTTATTGATTGATTTTAGGATAGTCGTTTATTGCGTGTCTCTCAAATGTGCAAGCAGACGTTTCCTCTCAAATAACAGTGTCTTCAGAGCCAATTTTATATCTTCCCTTTCTTCTGATTAACAGGTTTCAGTCACTTTGCCTTTTGATTTGGCATAAGTGGTCGCTGTTTTTTCTTTTTTTTTTATTCTAGTCCTATTTTCCTTTTTTTTTGGTAAGCCGCCATGTTTGTTTTGATATGGACCGACCATGTGTTTCTTTGATTGGTAAATCTACCTGTCAATCACACCCATCTGAATTTGGACGGATATAATATAGGAAAAAACTTTGCTGGCCAACCAAACAATACTATCACTAATACAATCATAGAAAAAAAACACTTTACATTATCAATCAATCAATCTTTATAGAGCGCTTTTCATACACAGGTGCATCGCAAAGTGCTTGACATTAAAAACATTGTTTAATGTCTTTAAAAACAATGTTTTTAAAGACATTAAAAGACATTAATGTTAGCTATGTTCTTTACATGGTAAAAACCTATCTTTGTGATATTCTTAATTTGTGGAATAAAAGTCGGCTCAGAGTCAAAAATCACACCCAGGTTATTCACAGGTTCTTCTGAGGAATTAAAAGACAATGACTGTAGTTTGGGTAAAAGTTTCTCTCTCTGGGCCTCAGGACCAATGACTAAGGCCCAATCTCAATTCTCCCCTTAGCCCTCCGCTTAGCCCTTTCCCTTCGTTGTGCGCGTTCACGAGAGACGAAGGGGTGTCCCAATTCTATTTGCGGTGAGGGGTAGGGGTGAGGAGAGGGCACATAGCCTTCCAGCGAGGGTTTTTCAATGCACACTTCAGACGAAGGGGTAGAGGAGTTTGACAAAACACGGAAATAAGCTGCGAAATGAATTCACGAATATCATCATTAAGCACTCTTACAACATTTATAAAGTTGCAGAACGCTTCGTTCATGACTTTATTCGCTTTGTGCAACAATTAGAACAGTCCATTGCTATAAACGTGTCAGTTCTACGTTTTCGCTTTGCTGCTGCGAACGCTCCCAAACTTTCGATACGTCGCTATTGACATGACACAGGGGGTTCAGTGCCTCGCTGCTGCGCTCGATTTCTCCCCGCGCCGCTGTGCTCTGAACCCGGGTCCGAGGCGGTCTGTCCCCGGTCTGAGCGCACCTCGGCAGCCTCCGCTCAGGCTCGGGGCTCAGAGCGGAGGCTGCGGCTGCCTGTCCCCGCCCTGTGCGCAGTGCGAGCGGGTCTACCTCTGACTGTCCCCGCTGAGTGCGCTACATGAGCGGATGGGCTGATCTCTCGCAGCTCTGGCTGCAGACACAGCGACCCGCGGTAGAAGCAGCAACACACGGACAGGGGGAAGGAGATGTAGCAGAAATAGATGAAAATCTGTGGGGTTTGGGCTGAGACCGAGTCCTGTTGTTTAGGTGTTACAAAACAGCATCAGTCAAGTGATGAACTGGTTCAGTAGAAACATGCTCTATAGACAAGTTGCTTTTATTTTGTTTATTTTTATTTTATTTTTTTACATAACCTTAATCATCTGTGTTAATAGTAAATGCAGTCAAATGAGGGCTGTCCCATTTCTTAGGGTGGTATTTTCAACCCTCGCCCTTAGCCCTTGGTTTCAGGGTGTAGGGAAAGGGCAAGGGCTAGGGGAAGGGGTAGGGGTAGGGGTAGAAAAGAGAATTGAGATTGGGCCTAAAACTTCAGTTTTGTCCTGGTTAAGCTGGAGAAAGTTTTCTGCCATCCAGGATTGATATCTAAAATGCAGTTAAAAAGTGCGTCCATTGGCCTGGTGTCATCAGGAGACATGGAGATGTACAACTGTGTATCATCAGCATAACTATGAAAGTTGACTCCATGTCTCCTGAAGACATCACCAAGAGGGAGCATATACAGGTTAAAAAGCACTGGCCCTAAAATCAAACCCTGGGGCATACAACATGTAATTTTATGGACCTTAGAGGAGCATGGATACCTGCTTACCATGAATGTCCTGTCTGTGAGGTAGGATGTAAACCATTTGTGGACAGCACCAGAGAGACCAATGTGTTTTAAACGAGTTAAAAGAATAGTGTGGTCGACTGTATCAAAGGCAGCGCTCAGATCCAGTAGAACCAACACTGTGACCTTCTGTGAGTCATAATTCAATCTAAAATAATTTAAAATCTTTAAAAGGTGCTGTGGTTTACCCTAAAGACTGGAATTTCTCAAGGACATTATGTGCATTTATAAAATCAGTAAGTTGGGTAAAAATAAGTTTTTCTAAAATTTTGCTTAAAAGTGGTAAGTTGGATACCGGTCTGAAATTGTTAAAATCATTAAAATCTAAATTGCTCTTCTTCAGCAGGGGCCTCACCACCTCCCCCTTAAAGGCAGCAGGGAAGAAGAGAGCAATTCAACATGTGTAAAAGCTCTACTCACTAAAAGATCCATAAAATGTTTTTAAAAAACAGGGTTGGGACCAGGTCTAAAAGACATGTGGTTGGGCCTCACTGAGGAGAAAGCTTTTATCAAGCATCTCGGCATTAACCAGGACAAAACTGTCCAGTGTTTCCTCTGCAACAGATAGACAGCCAGACACATTTAAAACCATGTTACACTGGGTAGATAAAATATTGCGTCTGATAGTGTCTATATTTCCCCTGAAGTGGTCTGCAAACGCCTCACAAAGAGCATCTGTGGTGTTAAAAGGAGATTTGTTAAAATCAGGATTTAAAACATTTTCTATTGTTGTGAAGAGGACTCTTGGATCGTTTTTATGGTTTCTGATTATTGAAGAAAAGTACTTTATTTCTAGCGTCTCTAATTGCGTTATTGTAGATTTTTGTTGAGCACAGAACATTTTATGGTTTATTCATACTGAAAAAAAACCTCAATTTATGCATAGGAGTTAATTAGACATAAGTATTTTGCTTTAATCCAACTCATGACAAAAATGCCACACGCCACCATATTGGTTGCTATCGCTCATGAAGCAATTGCACAAAGCTTATAACTGCTCAGCTTTCCTACCTTTCTCACTCTTAACTGTCGGGGAGAGACAACAGGGATTACAACAACCAGAGGGTATGCAGCATAAAATACAACCACATCTTAAAGCATAGCAATAAAATGCTATCAAAGAATTAGCACAGTGCGATACAAAGAGTCTCAAGAACAGCGAGTAAATGTTTGAAATTTAAAAGGTAATTTGGTCCATCTATGTCATTTGGAACATTTAGAGCTAGATATTTATCTGCCCGCTTTAAGTCCATGAAAAGCTGTCTGTTCTGTCGGTCAGAATGCTGCCAACTGTCCTGTGCAACCGGAGATAACTGCTGCATTACACCAGTTTGCATAAACCGATTGTCAAGTAACTAAGATGGAGAGATTCATTAAACCTCACCTGAGAATGTACATGTACAGTATATCCTCAGCTCCTGCATCTTGTTAAAAAAAAAAAAAAAGCCGTCTGTAAATGGTCCGGTGTGCTGCCTGCCTTCTGCCCTGGACCTCTCTTTGATCCCATTATAAAATGCAAATACGCTGTACCCTAAACAGATCAAAGGTTCAACTTCCCATTGCATCGGAAGCTCAATAATAGCCGCCCGGAGGATTTTTCTATTTTTTAAGAAGCGATTTGGGTTCTGGCTGCCAGCTCCTCCAGGACATTATTTACTCTGTGGAGATAATGTTACTGCTTCTAGTGACTGTAGCCACCAACGCTTGAAATGCCAAATCTGACTTGCCCCTGTTTCCCATTTAAATAAGTTTGGTCAGGTATCTCTCCCACCCCGAGCCCGGATTTACGGAGCTCAAATCTCACAAGTGTAAAAATTGCTTCAGCGCGAGACTCACTGATACCTTCATCTGCTTTCTCAGTCGGAATTATCATTACGCTGTGAAGGGAACGTTGAGCACTTTGCAGATACTGAATGTTTTAGCAGTTTTGCAGAGCGGTTTCTTTGTAATCAGCACACACTCTGTTTATATAGTTTTAAGGGTTATGTTTGCTCTTAAAACGGTCTTAAGCTGCATCTGAGGACACAAGCATAAGTTTGACTATAGTTAGTTACAGTATTGCTACAGAAGCCTCATGTTTGCTTATGTTAGAGACAGTACAACAGACTACGGATCCCGCGCACCTTGTTTTAGTCAACCACATTAACTTTCAAAATGTAGCCAAACAACAAAGCACTAATCAGCCATTAAATGATTAGTTTTGAAATGTTATAATTGTGTTTGTATTGTCTGCAGCAGCTCCTCATGTTTTCCCCATCATTTCCGTGTTGTTAATTACTATTGATCAAAATGCTTGTTGTTTTGGCAAATGTAAAACCCGCCCACTCGCCGCAATACTGCCACGCGATTGGTCCAAAAAACACCAGTGGATTTGAGCCCGGACGTATCCGTTCCAGCCTTTCAAGATGGATTTTTCGTGAGACTGAAAATCCAGATCTCACACTTAGAATTAGACGCTAAAGTGAGAGATTTTTTCACTCTTCCTGTTACAACCATCCGATTCGTTGTCACTGTTGTTTGAACCAGAGACACAACAACATGTACCTCTAAACCCACTTTCTGGCTCAAATATCTAATAGCATTTTTCCCGTCAAGTGTTTTTGAATGATTTGTTTTTAAACCAGGATTCAGTTCACCGTGCACATTCACAAAATCATCTGGTGGCATTTGAGAGAAGACTGAAACATGAGCTGCTGAACTAATAGAAGAATATTTCGGAACAGGTTTTATAATAAGACGACGTGAAGAAAGAATATTGTAGTTTGCAGAGGGAATTGTGCTACCTAAATGATTATAATCTTTGTGATTTCCTCATTTCTTTCGTGCAAATTGCAATCTTGAATCAATTGGGATTAATCTGGCCACCCTCACAATGGATCGATAAATATGAACAAAGTGCGAGTGCGCGCTGACGGCTGTTGGATGCTGCTAATTGCATGGGCAGTTTGGTGGCTGAGAGCTGTGTGCAGGTGGGAGGGGCGGCATGAGTCAGTCCCTGTGCTCCCGCTGTGTGTCAGGAAGCTCCAGCCTGGCCACCCGCCCACCAGCCTCACCTCGTACCCACGCGCCTGCCCCGGGAGTGGGCGAGGGGGCCAGGGCCAGGCGGGTGGGCCCTGCTGCTGGCACAGGCACATTTTGGCAGCCCGCGCGCCGCTGTCCCACACTCGGACTGAAGTGCTGACTGCAGAACAGAGAAAGCCTGGGGGCGCCTCTGCTCTTCTGCGCGGCCCGTTACCGAGACGCTTGGCTCCGGTTTCACTCCAAACTCAAAGCGTCTTTTTTGACAGCCGACTACGACCTCACTTATGATTTTAAGCAGTCGTTAACCCGAAACACGTCTCCTCCATCTGCTGCTCTTCTCGCGGAGACAGGAGCCAGAAGACTGCGCTAAAAGCTGTTGACCATGACCGTTTGTAAACTTTGTGATAATGAAGAGAACACAGGCCAAAATCGGACCAGCGTAACAGTACAACACGATCAGTATCAGTTAAAAATATGTTTGTGAAGCCAGAGTGAAGACAAACAAGTACAGGGTTCAGATATTTAGGTATAGCTGCTCATCGCAAGGGTAAAAAGAGTTTGAGCATGCAAGCTGTCCAGATAAGAGTGTATGCCTACATGTTACAAATCTATAAAGGGGATTTAGACCCACATTTAAACTGTATGCAAACTTTCATATGTTTGTGCATCCAATTGTACTTACTGTATATTGTCTTAACTTTTCCAATTTACAGGCTCTGTACACGGAATGTTTCAGACTAACTTCCTGTTGGCCAGTGTAGGGTAAACTCGTGTCCATATTTTAGCGTAAAAGATAAAATAAATGCATTAGATTTTAGAAGCAGATCTAACACTTCAATAAATGTCAGGCTGAGTGTGTTTCATAAAGAAAATTGTTGACGGTAGATAGCAGTGCTATTGCTACATTTGTTAGCATTGATTTAACGTTAGCCTTTAGCTTCAAGGCTAAGACCCTTAGTTATAAACACAGAAGTCTTCCCTTGTTACATCCTGAGTAAAGTTTTTAATATGTTCTTAGCTGCTTGCCACACACTCTTTAAATATATTTATTTATTTAAGCGAGACACAGCTAGCTCTCCATAGGAATACAACACAGACAGGAAACAGTTGTTACCCAAGGAAGTAAGCATCATGTTGCTATGCTACGTTCTGTAGCATGGGTGCGTAGCTATGTTCCCCGGGTGTGATATATATATATTATTTTTATTTTTTTATTTTTTTATTATAGGTGAGTTGGTACATCAAGTCATGAGAGTGAAACATCATACATATATCAATCAGCTTAACCCTGACCCTGCCCTAGCCACTAACCTTAAGGATAGTGGGCCGGTGCCTAATCTTAATACATCTATGTTCCCTTACTTATATTGACAGGAAACATAGGTACCGGGAAACATAGGACTGACCCCCTGTAGCATAGCAACATTCTTTGTCGGGCCAAAGATTTATGAATAAAATGAACAAAAAGTTAATCTTCACCATCAAATCCAACACATGTCTGGTATATCATTTATTTTTCCGTTATTGTTTAGCCCAAGTGTCTAGTGTCTCTCTAACCTTTCCTATTTGACATTCGCTTCCCCTTTGTCCAACTTGGGAGTGTGTTTTTAGTGTGCTGACTAATGCTATATCGCTGCGCGGAGATTCTGGCATAGGTGATCAGCCTCTTTAATAAGTAAGGAAGGTTTAGCGGCATCTGCTTTTCATGGCTTTCCCAGAAGTCCACATTCGAGCTGTGTCACCTTCGCCCAGGCCGTGGGGGTCGGCATTAGACGTATCAGATGCAGGGAATGAGAAGCACATTTTAAATCCAGCTTGCACCTGGAAAAATCATCAGCCACTTGCTCCTGTGTTTCTTCTCTGGAGGGGACGGGCCGCAGGGGAGCGTGCTCGCAAGCTCATTGTTGTGAAGCCAGAAAGATTTTGGATGAAAATGGCATTTCGTTTCTGCTGAGTTTTCTCCATGACAGCCCCTTTGCTCTTTGTCATTTTCTACTTGGCTGGCTTGTGGCTTTGTCTAATGCGGCGTATGTATAGTGAAATACTGAGAGAAGCGATGCATATTTTAGCCTCAAACTATTGTAACTTCTTTGCTGGTAATTATTTCAGGAATGCAATTTTTTGTAGCTGGTCAAAACCGATATCAAGTTGTCTTTTGTTGACATACTTTAGCTTGCACATGCGTTGGTGGTGGTGATAGCATAGCATTATTTGGATGAGAAAAGCAACGTAGACATTAGGAGAAGGTAAACATTTTTGAGATTCCTGCATTTAACAATTGCTGGTCATAGTTTCACTTTTATTTACATTGTATTCTATGTGTTTTAGCCAGCAGTAATTATTAACTATTCAGAATACACTATTCTGCTTTTTCAATCTTTCTACCGTTAAGTGCAGTATCCAACTTGTACACACAACTGCCTTAGCCTTAGTCTCAATTAAAAACAAGCTTGAAGAAGATTAAAACCGTGTGCGAGTTATTGTATTTTATGTCTCTGAGACTTTTTGAAGGTAATTAATAATATTCATAATTAAGATAGTGGGCTCTCCCTGAAGAACGCTTGCCTCCTGTGAAGCCTGCAGCCAATTTATCTGCCAGCGCCGGAGCATGCACACAGCCTCGCTTCCTTTTTGGAAATGAAAAGAGGGGGAAAAGCTGCAGGACTAATTAGCACAGGCTGAGAAGGATCTTTTTAAAAATTCTCGAGAAACACGAGCCTGAGGTCTGCAGCAGTGCGGGTGAGGTAAGGCCTTCCTCTGAATGCCGCCACTTAAAGCCACACTGCAGGTCAGCCTTATCTCTTCACGTACAGTGGGTTCACGAAGCATTTGTAGAACAAACCTTGAATGTAATTTAGAGTGTCAAACTCCAAGATTTTGTTCTGACTCGCCCGCTTTAGGAGTCTGGCTATAGAATTTTTCCGTTTAGTGTAGGACTGCTAAATATTGAAATAGAGCTAATTAAAAGAGGGCTGAAGCTTTCTGAACCCACTGTAAGCTTCTCTTTTATTACAGCAGCTTGAAGCCACAGTGTGGGTCAGACATATCTTATCACATATGTAAATGCAGCGCGCTGGTCTTACATGATTGACGCGTCATAAAATCTGCCTGGCGAGTAATTAATGTGCTCGCTGTGTCTGGCCAGCGCTGTACCGTTTCTTCTTTTTAACACACAGACGGCTGGAAGTTTAACCCTGCTGGCTTTTGTGTCAATCTTCTTCACGCTGCACTTGCTGTGTAAAGCTTTATGATAAATATGTTGGTTATTGCACGCTGCGAACAGCAATCAGACATGGGGCGGAAATCAATTAAAACGTACAGAATAGTGCAGTTTTGTGACACTAATAAACGTACGCAAGTAAGTAAAAGAGCTGCAAGGAATAAGTGGCGGTCTGAGTGGGTCTTTGGGTTCCTGACACCAAACTAAAACATCCACAATAGGCTAGTTCACCAGCTGGGTAGTCCCGACCAAGATCCTGGCACCAGATTGATTTGAAAACCTTCCATTAGGAGGAGGATGGTAATTAAATGATATGAAAGCAAAATCGTGATCATGACCACTCACACCTGCGATTGGTCATGCACTGAGTCAGTGCTCGGCGATTTTAACCGACCTCAGTGAAGTATGAACTCACAGAAGATGCAGATAAGAAAATTGGCGAAGCAGCGGTTCCCAAAGTTGGGTCCGGGGTTTTAAAAGTCACTCCAGGGCACATTAGAAATTTGTGTTTGAACTGAAATGTATGTATGTCTAAGTTTCAAGCAGACCTGAGAGGGGATCATTATCATTAGCGGTTCCCCTGGTTATGATCTGAGTGATAAAGGGCCATAATTATCCAGACTTTGGGAATGACTGGTCTAATGATTAAGGTTAATTGCTTTGTTTATTGTTAGTTGATTGTAGAATGACATTTTCCGCATATCGCCCACCTCTATATCAAAGACTACAATATCACAGTGATCCTCTTAGCAATGAATGCGTGAGAAGTCTTTCAAATTGTGCCCAACAAACACATCAGTGAGACACTTGAGGAAACTTCAGCCCCTGCGCTCGCCTGTCCCCTCTTTTCTGATTCGAGAGGCGTGCGCCGTTCGGGGTCAGTGGGTTGTCGTGTGAGAGAGCGGGACAGTGACACAGCCCAGCGGTGATGGATGTCCTGCCAGCGGGGCCGTCGCTGCCTTTCCCACTGACGCTGGGAGACACGAGCGTTACCGCGCTGCCTTCGCTGCGGCGCTGGGTATTGACAGACGCAGCCCCCGCGTCGCGCACGGAGCACGAGTGAGGCTAATCGAGGGTCAGATATGACGCGTGAAGATCAGCTCTGTAATTGCTCATTTGTCAACGTCACATTTTTCAAAGAGCAGCTTTTCTCCGCAGCAGCGATATGTCACGGCGGCTGCTGCTTTGGACAAAATATGACAGATGTTGACGGGATTAAAGGTAAACGACAACTGCTAAAGGGTGGACGCAGCAGCTTTGGGTTTTAGGCGGAGTACAGTCTTTTTCATGGAGCTTATGGTACAGCAAATCACACTTGCCGCCCTTTATATTGGGCAGTTATTGTCTGTCAATGACTAATGTAGCGGAAACAAGTCATTCAGATCTCATTTGTCTAAAATACAATTAATTGGCATGATGATGAAAACTACAAAATCCTACAAATACTTTTGAAATACTCATGAAATAGCTTCTTTCGCCGACTGATACCGCTCTCAAAGTCACTTTACATGCTTTATTCTGTCAAGTTCCAATCTTTGCCACCGGCCTTTCTCGACACTAGCACTCAACTCGCATCACTTCCACTCCACATTGCAGCAGTGGTTGTCAGAGTGGGTAATAAGTACTTTTGTCTGAATTAAAAATAATAAAAATAAAAAGTGAGTCTTGTCACTTATAGATTTACTCGAAGTTTGACAACGAACCGTAATGTGATGTGTGAAAAAACTGGCTCAAATACATGAGTGAATATACTCCAGTGGTTCCCAACCTTTGTCTCGCGTACCCCTTGAGTCTTTCATTTCTACTCAAAACACCCCTAAACTCTTAAGTTGCAGCCAATTACTTTGAAAATCATCAGCTAAACTCAGATTTATTTATTTTGTTGTGATTTGTGTTGAAAAAATAAAGCAAAAACACTCAAAACTGTCGACTGCAAATTATAATTAAAAAGACGTTTGTTGTTGTTTTTTTTATAATATTGAAATACGGTTCAGTGTCCCCTTTTTACATCTGAAATATTTCTAGTACCCCCCCGTGTGCCGCGTGCCCGCGTACCCCCGTGGTCCCGTAACCCTGCTTGGGAAACAACAACTCTTAAATTTCTCGCTGAAAGAAAAACCCCTGTGCTGCTCTTGGCAGCTCACACTCGCGTATTTCCAAATCCATTTTTACTCTGCTTTGGTCGATTGTCAAATCGCAGCCTTGGCTCTTCAGAATAAACCATTACAATAGCCCTCATTTATAAACTCGGTCCTGGGTTCCGTCCACTGCGCGTTTTTCCGCTGGTGATTGTAATCCCGCTCTGGCTCTCTCAGCCCACAGCTCGCGGGGCTCTCCTGCAGCCTCTCCCCACCAGTTAATTGCCTCTGAATTAGTCCATTAACGCTGGTCGTGTAGGGGGATGAAAGGGTGCTCGGCCTCTTTTGACCACTGCCATGTATTATTAATGGGTCAGCAAGTCTGGCGGCGGCATTAACTTGGCTAATAGAGTTCGGGGTGGGTCTGCGATTTCCTTTTCACCAGTAAATCGCTCACCTGCATGTGGGAAATGGTTTTGTAAACTTTGGTGAAAAACGAAGGTTCCAATTTGCCGTTCTCTGCTGTTGAGATTTTATTGTGAAGTCTATTCATATTGAGCCTTTACTGTACAATGTCTGTGAAGGCTCTCAGTTGTACAGGAGTTGTCCATCTTCAATGAAGGTTCTTGAGTCATCTTCTGTACTCTGTAGTTGAAGTGTAGAACGTTTTGAATTCACTGAAGATGGACAACTCCTGTACGACTGAGAGCACACAGACAAAGAAATCCCTCCATGAACTTGAATGGTGGACAGTCTGATTCGCTCCAGGCCTGGATTACTCTGTCATGCTATGAGGCTGAGACTCGGCCCAGGACAGATTAGTAATTCGCAGTGATCAGCTGAGAGAAGGGCCGTTCAGACTGAAACTCAGGTGTGAGTTAGGTCGTTAGGACTTAGATCTACAAAGACTGCAAAGTTGTTTTAAAGGTGAGAGTAGCCGTTGATAGAGGGGAGGGACCAAGCTAAACTCCTCCCTGTGGTCTTTATCTGGTCTGCGAGCTGAGTTTAAACTTTAATGTTGCTGAGGAAGCCTTTTGGATGAGAGGCAAATGTTCAACTACAGAGTAGAGACGATGACTCAAGAATCCTTACTGTACAGTTTCTGTGCACCTCACATGGACTAGTAGTTGCAAATGTTTATCCTGTGTTTCCTTTTGTTTTTTGTATTTGCCAAGTTTATTGTTCCTGTAGGGAAATGTACTGTATCTGCAATTGACTGATCCAGCTTTTTTGCTTCTGATACCACTGGGGTTACTGGGGATTTCTAAAGGGGAGCAAGAGGATGGGGAAGACAGAGGCTTATTGCTTGAAAATTAGAAAGTGAAACTACTTAATTAATTTCAAACTTATTTTTACCATCTGATGGTTCAACCTATAGAACTTTGGCCATCAATTTTATATATTCTTAGTTATTGTCCACTTAAGAACCCTATACTGCGTTGTCTCTATCAAGCGGTTATGCAGTCCAATGTTGGTGCCCCTAGCCATAAAGCAAGAAGAAGAGCTCTTCTTATCAAATTTGAGCAGTAAAATTCTATGTTGTAACGATTTGCAAACACCTCCCTTTCTTCCTATAGATCAAGAAGCTATAGATGCATTTGTTTTCCCCCAATCACGAGTCACAAGGATCTTTATGCAAATACAGGAGGTTAAGGAGTGCACTGTGCAGGAGACAGTGGGGTCTGCACAAGCCAGTAATATGCACTGTTGTTGTATAATATTTGTGTGATGTGCGGGAGAAAGAAAAGGTCACGACGTCTCCGTTTCTCCGCTGCTCGAGACACTGTGCTTTCAGTAAAATGTGTTCTTGAGTGTCTTTATTCACTACCAATTTGCATAAACGTACACATGCAGCGCACAATGTACAGAGGAGACTTTTGAAATGTGAAAATACCTGGGAAATATTAGGATATGTTGATGGTGTATACTCCATGGCTTTGATAAGGATGTCAGATTGATGAATGATAATTAAGTAATTAAAGTAATTAAGAACTTTAGTAAATAATCTGCACTTTGGAAATAACTGTAGGCAGGGCATTTTTTTAAAGTACATATCGTACAGGAAGCAAATCGATGTGCTTTACATAAAAACAAAGAAAACAATATTGCGTTAAAATATCTGTACAATAAATTAAAAAGCAGGCAAGGTTAACATGCAAAATAAAAACATTGAAAGCCGTAAAAAACATTTTCGAATTAAAGGTAATTTTGATCATGTCCTCTTCAAACAACCACATTTCTGTGGGGTCTGATTATGTACAAAATCTGTTGTTAATACTTCTACAAAGTGTTTCCAAAAACCATGTGCGTTGTGAGATCATTTTTATTTCCAAAACTCACAATCGCGACGATCACAATTGGATATCTTTCCAAAAGAATTTGAGCCCCTCTATTGTTTACAAGTGCACTCTTAAAACACGGAGCAGTGAAGCCCCCCACTCTCTGCTTCCTCTCTGCTAATTTGTCTCTCTGAAGTGGACAGTTGGCGCTGCCCCTTCACCGCTCGTATCTGCGGTGCCAAGTTGTTCGTTGTTATTGGACAGGAGGCCACTGCGAGCCGCTGTCAGGCGCCCGCAGCATCAGAGCCTGTTCTCCAGGCTGATAATTAAGTGGCGTCCTGACAAACGGCCTTCATCAGATCCCTCATGTGGAACTGAGAGCATGCGAAGGCTTTCGGGGAGGATAAACCCCAGGATGTCACTTTGCCTTCCGTCTCCCACGGCCCGCTGCTGCCTCTGCAAGAAGAGGAAGAGAGGGAGAGGAGAGAGATGGGGAGAAAACATGAGGAGAAAGGGGAAGAGAAATTCTCAAATATCAACATACTTTTGGACTCTCTTTTGTATCTGGGGAAAAGACTAGACAATACTCAAATTCTATCTCTAATTTGTTGTGTCATAATATCAGTGATTTAGAATATACTGGCTTTTGTGGTTTGTTATCCCTTGTGACAAAATTAAAAAGCGTGTTTCAATCCAGCTCTTAATACATGGTTGGCCTTATGCTCCCCTTTTAACCTCTTAACCCCCGCCTTAACAAACACATTTTCTCCTGTTCAGTTTTACCCAAATCTAAAAGCTTCTCGACTGGAGCTTACAGCCCCAGAGTAATGCCTCATTTGAAAGCTAAGACCTAGGCCTGCCACAATATATTTTTTTTAGGACAATATATCGTCTCAGAAAATATCGCGATAAAGGATAATATTGAGTATAATGCAAATAAAAAGAAAACTGTAAGCGACTATTTTAATTGAAATGTATTGAACTTCTGACATTCGATATTAACCTTATACCAAACAAAGTGCAAACTAGAAGGGTCGACATATTCTCGGACACTGTATCCATCTGTGCTTCTCAACCTTTTAACATAACTTACACTCTCACCAGGTTCTGTGTTTGAACTAGGCCTGTCACAACATTACATTTTTTCTTCAAATATTCAATATACAGTAGCATCTTTAAAAATAACAATAATATTGATATTTCATTATTCTGCATTATTCTGGTTAAATATTTCCTGACAAAAACTCACTTCTGTGTTAAATAAAATCTGGTTAGAATAAAATTTATATTAAATGTATGGATTCAGATAATACTGTATTACTGCAAAAGTACAGTAGCCATATGTTGTGTTCTTTTTCCTTTTGAAATGTAACCTCCTGTACACACGGCTGTCGGAGTGAAGCAGCTTTTTTGGGAAACTTGTTGACTGTTTGTCAAACCGCTGCAGCATTTCTTTGGCTTTTGAACAGTAACATAGACCTAAGTGCTTGAGTAATGTTCTCCGGACTAGTGCGCTTGTATTTGGATAGTGGCTAAAGCGGTCGGGTTCCTCTCGCTAACAGTAGCGCTGATTAGCTTTGATACACTGACTGGGCGGTGGTTTCGTTTCGTTCTCATGTTGGACAAACCTGCAGTGACATTAATGTTGTTATTCTCTCCGTGATGCGTTCTTTTGGCTGGAACTCCAAGTGTTGGAATCAGCAAAGCTCCGTAGTAGCACGGCACTTTGTTTACACCCCGCCTCTCTCCAAAATCAGTGCTGATCTATAAATGATCTGGATACATGTTGGGAGACGGCTGATGTGCTCAATGCTGTCTTTACGCACAGGGAGACGGGTTGGATGGACGCTCCGCTCACTCGGCGTTGTGATAGCGTTCATGTTTCTGTATTTATTTTAAGCACACGCAGCACGTGCATTTATCATGCATTTATCGAGACTAAAAATGTGATCGTCCTTCATTTTACTTATCGAGCGATAAGTCGATATAGTAATTATCGTGGCAGGCCTACTAAGACCTAAGAAACGGATCTAAGCTTTTTCCTCGCGTTGTCACTATTTTTGTTGCATTTTTGTTGCTTTTATGTCGCCTGTTTTGTCGTATGTTTGTTGCTCTTTTTATGCTTTTTTGCTGGCTTTTAATCCTCATTTACGTCTCGCTTTGTCGTTATTTTAACGCTTTTTTCAAGAAGCTTTTTGTTTTGGGTAAAGTCGAACTGGAGAAAATGTGCTCGGTGAAGGCGGGAGTTATGAGGTTAAAATGAAAAATGTGTGAGGATTTTGTGCTTCTATTGGTGACCAGCTGAATACACAAACATGCTCTGAAATGCACCTGATTCATTAGTTTGGAACTTTTCTCAAATTATAAAGGCTCACCAATGCGTTCACACTATGAACTGAATCTTGATTTTAAAACCTAAATCGCAAATCTATCTACTCACAATTGGTGATATTTGACGGAAAATTGGAATTAGATTTGTATTTTTTTTCCAAAGCGTGAAGCCCGATATCGGAGTGCCTTTTAACCAATAATTTCATGTCTTTATTGGATTTCCCGGACCCGCTCTTGGCCTGCCTCGCCGCGCGCCTCTGTGCGGTATTGACTGATTTTTCTTTTGAGCAGCGTTATCCATCACCGTCTCCGCCGTTTCCAAAAGGGTCAGACCCCTCTTAATTTATTTTCACTTTTCTCCTTGCTTCATCGGCATTGAGAAGCTGTCGAAGGTTAGACATCAAACCTCAAATAATCCCGTTAATGGAATCGGGCAGAAGTTTCTTTCTTTTTTTTCTTTCTAGTGCGAAAAGCAAATGTTGCAGCACCTCGGGATGTACAAAGCGGTTTTGACTGTGATGTATTTTGGCTAGGAGCGCGTTCGCGGGAGAAGCCGCTCAGAAATCTATCGGCAAAACGTGGCAAGACGACAAAGACCATGTGCAACGTCGCGATGAAAACGTGGCTGCTGTTAGTGAGTCTGCTTTTGTCGTGCCGATTGACCTGCCATTTAACATTGCGTGAAGTGATTTTTTTTTTTTTTACCAAGCCCTACCCCAGCCAACCACCTCCCTTTGCTGTTAACACGGGCAAACGCGTAACTTTTTCAGCGTCTAACCTTGGGAGCACCTCGCACATAATGCAGTAAAAGTTTTTCTCTATTTGTTGCTTCGTTCTTCTAGCTCCAAGGCTGATGTTCTTAAAGCAACAAAGCAGGCGCAGATGGGAATGTGGTGCACAAACAGAGATTAAGTTCAGAACATTTATATTGAAGTATTTGGACTCTCACCCCAGCGGTTCCTTTTTGAAAAGAGAATATCCTAGGAAAGGCATTCATGAAGTTCTTCTCAATGCCAATGGAGAACGATGGGGGTTTTGCGTCGGCCCAGGCTATTGTCTGTCTGCGCGCTCTATAGGAAGTAAAGGGGGTGCGGTATCCTTGGACAATTATTACCTGGAAAATTAGTTTGTTTTTTTAAAGATTGTTGGCGATACACTGCGGTCATCTTAACGTACACCTTAACCTCAACTCACAGACAAGAGCGCGCAAGTGCGTAATTTGACCAAACTATCATTGGGTTTGCAGTATGGCAAGTACAGAATGCACACTTTTTCGATCATATTGAACTGCAGTACAATGAGGAGCTTGACGTAAATCAGAATGACAATGTATACAATATTAGGAGGTTTTCCCTCGGCAATTTGCACAAGCCTCATCTTTTTATGACTGGATTGCTCTTTCAACTTCTCAACCCTGTAGACCTAACTTTTCACCTATACCATTTATATGCTCGTATGACCACAGGTTTTTGCACCTTACCCTAAAACATGAAGAAAAAATAAGCATTCAGTTTTGCACATGTAAACTTTACAATAGCCCGTTTTACACGTCTGGATACACGTTGGTTGAAGTGCACACATGTTTGCAATTGCTTATCAAGCCTATTTCTGTCCTCGCATCTATTGCCTCCATTATATTAGCGTGTCAATGAAAAATGTGTTTAATTTAGTCAAATGCTCTGCGTCGAGCGGGGCATGAAAAATACAATTTCCCTGTAGTGTCATCTCCCTCTGCAAGTCGCTGTTCGCTTCTAATTGCTGCAATGCCTCACTGGGTTGTGTTTTAGCCATTGTTCAGACCTGGCTTAGTCCTGGTTAATTTCTTTTGATCAAGTCCTGGTTTAGACCTTATCTAGTCCTATACATCTGTTCCATAATTTTTCAATGTTGGATTATTTTTGAGTGAGTGTATCTTGTATGTGACATTGTTGACCTGCTCTTGGCAAGAATTCTTCTTTTTAGATCTGTTTTATGGCTGTTTTAGCTTTTGATTTGTTTAAATGTGATACAAAAATGTACACATTATTGTCAGTTGTGTAAAGTGTGATTGCAACTTTCAAGCGTGTTGATATTATCCATATATTCCTAAAGATATTTCTGCAAGTTACTAGGTTATATTTTGTGATATACAGTGCCTTGCGAAAGTACTAATACACCTTGAACTTTTGCACATTTTGTCATGTTTACAACCCTAAACAAATATTTTATTTAGACTTTTTTACTGAAAGTTCACACACAAGTAACAGACAACTGTGAAGTGAAAGTAAAATGATATATGATTCTGTTTTTCAAAAAATAGAAAAGTCGGCCGTACATAAGTATTCATACAGCATGAATTAATACGTTGTGGAACCCCCTTTTGCTGCAATAACAGCAGCAAATCTTTGGGGTATGACTCTACAAGATTTGCACATCTAGAGACTGACATTTTAGCCCATTCCTCTTTACAAAACAACTCAAGCTCTGTCAAATTAGAAGGAGAGCGTTTGTGAACAGCAGTTTTCAGGTCTTTCCACAGATTTTCAATAGGATTTAGGTCAGGACTTTGACTGGGCCATTCTAACACATTAATATGTTTGTTTTTAAACCATTCCATTGTAGATTTAGCTTTGTGTTTAGGGTCATTGTCCTGCTGGAAGGTGAATTTCTGCCCCAGCCTCAATTCTCTTGCTGACTCCAGCAGGTTTTCCTCCAAAATGTGTCTGTATTTGGCTCCACCCACCTTCCCAACTATTCTTACAATCTTTCCAGTCCCCGCTGAGGAAAAGCAGCCCCATAGCATGATGCTCCCCCCACCATATTTGACACTGGGGATGGTGCACTCAGGACGATGAGCAGTGTTAGGTTTGCTCCATACATAACGTTTTGCATTTGGGCCAAAAAGTTAATTTTTTGTCTCATCTGACCAAAGCACCTTCTTCACATGGTAGCTGTGTCCTCCATATGACTTCTAGCAAACTTCAAACGGGATTTCTTATGGCCTCCTTTCAATAATGCTTTCTTCTTGCCACTGGTCCATGAAGGCAAGTTTGTGTAGAGTACGACTTATAGTTGTCCCATGTACAGATTGCCCAGCTCAGCGGCAGTACGTCGCAGCTCCTCCAGAGTTATCTTGGGGCACTTGGTTGGATTTCTGACCAGTGCTCTCCTTGTTCGGTCTGTTAGTTTAGGTGGACGCCGTGTCTTGGTAAGTTCACAGTGGTGCTATACTCTTTCCATTTCCGAATGATGATTGAACAGTGCTCCGTGAGATGTTCAAATCTTGGGAAATCTTTGTATAACTTAACGCTGCTTTAAACTTCTCCACAGCTTTATCCCTGACCTCTCTGGTGTGCTCCTTGGCCTTCATGATGTTGCTTAGTGACCAATAGACTCTGACCATAGCTCTGAGGCCCTCACAGAACAGCTGTAATTATACTGAGAGTAGATTACACACAGGTGGCCTCTATTTAATGGTTAGGCAGTCATTAGGAATGTTATAAAGGCAATTTAATGCAAAAATGCTGTATGAATACTTGTGCACGCCCCACTTTTCACTCTATTTTTGAAAAATAACAGAATCTGTATCATTTTGCTTTCACTTCACAGTTGTCTGTTACTTGTGTGTGATTTTTCAGTAAAAAATCAAAATAAAATCTTTATATTTATGGTTTGTAAACATGACAAAAGTTGAAGGTGTATTAGTACTGCAAGGCACTGTATTTTACCTTGGTAAAAAAAAATTCCTTCTCTCCAGCCAGTCAGCGAACCAGCCATGTTTTATTAAGGGTACATAGCGGCAAGTAAAGATCAGAGGGTTCTAAACCTTGCACGCCCATACTGCGCTGCTTGGTGTCTGGGGAGGCCGATCAAATGCCTTTGAAGAGGTCTGAAAATCCAGTGGAAAATCGTTAGACCTGACTTCATTGGAATTTGAGTGTGGGCTTGGGCAGTTCAGAGCCGCTCGAGAGACGCGTGTTTTCATTAGAATTTGATATTGGTGCAGAGCGGGGTTGAGACGAAGCTGTTATGGTGTCACTCGGGTCAAAGTGATGTCACCTGGCATTGAACTTTAAGATTTCAATGTTAAGCTGGTCTCTTTAAGGCACTTTACAAAAAGGTGTGATGGTTATGTTGGACACTGACATTTCAAACGTGACATTGGAATCAATTTTAGGACTAAATGTTATTCGTTATCGGCAAAATATGCATAAAAAAGTGGATAAAAGAACCATGGGTCACGCCGGGTTAATATATCTAATACGTTATATTGCGTGAGAATTTAACATTTTAAAATCTTGATTGGTTTAACATTACACCAACTAAACACCAACAGCACAATCCCGATTTCTACTGGACACCATTCACCATTTAATATAACCCATCTCCAAATGTCCTATTTAACATTGTTTCCCTAAAAACAAGCACTTTCATTCATTCTGTCAGTTTTTTCTCTTGTATTGATCACATGTGAAAGGACGTGCAACTCAGTCAGGCAAGGGGAAGAAAGACTGCAAAGTATCAACAGATTTCTTTCTTTTTTTTAACCTTACATACATCTCATGTCATTACAATAGTTTTTACAATTCAAGCTTGGATAAGATTCTTTATAGCAGCCATTCCCAAAGTCTAGGACATTGTGAGTCGCGACTCCTTTATCTGTCAGGGCCCAATAATAATAATAACATATTTGCTCTAGTCTAAGGTATTTGATATTATTTTACAGCTAAAATGAAAGAAAATGGTTAAATACTTGTTTAAATTAGAGGTCGATCGGGCTATATTTGGGGATTTTACAATATCGGCTATCGGCCGATCTAGCACAGATAAAAGCCGATCTCCGGGACCGACAGTGATAGAGACTTCCCATTTTCTTGCAAAGAGCGAAGTCGGGGCTTTCAAATGAGTCCCCCCCCCCCCACAACTTCCTAAGCCTCAGGGGAACAGGGAAACATCACAATGAAAATTGGTTAGCTACAAGTTTGACTAAAGTTTCACAAAACCTCTGTCAATATGGACATGCTGCATGTCATTTTGAAGCACAGTGAACCTGGAGAATTGAAGCCCTGAGTTAGTTTTAACCTCCACAATCGTTTTTTTGATTGCGGCACAAAATGCCACGGCTAGCAACAGTATGCTAATGCTAAAAGCAACTAATCAAAGCTGTGACAGAAACTATGATTGAATCATCTAAAGTAATAAAATAAAATTGGCCTTTGCTGGAGTGGCCAAGTATTTGTTTTTACTGGATTATAGACCAGACATTTGGAAGAATCAGCCAAAAATGATGGCTGATTTTATGCCGAGCATATCGGCATCAGCCAAAAAAATCGTCATCGGCATTAGAAAAACCCTGTCATTTTTTCCCCATATAATTTTGAAGACAAGATTTGGGGGTGCCCCTTTAGTGCCTATGAGGCCCCCAAGGGGCCCCGGACCCCACTTTGGGAATCACTGCCTTATAATTGCTACTAAAATATTAAGTCAGTAAGCTATTGTAATGTAACTATAAAAATTATTTAAAAAAACCTCTCACTTCAGCTGTACTTGTACAGTATAATATGCAGTAAAGAAGTGCGCTCAAGTCCCTTATTACTCACTCCTTCACTGCAAAGGGCAGAGACGGTTTAAGTTGTTAAGTGAATGCATTTGAATGCATGAATGCATCATTTAGAAATCAATAGCATCTGAGTATGTTTCAGTTGCTGTTGCCAGAAAACACCTAAATCATTTCAAAACTAAATTTGCATGCCCACCTGCAAGAGTTGGTATAGTCCACCACGCTACTGCTGCTGTTATGTGGACTTTGAATCTTAAAGTCCACATAACTTTAAGGTTGGTACATGCTGTATTGTAATATGTTGGTTTGTAGGGTAGGCTAAAAAACATTGTTAAAGTCTCAAATGTTAGGGGTAGAAAGGGGTGGCGGGGTGTGGGTTTTTGCTACATTACCTGATCGCCGCTCTTACCTGCCCGTGTAACGTTTGTATCTGCCCAAATCGTTTTCAAGGAGTGCTGCGCTGCGTCCCACATGCCTTCCCACTCCCACTACAAATAGACCGAAGAGGTGCTAGATTCCACTGGCCCGGCGCGCGTCCCGGAGCAGAGCAGGGCGCAGTGTGTTGGTGGGAGTGTCACAGGGTCCTTCTGAAATAACAGCCCTAAAAATACAGCCATCTCGCTCCTGAGTGCTCTGATTCACTTCCATCTCGTGGGTTAGAAGTTGATCTCCCACCTTTGGCGTTTCCTCTATATATCTGCTGTCAAATTTAGGATTTTTCGAAAGTCTTTGTTCTGCTTTATTGTTGGGAAATTTTGCAGGTGTGAAATGGAACTATATATCCAACAGACCCTTTTTACTGAGCTTGAGGCTAGCGCCGTTATACCCAAACACTGGGGTTGACCGCGTTATGTTCCAAATAAAACGATATCTAAATTATTATTTGTGGTGGACAACATGTTACTAATGGACAAATAGTACTGATAACGTGGTTAAAAACTGAAAATGTCTCACCACATGATGCTTCTGGTTTCATAAACATAGGCATTTCTTCTTGAAGCTAACAGCTAGCAGATGAAGCTAACAGCTAGCAGATAAAGCTAACCATGCACAATAAAAGTTAAAATAGTGGCATGATCCAAACTATATTGCATTAAAAAATAATCAACCTGACTTTCATTTGTAATTATTGTTTAATTTTATTTCAAACATTAGTTACTGTTCGCTGCACATTGTCAGTGATACCCATCCTTTACTTGCGGTCTGCTGTGTTATTGTAAACGATTAAAATATTGATCGATCTTCAATTGTCTCGCAAATACAGGAAGACAATGTTACAGGAAGTTGTCATCCCTGAGGTTTAAGTAGCCTAGTAAAGTCAGCATTTATGTATCTTTCATCTTGTGACTTTGAAGCAGACTTTCATGTTTCTTTGGCCCCTGCATTTTTTTGAGCCATCCTTCAACCAGTACCTCAGGGCAATCTGTCAAGCGCAGTGAATGAACGCAGTGCAGCTATAGGATCAGAACAGTCCGCAAATTTAACCTGGGACTTGAGAGGTTGGAGCGGTAGCAAACATGCAGCCAAAAGTTCATACATCAGATCTGTAGAGCTGCACTTAATTGCTGTTTTAGAGCTCAAATCAGCGGCCATTTTATTTTGTGCCCACGAGAAAATCCCAAAATGTTAATTCTCATCCCATTTTGGTTTAGTACATGGGTTAAAGTTCTCCGTCGTAGCGAGGGTTCCTCAGGCCAAAGGCTCGGTTGCAGAAACGTTGCACTTGTAAATAAAAAATATGTATATATATATATATTATATATATATATATATATATAATATATATATATATTTATATTTTTATATATATATATATATATATATATACACACACATATATATACACACATTATATACATATTTTTTCAGAAAAATCCATGCTAAATATGAATGGGATTTTACTTTCGAACTCCAGCAGTGGACAGGACAGTTCAGCTCTGTACTATATGTTTGTTATTTTGTATTTATTGTGTGTGTGTGAACAGTAGGATCACTTTATCATATAAATTTTTTTTTTTTTAATGTATTTTAGTCCAATTAGGTTCATTAGGTCTTCTAGTTACGATGTTAATATGTTTTTATAGCCCAGACCTGTGTTATTTCATACCTGACAGTTTTGGCTACAACTGTGGCCACCCTCAGAGGTGTCACGTGGTGACACCTGACACATGGTGTCAGCTGATTTAAGCAGTTTTTAGCTCTGTATTCTAACTTGTAGTAGCAGGTTGACAGCGCCTCCGCAGTTTGACTTCTTCAGAACTGTGTCCCAGGTGTGAGAAAGTTGGTATGCCCCCTCGTCCCGGTTCACAGTCTGGGGGGTGCACTTCCGGCTGTCGATGGCTTCTCTGATCCAACGGTGGTATTGTCCCAATCCATGAGGTGGTTCTCCCTCTTGCATAGGTCTGATATGGCCGACTTTAGCTCTCTTGTACTGCTTGTTGCCTGGTGGCTCGTGTGCACGCTTTTGATGTTTCCTTATCACAGTCTGTCCTGTGTTCATAGGACGTCTGAGGAAGGCCATAGTTGTGGCCGAAATAACACACAGATCTGGCTATAATAACATATAACATTCATAGTATTTATGCTCATGTTTTTCCTGCTGCTTTAAACAAAAAGTTGTCACATATCAGTCATAGTATCATTAACAAGTTTTAATTAATTGACATTTTTTTATCACAGTCCTATAAATAATTCACTCTTACAAAACACATTTGATTTGATTCACGCAATAAAATAAAACTTTTATTTACTATGGACTAATTTTACAAGTAGAATATTTTACCTATTCATTTATTATGAACTCATTTTACAGTACAATGTAGTCATAGTTACAAAACATTTGCAGCGTGCATTGCACAAAAAACATTTCACCTGATTTACATTTGGTCATGCTGCTGCAGAAGAAACAGACTGGATGGTGTCCACCTGAAAGACGTCAATCATCTGCACATCACGTAATCTTTTGCCTCGATTGTGAAAGGGAGAGCTGAAAAAGTCTGTTAATGTGAGCTAAGTTGATATATGCTTTATGTGTATGTTGTAAGTGGCAGTACGTCTCAGGGACTGCAGATGGAATTAGCTTCAAGAGCAGCCCGGTACCAGCGTCTTTTCCTGTTTTTCAATGAATGCTCTTGCACATGATCCCTGGTGTATGAATCAAACTAAACAAACGTGATGTCAATATGCCAAGTGCTTACAGGTTTTCTGGGTCATCATTACCTCTTAGACTGTACCTGTAGTCGCAAAAGTATACTTTTATTCTTTATATGAAGTCAAATTCCCTAATTAAAAACGTGTTTGTTAAATTTGACTAAATATAACATTGAGTTTGTGAATCTTGCTGTCCACCCCGTGAAATATTTAGATATTGATTGTTTTGTCGGGACTGGTGGAAACTCGTAAAACGCTTAAATTCTATTCATTGCCCATGATGCAGAAAGATACAGCCTCTAGCTAAGCCAGTGTAGATGATAACTGGATGAAAATAACATTTGGACATTTTCATGATCAAATTGCAACATTGCATTGGAAGAATTAAAGGGTATACTTCCTGAGCTCATTGCATATGTTTGTAATTTTACTCAAACCACTGTGCGCTTTTAAAACGCATCGATACAGAAATAGTTTATATTTATGTACTCCTTTTATATAAATTCTTATACAAAATTGTTATTTTGAGCAAAGTGAATTTTTTTGCAACAACAACAAAAAGACCATCTGAAAATATTATTTGAAATGCACCAGAATGCAGGAAATCACATCTGAATCCCCTGCCGAGGACTGTTTTTTAGTCTTTCTTGTCATCCCCCAACACCAAACTCTGACGCCGAATTTACACCAGAGGAATTACAGCGTGTAAGCGATGTAGTGCAGCAGACGCGCGTCATTTTTTCCATTCTAACCTATCATGATATTTACACTAGCATTGTTATACACTCGTCGGACGGGCGTATTGACGAGAGGCTGCGCTTAAATTAGAATGGCGTTGTAATTTGGATGCGTGTACGCGGTAAACTCCGGAATTTTAGACGGGAAAATGGTACAGTCTTTCAAAGTACACTTCCGACACCCTGTCAAAATAAGTTTTCTGTTGATTTGTCGAAGTTCACAACATGCAGCATCCTTGTGTTTGCGATGGACGACGAAAAGTTGATTGTCGAGGTGAGAAGTACAGCATACGATGCTCAACACAAAACGTATGATATATCATGTGAAATGTTATTACTTACCCATTTTATAAGCAAAACTATTCCAAGTGATTTGGGGAAGAGCAGAGACACCCGAACACAAGTGTAGCTTTAGCTGCTCTGACGCCGTATGTGTAAATTTGCGCTTTCGAAGATGCGCGCGTATAACACGTACGCATACGTCACATCCAGTAATAGCTCCTGGTGTAAATTCGGCGTGAGTCTCACCCTGGCTGCACCTGCATTCGGTGTATTTGGAGTGTCTCTTGACGTCGTCAGGCTTATGTTCTATTACTCTGTAGGAAGCGCATGTTATTGTGAAACGCGGGTGATATAGTGAATAACAGCAGGGATTTGAAAAAATATCATCAATTAATCTTGTACCATTCTGTCTTGACCATAGTGTGCGTTAGTTTGTTATCCAGATCATACATTATTAACGTACTTATTTTGATAATTTTAAAAAGCGATTTACTGAGTTTGGCTGTTGTGTTGTAGCCCTGTACGTTGTCTAAAGTTACTGCTTAGTTATGAGACTTACAAGTTGGTAGTTGCTCCAAGAGAAGAGGTCATTGGGTGTGAACAGCGGTACATAAAGTGATTCAGACAGAGCTCGCTGCGGGGGTCCGGCCCAGCATCTACCTGCCCCCCTCCTCTCCCTCTCCACCACCACCACCCCACCCCCCACTGAGCGCTCCACAGCCCACCTCAGCACAAGCTCCTGCCTGCCTCCCACACACCTCACCACCTCCACGCTGGCACGGCGAACGTGTCTCCGACCAAATGGTGCTGATCTAACCGAGCGGGACAGCAGCGGAGGCGTAAGCAGCTCCTCCCACCCCCCACAGAGGAGTGCAGCGACTCAGCACACAGGCAAAGGGGGGGTAAAGTAGGTCGGGCTGACCTCTGCGAAGGCCGTGTCACGGCTTCGGAGTGAGCTGAAGGGACAGGGCATGTCAGAGCGCCGGTCCTCACAGCGGGACAGGAGCACAGCAGACCCCCTGCACACACGTACAAGCACAGCGGCTCAGGACCCCAGGGAGAGGTGGCGTCCTGCTGGGAGAGATATGTACACACGGGAGCAGTAATGACGCAGGGCCAAATACCAGCTCCACACAGAGAGACGGTCACATTGTGCTCCCACCTGAATTTATCACCGCCCCGCACTAAAAACAGCAATACATTACAGAGCATGTGCTGCAAAATACTTATTAGTAACATTTCAAATCAACTATCCACTGCGTAGTGTTTTGCATTTGGATGAAGAATAGGTTTCATGCCAGATTCCCTTCCTCACGCAACTTTCCCCATCTTTTTCTCAACGAGTGCAAAGAAACTGACTTGTAAACCAGATTTTGAAGAGCAAGACATAAAGACATTTGCTCAAATCCGTAATCTGTACATAGTTCATATTCTCTGCATGCTCAATTTGGGCTCCATATAATGTAAAGAGAATGACAAAGCAAATGGTATTTTCTGAAATGCTTAGGACGTTGTGGTTCAATTTGAAAGCCACAGACTATTTATAACATTACTTTTGCTACATAGGACAATGCCTTTTCTTTTACTTCTTGTTTGTGTAATAAGGATATTTAGCATAATATGGCAAGACTTGGAGAGCAAAAGTATGTGTGTGTGGGGGGGGGGGGTTGATTTCTATTTGCATTAGCACTTTTTATCCTAAATGTTAAGCGTGTCTGTCCAGCTGTTGACATATTGTTTATATATGCAGCAGTAATTGGCCCTAATTTTTCACGAGCCTATCTCATCTCACGCTGCCTACTTCTCCACTCAGCAAAGCTCCTATATGATTTATCAAGTGCAAATGCTGTCACAGTCATCAGTTTTGCTTTCCTGCCCCCGCTGCCACAGTCAAACTCGCGCTATACTTTAGTTCTGATTTGTGTCTTACCACCACAAATGACCCTGGAATAGTTTCTTCTCCTTTCCGTTTTGTTAAATCTACAAGTATGCGTCTGACGTACGGTACAGTATGGCATGGGCTGTCAGGAAAAAATGCAAGCTAACACTGGCAGGCAAGAGTTCATTAAAAAGTAAACTTCTAAAGTAGCAGCATGCCCGGACTCCCGACTGTATCAATGATTTAGGCCTATAGTGAAAGGCCGTTAATGGACACAGCCACTGCTATGTCTGTGACTTGGGCCGTCCGCGCTGCCTGGCACCGGAATGGGCAAAACACTTAGACGTACAAAGTGGGCAAGTCAAGTAAGAATGTTTCAAGCACTTAAGTGTGTGTGTGTGTGTGTGTGTGGCGTTTCACAGTACCCATTGGATTCGCTGTCCCGGGTCATATCTTTTGTCGCCATCCACTGCATCATTGCTCAGTGCCTTTGGTTTATTCATCTTGAACTCGTGTAGCACTTTGACCTGCACTGGTTGGAGCACATGTCATAGGAACAGGGTCAATCGTATGTTATTTATCTTTGCATTATGAACATTAACAAAGGCGCTCCAGATCTGTTTTGGTGCGAAAGTGGCACCTGGAAAAGGCACCGTTGATCTTCTGCCAGCTAAATCCCTGACCCCTGATATTATGTTCTTTTATGACAACACACTGGTATTTCTCATAAAACATTTGATGACTACTTGACGACGGTATAATGTTACGATGTCGATCTCTCTTAAAGTGCATATGACGGGTTTGAATGGTTTTGAAATATGGAAAACATCTTTTGTAAGCTGCTGAACGGAAGTGAGAAAGGTAGATAAAGGTAAAGTTCCATAGCAGTTTGACTCATTTCAGATTGACTTAACATGGTTGGCACGGCAACAGTTTAAAATTGTTTGCCGCTATGTCACTTCCTGTCAGCGTCCAATAAGGAAGTGAAATTATAAACATCACAAAAATGGCCAAACTAAAGAAAGCTTGGTCATTTTATTGTGCAAAAGCTTAAATATATAGTTGTGTTAACTATGTTTTAGCCAAAATTGTGTCTAATGTGTCATATGCACTTTTAAGTCTTACTTTTTAGAGATTATGTTTTATGTGCGATCCATTTTGGTTCAGTTTTCTCCTATACCTTTCTTGGCACACGAAAACAGAATAATATGACTATAGCTTCCTTCCACTTTTCGCGAATTGGCGGATCGCATTGGCATTTCCAAGTGATTTAAGCAGTGAGATTGACAGCATTACAATGAGTCTGTCATTATGGTCCCTCCTGTGGGATAATTGCCTATAGTGTTGAACAAGCCGCTCCCGTCTCTAGCACTCGGGTCTCTCGTCTCTCTCGTCTCGCTCTCTCCTTCCCTCCCTCCCGCTCTTTCACTCTTTCCAATGGGCCCATCAGAGAATCCTCCTGCCTTTTTACTGTGGCCATCTGTCAACACCACTCCATAAAGTGGAGAGGCGCGACGTGTGGATAGCTCTTGCCTGGCCAAACTCCAGCTCACTGTGGCTGGTTAACCCTGGTTTCGAGCATCACTATGTCTAAGCCCTTAGTGGCTACTTGCACTCTTTTTTTTTTTTTTTTTTTCCCCTCCCCCCAAAAAATCTGGTGCTTCCATCTCATCCTCTTCACATCAGTGGAGTGGCTTGTAATGAGTTAACTTTTTGGTGATCTGCATAATTTATTTACAGCCCCCACAGAAGCACGCTGAAGCATTAATTAATATTACTGCCTGCTCTCTCAAATCGTCCCACTGCGGGATCCCTCCTGGCTCCTATTTTTGGTACACTGCAGAATCTGATATGTTTTGTTCAACTCGCATGCAGCCCTCGCGATTGACGTTGATAAAACATGTTGATAGACGCTGCCATAGATTGAGTTTCCGAGCGTGCACATAAATACTAGACTTCCAGCTTTAGAAGACATGGAGCCTGCCACTATTGTTCACCAAATTCCCCCATTATTGATTTGTTTGTTGTAATTTGATTTTTGATGGACGACCGCTTGCCTCATGATCGGTGTCTGTTTTGTCTCCACAGAACTCGATACGGCACAATCTGTCACTGAACAAGTGTTTTCTCAAAGTGCCTCGCTCCAAAGACGACCCGGGAAAGGTGAGACATACAACTCATTCCACTTGTAACATACATGGAGGGACTGTACATGAGTCGTGGGATTTGGTCTTTTCTGCTGGGGTTTTGTTTGTTTGTTTATTGAATTGATGACATACCAGAATTGTCATGTCATAATTTGAGATGAGGACAGAGCCTATACACTGTAACTCTGGGCATTCACCGTTTTTGAAAGAAACAAACAAAACCTTCACACGTTTGAAACCTTTTCACTATTTGTTGGTAACTGGGTCAAAAAACGGTCCATATTTATCTTGTGTCCACCGCTTTTTATCACTACAGTAAAAACAAAAACTGCCTTGTGTTCGAGCAAAAAATTAATTGAATATGCAAATCTATTTGTTTAGGGACTTTCTCGATAACTATGATATTTTTTTTTTCCAACCATCATATATATGTGAAGATGTACTGGCAAGACGGTCTCTCTCATCTCCAATGTCAAGAAACCAGTAGCAAAACTGCTGCTCGATATTATGAATTTATCTCATCCAAAAGGCTTCGTCAGTGCGCTGACGAAGGTGAAATGTTCGACACTTTAGCAACAGAAGATGACTTAAGAACTTTCATTGAAGGTGGACAACTCCTATACGACTGAGAGCCTACACAGACATATCTCCCAAACAGCAATTGCGATATTATCTTGTAGGGTTAGGGTTGACCACCTCAACTTGTGAACTCTTAGAAGCTAATAGATATGTACATATTAAACTTAAAAAGGGACCTATGGTTCCCCTGAGATTCCCCACTAACCCCAAGCCATTTTAACTGATTCATGCAAAAAAGCCAATGCTAATTTATGTAATTAATGTTAATAAATAAATTGACATTACAACTGGGGTTTGAAAAGAAAGTTTTGTTTTGACTTTGCCAAACTTTGCCAGAGTTTCTCAGTAAAACATCTTTGGCAAGGACACTACACACGCATGAGAGCTGAGATGGAACTGCTAACCATCACGTTAGCGGGCAAACACTGTTTACATCTTAAACCGCCATGTTCCAAGACTTTAATGCATTTATTAGCTTCCTTTAGACAATGTCGTGGTCTAATTAGATTATGGCAGGCTGCCAAGGTCTCCTCAATGTAAGGCAAACATTGGCTTTTCATTATAAAGGCATAATTGACTCTAGTCTTTGGCTATAATCACACAGTGTTTTGCATCACACTCAATCTTGGAAAATGTTACTTTTGAGCGAGTGCCAGCTCTTTTACAGTCTGGAAATGCATGGCATGCTCGTAATCTATTATAAACCTCCGGCTCTCACTGAATTGTTTTGTAAATGGAGCCTTTTTAAAGCTAAAGTAAAAAACGTTTTAAACACAATGCCACCGACTGTTCATCTTTAACTGTGCGGGAGTCATTTGCAGAGTTTTCACCTTGAGCTGTGAAGGATGTTGGGACCAGGAGAAATAATCAGTCTCCTTTATGCTGCGCTCAGCTCTCAGTCTCAGTTGTATTATTCTTCTGCTAAAGGACACGCGGTCCAACATGTTAATTTGACATTTTAGTCTCAGTTGGAGCACCCACAGTTGCTTTCTTTCAGCATCATTTAGCCCACAATCTCCTGCGACATCAACCTGATAAGTAGCACATCCTCTGATCCTGTGGGTATAGCTCAGGATGCCGTAGCCTACGGGGCCTATATTTAGTAGGATGCCGCACTTGTGTATAGATCTAACCATATGTAGCCTAACCCAGATCTCATCCTGGGCGCTGTTGGAGCATAAGCTACATATGCTAAGAGAAGCGTACAAATAATTACGCACTCACACACGCGAGGAGGAGAGGTAGCGTCGCGGATGGGGACTGAATGCTAATTTCATGTTTTGCTGTAATCCTCTGATATTGACACTCCTGGGAGCTGCTCCACTAAATACAAAATAATCTATTGCTGTATGGATCCCCATTCCAAATGCATGGCCAACACGCTCGCATCCTTAATGTTTAATTTGGAATTTTCCTCACTCCCTCCCTCCCCCCCAAGACAACTTCAAAGAGGCGCGCGCCGCTCTTGATATGTTGCATCAATATTGTAATGTGGCAGGAATATGAGAGCTGCTGCTTGGAGGAGATAGGAGAGGCATGCCGCTGCTGTCTGTCTCCGGCGCAGATCTGTAAGAGATGACAGAAGCACCTCAGGAAGCAAGATTACCTTTTATTAATGAACATATAATTGGCGAGACGGGGGATACGCACCGTTTTTAACTTGATGTCTACCTTGAGAGAGTAGTGAGCCGGTTTGGTCAAGTTCTTCCCTCTTCCCCCAACCTTACATTATAAATTTGATATTGTGTCACGACGCACAGGTTATATTTTTCCATTTTACTATTTAACAGGCAAGAGGTTTATTAGTTTTATGTCTGCGGAGAAAACCCGAATGGTCAACCTTTCAGTTTTAATGTGGGCTTCAAGTAACATTAGGATGGTTGCCATAGGAATAGATAATTCAAAGCGTGGTTCTATCTTTTCCTCAAAATGCCATCCCAAACAGTGAATTTTGTGAATGGATTGCATGGTATATTGCAAAACTGTCAAAATGTTCCTCCATTTCAAAAAATGTATGGTGTTATTGTTAAAATAAGTTTCTGTTTTTCCCATCAGGCAGGCCGATGTCAGTTTTCTGCACTTTTGGTTGAAAATAACCACACAACTGTGTAATAGAAAATCCAGTATTATTAAATGGACACAGAATCACTGAAGTTTATATGGATGTTGTGGGTAGATTAGGCCCAAACTCTCATCAACTCTTGTAAAGTTAACCTCTTAGCGCTCACCTGAACAGAGCACATTTTCTCCAGTTTGGTTTACCCAAATCTAAAAGCGTCTTAACAAAGCGCCAAAATAGCGAGGATGAAAACGCAACAAAAATGTGACAAAAGAGTGACGAGAACGTGATGAAAACACAACAACAAAGTAATGGGGAAAAAAGCCACAAAGCAACAATAACACAACAAAAATGTGGCAAGAACAGAGACCAAAACATGACAAAACCACGCCAACATTGTGACACAAACATGAGGCATTACGCTGTTGCTCTCCAGGCAAGAACTGGACATTTTTTGACCCACGGCAACGTTTCACTCTCAGTCCAGACAGAATCCTTATGGCAGTTTTCCGTAAGGGTTCCACCCACTGCATTATGGTCTGGTGGGCGTGGATGGTAAATCACCACCTTCGAACAGCTCTCTCCCTGGTGTCTGACAGCTGATGCTTGAGTCCGAGCGCACCGATCTCTCATACATATATGGCTCCTTTACCTCTCTCTCAAACCACCGCAACCTTTTATCCAACAGACAAAAGAGCGTCCCGTCTGCAATGTTTTAGCATACCCGGTCATCTAACGCATGATCTTTTAAAAATCGTTATGGCCGCCTTTGTTCTAGGACCATGGGAGCCTTTTGTTCAGCTGTTGCCCCCGGCCTCATGGACACACTTTGCCAGCGTCTCCTCTCTATATCGCAGTATACATTTGTGAATAATTCAGTGAGTTTTCATGTGTTTTTCTCTTGTATAGTCTCTGGGGGTGGGTGTCGGCAATCGCACAAACTGCTCTCCCAAGAGGGTTAACTTTAAGTCTTCTTCCCTCCTAATTAAAAGAAATGCCGCTCTGCCTTTTTATAGTGCCTTCTTCTCTGGTTATTTCCCAACACTAGCTCTGCGTTTAACCCTTGAAATCCATGCGTTCTTCCCTCTTGCATATCACTGTCCAGCGCTTTTGTGCTGCGCATAATGAGGCGTAGCCCTCTGCTTTCTCTTATGAGATTTTTCTTCATCTTTGCTTAACTGTGCTGCGATTACGCCGCCCTCTGTGGGAAAATGCTAATTGACCCCGAAGCCTTGCTCTTATTAAAAGTGATAATTTTAACCCCAAGACGAATATAGGCCAACGCTTGCTTTTTACTCCACCAGTAAAAAGCCTTTAGTAGAAGACCCAGCTCTAACAAGGGAACTGCATTGTGTTAGCAGAGCTTCATTTATACGTCCGCTACCGTTTGCTCCTGCTGCTGGATTTCTTATGGAAATATCAATTATTCTCTCAGCTAAGGAAGTAATTTTAGAGGTCCTGATCTCACTTTCTCCTGACAATTGAGATTTTATCAGGGGTTGCATGAAATATTCAAAAGTGATTTCAAAACTTACAGGCCTTAGGGTAAGAAAATCTAATTTTGAACAACTCTAAGCTACTGTTGGAGAAGGAAGCAGACGGACCATTGAAAAATAAATTAAATGCAAAGATAAATAATGCAGTCTGGTGTTGGTGGAATTGCCTGTTGCGGCCCTTAAGCCGGGCCAAAACCACTCTCTTTTTCTCCTTGATTTGCCTCCATCCCTGACTCTTTAGACCTGGTTTTTCCTGTTTTTTTGTGTGTGTTTTTTTTTTTAAAGAGTGGGCAAACCGGACCAGAGCACCTGAGGCGGAGGAAATACAGCTTCAGGAAAGGCTTAGTGTTTTACCTCCAGCAGCACATCTCACCGGACGAACCCCGTAAAGGCAAAAACTGTGCTAACAAAACCCACACGCAGTTTACTGACGCACTGGCTGTCAACTTGGCGTTCAAATGAATATGTCCTCTTTCTATAAGGGGAGTATTATTCAAGATGGATGTTTAAGAGCTTTTAACCCATGCTACAATGTTCCCTCATCAAAAACATACCTGGAGCTGTGTTCGGGCCTCAAGCGCATCTTTGAGTAATCTTTGGATCTTCACCAGTGGCTATTCAAGAATAAAGTTGAAGGTGTACCTAATTGTGCCCGTAGGGAAATTTGTCCTTTGCCTTGGGGCAAACCTTCCGGAGCAGTAGGCGACACGCCCGGGGACCCATCTCCAGAGGCCAGGCCAATGGTCAGAATGAGGATTACGCTATTGTGCAGGTTTTCGTTGATCTGGTGGAAAGCGGAGGGTGTGCGCTTATAAGCTATTTGCTTCGGCCCACTTCTTTTGAGCAAACTTACTGCTCAAACAAACAAACAAACCTGCCAAGTGTCGTTGTGAAGTGCTCTAGAAATAAACTTTGCTTGATTGATTCAGACACGAGGAGAGAAACAAACAAACTCCACAGAAAGGCCTGCACTGTCCGGGAATCAAACTCAGGACCTTCTTGCTGTAACCGCTCAGCCTCTGGGGCACCAAGTCTAAGGCGACAGTTCGCATAAAGCTTCTCCTGAGGACCTAGATATTCAGGAAATTATTTCCTCACCTCTCGATCTCTTGCTAAGCTTAATCCAGCCATCGCAAAGTAAAAACACTTGCCATAGCTTCACTACAGCCGCACGGGTCGAGGAGGTTTTTTTTTTTCCGAAGGGGAGCAAGAGGGTGGGAGGGGCTTATGGTAGTTCACTCGATGAATCAGGAAGTGAAACTACTGAATATTTTGTTGTTTTAGATCAATATTTAAAAAAAAAACCAACAAAGCGTTAATGTAGTGATAAACATGATCAAATACGTTCAAAAAGCATAATACCCTCTGTTTAAAAAAACAAATAGACCTCCGTAATGGGGCACACACTATACTTGAGTAACTCTTGTAAAACTAAACCTTTTGCTCAAAATGTGTAATGTTTTATAATCTGCTAACCCTGTCATTTAGACCCTTCCATGTGATTTTTGCTTGTGTAAGCTCTGTCGTACAGGAGTTTTCCGTTGTTGACAAGTTCTTAAGCAGTCAGCTGTACTTGGTTGTAAAATGTGCACTGTGAAATTAATCTTGATTTGAAGAAAAATAAATGAATTTAATCAAAATCGCAATACATGCCCATAAAAATTGCAGATGTTTTCCAAAAATCGTACAGCCCTCAATTTGTTCATTAGATCGGGACACATGAGATGTGTGCTTGTAAACAGTAAGTCACTCCTGTTGTCTGTTCTTTTCAGGGTTCTTATTGGGCCATTGACACCAACCCAAAAGAAGACTCGCTGCCCACGCGACCCAAGAAGAGGCCGCGCTCCGGAGAACGAGTGAGTGTCCTATAGCTCCATCACCTCCACTTTACTCAACTTCTTACTTTTGGAAACAGCATTGTCCAAACCTCATTGACTTCTCAGTTAGTGCAACGTTACATCACCCTTAAAATGAATGTTTTGAATGTACAATACTCAAACTAGTGTTGCTATTGAAGTATTCTGACGCTCAAGTCTGGTAGTCAGGTTGTTCTCTATAGATGTTGTTGCCTCTTACTAACAAAATGGTGAAATTTGACCAAAACATTCGATCCAATTTCCATAAAATGTTCTTTGCAGAGAACAAAGTCTCCATGCAAATGTATGAAATCTACTAATCCTGTCATTTACACCTGTAACGTGAAATGCAAGTGTTTACTTATCTCAGGTTTTAAATGTAAACAACACATTAGAGACCTATAACAGCTATATTATTAGTCAGAAAATGTATAGTTTTCCTTATTGTTCAGCTCAATAATCTTGCTCCCGTCACTTAATTCAGCTTTCCATTGAAACTTCTTTGCTTCCTCCCTGTTCTTGACCCCATGCGGTCACACACACACAGCGAACCAGTAAGACTTTGTATTGGACTTTATCTAACTGCTTGTCCACGCTGCTTCGTTTCCCTTGTCATGAAGTGAGCTCCTTTATTAATAAACTATGCCCCGGGCTGGCGTCACATTACACGCACGGGCTCGGTTTTTTCCTTTCTTTCTTTTTTCCTTTTTTACAAACATCAATTAATGCGTTGCCATGTGCTGCGCTGAGGCTACTCTGCGCTGCAGCTTTTTGTCTTTAATTATGGATGAGTTTAGTCCAGCAGTGCAGGTCTAGTGAGCGGCTCGGATTGACCTGGCCCAGGGGCATCTCACTATACAGCAGTCTGCTGTCTCCTCCTTTGGCTCGCCGCGCCTGACCAGAGGCTTAAACGCACGCAGAAAGAGTCCGTGCGGTTAGCAGCGCCGACATGCTAACACTATTGTCTCTACCACACACACGTGCACATACATGCTGTGGATCTTAACATGCTTTTCACGCACTTGCCCTGAAGCATCAAACCATCATCCTGTATACATGTTACTGGGTGATATTGTAAAGAACAAAAACACTTGGACTAAACCTATCTCTGTGTATTTGGGCTTAGAGTCTCAACTACACTTGGGACATGAGTTATTAACAGGCCGGAAAGCACATGTTTGAATACACTGAATTAATGCAGTATGCGGATTGTGCCTTATTCTTGTATTATATCCGGATATGTGCCTAAAATCACCTGCACCCTTTTGCCTACATCCTCATATTCCAAATGTATTCTACAATATATTGCACGTTTTGTTGAATCACACACACAGCCCTAATCACAACACAGAAGAATGCGTCGATGCCGGTCTGTTGTAGGAAGCGCCCTCTGCTCTGACCCTCCCCCTCACTCTGTCTGCCTAGAGGCTTCCCATTAGGAGACAGTGAAATTGAGAGTTTGTGAAATCTCATTTATGTTTATCATGAATTAGAATGGTTTTGTCGGCAGCCAATCCTCTTACAGTAAGCAGTTTGGGGTAGAGGCGGTTATCTCGGAAGCAGTGTGCAGGAGTCACACGCGTGTTGTTGTGTCGACTGAGGGCTTGAAGGTGAAGCTGGGGATGGGGCTGTCTCCTTCCTTTTTTAAAACGCTCACTTCAGATGCGACCTACATTTACTGTAGGTGTGGCTCACTCGCACAACATGACTATATTTATTTGACGTTCAAGTATCTATTTGAGGCCTTTGTCCTAAAATAACATGATTGTATAGTATGAATCTTCTGATGAATATTCTGTCCTGATTGGACCCAACAGGCCGGTTCACAGGAAAGCTCGTCTCATTGGTCAAATTTATGCCACCAGGGATTCTGATTAGTGGGAGTGACTTTAAAAATAAATAAATAAAAGATATATAATATTAAATTCCATCAAATTGCAGGTGCTCAATTATATGCTATCAAATTTGTTAAACATTTGAACTTGCACATCACTTTTTTGGAATGCCACAGTGAATGATGACGATGAAACATTGAATGATGCTGGAAATGAAATTTTTTAATCCCCTCAACCCCCGCCTTAACCCTCTAGCACATTTTCTCCAGTTTTACCCAAATCTAAAAGCCTCTTGACTTGAGTTTACAGCCTATAGGCCCGAGTAACACCATTTGAAAACAAAGACCTGCAAAACTCATCTAAGCTTCATACCTGTTTTTGTCATCACATTTTCATCAAGATTTTGTCACATTTTCATTGCTTTTTTGCCGCGTTTTGGCTGCATTTCAGGTTTTTTTCTTGTGTAATGTAACTGTAATCAAGCCACAATAATGTGACCAAAACATGCCCAAAAAAAGCAATAAAATCGTAATGAAAATGTGACAATCATAACAAGGAAGAAGCTTAATTAGTTTTGTAGATATTAGCTTTCAAATGGGGCATTACAGTATAGGCTGTATAGCTGTATAACTCCAGTCGAGAAGCTTTTAGATTTGGTAATGCCGAACTGGAGAAAATGCACTTGGTTAAGGCGAGTGGTGAGAGCTTAAAGAAGCAATTGTAAATGGGGAAGTACTTATCGTTACTATGCACATTTTAATTTGACGGAAACCGAAACACATAGAGCAACTTCACCTAAACATGGGACAAAACCACACAGAAAAATCAACAAAGGCCTAGGATTTGAACCCAGGACTTTCATGCGCAATGGCAAGACTGTCCATCTGTACCAAAATACTGCTTGGTGGAATAGGTCTCTGAGAAGAGTTTTGTTTTCGTGAGGATCACCATCACCAAGTGTTGTTTATTAGAAGGCTAACAATGTCACAATTAGTCTGGTTCACTATGTAATTTCGCCAGATTTTTGTGTAGATTATCAAAACTATACATTTTTGAAAACTTTATTAAATAAGAAATCAGAAAAAAACATGATTCCATTTGCTCTGATATTTCAAACAAACACAAAAAAAGGTGCGATAATAAATTGAACGAACATTTATATGGGGGGTAAAAAACGTAGTTTGGCGGAAATTTACAAAAATTGGCAGAAAATTTCATTTGGTCGTTCCAATCAAAAAAGTCAATGAACCTTGTCATATCTTTCATCGAGTTACCGTAGCGATGACCAGAACGCCCCATTTACTCTTATGGAAAAATTGTATAATTGCACAATTTTACCAAATGACAAGGGCAAATGGAAATGTTTTTCTCATTGCGTATACCATAAGGTTTCCGGACGTAAATGGGGAAATGGCATTGCAATGTGAAATAAATCTGCCTTAAAGGTTTGAGTCACGTACAATTGAAACCCGTTGAAAATAGTGGTCCAAAACAACAGACTACATAAAAGTTCAAACTCCAAATTGCGTTTTCTTCAAACCCACACAGGTGTGCTGTATCTTTTATAATTGTTGTACACTAATTCCCTTCTCTCTCTCCCTCCTCCTCCTCTTGTTGCTGCTGCCCCCACAGGCCTCGACGCCGTACAGCCTGGAGTCGGACTCTTTGGGGATGGAGTGTATGATCTCCGGAAGTGCCTCTCCAACGCTGGCAATCAACACTGTGACTAACAAGGTACTACAGCCCAAAGCCCGCAGCCTCCCCACCACCAACCAGCGCACAGCACATTCAAACACCTGGCTACTGCTGCCCTGTGACCCCTCCTCCAGCACTGCCCCCTCCCTGTCGAGAGAGGCCACTGCACCAGGAGGAGGGGAGGCGCAGCACAGAATACTCACATACACGCCTAAAGCGGCTTCAACTCCAGTAATACAGTGTGATTACAGGCACAAAGAAGGAGACTTTTAAACACAGTTCTTCATCATTTCAGATAAAGATGTGTATTAGATAGTCAAGATTTTTTAGTATTAAGAACCAAATAATGTCTGCAGCTCTTAACCGGTAATTTCACACACTAGTTTTCCGGTTGATGCTCGGTAAACATATTAGTGGATTTGTTTCAGAAGTAGGATATATATGATTTTATTTTATTAAATTTGCATTATTTATTCAACTTTGTCTCTTACCCTAGATTTAAAGAAACATATTTCAAATCAAAACTGATTTTACTAGAAACAAAGTGTGAATGTACATTTTACCTTTTAAGATTGAAAGGATTTTTATGGTTATTGCTGTTGTAATGTGGCAGAAGCAGTGTTGATTTCACTCTGTAACTTCAGCTTAGATTCAAGTTCAGGTTTATGTTTATAGCTCCACTCTGCCTTTAATTAATTTATTCATTTAAAAAATAAAAAATTTGGCACCTTCTCCTCATACCACCTGTAATGTGTGATGCCCAAACTGGTACTTTTCTTTCTGACAAAAGTTACATTGTTCTATTTAGATTTTAATTGGGATAAGTTTGTTCACACATGTAGGATGTGTGACACTTGTAGAGCTGTGATATGTGCTACACAATATAATGAATATATAAGCTTTGAGGTGGAACAAGGAGACTTAAGATTGTGCTACACCAAAGCAAGTTTTCTTACTATCAAATTATGATTATTATTTGGATAAAACGCTTGATGGTAATGGTTTGTAAACATAGAAGTGCTCTGGATAGAAATGCTCATTGCTTTTATTTGGTTGTTGCTATAATGCAGATCTTTCAGCGGTATCTATCCATATACAGTGCAAATGAACAGTGAAGCCAGTCCCATAAAGCGTATGGCATAATTTGATAATATCTGTCATGTTTGAAAACATTAAAGGAGGAGGTCTAGTGGGACTTGGGGCAGAACTCTATATAATTGGAAAACTTGACTGTATGAGATTTAGTATTTGGTGCCTCTTTCACATTGTAATTGTTATATAGAATAAAAGCTCAAAAGGTCTCTATGTTCAGTCATTTAGTTGATGAGATGGCAACAGCCAAAACCAGTCGATCATTCGTCATCAAGACGGTAAGCTGAACCTACAGAATTCTGAAAAGATTGTGTTAAAGACTACTTCTTATATTTCTATGATTTGTCAACTTTATAGCAGAGTCTTGAATCAAACACTCCTGAAATGGTTTGAAGCTGTCGAGTCCTATTTAGGTTGTTAGTGTCATTTGGCTTTAATCATCTTTGTTAAATTTGCATTATATTCTGTAGCAGTACAAAAACAGTACAAAAACCTAAACAATCAAGCATGGGGTTAAATGACTTCAAGATAATAATCTCCAGGGTGGAGAAACGAGGAGCTAAAGCAACTCAAGAGAAATTGCAGGAAGGCCGAGAGGAGATGGAGGAAAATCAAAATAACAATAAATTATCAAATATTCCTTGCTCAACAAAAGACCTACAATACAGCAATAAGAAATGCAAGAAATAAATTATTTTCCACAATAATCACCAACCACAAAAATAACCCAAAAGTCCTATTCTCAACGATAGAAAATGTTTTAAATCCTGATTTTAACAGACCTCCTTTAACCCCACAGACGCTCTCTGTGAGGCGTTTGCAGACCACTTCAGGGGAAAGATAGACACTATCAGTTGTAAATTTATCTACCCAAAGTAACACGGTTTTAAATACATCTGGTTGTCTACTTGTTCCAGAGGAAACACAGCACAGTTTTGTCCAGGTTAATGCTGAGATGCTTGATAAAGTTTTCTCCTCAGTGAGGCCCACCACATGTCTTTTAGAACCGGTCCCAACACAGTTTTTTAAAACATTCTATGGATCCTTGAAAGATGAACTATTACACATGATGAATTGCTCTCTTCAAATGGGGGTCTTCCCTGCTGCCTTTAAAGGGCGGTGCTGAGGCCTCTACTGAAGAAGAGCATTTTGGACTGTATTGATTTTAACAATTTTAGACCGGTATCCAACTTACCATTTTTAAGCAAAATCTTAGAAAAACATTTTTAATACTGCACATAACATCCTTGAGAAATTCCAGTCTGGCTTTAGGGTAAACCATAGCACCGAGACGGCCCTTTTAAAGATTTTAAATGATTTTAGATTAAATTATGACTCACAGAAGGTCACAGTGTTGGTTTTACTGGATCTGAGCGCTGCCTTTGATACAGTAGACCACACTATTCTTTTAACTCGTTTAAAACACATCGGCCTCTTTGGTGCTGTCCACAAATGGTTTACATCCTACCTCACAGACAGGACATTCATGGTAAGTGTGTGGATACCTGCTCCTCCTCATTTGAACTAATGTAGATAATAATTTATGCAGTGTTCAATTGACCACATTTCCCACTGAACAAGTTGTAAGCTCCTCTGCTGCAGAGCTGGTCCACACTTTGTATCTTTTTTTTCTAGTGTGTTCGAGCTTAGAAACACTTGTACTTCACAGAGCAAAGCTACAGGGACCCGCTAGCTGTTAGCCGTGAGTGTAGCGCTCACTCTGAAATTTAAATAGGCTTTTTAACCTTAAGCTCTCATCTCTGCGCCCAGTGGGGTTGGCTCTCTGGAGGACTTTTAAAAAGCCTGCAAGAGTCGCTTATTCGTGCGCCGCTGCAGAAAAAAGCAGGTGAGGAATGACTAGGAGTTTGTGCGCAGCGGGGAAGTTATGAGGTTATAGTCGACAGCCGTGTGCTCCTTCAGAATATACAGTATTCAGCTTCACAAGGGCACCTTTAAATCAACTAAAATTGCTAAAAGAAAAAGTATAAACATGGGATTAAATCGTGAACTGAACCACGACTGCAGCATAATTTAAATACATCTAAACTAGGACTAAACCAAACGAGCAGAACCTCCAGCGCAGGACAAGCGTGTTCCTGTTACAGAGCGATGCGCAGTTCATGTGTTTAAAGAAAGATGACTCTTTGATAACTGCGAACAGCCTCCCCTCCTCACGGCTCTGACTGCCAAATGAGGCCTAATGTACAGCGCTGACGCTCAGCCTGGAAAGATGCCAGCGAATACTTTTAAACCACAAGAATGGAGCGCAAAACTGTTAAACCTTTACAGTTAAGTTGTGTATTATGAGAACCACCTGGAAATGTAAGGATATAGATATTGAATAAGGTTTTATAGTCTTTAAGAATAGCACTTAATATGGTGACTTGATGAGTTGTCATTTCTTTCTACAGGGCCGTAGACAATTAGTTGAAGCTGCTCTAAGCGATCCCGTTTTGCCGGTCCGGCACCAATGCATTACCAATAAGCGCCTCTAGATGCACCACCATGTGCGCCACACTTGCAAACAGTAGGAGGAGACCGGCGCTGCACCTCGCACCTCCATCACCCGTTTATTATAATAGATTCACACCCTCGCCTCACAGCACCCCTCACCCCCACATGCCCCATGTAAACACAAACACGTGTACAAGAGATTGCAAATGTTCAAAGCAGAAGACGCAGCAACAGCAATGGCCACTGGCTGCTCTGCCATTGCTGTAGTACCGCCATATAGCCGCTAGTCCCCCATTGGAATAAATTGCACTTTAGACACGTTAAAAACAACTTTAATGCCGGTGCCTAATTTTTTGGAACTGTCTACAGCTAGATATTCCTCCTGTGATTACGCTGGGTTAGACACAATCAGAGGAACCGGGCCGGTTTTCGTAGGATACATTTTAGAAATCTCGTACTTAATGAGGGTCGGACTGTTAGCATTGGAGCTGCGCGAGCTACACGTCACGCAAGGGCCGAGTCTACAGTGAAGATCCCGCCCTTATGCCCTTATTAGGAACATGCTTCGTCAGAGCTGGTGAGGAGGAGTCTGTAAATCCGCCATGATTTCCCCCTCGAACGTGGTCATTATGGTAAACGCGGAGAAGTGAGGAGGAGTTGTCTATTATTTGTACAGTCTATGAGCAACCGTTAGCGGCTAACAGTTTAGCATTATGACAGAAGTTTACAGAAAGATCGTGAACTGACAAACATCTGACCGACCTGCTCTGATGCAGCTGAAATCCTCGTGAAATGTTTAATAATCCAATATCTACAGGAGCTGTCAGGTCTTTTTCCTCCTTTTTTTTCTCACAAAGCAAAGCAACACCGGAGGAGAGGCTGAGGCGTTCGAGGGTTGCGGGGAAAAAAGGACTGTGCTGTAAACTTAGTTCTAAATGGAATTATTATGTTCTAAATGTCCAAAAACAGACAGACTTTCATGAAAGTTGCAGTTTAGCAAATAAATGTAAATCTCAAAATATTTACTTTGTACATATCTTATTTATGCGGATGAATGTGTGTTTCACACAAGATTAATGAGATTTCCGGAGCTCTTTGAATGCAATCAGAGCAGCGTGTGGTGTAAACAGTGTGGAGGGGTGTTAGGGGCGTGGGCGACAGGGGAAAGCCAGGTGAGGGAGGGGGGTAGTGGTGGAGCAGAGTTTACTACTCCACCTACTGATGAAAAACTTCAAAAAGACATCGCTTAAGGCAGCTTTAAGCTCAATAAAAAGGTGTCACTAATGGAACCAATCATTAGCCTTAGTCAAAGGTGGGAGACTCCAGTCACATGACTTGACTTGAATTTTCGGGACTTGAGACTTGCTTGGCCAATGACTTTCCTTAGACTTGCTTTTTGTGACTTGAGACTTAAATGGAGACTTGATGCCAATGACGTGCAATCACTTGCTCTAACTTTATATTTATTATTGATTTGAGTGTAACTGATGAAAGACAACAAGATTCGGTGCATAAAACCCAACACATTTATGAGCATGTCTTTGAAATAGACGTCTTGCAGCAGGCGATGAGAATGTGCAATCATGCAAGACCCTTTTCTCAGTTATTCTCAGAGTACAGACACACATGCAGGCGTTCACACAAAACTTTGTACAGCATTTAGTGACTATTTTACACAGCCTCAGAGAGCCAAGTTACAGCAGGACTGAAGGCTGTCCGGAATCTATTTTGAGCAGGGGTGAATCTGAGCATAACAGGGGCTGGGGCTTTGAAGGGGAGCCACTAACACAGAAACTGTCAGAATAACCAAAAATAAGAAATATTATTTAATATTTCTTTCAGATTGCATGGAAACGCAGCTCATGTTAAACACAAACAAAACAAAACTTGTTTGCACTGGAGCCTTCAAAATAAATGTTTAAAATTTGCAACTGTTCAATATTAAATGGACTTAAAATCCAACTTTTTTAGATTTTGTAAAATCTAAAAAAGTTGACATTGACATTTGCCTGAAATGTAAAAATTGCAAAATTTGCAAGTGCTTCCTAGATTAGTTTGAAAAGAAATATGAACAGTCCCACAGTGAAAGTTACGCCTAACTGGTGTATGACTTGAGGTGATTTGCCGACTATAGTGCGACTTGACCCCATGACCCATGGGACTTGTAACTTTACGACTTGGGCTTGACTTGAGAACTGCACCTTGTGACTGACTTCCACCTGTGGCCTTAGCATACATTGCTTTTTTCGTTTTCGATATAGTAACAGTACAAGGCTTTGTGTCTCTATGGGGGAGCATTTATACCCTTAACAGTGTTTCCTCTAGGATTTTTTTAGCAGTGGGGCAGGCCTGCTGAACCCCACCCCCCACCCCCGCCGCTCCTTAATTAAGGAGGAAACACTGCTTAAACTAAAGAATGATACAAACATCTTCCCCTGAAAGTGCTGAAAGTCTGAAAGCCTTACATTATTATCTTTACATCAAGGAAAACACAGAGAATTGATCATCTATTGTATCCTGTTTGTGGTGGTCGGGGGGCCGATTGCGGAGATTGACTACCTCACTTCCGTCAGTCTACCCCAGGGCAGCTGTGGCTTCAATTGTAACTTGCCACCTCTGAGTATGGCGTGAGTGAATAAAGTACATAGTTCTTAGTTATAGGGGAAGGCAAAGTACCCAGAGGAAACTTATGCAGAGACGAAGAACATGCAAACTGCTCACATAAAGGCCCTCTGCTCCACCATGCTGTCACTATTATTACACTATTTTTCAGACTTTACATAAGAATATATACTGTATATTTAGATGTACATTTAATGTGTTATTATATCATGAGTACTGCAGAAATCTGACCTATTTTTTTCTTTTTTTTTGCTCTGCTTCATTATAAAATTACAGCAATTAAAAGAGGTCTGAAAAGTTTCTGAACCCACTGGATCCGACAAAGTGCACAGCAGAAGCGTAACAGTGACCGGCTTCAGCAACTGTCTCTCACTGTAAACACTGCTAGGCCCCGCCCCTTTAGGTGCTCCCAGCCAAAGCCACAGGAATTCCCTCTGTTTTCGCCCGTCTGCTCTCGGCTATTCCCGTTGCTCTCCCCCATTCCCGCCTTCTCGCTCCGACCAATAGGAGCCCGGCAAGACGACGACTCGACATTCCTGCTAGATAGTTGTTTTTTTTCCTGATGTCTTTACTTGCATCGACGTTCCCAGATACTTTTGCACTGTGCATATGGCGTGAAAAAAAACATGTTTATGAGGGCGCATGAACATGCATCGAAACAAATTGTTTTGTTATGTCTTGTAAGATTGCGATTTCGATCTAGCTGTGTTGAAAGGGAACCTGTGGTGTTTTCAGATTATTGACAAAGATACTAACAGGCAGTGCAAAAACAGATACACTATTCTAGCATTTTGAGCTTGTGTCTCAATAGAATTTTTTTTTTTTTACTTTTGACACGCAGATGGAATATATGTTGTATTTTGTGTATTGTATGTTTGCATTTTATTCATAACTTGCGAGGAACTTTGCACTGTGCTGTAGTATCGCTTGTAGAGCTTGTGTTGTGGTGAAGCCCCAAACATTTGCACAGAGCACTTGCTTTGAAGAGTGGAATTATGGGTAATGTGGTTAAATAGTCTGGCTATGTTTTCTCTTTTTTTTCTTTCCTGCATCTCTTAAATGCTATGTACAGGGATTGTGCTGAGCTTTGGTTGTTGGTATTGTGGGAGACACCTGGGACAATCTGGCTTTGATTTCCTAATCCACATCTCATGGCTCAGATTAGGGCCCCATGTAAAAGACACCTCCGGCTTTTTGACTTAATTCGATCTAAGAATAGCGCTACTCGCTAACGGCGTACACGATATTTACAGTGGAGCCAGTGCCTGTACGGTCATGCCTCCTGTCTGCGCGGTGAGTCAGGAGAATACAGCGTTCTTCTGTTGGGCTGCAGACTTGACATGTAGGTCAAACGACTGCATGCGGCAATGCGTATAATGAAGGATCAATGTAAGTGGAACTCTGGTGTGCAAAGTTCTTAAGATACTTTTATTGCTGCTTTCATGTATATGTTAAAGCTGATTTTTGATATAATAGTAATGATTTACTCTATCATTGCAAGCTTTATCAGTGCAAATAATCGGGGAATGCTGAAATAGCCTTCTATAGTTTTCTATTAGTCAGCAGCAGCAGCATCTAATCCAACTCTTAGAAGTGATATCCAACAATTTATCATCGTGAAGTTTCCCAGATGTTCGGGAGATGCTGTTAATGCAAAAGTTGTCTTGATTTATTATTTGTTAAATCTGCCATAGCCAACGGAAGTGCCGCGTTTTCTGTGGCACTTTTCTCAAGGCACTTTACATAGAGGGATCCCACTCGCCCATCCCCACACTCGTACACATGCAGAAACTGACAAAATGCACTGACAGGAGTCGTATCAGACCTTCTAATCAGCGGGCGAACACTACACAGACTGAGCTACTGCCAGCATGCTCAGGATGTTTTGCCTAACCCATAAGCACAGGGGCTCATTAGTTTAAGATTCTGGCCTCAGAGTATTGGGTCCCTTTGAACTGTTCTGCTCCTGTTTTGCATAATCAAATTTCCATCTTATCTGCGCAGTTTTGCAACATGTACGTAAAGGTACTTTACAACATGACCTATTCATGCAGGTGCAGTCAGACATAGCCTTTTAGTTGTCTCGGTACACGTTTCTACACTGACTGTATCCATTACATCTGCACTCGGCACAACCTCCCGAGCACAGGTACAGTGTAGCCGGGTGTTTGTGTCAGCGAGGCTCGTCGTGAGTGTGGAGTGGGCGTCTTTACACCAGGGAGAATCAACCACAAGAACGGAGAGGTTTTCAAAACGCTCACACTTTATGGCTGAGTGGAGTAAAAATAGATTGTGGCGAGAGACTTGGGGTTGAAAGGGCCGTTTTATGACTTCATTACACATAACATTTATATTTCTTTGGCGCTGTGTTTTTGATTAGCATGAGGCTGATTTTGGAGAAGTGCTTAAGCCGTGAGTCTTAGCTGCTCATTGAGTTCCCCTTCACGCTAACGAACAGTGGAGCCGGGCGCGTGCTGAGTGCAGGCTGCAGCTACGCATTTAATGAGATTCTCTTACTACACTTCTATTCTCCTCAGCCCTTTTAAACAGTGTTGCTAAGGACTCATTGTGCTTTTTTGCAAATCGCAGAAATAAATGGTGTTTTATTTAACAGCAAAACTATAGTGCAAGAAATGTTAAAGTTTTAGAGGCGTGCAGTTTGTGCATCTCGCAGCTAGACGGATTGCTAATCAAGGACCGGACAAACAAAGCAATTCAAGTGGAAAACTATACTGTGGTCATTTGCTCCAATACAAGTGCAGTTAGCGGAGTGGGCTGTGTCCGATTGGAAGGGCATCTGTTGCAAGTGACAATGTTTCATCTAATGATCATGAAAGAGTATTTATGAATGCAAAATAAATGATGGTAAAGACGCATGGCTAATTGGCGCTATCCTAACAAGTTCATGAAATTAGCCATGTTATTACGGTGCGGGTAATAAGCGGCGCTAATCATACATGTTTCGTTTCGTCCCGGGTCTGGACTGCACTTCATCATTGCAGTGATGCGGTCGGCCCAAATCTGCTGCCTCTGCGGGTCTATTGTGCCCAACACAGTGCTCTCTCTGTTGCTCAGCGTGATGAGCAGGAACTAGCATCATGTTCTCATCATGAAAACAGATGGGCCAGTTTGAAAGTTAGTGCTTTCTTTGTCCCTTATGCAAAATTCTTCTGTTACTAGCTTAAGTGTTTGACTGGATCATATTATTACACGGGACATATTTTTGACGCTACGGTATCAAGTGAGATCAATGAAGGCTATCTTATTTTATCTTATCTCATCATCATAGTAAAGTAGCATGGAGTTGGATGATTTTTGTCCATTCTTCCTTACAAAAGTCTTACAGTTGAGAGATTTCTGGGCTGTCTCGCATGCCCGCTCTTTTGAAACATTTGTTTGGACATTATAGTTGCTTGGACACTACATTCGCTTGGACACTACATTGGCTATTGTTTCACTGTTTTCATGTTTGGTGCAGTCCAATGATCTTACACCTCTTAACCCCCCGCCTTAACCGAGCACATTTTCTCCAGTTCAGCTTTACCAAATCTAAAAGCTTCTCGACTGGATCTTACAGCCTAAATGCCAGTGTAACGCCTCATGTGAAAGCTACATAAATTGATGTAAACTAATCTTTTCCTTGTTTTGTTGCTGTGCATTTTTGTCACATTTCAATCACCTTTTTGTTGTGTCTTTGTCACCTTTTGACACCGTTTTTGTTGCGTTTTCATCACTTTTTTTTGTCGCTCTTTCATTGTCTTTTTTGGTGTGTTTTTTTTTTTGTGCCACTTTTTCATCACTTCTTAGTCACATTTTAGTCAAGTTTTTTTCATGAAGCTTTTAGATTTGGGTAAAGTCAAACTGGAGTAAATGTGGTCTGTTCGGGTGGTGGTTAAGAGGTTAAACCAGGAGACTATGAAGCCCGTGGCAAAACCTTCAGCCTGCGTCTTGAGGTCGTCCATCGTGAATTCTGAGGTGTGCTTAAACGTCTATAAGAGGCTTTAACTATTTTTGAGCTGTTTGGACATATCTTCAGGATCTCGCAGCGAGTATCAACTTGCCGCGTTATCTGCACCAGATATAATATTGCGCTAATCGTCTGACAGTGCACTTTCGAGGGGTTAAATCTAGCCGGACGGTAATTAAGAGTGTCGTCCTGAAGTGCTAGGGCTAGTTTCTGTGGTGCGTAAAGGTCAGTGTCTGTGCCTCTAAATCCCATTGTGACTGTCCTGAGCGGAGCAGTGCTGGTGTGAGCAGATGTGGCTGACACAGGAGGGGGCAGGACAGCGTGGGGGGTGGGTGACCTTTAGTGATGGGGTGGTCTCCAGGCATCTCTCCTGTCGAAGCAGAACTGTACTGTTTGACACATGGGGGGTGGGGGTGAGCTCAAAACTGTGCTCGAGGTGCTAATGCTATGCTACTACAACTGAGGTGATGAGAAAAGTATTCACACAGACGGTCTCTGTGTCCTTTGTGTTGCCTGTGTGAGTGTGGAGTGAATAAATGATGGCGGGGCCAACATATACCCCCATCCTTGGTCCGTGTTCATCATGTTGTGAGTGAGCGACCGGTCGATATAACCAATCATAGTCAAGTGTGAATTCTCTGATGAAGCAGATGGCTTTTGTTACCTCTTAGAAGCAATGCAAAAATACTAAAGTGCAAAAGAACCGTGGTAAAATCTGAATTGTGACCGTAACCTCTTAACCCCAACCTGAACCGAGCACATTTTCTTTGCTTTACCCAAATCTAAAAGCTTCTTGAACAAAGCGTCTAAACGGTGAGAGCGATAAAGTGACAACAATAGTGACAAAAGAGTGACAAAAAGCAACAAAGAGCGACAAAAAAAATGACAAAAGAGTAGGGCTGGGGAAAAAATCGTTTTGATTTAAAAATTGAGTTGGTAGGTCAAATCGATTCATATTTTCAAAAATCAATGGGTTTTTTTAGTTTTTTTTTTTTAGCTCTCTGCCCCCCTCTCTGAAGGAAGGTCCTGCTGTATAAATGTGCCAAGAAGAACAGAGCTCACCTCAGGATTTTTTGTTTTATTAGCTCAATCGAAATACAGCAATAGCCATGCTGCCTTTGCTCTGCCCAATCCCGTCAGACCTTGGAAGCTAAGCAGGGAAGGGCCTGGTCGGTACTAGGATGGGAGACCGTGTAGTATCACCAGGATACCTGGCGAATGTAGAGAGTGAGTGAGTGGTTGGTGGTGGTCGGAGGGGCCGATGGCACTGACTGGTTGCCTCACTTCCGTCAATCTACCCCAGGGCAGCTGTGGCTACAACAGTAGCGTACGACAGTGACAGTGTAGCGCTTTGAGAAACTTGGTAATATAGGCTCGTAAAGCGCATTACAAGGGCAAAACTTCCTTATTATTATTAATACAGTATAAATAATTTGGATGTTTAACAATCTTTGTTGCACACTGCTCAGTGACTTTTCAGTTAGAGAAAGGGTTGCCTTTGCAATTTTGTTTGTTGACGCACTTTCATTAAATACAATAAATATATATGTTTAAAATATATTTACAGTTCGCCGTTATTTTGTTTAAAATGGGGGAGAAAAAAAATCAAATCGTAAATCGAGTTTTTTATTTTTAAAAATCGCTGATTTTTTTGGGGTGGAAAAATCGCCCAGCTCTACAAAAGAGCGACAAAAAAAGTGATGAAGTGAAAAAATTGACAAACGCAACAACAGAGCAATTTTGTAGCTTTCAAATGAGGCGTTACACTGGCCTAGAGGCTGTAAGCTCTAACCGAAAAGTTTTTAGATTTGGGTAAAGCCGAACTAGAGAAAATGTGCTTGGTTAATAAGAGGTTAACTTTTTGCCATATCATAGACGCCTACTACTAACATACTCCTTTCCATTTCTCTTTTACGGCTAGTCTTGAGTCTTTCATTCCCGTCATCTCTATTCTCCATGCATGCTGCGAGCTCCTCTTCAGAGGTGATCTCAGCATCTGTTTTGAGCAGGTCAATGTCAGTCTTTTTTTACTTCCTCTGCTTCTTGTGCTCATGTGAACACTCCCTTGAAATACGATTGAACACCTTGTGCTTGTACTTTTTTTTTTATTGTTTCATTTATTACTGGGGCGAAGTTTAACCATTTCTTATTTAGACCTTGGCTTGTGAATAATAAAGAAGAAACATAATGGTATATAATCATTTGAATGAAAGTATATTCTTACTTTCCCCCTCTGTTGCGGTGGACGCAGGGGAGAATCCACCGCACACATCCACGCTCCAGAAGACCGGTCCTCTGCTATTACGACAGGCCAAAACATGCAGCCACACACCAGCCATTACATTTCCATAGTGAAACACATAAACTACAGACATCAACAGAGCTGCTCGTAGACATTATCTCTGAAAGCGCTGACAGGAGGAAGAGAACAGTAATAAGTAGGCAAACATGCACAATCCAAATATCACACTACAATGTCATCACTGTGTGAATCTCATCTAGGACTGCACACTTTTTTTATTGTATGCCAATAAATGGGGGAATGCTCCTGACATTGTAGAAAGAAATCATTCAATAAAACAGCCATTAACCTCTTACCACCCGCCTAAACCGAGTGTATTTTCTCCAGTTTGGCTTTACCCAAATCTAAAAGCGTCTGGACTGGAGCTTACAGGCTATAAAACTGGTCTAAACTGGTCTTTTTCCTTGCATTGTTGCCGTGTTGTCGTCACGTTTTTCACTTTCTTTTCTTATTTATTTATTTATTTTTCACTTTTTTGCTGCCCCTTCATCACTTTTTTGTCACATTCTTGCTACACTTTGGTTGATTTTTTGTGTGGCTTTTTATTTTATGTCACATTTTGTCACTTTATTGCAGTTTTTTGTTCTCGTTTTTGTCGCTATTTCGATACTATTGCTGGGTTGCAGGTGACATCAGCCTATAATATTATATAGAGGTATAATTATTTTGTTTTCGAAGACATTTTTGGTCTTGTACATGGACCCAGTCATGATAATTTTTGTAATTCAGAAATTTTCTTTGTAGATGCGACTTGTGAAAGTGTAATGCAGTTAATAGGAAAAAACTGGCTCCTGCCCCCACCTGGGTCCGGTGACATCATCACATTCTAGAACCTGCAACCCAGCAATTAAGAAACTTTTAGATTTGGGTATTGCCAAACTGTGCTCGGTAAAGTGCGTAAACCTAAACATGGACATTGCAACAGAATGATGCATTTAGCTCAAGTAGCATTCATTCTTATTTATGTAAAAGTCTGTGGTAAAATGGTGAGACTTATTCCTACGATACTCCGTTATCGTTTGTTATAGAAGCAATCATTTTGTAACTGTTGGTTGACTTATCAGGTGCTTGTATGTGCTGCAGGTGGCGCTGTACAACACGGACCAGGAGGGCAGCGACAGTCCCAGGAGCAGCCTTAACAACAGCCTCTCGGACCAGAGCCTGGCCTCTGTCAACCTCAACAGCGTGGGCAGCGTGCACAGCTACACACCTGTAAGATCTACAGATACGCATATGAAATAACATTACATTTTATTGCTGTTTGCCCACTGTTTTATGTGCAGCCCAACGTAGTTCTATCCTTTTACTGTAGTTGAGTAGCTGAATGTATATTTTGCGGTCATTCTTGCATCTCCTCTAGCACAAAGAGAAGAGCGCGCACAGTGCGATGAGCGTAATTATAAGACTCTAAAGAATGCGCTCTGATTAAAAAGACAGTGACACCTGCAAAATGAACAAGCACCAATTAGACGGTGTCCGCACATGTAATTTCCTCTGTGCCCTTTATCAAACACGCGCTCCAGGAACCAAACTGTTAAAGACACAGCATCTTTTGCCGCTGACTTCATTGTTCTTCAAATATCCCTTTTTGTTTTTAAGGTCTGATTCCCGCTGTTTAAGTGGGCACCTTATCCAGATGTGGCAAGATGTAGTTCTTAAATAATGGTGCCACTCATTTTTAAACCTGATATTTTTCCAAGGTCTTGTTTTCACTCAATAACATTGCTCTTTTTGCTTCAAACTTTGTACTGCAAATACTTAAGAACTGGTTAATTTAATTTAAAAAAACATTTAGTTGTCTCCTTTTTTAATCAAACTTACCTTAGAGCTTAGAATTGCTGAACAAATACAATAATCACCTGCATTTCAGAATGATCATAGACGTCTAAACTACGGGCTTTATACTAACAGTAGTAAGGTCAGATGTTTTATTTGCAAAGAAAGCCATAGTGCCTGAATAGCCATTGCAAATATCTGATTTTGACCATTTAAAAAAGACATGATGCAAAATCAGCTTTTTGAGCTTACAGTGAACGTATCATACATACAGGGCTTAGAAAAGAAATGGGTGCCTCAGTGTTGATATTTTATATACCTTTTGTAAGAATAAGAAGGTAACAAAGAAATACAAGCAGGGCTGGTGAAGGCTTTGTCTGGGGCTCCCCCGCAGGCAGCAGTGGCAATAACTTGGTAAAAAGAAAAAAAGCAACTTTCAGGTTCAATTTGCAGTGTGGTTAGCTGCTTCAGCACTGCGCGAAGAACACAGTTTGAGTGCAGAACGGCTTAGAACCGATGTACAGTAATGTTGGGCTTTAAAATTGAAGAGGACCGTTTTGTGTTTTTCCTATGATGTAATGTTACCCAGGAAGTACAAATTAAAGGGCTGCAACAACCAAATTAAATAAGACCGGAGGATTACTCAAAACTGCATGAATTACTACTCCAGGTATGTTTTTGACGAGGGAGCAATGTTTGTTACAACCTTGTTTCCCCATTTAAAGCTCAAAAAAGTCGAATTTGCATGAAATGACTCCTTTAAAACCATGTTGTTACAGCCCTGGAGTAGTAGGCCTATTTCAATTCTTTCATGGATTTTGAGTAATCCTCTTCACTTTGGTTGTTTCACTGCAGCGCCACAGAGTTGTTAATCGCATCGTTTGATCAAAGTGCAAAGACAAGTTTGTCATTCCCACTGCTTCCTGCCGGGGGAGTTCCAGCTAAGCTCCTCACTTAGACATCATTTCAAACAATAAATAAAGTGTAAAATATCAATGCTCAGATACCAGTCGAATTTGCTGCTGCATTACAACCACTCACATCTTTATTTTCAAGCTGTATCTTGAATGAAGCACTAGCTGTACTCTCGAATAACCCACTCCTTTATCCCACATTTCCTAGTATCTCAAATCCCCCCGCGGTGTAGAAGCGAGCCAGGCGCAGACAGCTGTAGACGGCTGTAGAGAAGGTTGAGGGCGGACCGACATCACGGGACGGGGTTAAGGGATACAGAGAGAGATGCGCGCACTTCTGGAAGCGAGACAAAGAGAAGAGCTGCCTCTGATGTCCTCCCACTAGATCTGCCCCTTGCGTTTGGTGTGGTCCTCCCCGCTTCAGGCGCTGGGCATCGATCGCTCTGCTCTTCTCTTCTCTCTATTGCGCGGCCAAAAGCGTACAATAAACACCCTCTCGCTGCAGTCTGGGAGCTGAGTACTTCTCGCCCGACATCACTGGAAAAGGAAGACATTGCGAGCAGAAAAGAGGAGAGAAAAATTGGACGTGAGCAAAGTTGTAATGCCGGGTCAAGTCTTACTTTGTGAACGGTTTCGCTGGAGGGGACAGCAGTAGGAGCTTGTATCACTCAACCCAGGGCTGGTTCGTAACTTGGGCCACCCACTCACATGCGGGATGAAAAGGCTGCTGATTTGTAAAAAGCTATTGTTATTGATTTTGTTTTAAATACATTTTGCGCGGCCACCGGAGTATTGGCTTTGTGTCCGTTTGAGTTGCTCTCTTAATTCTGCCAATGTCGAAGTGGTGAGCGCCGACCTGGAGTGTAGCCACTCGTGCTTTGATGTGCAGAGTAATTTGCTTAACAGACAAACTTGATCTCAAACTTCATAATGTGGCGCCATGCCATCTACAATCAGTCACCAATCTGGAAAAGCTCTCAATAATGCAAATGTTACAGTTGAGTGTGAAACCCATGGCACTGCACGCCCAGGACAAATTTTCTTTGGGGACAATAAGGTTGAACCTTGTTGTGGTGCAGTACTCGATAAGACCGCGTTATTCAGTGTTAAAAATGCTCAGTGGATTTTAAACAAACTGAATACTGCATACTGAATACTGAATGAAAAAACAAGAATTCTTACTTTAGTTTAATACTGTAATTAACGGGGGTATTATAAAACATTACACCAAATTAGATTAATTCTTATGGGAAAGGTTTATCATTAGCTATTTAAAATTTGTCTTGCAGGCCTGAATCCAATGCCCTTTAATTTTAGTTGTAGAAAAGTCAGCAATAGGTGGCGTTCACGATTTAGAATGTGATGATGTCATGATGTCAGGTGGAGGGCAGGGGCCAATACGACGCTATGGGAGAAATACAGTTTTTGTAAGAAATCTCCAAAACGAAAATGATTTTCCTCATCAGTATCTGATGGTGATTGGATTCACAAACTTGACATATTATTTTTATGTCTGAAAGTCCTTTCTATTGGCCAACATCACGCTCATGTTTTCGAATATTGTCACCACTTTCGGACGCCTTTCACAGTAAATAATTGGACATTGGTTCATATGTGCTGACAGAGGAGACAATGAACATGTGGATTCTTCCAGTAATGATTAAGATGTTAACCAAAAACAAAAAAATATGCAATTCGCCAGTTACCACAGTTACCATAGTTACCATCAGTTGTCCTCCACCTCAATTTTACACTATAGGCTCTTTAGAATGTTGTGATGTCACGTGAACGCTACCTATTGTTTATTGTTTTGAGTAGTAGAATGGTCAGACATTCTACCAAACTCACCTTTGGAGTTTTATTAAATTTTAGCCAAACTAACTCATCAAGACCGTAGCAATATTTACCATGTAAGGTTGTTTGCTTTTTCTCATTATCAAAATTTGTTTTTATTAAGCTATTTTGATTTAAAGCCACACCTCTTAACATTTCACCTAATAAATGGAATAAAATACAAGCATTTATTTTGTTAGATGTTTTTATCGCTGGAATAGCTAAAAAGTGACCAAACAAACGTGTCTTTGCTGCGACCAGCTCACCTCTCCTAAGTCCTGACTGTAACTTTACTGGGAGCAGGGACGTCTCCAGCTCATTTCCATGGAGATGTCGACTAAAGGCCGCCAAATGTGAGGTTCGAATAGTTTCGGGGCTCATCCAAGTCCATTCTTTGATTACCCACAACAAAAATAGCATTTTCTGTTTTGAGCGGTTTTGTTTTGCTGGCAACAGTAAAATCCAAAATGTTACACAGCGTGGCTTTAATTTCATCGCTAATCTCATTGTCTGTCCAACCGGTGTATGGAGCAAATATCAAAGCAGCCCTTTCAAATAGCGCAGTCTTCATCTTAGACGGCGATTGTTTTCCTCTCTACTCTGCTGTAGACTTAAATCCTCGTGATTGACCCTACTCCTCCTCCTCACAGGTGAGCAGTCACCCGGAGCCTGTGTCCCAGCCGTTGAGCCTGCAGCAGCCGCCTCAGTCCCAGTACAACATGCCCGAGCGGGACAAGCAGCTCCTTTTCTCAGACTTCGAAGATCTCAGTGCCTCCTTCCGCAGCCTTTACAAGTCTGTCTTCGAGCAGTCCTTCAGCCAACAAGGTGAGTGGGACACACCAGCGTGTTATGACACACAGGTTTTTCTGTTTCAAAAGAATAAATAATCATACATTTTCAATTTTCCATGCAGCTTTGAAATGAATTAGAGTAACCTTTTGCCTAAAGCCAGCAGTAAAGCCCTGTTTTTAAATTGCGAGCCAGCCTGAAAGTTTACATCTTGAATATTTTATTAAGACATCACTGAATTACGACCTCGTATCCTCCCGACTTGATCGTTTTTGCATAACATGAAAGCTATCTGCATCTTGTCATGTTCAAAACGTCTCGCGCTCTGTTCTGAAAGGGAGGGGGGGGGTCTCTTCTTCAGTCTACTCAAATCAGGTTAGCTGCATATTTTTTTGATATAAAACTATGTAACGGAGGTATGCGCTTGTCTCGCTCCCTGCTGAACCCCGTGCATTTTTTTGTTGTTGCTTGTAATGTGATTGACTTCCAAGCAAAGAGCGCTTGACAAGTCGTATCTTTCCAGCATCTAACCTACTTTTCACCAAAATCAAACGCGTTTTCTTTCTTACCTTTCATTTTCAAAAGACTTCTCCCTCCTTTAATCTCGCATCTTTTGTTATTACCTTTTTCCCCCTCGCACATAAAAGCGAAATCTCTTAGTCAGACAAGCCCAAGCAATTAAAAGCGTAAATAATCAAGCCACACTTCGCCGCCGCAGACACCGAGCTAATTCTCCCGCCTTTGATAATAGGTAATGAGCTGGCATTATTTTTCCTATGCCACGTTAATTGCTTTTCTGTATTTCCCTGGTTGGACAATGGGCTTTTGGTGCTAGATAAGAGATGCACCCCTTGTCACCCCTGCTATGAGTGTTATGGGCAGATTGCGAGGGCTAAAAGCACTCCAGTATAAAATGGGTTTAGCCAACGCAGTGAAGGACGGCCTCTCGTCAGACCACTCCTGGCCTATTCGGATTATTTTAGTTGGACAGGGGGACGCTAGAGTTGAGGGTTGGAGAGGTGTGAAAGTGAAAGAGACAATGAAGGAGGAGAGGCAACGGCAGCGGCTTTTGGTGGAGCCCAGGAAGATGCTGCTGAGTCACTCCCTGTTGCAACAAAATGGCAGCGAGCCTGTCTCGGGCTGTGGACCAGAGAGGAGGAGGCCAGGATGCCTATAGTGACAGATGATGATGAGAAATTTGTCAATGCAATATCCACGTCACTGGTCTGTATGTGATAAACATTGGCACAAAACAAGAGCCGTCAATGGGAATGAATCTGTGTGATGGCGCTATGAATAAGAATAAAACAGTATTGCATGTTTATCATGTTTTCAGCTGCAGAGTGACAAATAGTATTTAGGGCCGTGTCACAAATTAAAGTAGTATTTTCTTGCCGTCTCCATAATGGCCAACAAGCCATATCCCCTTTCTTAGTACAGTCAGGTAAATTTCAGACTACACACAAAACGAACAATACCTAAATAATCCAGAATTAAAATTAATAAATTACGCCTTTCATGATTCTAACGGACAATGTTTAGAATGGCTTTTTACCCAATGGAAATAAGATTCAGTAGAAAAGGTTATACATTGTCGTCTTGTTGCGTTTCGGTGGTGGCTGATCTGAGCTCTATTCACTCTGATCGCTCTGTAACCGGTCTGTGTTCTCCTCCAGGTCTCCTGGGGCTCCCAGCCGACTCGTCCCAACAGACGCACACGTCCTGCTCCTATCAGCACTCCCCGAGCGGCGCCATCAGCTCCCAGAACAGTCTCTCCAACAACCAGTCCAACAACCACCAGCACCCCAGCAGCGGCCAGGTGCCCCTGTCCCACCCCTCCCAAGCTCACGCAGGGCAGGCCCACACGGGACACGTCTCGCCCCATACGCAGCACCTCCCTCAGCACGGCGGCCCACACAATCAACACAACCAGCACAACCAACACAACCACCATAACCAACACGCCCCGCCGCACAGCCAGCACCAGGCGCATCCACAGCATCAGCCGCACCAACAGCACCCGCAGCACACGGGGCACCCCCAACACACGGGACACTCCCAGCACACGGGCCACCCGCAGCAACACCCATCCCACGGACAGCACCCCTCGCAGCACGCCCAACACGGACAGCACCCACAGTCACATGGAGCGCAGCACCAGAGCCTGTCCCACCAGCCCCATCCGGCCCAGCAACAGATGGCCTGCAACACAGGTGAGAGCCTCCGTGCAGCTGCTCACATACAACAAAAGTGCGATGCTGTGACTGTCCCAATCTAATGAATAAAACATATCAATGCAAACATGTCTTATTACATTTAGTTCATCCAAACAGCTAATACACATTCCATTGTGTATGTACTACATAGATACACGGTATTACAGATTGTTACAAAGCATACTACAGTGCACTGCTTCTAGAGGTCTGTCTAGGGCAGTTGTGGCCATAGAAGTAGTTTACCACTGCCAACTTTGACTGACAGGTGAATGAACAATCCAGCAAATTCAGCTGTCTCGGAAAAAATGTCCAAGGTAACCACTACTTGTAGTATGGGACCATCATAGATATTTTAAATAATCCCCATGAGGCAGCTCTACCAATCATAGATACCATATACTTACCTTTTTCCATTATTTTCCCCCACAAAGCATTCTGATCCCCAGTGTAGACCTAGTCTTTTTATTGGTATCCATCTATGTAAATCTCCTGCAAACCGAAAACGGACATTTAGTTTTGTTCGATTGTAAATTTATAGAATGAATTACCATGTGCGGCTCAGCTCTGGATCATCTGCTGACTTCTGATCTTCAGTGAGAACAAAGCACCGGCGTTAGCAGCGGTTTGAGAGTCACGTGGCTCCTCCTGGTGGCCACAGGCCGGTACTGAAATATTTAAAGGCCTGATAAAGTGTTTTATTGGGTGTTATACTGCCATTTATTTATGTCATAAATAGTAAAGGCTTCACAGCTATGAATATATTAATACAATGTAATGGCTTTATCTAGCCCAAGGTCATGCTTTACGACTCTGGAGGGTTGTGAAACAGTAAGAGCACTCGTTTCAGACTTGATTGTGTTTTATTCAATGTGAAATCAACAGAATAATTAATGACCATCTTGGATTTACTTCAAAACTCGGTGGACTCACTGTGATATTACAACATATGTGTTTTTGATTGATACAGGTTTCAAATTGTCATAAAATAAAATTGAAGTTATGCGCCTTGTACGAAATAGTTGACCAAATGCCAACATTCAATAAAAGCAGAGGCATTCAGGTTTTGATTAAAATATATATATTTCTCCCATAAATTAATGTAATGTGAATAGCTACACAACATTAGTTTACTAAAAATGTCCTGTTTGTGTTTGTAGGTATTCTGTCAGACTGGTACCCCAACCTGGATGCACTGAAAGAAAGCTGTCGTATTGCCAGCAGCTATAACTGGGCGGACGTCGACCTTTCCCCCTTCCAAGGTGAGATACTGACAACTCGCAACAAAGTGATAAACATGATATTGCAGCTAGAGGATGGTAATAGTCGAGTGGCCTTTCTTTACTGCAGATTCTGAAGTGTTGACACAAGACTTGATTATGAGTATAATTAACGCGAGCTCTTAATTTAAAGTACTGGCTTCAAGTTTAATCACAAAAACTCTGAGCTCAGCAGGTCAGTTCATCAGATTACTGTGAAGGATTGCAAAGTAGAGCGTTTTTAAATACCACTCTAAAGGTTGGAACATAGTGGGAAGATATTGCAGAAAAGTTGGGCTTAAGTTAAGTTCTCATTTATTAGTTTAGTTTGAAAACTGGGTCATGCTCAAAGCTACTACCACAATAGCCTGGTAATATTATGAACAGTAATCTGACCTGATGCATTATTGAATGTTGCCCAGGTCTGAGGGAGAGTATGAGACAAGCGGAGTTAAATAACTGGTCCCTGGAGCCCACACAAATCGCCGATCTCTGCTCATCTATCAACCAGTTCTTCGCCCGCACTGGGGTCATCCAGCCACAAGGGGCAGTGCAGTCTCCGACCTGCCATGGCTCCATGCACCCCAACAAACCCACCCAACACCTCAATACAGGTATGTGTCACGTGAGGTTGAGTGTTTTATTTTGCTCATATTGAAATGATATTCTTTATCTACACCTCTGAGCTCAGATTCGGTGTGGTACAGTCCCGCCCACAGCGAAAGGTTAGGTTTCACTTTTCCTCTGTAGTGGGGCCCATCTTTGATTACCTCTTGATACACATGACACTGGCCTCCAGCACGTGGTGGAACAACCGGAGGTTTATCCCACATTACCTTTTCATTCTGTGCCAGGCCAGGTTTCATTTGGGGAGATCCATAAAACCCTGGCTCCTCCTAAAGTCCTTGTTTGTGGACTTTTTATTAACAGTCAAAACTGCTCCTGGTCTGGCCCGTCAGTTAGGACATGCTTGTCTTGGCCTAATGTAGGATGTGTATTTTGCTCATAGACTGTAGAATAGCGATGGACTAAGTGAGGGTGCCCTTAGCGGAAGCTCTTTCATGCTAATGAAAATATGAATAGTGAAAGGAAAAAATTGGAAGAAGCGTGTGTTATGAACGCTTTAGTTTATTTAGTTTAGTTTATTAGTTTATTTGAGCAGCAAAAAAATAACAGACAACAAATTATTCCCCCGGGAAAGGCGTTGATTGCAGATGATGCTGTAATTTTTACTCCAGCTAAAACAACTGAGGAGGCATCATCTACCCTCACTGCAGCCCTGGCAGACATACAGCAGTGGCTCAACAACTCATCCTTACTATTAAATAAAAAGAAAACCGTGTCAATGATATTCACACAAAAAATCTATTAAACTGGATCGGTCCAATGCGTTTCTTGGAGACACAGAGCTTGACTTTGTTGAGGAGTTCAAGTATCTCGGGGTCACACTGGATTCAACACTCTCCTTTAAAAACACATTAAACTCACTGCGAATACAATGAAGTTAAATTTACAGAACTTCAAACAAATCAGGCCATTTATGACAACAGATTCAGCAAAGATGTTGCTACACTCAATGATATTTTCACACATAGAGTACTGTATTACAACCTGGTCACTAACTGGAGAAACAAATATCAAACCCATAGAAATCCTCTTCAAAAAGTCCATAAAAATTCTGGATCAAAAGCCTTTGTCGTATCATCACTGTAATATCCTGAAAAAATATAAAATGCTAAATTTTATAAATTTCATAAATTTTAAAAACTGTTGCCTTGTTTACAAAGCACCCGCCCCCACTCTCTAACTACATTAAACCTAAAGCAATGAGGGGTCTCTGCACCAGAGCCTCCTCCAGAGGAGATGTGGAGATCCCACACAGAAAAACAACATCTGGACAAACTGTGCTGTCCGTCAGAGGAGGCCAGTCTTGGAACAGCCTTTCTACAGACATAAGAGAATGCCCGACTTACAGCTCTTTTAAAAAAAACAACTTAAACGTCACCTCAAAGTAAATCAGTCATGCACTCATTTTAACTAAAATGTAATTTGTAAAGTTTTTATATTGTGTTTTGTTCATACATTGTTTTACTTGTGTGACCTGCCTCGGGACTATAGATGTAAATTAGCAGTTTTGCTTATAATCTGGCACATTTACAATTTGTGTACAACTTGTATATGATTGTTCATAAATGTGTGTTGTCCCGATCAAATAAATAAATAAACAAAGTTCACAGAACTTATGTAAAACCCCTGACCTTTCAAACATGAAGCTGCAGTTTGTGACATTCATTTTCACTTTACAAAAATAGTTTACAGTAAACTCTTGATATGCATGTCTAGCATCTATTGGTACTTGTTTATGATCGTGCAAATAATATATTTGAAAAGGTGAAAGGAATACCAAAACATGTTTAAGTATTTTCTCGGTGTGATAGGTCCATAATACCACCTATTTTACAGTATCATTTATGATCATACAAATGAAAATGCCTGGATATCCAGACTCACCGCTGTACCAGCGATATCCCTGTGTATAAAAAATACAGAGGGAGATCATTCTGGATTTGTCAGGCTAATGAACACATGGATTTAAAAATTACAAGCCTGTGTTAAAAAAAAAAAAACATGGTACAAAAAGAGTTTAAATAGAAAGTCCATTACATCAAGGAACTTCAAGAGGCTGTCCCCATTTCCTATTGGCTCCAGCAGCTAATACCGATGCTGCGTCCATATTTTTCACAGTCTATGATTTGGCCTCTACTAACAAGGCTTTTATTTTAGGATTAAGTGCTCTATGTTAAGGAGATGGAGCACGTCATCCAGTAACCAAAAGGTTAATAACATAAGGTTGGTGGTTCATTCCATTCATACCGCCATGGCATCCTTAAGCAAGACACCTACATGGCACTTGCAGTATCTGAGTCCCTGTTGTCCTGGTGTTTGGGGAGGACTCTGTGTGTCACGAGTTTTAACTGCTGTATTATTTGTTTTTAGGTAATCTGTACATGGACTCCAGACAGAGTATGACCATGATGGGCCCCCCTGGATACCCCCACATGCCCCCCATGAGCAGCGCCGGGCCCACAATGACTGGTAACTCTTTTGGTATCTACACTGATTGTAACTTTGTACTCTCTCACACTCTCTCGCACTCACTCACAGACAAGAGAATTTCCGATGTAATTTTCTAATGTTTGTTTTCCAGGACACCATGCACAGATGAACCAGCAGCACATGATCCCAGGCAGAAATTTCCAGATCCACCGCATGCCGGCCGATGACATCCAGGACGACTTTGACTGGGACTCCATTGTCTAACACAGGGCCTGATTGTGGCCGAACAAAAGTAAAAGGAGCGAGGTGAGGAACCCAGGCGCGGCGCTCAACGGTCGACTCGAAGTGCGATGCACGAAGCGGACCGGACTTAAGCTTTGGAGAAACTGAGACTTGTGACTTTTTACAAACCCCATACCTAGGAGATGTTACTTTTGAAGACAATCATACTAGACTGACACGTTGTATTGATCGCTTGTACTTGTCCCGGGGGCAAGTAGACCACATTGAACCACGCGCTCCTCAGCCAGCCCTGTCCCGTCACTAGCCAGCAGCCTTCCAGATCTCTCGCCCCGCCCTCTCCGCCCTCTCTCTCTCACCGCTCCGTAACTGTTCTGTGATTTGAGCGACAACATGTTCAGCTTGTAACTTCTTCTCGTGTTGACATTGGCCTCAGCTGCCTCTGTTTTTTGAAAAGATGTTGTTTGTTTGTTATTTTTGGTTCTTTATTTTTCGGAAAGACAGGCCGTCTCTGTGAGAAAATGTGATGGTGCTTGTTGGTCACTTTTGGGGGGGAAAGTGGATCTGGCGCGTTCCAAAGGTTTACAATTTAGTCTCGATGTTTAAGAAGTGGAACAGCACATTTAGCCACAACTTCGTCACAATTTTGAATGGTGAGTGTGAGAATTCTGCGTCTGATTTGTTCAGTTATTTTTTATTTTATCATAATGTTTTGATGAAATCTGTAAATCCAGTTAGGTTTTTTTTGCATACAGCAGTTTGATCTGCTTTGCCCACATACTTTCCCAGTAGGGCAGTACTTTCCCGGTAAGGCAGTAGTTTGGAAGCATAAGCAGGTTGTAGCCACTTTATTAGGTACCCTTTGCTCTGGCTCGTCTTATCACAGTCTTTCTACCATCCAGATATTACCCTCATTCACCAAGCCTCCATTCCATGGATATTTTCTCTATTCATGATCTTTCGCTGCAAACCATGGAAGTGGTTTTGATTGGAAGTTACAAGTTAGTATTTTATAGCTTCAGTTTGAACATTTAATATACTGGTTTAGAAAAAGCTGAAGAGGTTGTGTCTAATAAAGTGGCTGTAGATAAAGCTTGTGCTCTCGGCATAGTGGGGGAAAATGTCACGCATCAGTTGGTTTCTGTTCAAAAACAAGTTGGTCAATGATGTCCATTTATTAGAAATAAAGCTCTTATATTGTGTTAGATATTTCAAGTGACTAAAAAGAAACAATTATGAGTAAAAATCATACTCAAGTGAATTTGGTTAACCAGCTACACAACTGATAACTGAGAAAGTGTCAGTTAAAAGGTTTGGAGCACAGAGTTTTGTGTTTCATCAGACATTTTGGAGACATACCCAGTTTTGTCTTGGGTAATATTGCTCCCTATCGCATAGTGACAAGTGACTCATTCTACAGAAGTGCGTGTGCTGGGTGAACATGTGGCGTGTTTGTGTGTTGTTTAGTAATCTTAGGACTATGATTGATTGCTGCAATCATCTCTATGCTATCGACGAGCACAAAGGCAGATGCACACCGTGATTAGATGGAGATTTGTGTGTGAGGGGTTTGGAGAGTGCAGGGCTGGAGCCCATGTGACTTCTCATCAAGCCCCCATTGAATTATGAGACACTATGTTGAAAAGCCCTTTGCACATATAACCTTTGTTTTGGTCTGAATGGATGAAGCACCTCAGTTGAGTATTATCCACATACAGTACAGCTACAGTAGCTCCTCCTAGTGCCAATTTGAGGCACTGTCCGCTGCTGACTGTACTGTAGATCTGCAAACATTTTGGTCCATAACAGTAGTTCAGTGGACATGAACACAATTCATATGTAATGACAATCATATTCTTACATTTTTATCTAACGGTTTTATTATCGTTTTGAGAAAAGGCACTTTTAAGTCAACTGTTTATTGGAGATTGCCATATTTTACAGAACTGCCTTGTTTTGTTCTTTTAAACCTTAATTTCTTAGTTTCATTTTAATTTGAGACAATTAGTAACACTGCCATTTGTGTCCAAACATTTTGTTTCAACATGCTTCATGTGCTGCTGTTTATTTTGCATGGAAAATGTGCAGGTTGAAGATCACGAGTCCTGTAGATCTCCACATGTAGCTTTGTTCAAACTGCCAGGGAATGAACTGTGGTGCTCAAAGTGTTGGTGTAACGCACCTACTGTTAATGACTGCAATACTGGTCAAAATAAAGAAGATGCAGTGAATATGTATTAGAAATACAGTACAGCTGGGAAATACAGTACATCACCAATTTAGCAAGTTAGTAAACATTTCTTGGTAATATTTTGCTGGCTTCTGGTCTAAAATAAGAAACAAAACTTTGTCAATAACATTTTGAATAATTTCTAACCAAAAAAAAGGAACATTTTAGCAATTCTGACAAAACATGTTGAGAAAAGCATAGTGTTAAAAAGGGAAAACGGATGTCTATGTGTGTGTCTGTGTGTATGTCTGCTTGTGTGACTTCAATTTAAAAGATTTCAATGAACACGTACCTGCCAGAGAGATTACAGATAACGTGGTAAAGTAAAAAAAAAATATCAAGGAAAAAAAAAAGGATTTTTAAAAAGCTTTGTTACAATATGGGAGAGAACTGCCAACAAGTACTGCTGATCGGGGCCTGTTGTATTCAGTGCTGGTGTGTTGTTGTGCTTGTACATAAATGTCTTTTCAATCATCCCTTTTTCTCCTTTTGGGGGTGGGGTCTATGGGCTGAAGGGGTGTGGCCTGTTCACCACAGAAAGGAGGGGAAAAGAATAGAGTATTTTGTTATTGTCCAATCAGAGGGTGACAGTTTGTATATATCTATATTGTATATATGTGATGAAAATGCTTTTTTGTGTGACACTACCTTTTACCTGTACTATGGTTCAACATTCAGTGTTTCAGTGTTGCTAATATATATTTGGTTTGTGTCTTTATTTTTTTGATTTTGTCTCTTGTCATTTCTTGTAATTTTTCTTTTCTTTTCTTTGTCCCCTTTTTTGTTCAATGCACGGTTTATTACTTTGGTCGTCTGATGAGGTGACACAGCTAACTACTCTTTGTATTCGTTTAGTGCTGTAAAATAACTCAAGTGTTATTAGACTTGTTGATACCACCGCCCGCCCCACCCCCTTGTCCCAATATGCATGAATGGCACTTAAAGAAATAAAATATGGTAACTTCACTGTGGACAAATCTGATGTCTGATGTTTATTTGAAGAGGAAAAGTGCTTAGTGTACAGAATCTACAGTATTTTCAATTGATATAAAATGTACCAGATTTTTTTGTTTTTGTTTTTTATCAATCAAAAATAGGGCTCAAGATTTATCGGGTGAAATTTGCAAATCATAAAGACTACAGTTATTTGGGTTTTACAATATACTCATCAAAATATGTTTTTCCAATGCACCATTTTTAAGAAATATTGTACCAAAAATATTCAGTGCTTGGGTCTAAAACAGTGGTTCTCAACTGGTGGGTTGTGACACAAAAGTGAGTTGCAGACCCATTTTTAGTGGGTTGTGAGCCTTTCCTAGGGAACAGGTCTTTCAATATTTATCAACGGAAATGTAAAAGCATTACTTCTGTCCGTTAAAAGGCTAATGCTAGATAGAGAGCTAGTATAAATTGTTAAATCTTGATTTCATGACACAAATTAGGGTTAGGTTTAGAGTAATTTATATTTCCAGAGGAACCAACCCCAATATCACAGCAGACTGTCCCTTCTGAGCACTAACTTTGATCATATCATCAGCTTTATTTATGCTTCAATGCTGAAATATTTTTAGACACGGTTTACAACATTTTAGTTCAATTGTATCGAAGTCTTCTCAAAAGTTGAATAAAAATAATTAAAGCATACTATCTGGTTTTAAATGATGATAGAAGTGCGTGCTAATAAAATGCTTTAAATCAAATGTAAAATTAATAATATAATCAGCTTGATGTTTTTTCCTTCAAAAGCAATATACTGTATGTTACAAGATTGCAAGATGAACAGGCTTTGCCACAATAAAAATGCAGTAAATACTGTACATGTCATTCAATAAATGTTTAGTCTGCTGCACTGACTTTTAATTTACAGATAAAATACTGTCCGTCACCTTCAGGATACTAAAGGATTACATAAAGCTAACTTTAGTCCCTCTAATCCTCTAATGGCTTCAGCTAAACAAATGAGACAGGAGTTGCTGAGCTGCTAAAATATGAGTAATGTCCCAGCCAGGCCTCCCCTTTTTAAAAATAGACTGTCATTGGTTTTACTGTATACAGTTCAGCAAATGCATGGGCTGCCTGAGCAACAAGCAAAAGACATTACAACATGATTAGCCACAGAAGGCAACAAGCTAGGTATAGTTTATACAGTCCGAAGCCCAGAAAAAATGTAAACGGTTGGGCTATCAGTGTTAAATACTGCATCCAGTAGAGAAGGGAGAAACCATAAGGGCATATTAATGTTACACACCTACATTATTGTCTTAAATGCCCAAAATGTCTAAAAATCTTGTTAGGGAGTCATTGTTTGGGGAAAGAGGTGGGCTGCTGTGTCCTCTCATCTAAAGATCTCTTGTGTAGGTGGGATCCACAGGTGCACTGCCGGGACGTCTACATGGACTGAAACTTTATAGCATGAGGTTTTCGTCACATGGCAGACTAAATGCACAGACGGAGCAGAGGACAGAAGTGGACTCGCTGTGGCTGGAGTGATACTGGAGTCGCCTATGAGGAACAAGGTCAGAAAGATGCACATATTATAGCAGTAGTTGAAGGAACTACAGAAGAAGAAATCACTCATGAGGGTGATGACGTAACAGCGGTTGTTGCTGGGAAAGAGGAGGAAACTCAAGAAGATACAGATGAGCCTGCTGTTGTTGCTATAGTTGAAGGGGCCAATGAAGAAGAAGCCACTGAAGATCAACTAGTGGTAGTTGCTGCTGAGGAAGGTTCAGAAGAGGATTCAGCCATGGAAGAGGTGGGGGGAGGTATTGTTGCCATTGTAGATGAGAAGCCAACTTCAGAAGAATTGAAAGTCTGTACGTGTGGTTTAGCTGTAGTTAAACAGACAAAAGAAGAATCTGTCAACGAAGATCAGGAAGGAGCTGACAAACAACCCACTCTAGAAGAGATCCTAATTGCTGATGTGGTGGGCATTGAACAACTCGCTCCTGGAGAGGCAATAGTTCAAGAGGAAACAATCGGTAAGATGCCAAATAAAGATGAAACAGGATTTAAGAAAAAATATTTTTCATTCATTGGATTCTATTGAATTCCCATGAAATGAATAGAGACACAGATATAGAAACAAACACCGAGCAGGTAAGGTAAAGACAAAAATCAAAAATAAAGAACCAAAAGGAACCTTTTCAATTATATGGAATTAGAGTAAATCCTTTAAGCTGGGGTTCATAGTTTTAAAATCAATGATGCATAAAATTAAATTTTATTATTTTAGTGATTTATTGTAGTTTTCTCCTTAGTTCTGATCAACAGAGGGGCTGTGCGGAGAGCTGCATTTTTCACTTTGGTTTGTTTTATGACCATTGGATTTGTTGGAATAACTGTGTCCAAAAAGCTGCGGTGAAAGAAAGTAATAATTCAGTTTTGTTTTTTTTACATTTGAACTCTAACTCAAATTTAGTTTAATCCATTGTGTGTGTGTTTTTTTGTTTTTTTTGTTTGTTCAGGATGGACTAGTTTCTCTGCTGTAAATATTGCAAGCTCTATGAGTTTTTGGTATAATGTATAATGTTTGGGGACCTAAAATAATTTCAAAAGATGTATATTGTCAATTTATTGACTTGAATCGAAATGGAAGTTCTCTCACACCTTTGGTGTGGGGCGGGTATGAGGGGTGGAAGCACAGGGGAGGGCAGGGAAGGAAGTTCAGCTTCCTGATAGCCTGGTGGATACAACTGTTCTTCAGTGAACTGGACCTGGCCCGTGGATTGCGCAGTCTCCTCCCGAAACGCACCACTCTGTCTGCTCTGCAGCAAGAAAGCCCCTCAAGCTGGATTGCACTGACCGGTACATTACAGTTGAGCCAGGTCTCAGTGAATATAAAAACACATCATCTTCTGGGAAGAGTGTAGCAGACGAATATAATACATCTTATTCTCCAGTGAACGTACATTAGCCAAAACAATAGTAGGGATAGAAGGCTTCTGTGGCTTTGCTCTGAGTCTTGTTTCCTGTAGCGCCTCTTGTGACGTCTCCACTGTGCTGCAGGTGTGGGGGACTCTTGGTGCCTCTTCAGTGTTTTAGAAGAAATCTGTGGATTTGTAGGTGTCAAATGCTGCTCAAAGACCTTTAGATCAGTAGCTAGCTTTTTCTTTTCTTTTTTACTTTTAAAAAAGCTGTTCCCTTCATGGCCAGTAAAGACTTTTGCAATAATAATCCGCTGATCCTTACAAACACAGCAAAGGTGTACAAAGGTATCTTGTAAAACAATGTGAAACACTATGTATCCCTGGTTGATACTGTGCATAGCATAGCATGTAGACTAAAGACGCCTACAGTATACGCTTGTTAATGAGCCATTGGTCATATCATTTTCCTACAGAAGCAGTGCGCCCCTATCAATCACAGCGGGACATGCCTCTATAGCTTGTATACAGTTTACTAAAAATATGCAAGCTAAAGCTTGCATATTTTTAGTAAACTGTATACAGGACACTCTGTTCTATATGTCTCAGCTCGACCCAGCACTCAAGAAGACACTGCAAGGCAAATGTCATAAGCTTTTATTGCACATGTTGTTGGGTGTGCTTCCTTATATGTAATCTACACTATGTAACATTGTGTCATCAATTAGGGCAGCACAGTATTAGAAGAAATTGTGATATTTGATAACAAAAAAAGTAAGCAGTTTGTGACGAGACGAGTATAGAAAATATCCTGAATCAGAAACCAAACACAACTACGGAGGAAAATGACCAAGAAAACTGAACTTTCGCAAAGTTTTAAGCTACCAGGCATTTTTGTTTTGGACTGGGTTTGCAAAAAAGTGTAAATCTCTGTCAGATGGAGGGCCTTAGTGATTTTGGGATAGCTATGGATATTGCAACAACAATAATTTGATAATATATTATATTAGATTCTTTATTGTCCCTTACAGGAAATATGTTTCCACAGCCTGACGAGTCGATGCCATGACATTTGACATGTAACACAAAAGGGGTGCACACAAGAAAAAAAAGATAAAAATAAACAAGATATGACAAATAAATTAGTGAGGTACGTAGCTTGTTGAGAATGGCGATAGCTGATGAGACAAAACTCCTGTTATCCTGGTATTGTATTTAAGTGTCCGGTATCTGCGTCCAGAAGGGAGGAGCTGGAAAACGTTATGGAGAGGGTGCTCAGTGTCCGAAACTATTGATTTGGCGAGTTGGGCTACTGCTCAGTCGTCGGGTTCTGAGACGTTGGGTGTGGGGGAATGGATGATTTTAGATGCAGTGCGAGTGATTTTGAGGAGCTGGTTTTTATGGGAGACTGACAGCATGGTGTTAAAAACAGGCCGAGCAGTACAGCAGAATGGACTGAACGATGCTCCTGTACAGCAGAAGCAGAAGATGAGGGGCGACATGGAGTGACATATTGTAGTTATACAAATGTTCAAGGCAACTGTAAATTGTATTTTTGTGAGACTTGGGGATTTGTTTTAAATTGTTTTTATGCTGCTGACGTAACCTTGTGTATGTGCATTCATGCTTATTAATGATGAAACAGTGGGGGCAAGCAGGGTTTATTACTTTTATACAAGCCTTGCAACTTATTGCAACTTTATTGAATTATAAAGAATCTATCCCTCCGATTTTTATTAGGTATGACAAAATTTTATCAGATGGGCGATAAGACATACAATATACTCAATTTTCATATGCAACAAGTTGAACTGTTGAGATATTATTTTCTGTAGACCTACAGATTTGGGTTGTAAGGCAAGATCTGCAGCCCAGACTTCGTTTCTGGTCACACAGCAGCCTCTGGTGGACTGTAGCATCTTTGACACAGCTCCAAACTAATGTGTGGTAGAAGTGAAGCCATCATAGGCCCCTCAATAAGAGATAAAGCTACCAGCTTATGTTTGTTGTGTGTAGGTGAATTTCACTTTTATCCCCCGCATTAAAACTTATCAATACTATAAAGCACAATTAAACTATATTGTATTAACAATGTTTCTTTCGTTTCCTTTTTTTTTTAACAAGGTCATTTGGAAATTGTGGTAATTTATTGTCATGGTGATTGATAGACATATCCTATAGCCTAGATCAGGGGTTCCCAAACTTTTTTGTCTGGGACCCCAAAAATTGACATATAAACAACTCGGGGATCCCCATTGCATTGTATAAAGTTATTGCGTTTTATGCTACTGTAGGGCAGAAAAAAAACATTTTAAAATCAAGATAATATTTATTAAAAACAGTTTGTTTTAAGTATTTGAATGGTATAAATGGTGTAAAACAGCACAATATGCTGTTTTACACTCAAAGATATACAAAAAAAAACGTAGCATTTTTCTTTTTATTTCATCTTGAAATCATCTGGGGACCCCCACCCAAGGCCTCACGACCCCCTAAGGGGTCCCGGCCCCCACTTCGGGAATCACTGGCCTGGATCAGTGGTTCCCACTGAACTATAGGATTCCCACTTCCAAATACTACTTAGACTCGTAAAATATAATGTAAAATATTGGCTTTTTCTGAAAAAAACATTGTTGAAGCATTAAGCCAAAAAAGCTGAAATTATGATTAAAAACAAACAGATGACAGTCATTTTTAACAGAGTCAAGTAGTGATTCTATACTTTTTCTGCACATAAATATTAATTAATTGTTTTCTGAGAAAGGCTAGCATCTCACTGACAATGGTTCTGCAAACCACTTGTGGTCCCGACCCACCAGTTGAGAACCACTACTATACCTAGATGACACTTATAATTAGGCAATAATTTTGAATATTTTACCTTTGACATATAATGAACATGGTTTTCGACTATATAACAAACATTTGAAATAAAATGACTAAACCATATCGGTTTGATTTGAGCTGCAGTAGTATTGGATGAGGATGCACAGATGGCAGCCCACAGGCCCGTCCTGCTCAGAGCTCAGCTCACACAGGAGGCTGACTGAGGTACTTAATTGGCCTGGATTCGTAGGCTGCCGTGTGGACCCATGTGTACGTGATAGAAGACAAGTAAACGGGATAGAAGAACCGAAAGTTTCTGTTCGCTAAAACCTCTTCGGAGATGCCAACTTTTGACCCATCTCTGCCGTGTACCGATGGGCAGTGACACACGCGTCTCACAACTCCACACTATACGAGCCGGGATGAGTTACTGAAACAGCCCTACGACTCCTCCAAGCTGTCTCCATCCGCCATTTTCAGCAGATTCAAGGCAGGTAGAGTGCCTAAATTACGCTTGCCCCGCGGCCAAATGAACAGGTAAGTTCGCAAACGAGTAGCCAAAGTCCCCTTTCGCGAATCGACGCTCCTTCGACCGGAAACATTGTGATAAAAAGCTTGCAAGCACCTTACTCCAGGAAGGCAGCAGCATCGGGGAAGAAGAGGAGAAGGGAAGCCGACAGGGATAGCCTCTTTCTGCGAGGGTAGCAAAAAGGTATCCTTTGGGCGTTTTGGATCGAAGTAAACTCTTAATATTTTGTTCCTCCCCGGATTGGAATCCACGTTTGATTTGTGCGCACGTCCACTGATCGTTTGTAGCTTGAACTTCATCAAAGAGAGGGATGTAGCCAGTTCATCCCTAGTTTCAACTTCACTTCAAGCGAACTGAATAGATAATACAACAACAACAAAATATTTCTATGTATCTGTCTGGATTACATAAAGCACTTACACGGTCGTATGTAGCCTAAATGATGCGCAAAACCCAAACATGCACTTCCTGATTCAGTGACATTATTTTTGGTCCGGATTGTTAAGCTTAAGAAACTCCCAACATTGCAGTTCAATCACTGTTTGAGATGGAGTCAGTGAGTGGTCTGTCTAGCCTATAGTAGACATTGACCAGCTGCTTATTGTGCACCAACAATTGGTCCTTTGCACATTGGGACAAAAGGGAGTGAGAGAGGCAGGGCATCTGTTGGTCTATGCAGCGACTTCATTATATAATGAACGACCTGTATTGTTTCGTTATTATATTTTTTTGTTTGTTTTGATGTATCCTTTTGCTTTTTGATAAACAGTCATATACAGTTGTGATCAATCTCACATATTATATAAAAATCTTCACAATCTCATCATGAACACATTGGTCATAAATTGGAGTCTAAATCGGTGCATCTTCCTAAACATTTGGTTGATGTCTTTGTTTGCCTCCATCTCACTGCATCTTTATTTCTGTGTGTCTTTCGCTTCCTGTGGTATAAATTCCCCTACCTGACAGCTCTATATTTATTAGTTTAAGAACACTATATGCAACAGTATTTTCTGCCCCTCGCATACATGTAAGCATCCAAACTTAAATTTATCCTCCTCCCTCAAAAAGTGAAGCAAACTCATCACTAAAATTAGAGCCCCCTTTTTAGTTTGAAGCTACATAATTATAAGCGAGGCTGCATATTGTGTCGTGTGGACCAGTTCTAAAACTATTGTATATTTTAGTATTCTGAGTAGGTATTTTTTTGTATATGTTTGTTTTGGGTGGAAATAATAATAATAATAATGCATCTGTTTTATATAGCGCTTTTCTGGACACTCAAAGACGCTTTACATTGCACTATTCATTCACTCCATACCATACATTTTTTATGTATCGTTGTAGTTGCTTTTGTGAAAATCATGGATCTCAGTGGAGGGGCAGTGGAAACTTTAGATGAAGTTCCACCTCACGTGTGGACCGGTTTACCAAATTATCTCAGTTTGGGACATTCTGCTGTCAATCCAAACCGCATTGGTGAGTATGTTAAAGTACAAATCTGCGTTGTGCTTGAGATTTCATATGTAAATCACAAAGTCTATTATGCCAGCAGGTAGTTAAAGTATTATTAGAGTTAACTAATGCAGCATTATTCTCGATTTGAAGGACGTTTGTTTGAAATAAGTACCTATATCTGATTTATGTCATTTTACACCGCATGACCACAGATAGCATTTTGTCAGCTCACTTACATTTTTCTAAAGGGCAGTGCAAACAAGTTTTTTTAACAGAAAAAGTGAAAAATGTTCCTTTATATTGTAATTACTTGGCCATTGTCCTTGATGTATTCAATGATCCAGGAATTAAATACATCATTATTACGTAATTTATGTATAATTGGAATTTTTGTCATTGTTTTTAGGAGTCTGGACAAATCGGCTCATCCCAAAAGGCAGGAGGTTTGGTCCTTTTGTTGGAGAGAAGAAAAAACGGTCCCAGGTGACCAGTAATGTTTACATGTGGGAGGTAAGTCTGTTCTGCTTTTTCCTAAAACATTTTCCCCACTGCACTTCAAACAAGTTCTAGTACATTATGACAACTTTCCGTTACCTACATCTACAAGTTTGTGAAACCAATAATTCCTTAATATTTTTAACATTGCTACAACTAATTATTACTCTTGCAGAACACATGAAACTTTAGACATTCACAAGGTAATTGCACCCTGTACCTTGATCCCTAGGTGTACTTTCCCACTCGCGGCTGGATGTGTGTGGATGCCACGGACCCTCTGAAGGGAAACTGGCTTCGCTACGTGAACTGGGCTCGCTCCAGTGAAGAGCAGAATCTGTTCCCTCTGGAAATCAACAGAGCCATATACTACAAGGCTTTAAGGGTATGAGAAACTCATTGTAGAAGACGTTACACAGATGTGTGATGTTGGTCAGAAGGCCTACATAGGCATACTTTTACGTTCCTTTTTAAAGCTCTTAAAAATTACAAATGCACAAATTGTTTTCTTCAAATCACTTGGCCCTAAACCACATACAAAATTAGGTTGGGACTGTGCTGGGGAAAAGGCCTTGCACAGTGCCACATTTAATTTTGATGTAATATCTTAAAATATAATCATAATAACTAATAGAGAACCAAACTTCGATGGACTACACAAGTTCAGCAGTTGTTGGGAAGACACATACCTTCACTGCGGGTGTCACCACTCACCACATTGTAGCACCTTCAAAATAGCAAAAAAAAAGATGAATAAAATGTAGACATGCAAGTAACATTATGTACAATTTATTTCCTGGAGCACAAAGCTCAAGCAATAACACTTTTCATACAGCGTGTTGTGCACATGTAAAACATGAACAAATCCAACGTCTCTTCAGCAGATGTTGTTTCAGTGTTCATATTTACTAAATATGAGGTGTTTAATATACAGTACATGTTTGACAGATGCTATTTTGTACTGTTTTATAGCATAGTTTAGAAATTATGTAATAATACTATTTTAGCAATAGGCCTACTGATTAAACAAATCAAACACAAATCATATACACGACAGTTGTTACTAATTTCAGGAAAATTTGGTGAAGAGTCGCATGTCAGTTTTTGCTGTTGATCGGTTTAGTTGGCTAGAATGAATAAACCTATTCGGCTTTAGACTTCAGGACGTTATAAATGTTACAATGGTAATGCATACAAACAAGCAATGTCCATAGATCAACATTAGCTAAAAACTTGTAACTTCTTTTTTTAAAATAGCAAATAGTAGCTGGCAGGTCACTACTGGTAAAAACATCTGACTGCAGTATCCAAATACTTTCATTTAACAATAACTTCAGCATTTCATTTGACAACACAACACCAAACTCTGTAGCCATTAGTTTAATATAAAAATATTTTCAGTGCTCAATAAAATCGAAGAAGCCACACTGTTATAGTGATGACAACATGTTGGAGAAAGAAGGACGTAAACATCACTACACTGTACTTAAAATGAATTGTAATACAAAAAGGGAATTGTGATTCAGAACTACATAAAAAGTCACAAAAGTAAATGTTTTGCCAGTATCCATACACCCCTGCCAGCTTTGGGCTACAGTTATCATTACACAACAATGGGTGGCACATGGGTGGCTGTAGCTCTTGCAGATTAGGGCGAAACTGTCAAATCCCTCGCCCCCCTGAAGACAGATGAGATGCACCGTGTCCCAAATACCGTGCCTGCCTCTGAGCAAAGCTGTCTGTGATTGGTAGCCGACCTCCTCTTCTCTCATTGTTGCAGCCTATAGGGCCAGGCGAGGAGCTGCTGGTGTGGTACAGTGTGCAAGACAACCCCGAGATAACAGCTGCACTGGAGGAAGAAAGAGCCAACAGGAAAAATTCACCCAGGGCGAAGCGAGGTGAGGCCTGCCCTTCAACTACTGAAACATCCATGCTTGAGTTGACCACACTGTACTTACCCAAAAGTGCGTTTGAATGTGTTGAAGGCTATTTTTCTTTCTCACTTGGTCGAAGTTACACGGGGCTAGCGAATGGAGGAAGGCTAGTTGTAGTGGCTAATGTTGCGATGTGCTGCTGCTCTCGACTTTGTTACTCGTTACTAAAGTCGTCCCTACCTACGTGCTTGCTTCGCATCCAAAACCTTCATGTACGTCTTATACACGCCGATCACACGTACCAAATGATTTTAGGCGCGTAAACAACTATAATATGAGCTCTTCCTCCTCTTTTGCCCAAGGAGTTGTCGAGGATGTGACCTTCCTTGAGTTCCCAAAGCATGAAAAGCCATCCATCTACGCGAGCCTCTGTATGTAGATGATGGCCTAGCATGTTAGCCGACTAGCCAAGTGCCTTTTTCATACTTTCTGGGTAATTACAGCGTAATTGTGGCCCAACACCTCGTCTACATCGCTACTAGGTGTGTAATGTATAGTTTACAAAGGAAAACGATGCAGAAAAGCCGTGTTGGTTTCGCGTAAACCCGTCTGATGAGTTGTCAGACTTTGTAATGCCTAGCATTAGGCTACAAGCCTCCGTCTGCTCTGCACGTACTTCGGATATCTGTTTAATGTTCGATGCTGAATCTGACTCTAAATAAACTCTAAAACTGATGATAACGCATTTATTCCATATGAAACCGTGATTTCTAATATACACAATAGCATAATGCCATTTGACCAAAGAGTGTAAAATAACAGTATATTAGCCTGAGTAAACTATAAAGGCTCAAAATATGCATGAGCACATTTAATTTAATCAAAAGTAACTGTCCTTGTGTTAAAAGAATAGTTCTAGATGCACCGGACCAGGTTTGTAATAAACAGATTAACCTTTTTCACCATGAACTTTGGACAGTGTTGCCTGATGGCATTTTAAAAGGGCTCTAAACTGCATTCATCTACAGCAAAAACTAGTTTTACTGTCAGATTTTCTTCTGTAACCACTACATTCTTATCATAATCAACTGTTTACCCGTGTTGTTGTTTTCTAATAACCTTTGGTGTGTATTCTGCGAAGCATGAAAGTGAAAATGTAAGCTGCTATGAAAAAGTTACATGCAAATATACACTTTCACAAAGACAAGCCCAGGATGTCCTGTGTTTTCAAATTCAGTGTTACCAATGAGTTGTTCTAGTTCGGACTGTCAAATTCTATACTTTTTAGGCTTATGTGTATGACATTTTGTTCCATTCCTGTAGCATAAATCGGTAATATGATGTATAATTACTCAGTAATACAGCAAGACTGTTTACTAAAGATAACTCCATACTGTGTTGGTATTTGAAGACTACACTGTTGCAAAAAGACAAACTGATTTCCTATTTGTTAAAATGTGACTTAAATTAAAAACATCCAGAAAAGTTGTTGAGAAGTGGTTGCCAGGTATCAATGACCAAACCCACTCAAAAGCATATTAAAAACGGCTCCAAAATCCTCAGACTCATGACACAGCTGGAATTTCTAATGCATTTTACTAGTTTATACAGCCACTGCGCTACTCCGATGATGCGGGACCTCCCCATTATCTTTCTCATACAGAAGAAGTCGGTCTGATTGCCTCGGATTTTAGGTTTTGTCATTAAAAATTGTGATTTTTATTAGGAAATAAGCTAAGTATAGCATGGACAAGACTGGCTTCCCAACTTGGTAACCCTGCGCTATCCCATTAATTTTGAGCTGACATACTTATGATACTGTCTATGCAATGCAATGGTATTTTTATATAGAGTGAGTAATTACAACAAGATCTTGGTGTATCTCATTTTACCTTATCATATAATACATAATGTGTGTCCTTAGCTGAGGCTGATGAATGACTGAGCAGCATTGCTCTGGTATGAATTAGGCTTTGTAGGCCGGGTCAGATGACCTTGTTGACACACTCCACTGATGATGAGGTGCCAGGCAAGCCTCTTGAGCTAGAGGCTTACAAACCCAAAATAGTGTCCTATTTGTCAGTCTGGCTCGTATTTATCATTGTTTACAACTAAGTTACTCAATATTTAAGTCACATAGCCACACAACCCTAGTTCAATGTGCATCTTTGTTATTTACTGGGTTTTATCTGCTGTAAAGCCAGTGCTTTTTAGTCCTTTGTTGATTTTTATATATTTATTTGGTTGGGACAGTGCATGCTAATGAACATACATGAGACTCTGCATGTAAACACGCCATGCCGGATTACAGCCATGGGCTGATTTGCATCCGTTCACCCCCACTCGCACTTTCTAAAACACTCTTATTCACCCTGGCCAATTGTTTTTAGTGATAGGGGAAACTGGGGTACCAAGAGGAAAACCTACGCATACACGGGGAGAACATGCAAATTTCACACAGAAAGGCCTCGAACCCAGGACCCTCTAGCTGCACATTATGAGAAAAAGTGACACCATGAAGGGAAAAGAGTGTGTTACTAATATCTGTGTGTCTGGCTCTTTGGATTAGGCAGTGATGGTTGTTCGGTTAGACTTTTTTACTTCAATTGTGTGATTAGGTCACACAGCAATAGTAAATTATTCAATGAAATAACTGTGAGGTAGATTAAAGACAATTTGGGAAAATCACACACACACGCTGGGTGAAAATCACTGCTGTAGAGGATAGGTTAGGTTGTGAATGTGCTAAAACAAAATTCATTTAGATATAAATAAAAATCTGAATAATTTGTAGTTTAGTCACATTTTTTGAGACATGAAATAACATTTTCATTCGGTAACCAACTTTCTCTGTGTACTTTGCCCTTTACATGGATGTTTGTTTTCCTTGTCTGATTCTAAGTGATGTGTATTTGACCTGCAGCCAGAAGAAAGCTGCATGAGAGATCCAGACAGGCTGGTTTGGGTGGATTTGATAAGACGAGCACAACTGAACTTAGTGAAAAGGAGATGTGGCATGGGGAAAAAAGTATGTATAGTGATGGTACAACGTATGACGCTACACTGTGTATTGCAAAACATATTTTAACTACATATGCAATCTGTTTTTAGGTGTCACGGAGGAGGATAAGATGTCCTCTATAGAAATACAGGAAGCCCACGCCACTGCAAACATAAACTACGGGGAAGTGGTGAGAGCAATGTCTGACAGAGGAAACGCGCATCAGGAGGAGGAGGAGGAGGAGGAAGAACAAATGGAGGAAGATGGTGATGAATTGGAGAACGATGTCCAACAGAAAGGCACTCAGTATTCATCTGTGCAGGGGCAGCCTCTCCAGTCCATGGCCAGTGCTGACTCCAATAAAGACAGCCATTCGCTTAACACCGAGTCAACTCATTCAGGGACTACGACGCGGAGATAGATCCGGATTATGACCCCGACCTTGAGGGGGACCCCCAGGGCTTCAATCCATGCAATCAATGTGAACGCCGCTTTTCCACCAAGCAAGGGCTGGAGAGGCACCTACACATTCACATCAACTCCAACCAGCCCCCCCAAGTTTTCAAGTGTAGGTACTGCAGTAAGGCGTTCAGCTCACAGGTAGGGCGGCGACGTCACGAGAGGCGACACGAAAGCGGGCTGAAGAAGAAACCCGGGTCTTTAGCGGGGACTGCGAATCTTTTGAGTAATGTAGTACATACAGATGTGTCGAGTCCAGATTGGACAAGCCCGACTAGTCATTACACAGCCATAGGAGCGCAGCTCACTGGGGTTGTTATGCACAACACGGACATACAGAAAAAGGAGGTGATTGCAGATCGTCCCTTTGTTATGGAGGAAAACGGGGAGTCAAAGCAACTGCATCCATGCAAGTATTGTAACAAAGCATTTGGTACACACACCAATATGCGAAGACACCAGCGCAGAATACACGAAAGACATTTATTACCAAAAGGGGTGCGAAGGAAAGGTATGCTACTTCAAGAAGCCCAACAGCAACCTGACGAGTCTCCTAGCGCCAGCCCACCCCCTGTCTATTTACCCAGTGCAGACACAGAGGATGAAACCGACAGGGATGATTATGCTGTGGATATTTCCAAAAACATATCTGATAATTTGAACTACTACATTGATGGTAAAATAGTCTCAACCTCTGCGGCGAGCAGTTGTGACGTGATTGAAGTGGACTCGAGATCTGCTGCTCTCTTTGGTCTTGACACTGTAATAATTAGTCCAAATCAGCTCACTCAGACACTAAAGGTAGAATCAAGAATGAGCACAATGAAACAATTCTCTAATATCGGGCAAACTACAGGAAAAAGGAGGACCTCAACGCCTCCGCTTATCCCCAATCTTAAAGTAGAGACAGAAACGCAATCACTGACGGTCTGTCCGCCATCTTCCTCCTCATCATCATCATCTTCCTCATCTAGTTTGTTAGTCGGGAGTTTATTCCAGCAAGATGCGCCCTCATTTCAGCGTGAGAAAACGGTCTACTTGTCGCCTAAGCTCAAGCAACTCCTACAGACGCAGACAGACATGCAAAAGTCAACTATGCCCTTATCACGGAAAGCCATAGACTAGCTTCAGTCACGCCAATACAAGGGACTTCAAGCAGGTTTAAAAGACGTACCGCTTCTCCCCCAGCATCTCCACAACTTAGCCCTGCAGGAAAAGCAGAAAAATCCGAAGGGTTCAATCCGTATGTGCTCAAAGTGCCAAAGTTAGAATGCCAGAGTGCGTCGCTACTAGATAGAAAAGATGGAGAGCCCCTTGAAAATGCTTCACAAGGGCAGGCTGCGTCTAGTGCTAGTAATGTATGTAATCAGCAGCCCTTAGACTTGTCAAATTCATACACAAGAAAAAGCGATGGGGTTAAAGTTGTCGGGGATGGGATTCTAGATTTAAGTTGTCATCGTAAAAACATTGAATCTGAAGTAAAGGGAAGCCCGGGGCCTCAACCGCTTGTCAAAAAGCGAAAACCAAACACCAGCATGCTAGAAAAAGTGTTAATGAACGAATACGTGGGCCTTCCTTTAGCCGGGGATGATAGCCCATCTGCCTTAGAGAACATAATCCACGCTCGCTCTCCAACCGTTACGTCAGACTCAGCCCATCCCTCACCGCCGTCGCTGACCCCCGTCACGCTGAACCCGTCCTCTCCGGGGACGTCCAGCGTGACCTCGTCAACCCCACCTCCCCCGTCTTACCCACAATCCCTTCGCCACCGCCCATGATGCCTGGCTCGCCTCTTTCGCAGCCCTCGGACTTGACAGAATCGAGACCTCTGCCTGTACTCTCTCCGAAAATGTCCCCGAGATCTGACCTAAACGATGCAGAGGTCGTTTGGTCAGCTGAAAAGGACGAGGAAGACGCAAAAACACTACAAGTCGAAACTAATCTAGAAGAAGCATTAAGCCATTCTCCCAGCTCAACGTGTCCTTCCACAGATCACGAGCTCACAATGCAAGATGATTTTGCTTCTGAAACGGCAAGCAGTCTGCTAAATGGTAAAACGGAAAGCAACACTGAGACGGAAGCAGAGCAGTCTCCTAGCGTGGACGGTGCCGATTTGACACCCAAGAGACAGTAGCATCATCTCCTCCTCCTGCCTCTCCCAAAGCCCAATCTCCAAAATTAACAGTCATAGATCAAATTAAAGAAGAGCCACAAAATGGAGTTGACGAGATTCCAATTTCAAACCATGAGCCAGAGGATAAAACTGATGTGGATCTGGATTCAGAAAAAACTGCTGAGGATGATAATGACTTGGCCTACTGTAAAACCTTTGTGTGCAACGTTTGTGAAGAGCCGTTTGACTCGATCAAAGAGCTGTCGGGACACATCACTGCACACGCAGCGGACTGGCCGTTTAATGCGAGTTTTGCGTTCAACTCTTCACCGACAGCTCGACACTGCTGGCGCACAGGTCCACGCTACACGGGGTGGGCAGGATTTTCGTGTGCTCGGTTTGCACAAAAGAGTTTGCATTTCTTTGTAATCTTGAGCAGCATCAGAAAGATCTCCATCCCAATACGACATGCACGCACACTACTGTAGAAAGTGGCAAGCTCCGGCCACAAAACTACACGGATGCAAACAGAGCCAAAGATGAGAGCAGCCCATCCACACCAGCAGCCGCGAATTCAGAGGAAACGCCTCCGAAGACCGAGGCGGCGAAGGAAGAAGCCGATATGAACGGCAATCACACGCAAGAGGAGGATCCCAATGAGGAGCTGTACACTACAATCAAGATTATGGCTTCAGAAGGAGGGAAGCCTAAAGGGCCTGAGGTCCGATTGGGCATTAACCAACACTACCCCAGTTTCAAACCCCCGCCGTTCCCCTACCACAGCCGAACACATGCCTCTGTAGCATCGGCGACTAACTTTACCACTCACAATATCCCCCAAACCTTCAGCACTGCCATACGCTGCACCAAGTGTGGCAATAGCTTTGACAACATGCCCGAGCTGCATCAACACATACTGGCCTGTGCGAACGCCAGCGACAAGAAGCGCTACACTCCCAAGAAAAACCCCATTCCCCTCAAACAGATCGTCAAGTCTCCCAATGGAGTGACGTCACCCACAGCGGGTCAGGGGGCATTCAGGAGGATGGGGCAGCCAAAGAGACTGAACTTTAATGTTGAAACTGGTAAAATGAAAATGAGCTCTCTTAGCAAGAAAAAGAACCAGCTGGTGCAAAAGGCAATTTCTCAGAAGAACAAATCGGCCACTAATGCAAAGCCTTCTCCTGTGAAAGCCGAGGTTGAGCAGGACTCTCCTCCCAGTGCGACCGTCTGTCCCCACTGCAGCCGCGAGTTCACCTACGCCGCCAGTCTTAGCAAGCACTGTGCGAGCTGCCCCATGAAGCCTGTAGTGAAGAAAGGGAAAAAGGCCATGGCCGCAGCAACAGCAGAGGTGAAGAAAGAGCCAGCTCCAGACAAGAGCATGAACCTGAGGAAGAAGGCCGCAGACCCGGAGCCCGTTCAGACAGAAGCTGAAGCTAAACCGCTCGGCAAAACCAGAGCGCGCAGCTCTGGTAACGTCGAACCAGAACCCATCCAGCCAAGCAAGGGCAAAGGAGGGCCGGGCCGACCCAAGAGACCCGCCTCCTTCCCAGAATCCAAACAACCCGTGGCAAAAAAGGCAAAGAAAGGCCAACCCCAGCCTGTACCTCCCACGCCCTCGCCCCCGCGGACCGCCCCAGTGACGGCGCTCAGAAACCCGCTGTAAAGACCAAAAGCAAAGAAGCGGTGCCCAAGAAACCGGCCGAGGCAAAGTCTCCTCCAGTTAAGAAGGAGCAGCGCTTCTCCTTCCGTAACCGGACGGGAGGTCCCATCACCAGGAGCTCCCAGGGACAAGCTGAGGAGCAAACCAGTCAGGAGCAGAAAGACACACAGGTGACCACTGTTTCATAGAGCTCAACGTCCCACGCACTTTCGGTCACGTGTCAGGAAAATATTCTATTTATTTTTGGCATTGATTGTTTGAAAAATGTAAGAGTTAAAAGTACAACGCCTTTTTATTTTTATTTTACAAGAAAGAAAACACTCAATACTTGAACATATGGCGAAATGATTATATAACTTTTCAGTTTATAACGTTTTGGACAAATCTTCAATGTAACGTTTTGTGTTTTATGTGCATGAGTTACCAAATAGCTGATCAGCCTGCGTCGCGCTGTTAAACTCGTAATATTTTTTTTTTGATGATTGATTTTTTATTTCGAGCTACACAACACAGGCACAAAAGCCAGAAAATATATAAAAAAAAGAAAACATAAATAACATTCTAGCTCGAAAAGGAGTGGGAAGAAGACAAGCTTATTGACTCCCACCCCTGAAGATATTTGAATTTTGCGAACAATTGATGCTAAAAATAAATGGGATATTTTACGTTGGATCCAGACACTGACCGAAAGTGGGTGGGACTGTTGAGCTACTGCATATGGAAACTCGTAACTTACTGAAAATTTCAGTTGAGTTGTTATCATACACCTAAGGCAGCGATATGTTTTCATTCCATGTTTATGCCAAACTAATTGTAAACACCAGATGCTAAAATAAACAGATAATGAATATTAAAAAAAAAGCTTTGAACAAAAAGTAACACCAGAAAGCAGCTGGACGAACGTAATGAGTTTGAGGAAATAATTAAATAGCTAAAAGGTCACTATCATGACAGTTTGAAGGTTCTTCAATTCTCAGTAATTAATGTTTAGCCAAGTCATTTATTTCAAATGTTGTCATTTAAACACAATTAGTTGCAAAATGCCAGTCCAGCTGTTTCTTTTAGTGCAACTTCACTTGCAGCGGTTGCTTCTCTTAACATTTTATTGAGATCATATTTTGAGCAAATGGTTAAGAGTTTCTAAGCCTTGTACAGTTTTTTATATTCCGTGTGATTTGTTTTGCAATAGTTTAAATAAATATGCTGTGTTTTTCAGGAGGTGCCAGTGAAGTAAGAGCCATAAGGACTTAACAAGACCTGGATCTGGGAGTTTGGTGCTTCCTCTCAGGTCAAAGCTGTAGACACTGACAGAGGTGGACTATTGTGGCCTCATTGACTTGAAGCAAAGTCAAGTTTAACTCTACTGCCTTGCTGGATTTAAGGGAGGGACCGCTCTGTATCTTCCAATTATGTCCTGAATTGAACTGAGCCTTGTTTTTTAGCCAGCCTTGCAAAAAAAAAAGAAAAAAAAAATCAAATTATGTGTAAATGACAATGGATTCTTAATATATACAAGTTGTGTCATTACTTGACCCAAAACAGTCAGATTAGGGCTCTGTTGTGTTTGAAAGCTGATCTAATGCAAATGGCAATCATGTATTATTTAGAATTAGGGAAACCTGTTTATCTTGTATTTTCCTATTTGATTGTTTAGATTTTCTGTTATTTCTGGATACGTCTCTTAAAAATGCATGTGCAAAGTAGACTGTACACTAGATCAAGCCGTTTCTTCTTCCTGACACTTCAGTTCGTACAATTATTTGCATAGTATATTAATGTTTTGATTTCATTTTCTGTAGTTATTCTATTGTCGAATATGATATTGAGGTAATTTTGTTTGGCAAACAAACATGTAAAATGGCAGTGGTTTGCTGCAATAATTGGTCCTCAGGAACACTGTACATTAGAGTGTATGTGAATGAAAATGGATGTGTGTGCCTGTAGTTATTACTGAATCTCAGCCGATCGTCTCTTGCTCCAACTCGTACCTTAGAGTTTGACAGGTGATTCCAGTTGTAGAATTACGGGAAGTGTTATTCCCATTAGTGGAGTTTGTCTTGACAATACAATTGAAAATCCCTCACCTCGCCCTGCGTGTTACAGCACTTTAAACAATCTGCCAAAATGTGTCATTGGTCCATTTTAATTGGCTTTATTAAAATCAAAGGTATCAGCTCTGTGGATGTTAGCAGACTCTTGCCCAAAATTGTGCAAATTACTATCTGAAAAGACTCCTAATGCCTTCAGCATTTTACTAACCTCTTTGTCCACTCTAACATGTGGGAACCTATAGCCTGGCGAGCCATTCTTGTGATTTTTAGAACTTTGTACTATCTTAAATGGTCAATTTGCAAAACATGCAACTCATTGTAAACACTATATGCAATAACTTTAAAGTGCCCCATTTTGGGTTGAACCGTTGTCAGATTGGACGGATCATTATTCGTTTTCAGGGACCGCCTTGAAATCGAAAGAGGTTCCAAAACAAGAAACGAGCTAGCCAGGCCAGAAAATTCTATAAAGTTATTGCAAAAATGGCAGTAACTCATTGATGACAGCAGTGTTTTCTGACTAGCCTACTGTGTTTACATATAAAAGCCATTTATTTTTGAATTACAAAATGTCACTCCTGTCCATACCCTAATGTCCATCATGAAACTGCATGGAGAAGTTCACAGAACAATGTGCTCTCAGAGGAGACTGTCTGCCATTAAGCATCAATAATCTCTAGTCTAAAGATGAACAAGACAAACTCAAAATGACCTCAATGAGACATTGCTGTAATTGACGTAATAAAACTTTTCCTTTTCAGATTGTGTAAATCCATGTATAATTTGGTCATTCTTATACTACACTTGAAGTACATTAGATGTCTGCACCTTAAGCTGTAGTGAGGAACAAATGCCACTGAAACCACTCGAGAGGTTTTGGAACAGTTTATTTTAGACCTTATTCACTCTTCCTGAAGCCCATTTTGCATTGGATTTATTTTTCAGAACATTAATCGGATGATGTAAATGAATCATTCCCTACTGTTATTTACACCTATTTAGCTTATTGTCACAATAGTTAGCTAATTATATTGATTTACAGCGAATGAAAAAGCTATATAAATAATCACATATAATGGAAGATCTTGCGTACTTACAGTATGCTCATGTTGCAACCTTAACGATGAGGCTATCTAAACCCAAAGGACTCACTATTAGCGAAGATCATTGGCAGAGCAGCACTTGTAAAATGACTGTAAAGCACTAGGACAGCAGCGGTCCTAATGCTTTACAGCTTTTAGAAGATCTTATAACACAAAATATAAAGTCTTTTAGCAAATTAAAGAAGAAAATTATATCTTTGTATCAGATTAGATCTGAAAACCTTCTGAACCCACTGGACATCATAAATGAGCTGCAAGATGTTTGTGTATTCCAATTCAAGAGAGTGATGCGTTTTTTATTTTACCTTTATAATATTTTGATCGTGCCGATCTGATCATTTTGAATCTCTCTTTCGTGACTAAAGACACTGGTGTCATTTGTGGCAAATAAATGTGTGATAATCATATAATGTCAGAGACGAGCCTGTTATGAGCGGTGACTCACTGAAGAACTCTCCAAGCGCTCATCTCTGATACAAACTGCCATTTCACTTCCAACATCATTTTTGCTGTGCACACTGCCTTTTACTCTGTAAATCCGGCTGAATTTGAAGGCTACACATTCTGAGAAAACTGCTGACAATTGCGCAAAGTTTAGTTTCATCATATAAATCCACTTATGCATATCTTTCAAATGGTTCATAACCTACTGACTAAATGTGGTGTTAACTTGAACTCATTGCACTGTTTTGCACTCACTGCCATAACATTATTGCAACACGATGAGCAATTTCTCATTGACAATGTGGTTGTTCATGTTCCAAGTTTTTTGTCGTCACACTTGACAAGAAGTAATTTTCATGTGGATATTGCTGATGGTAGCAATAAATATTTAATGCTCCTGCTCTACTAAATATTTATATGGCAGTGGTTTATTTTAATACGGTACATCATTATCTGTGAATGCAAAGCTTCCCACAGATTTTTCAGTAACGCTATTTGTAGGCCAATATTAATTATTAACATGTGCACATACTGTCTTTGTGTCTCTGGGCAAGGCACTTCACCTAAATGGACAGTCTCAAAGCACAGGGCTGGTTGTGTGAGGAATGGCATCTGCCTTTAAAACTTACCAAAGCCCCCCCAAAAAAAACATTTGAAAGATTTAACATCGGCAACCTTGACTGAATGAAGGGAAATGTCTATTCATCTCCTTAACAGCCAAATAGAGCTATTTATTGGATTCGATCTTATCACTTATTCATGCTGTGGCCCCTGTTTGTGGGTCTTTTATCATTAGTTTGTCACGAATAGTAAATTACCATGGCATCATTCCCACTTTTTCATCATTTGAGATTCACGTAGGCCTCTGACCTTCATCTCTCCTCTCCTGAATGTATTCACAGCAGAGGTCACGCACAGTGTATCCTTGTCGAGGGTCTGTTTGATGTGAATTAGACGGTGTTTTTAGCCCCCTGCGCTGCCTGGGACGTTGAGGCTTCGCTGGACGGATGTGCGCTCTGTGAACACCTCTCAAGGTCTAACCTATTTTAGTACTCGGGTCCGGGGCCCATCCATCACCCTCACCTGCAGCATGCCCGTCAAACTGGAGTCGCATGTTCTTAAAGGGGCAGTGCATATTTACTGTACTCCTGTGTCTGTATTATAATGCCGGTAATGAGTTTTACAAATCAAGCGTTCAATCCATCAAGCCAACTCTCATGACTATCAGGAAAGCTATAGCCATGTTGTGGGGGAAGAGCTGAGCAAAACTCTGGACTTTCACTCTCACCTGCTCCACATTGTGCTGTTACATTTTAGTCTTAGAGAGTGGGGTTTAGTTGAATAAGTCCTAGGTTAGCATATTTTTCACTTATGTCTTACACAGCCTATCTTTAACTTTATTCCTTCATTCCAATTCAATGTCTTTCTCCTCTTTTGAGTAACAGTGAGTATTTGAAATAGAAACGTTTCCTGATTCTTAAATTGTGAAATGTGCTTAGAAACTTACCCCTGTGAAGAATTGATGTGTGAAAATGCGTTGGGGAAGTTGGGAATGAGTTTGGACAGTTTAAACATTTAGCTCCCTCTTTCATTGTTGTAAATCAAATTTAAAAAAAAATAACTGACCTTTTGAGGGCCCCTCCCTGGGTAAACACACACACGCCATACAAGAGAACCCTGGAACAACAGACAATAGTCTCCCTATACTTTTGTACAAACAACTCCACTATTTTACATTTTAAAACCTCCATTCGATCACAGGATGACCAGGAATCCCAGACGTCTGAGCAGTTTTGATGAGCTCAATTAGAGTGGAAGTCACAGCAAATCTGAAGGTTGGCCATTGGTTTCTTGGTGCAAACAAAGCATATACTGAACTATAGTCATTGTGGTCTTTGGCGAAACACCGACTGCTTCGGCTGTTAACGTGGTTTGTGTGATTGTCATGTCTGGAATCAAAGACATAACAAAAGGTAGCTACAAAGAAGTTCACTTTTCCCCTCCGTGCGGTGCATACATGTAAAACCCAGACAGATTTCCCGTGATTCTAGTAGGAAGTGCACGTTTTCATCTCCATGCAGTGGGCAGGTCGACATGTTTATTCTCTGGCAGTGCTGTGATGCTGTTTTATAGGCTCACTCTGTAAAGGTGGAGGGATAGGCTGAAGAGCACTGTGCTGTAGCGCTCCTGTCAGGGTGAAATATCTCTGCACTCTCCTGATTGCACTGTACAGGCTGGCCACGATTCATAAAAATGCAATTCAGTGCAGCTATACCAGACCCGGTGCGGCGAAATAAACTATGACCTACACTACCCGAGAGAGAGAGAGAAGAAGGTGATGAAGGAGCAAAGGCTTCTTTCATGGGATAGGGCTACTACCCGTGACTCCAATGTGAAAAGTAAGGATATTTCTAAATGACAAAAAAAATTCAAAACAGAATGAAAGTCCTCATGGAAAAAGTTGTGACTGAAACCCATCCAAAGTGTGACCCGTCCCCATTCATAAAACTGGACAAAGTTTAAAGCAATTTTTTATATTTAGCTTCATTTCAACTGCGTCAACACAATATAGGTCATCGTACACTACAAATGATTTCTCGCTGGTTCCTCTCATAAACACTGATAGATTTTCAGATTGTATGTCTCCACATAGAATAATATATTATTTTCTGTATTCCTGTATTCTACTTGCTGCCTATACTGTATGTGTTCTTTTGCACCAACTTCCTCCAACTCTCTGACTCTTTTCAAAGGGAATAGCATTAAAGTCGATGATGGAGCACGCGTTTGTGAGAAAGGTACCGTTTCTCCCAGGTTAAGAGTGCTTTGAATTGTTATTATTATTCAAGGTATGCTACATGCCAGTCTTCACTCTGTCTCATAAGTACGGCCGGTAATTAGTGCAACAATAATCATTACTATTTAAAAAAGAAAACCAAAATTATATTATTGAAGTGGACCGAGTCTTGTAAATTACATCTGAAAAGAACCCTGTAATATTACTTGCACTTGTGACCACTACGGCTACAACTACTCACGATTACAATTCATCACTATTTGACCTTTATTTAACCAGAAAAGTCCCACTGAGATTAAGAATCTCTTTTACAGGGGAGTCCTGGCCCCAGAGGGTCAGCTGTTGTACATGTTTTTAGTGGTAGGGGAAACTGGAGTACCCAGAGGAAACCAACGCAGACATGAGGAGAACATGCAAACTCCACAAAAGTCAGATGAAAAACACTTGCTGGGCACAAGCGCACCGCGAACATGGCCATGAATCACATATACTACTGAAATAAGGGCCCCCGTCCCTGAGCTGATGGTCTGGTTTGTGTATAGGTGAACCACCCGGGACCATCTTGCTGCGAGGCACAAGCGCTAACCGCTGTACCACCATGCCGCCCACTTGTATATCTACTATTATACTACTACTGATAATACAGTAGAGCTCCAGGTCCTGCCTCCCGCTGAAGTTCTCTGATGGGTCTGCGGTTGTGTGTGTATCAGGGATGAACAGGAGCTGGAGCAGGACACTGACTGCAGACTTCAGCATTGACTTCAGCAGGAAGAAGTCTAGAGCCCATTACCATCCAGAGCACAGAGGTGGAGATAGGGGACTGCTACAAGTACCTGGGAGTCCATGTGAACAACAGGCCGGACTGGAAGGACAACTGCAACACTGTGTACAAGAAGGGCACGAGAAGACTCTACTTCCTGAGGAAGCTCAGGTTTAATGTGTGCCGTAAACTGCTGGAGATCTTCAATCAGTCTGTGGTTGTCAGCACCCTGTTCTTCACTGTGGTCTGCTGCAGCACCTCCAAAAGGGCCATTTCCCAGATCGACAAAGATACCCATAAAGCTGGACAGTTGATCAGCGATATTTGTGACTCTGAGAGCTACTCCCCATAATGGACAATTCTACTCCAACCACTCCAGTGGACTGTAGAGGGGCAAAGGAGCTCTTTCCTCAAGAGACTCTTACAGCTCCGCTCCACAGTAAACAATACATAAACACATTCATACCCGCCAAAGCCAAATGTTTTATATGTATGGCAGCACAGTATTCATTTCCCAAGTTTTATTCATTAGGTTGGGTCTTTGAGTGTAGAATTTGCATGCTCTCCCCATGTCTGTGTAGGTCTTTGGGTGCTTCAGTTTCCTTCTGCACTGTAGACATCTACAATAGGACACGCCTTTTCCAATCTCTAATGACTTATTCGCATTCCTCATTAACACGGATGCAAAAATGGATAAGATGTTTTGCCCATGGACACAACAAGGCACTTGCCATGGAGACTCCACAATTATTATACATATTTACTGTAAGTACATTTAACCATTTAAGTTAAAAAATCTGTAAAGTTGACCTGTGCCTGTTTCCTTCCAGAAGCAGGAGCCTATTACGAAAGGATGCGAGTTCTGAGGTGAGGTCTGTGAGAGCTGGCTCCGTCACAATGGGCTTCCTGTAACACTCTGCTGTTGTTGTGCTTCAGAGGAAATGGACCATTAAATGCAGCGTAGGGAGCAGAGGTTTGGATATTGCAGGGCACAGAGAGGATGTCAAGCAACTGTCTGAAAGTGTTTGTGTCTCTTATAAGGGTTGCTATGCCAACCACAGCACATAGAAAGATAGACGACATGTGTCTCCACGGCTCAGAAAGGAATGTGTGTAACATGTATTATTAGTCCAATAAACTTCATACGCTTGTTTCCATGCTATTATAAAATACATTGATAATACAAGAAAAACTAGACATGCACAACAGGTACTTCACCTTGCTACTCCTGACTAAGATCCTATATTTGTGTGAGGGTTACCAGAGTCACAGCCGCTCAAAACAGTTTCCCGCATTAAATAGGATTTCCTCAAGGACATAAAGTGCAGCATTAACATACCCCTTGAGTCTTTCAAGTCTATTCAAAGTACCTTAAAGGAATAGGCCACCGTTTTTACATACTGAGATATGTTCTTACCTTAGCTTTGAGGAGTTCATTTGTACCTGTCTGGTCCTCAAGTGTGCCTTCCATAACGTAAACACAGCACAGACGGCTTAGCATTTAGCCTCTCTCTTCTCCTCTATAGCTCCAAATGAGGTGAAGATAGAAGCTACCAAACTCTTCCACGTTTTCCCTATTTAAATATGGTTACGTAAGTGTTACACCATAAGTATAATTACACAAAATTAAACAATGTGGATTATTTAAGCGGATAAAAAGGGGAACTATATTGTAAGGCGTAATAATACCAGGAGTAATTCAGCATCCGCGCAGTGATATCTTCACTTTACTGTGCGGATGTCGAAGTATTCCTGGTATTATTACGCCTTACAATATAGTTCCCTTTTTATCCGCTTAGAAAATCCACATTGTTTAATTTTGTGTAATTATACCTTATAGTGTAACACTTCATGTGACCATATTGAAATAGGGAAAACGTGGAGAGTTTGGTAGCTTCTATCTTCACCTCTTTGGAGCTATAGAGGAGAGAGAGAGGCTAAATGCTAACGCCGTCTGTGCTGTGTTTACGTTACGGAAGGCACACGTGTAGACCAGACAGGTACAATTTTGAACTCGTCTAAGCTAGGTAAGTACATATCTCAGTATGTAAAAACGGTGGCCTATTCCTTTAAGGGTGCAGCCAAATATTGTACTGCAAAACATCATTAAAAGTAACTTTTCTTTGAAAATCAGAAATACTATTCAGTTTCATCTATTTTATCTGAAATATTTCCAAGGGCCCCCTGATAATTGCTTGTGTACCCAAATTATCTTAGTCTTCCACACAAGAGCTCTTCACCAATTCTTTTTCATTACTATTATCTTTTTACCATTGTCTATAGCCTACTTTCCTACTTTTGTTAGGCTATTCTTTCTCAAAGTTTGATATTCTTTTCTCTCTTATCATTGTGTTATTTTTCCTTCCACTCCATAATCCTTTTTTTTTTTTTTTTTTTTTTTGTAAAGCCGACTTCTCTTGCATCCCAGCAGTGGCGTCCTGGGCTCGTGAAGATAAATGGCTGCTGAGATTTGCATTGGGGTGTGGTTGTACCGTAAGAGGAGAGTTATACGCACTAGCTCGAGATGTAATTGCTGATGTTCTGCATACGAACTGAGCGCACGGGAGGGAGGGAGGAGGAGAGAAAAGAGGACACGCTCGCACTCGTATCACAGAACAACATATACAGCACCACAGAGAGACACGCGGAGAGTGCATTGACTTTCACCTGCTGAACGGTACATGAGCCCCTCTGGCGTTGCGTGGTCCCTTGATGACAGCGCGCTGGGAGAGGACGGGGCATCAGAAAGACAGCCCACAGCGCTATTCCACCACCAGAATGTGCTTCCAGGATTTCACAACTTTCTCTCTCGCGTGCTGACAAGCGGGCAGCGCACAGTCACACCCCCTCCTGGTATTTTAGCGCGGTGGAGAGAGGAGAGAGAGAGGTGCACAGCGACATCGGGGCGTTCCAAGACAAGACCCCACTCCCCCTGCTCGACTCAAGGTAACTATTGTTAGTTTACATCGTAGTCTTTTCACCTATTCGTGCCGTCCCGCTCATGCGGTCTGTTCTCTTCTTGTACAGTCATGGAGGACACGCTCACCTGCGGACACAGCACGTTCTCCCAGGTGTTCGGGCGTCAGGGGCAGCTGATGCAAGCCAGTGAGTACCACAGCACGACCATGCCATACGCGCGTCAGCAAAACGTCAGCGTTTCTCCCGGTGCCAAAAGCTATTTGTAGTTTTATTGCAATTGTAACTCAGCAAGACTTGGTTTGGGATATTTTGAATTGACCGCGACAGTTTTTGTATTTAGCCCATGGGAAATATAGCGTCATGTAATGAGGTGCAGTCAGAAAGAGGGCATGAGGAGTGGCATGTTTAAAATATGAATTAGTGTGTTTACTTTACAAAAGTCATGGTGCACAAAAGGCAGGGTACAAAATTGGTTCTCAAACTTTTCACACCAAAATAGTTGTTCATCTCGTACCACCAGGCCTAGATCAAGATCAAATCAGGACTAAACCGAAAAGGATAATCTGGCCGTACAGCTTTGTCTAAAGCAGAGAATAAACACTTAACTTGAATGCGTTTCTACAGCATGAATGAATTTGCAGATGTACCTCCTGATCTGGTCCAAGTCCTATACGTCCATTGGGAGAACCACTGAGTTGGGGGAAATTGCAGCAGGTAGAGAATGCCAAAGCTGACATTTAGTTTGTGAGTGATGAGTATATGAATGAATGAATGAGATAGTCCATGTAGATTTGGAGTTAACCTTTTTTCCCAGTGAGCTACTTTTCAGAATATAATGTTTTATTCTATCAAAATTCTTTAGTGCCTATAAAACTATGGCGGTACACCCTGAACAGTTGGTATTGCAAAAGGGATAATTAAGGACAAAGAAAGAACATGAATTAAGATTCCTTTTAATGCTTACCCATAATCAAATTGGACTGATCAGGCATTGGAGACCCCTGTCACAGATGTTTTGGAGGAAATAACCAAAGAAGGGACATATCAGGCTGTCTGGATTTAAACTGGATTTAGACAGATTTGCTCTTGAAACTAATGGAGTTTAATGGTGTGAGAGAAGATGAAAGTAGATGTAAGGGATTGGTGGAGGCTGATGATTTGTCGTAAGAATAAAAGAATAAAAAGCACATTTTATTGACGTCCTGGCGTACATGCGGTTTTTACCCAGAGTGGGGAAGAAAAATAACATCGAGAAAGTGGTTATTCCAGCCTTATAGCAGTGAGTGATCACTATACAAGAAGCAATAGTTCACAATGTTATCTTTAGCTTGTAAGCGTAAAGTTTTTTTAAAAGAATTTGTCATCTTTTATTCTTTTGCTAACACAGAGAGGAGAATCATTTTTGTGCCTTTGCGAAAGTATTTCCCCTTTTTTTTTTTTTTTTTTATAAAGTGATGTCGCAGTTTCTCTGAGACAAGTTGCTGAGGAGCAGGTTTTTGCCTTAGCCTTGCAGATGTGTTTGCCCAAACTGCCCATGATTGAAATTGTGAAAATTCCATGGATGATGCTTCCAAAGTTATGCCACTGTATCCTGTAGTAGTTGCGTATAGTATTTCTTGGCACTGCAATTATCTGGCCGCCCAAGAGCCAAAGCTGACTGCACTGATCAGGCAACTCTGGCATTGAACTCACAACGTTTTGATGGCATTCAGGGCACACCACACACGCTCAATATTTAAAGCAGAAAATGTATCAATGTATGCTACGGCACGGAGAACACAACCTTGGGACACGCTTGAGTGAGCTGTTTATATGTAACACACACACACACATACACACGGGCTAAAGGCACCAAAGGAGCCTCACTGAAAACATGTCCGCCGCTCCTCCTTCATCTGCAGCTGATGAAGTCACGCTGGGAGAACTTTAGCCTGCTCTTTGATGTTTGGACACGACGGTGAATGTAAAGTGAGTTTGCACGCGGAGAGTTATGATCGCTAATGGGAAGAACCCTGGTCAGATGCAGCCTATGAAATCAGAATGTCTACTACTACAGAAGCAAGTGAGGAATTCAAAGTATTGCCTTTGTCCTATCATTTATCCACGTTTGACTTAGCTTTCCCCCTCTAGGGTTGCCTCAACAAATATTCTGCTGCCTGGAGTGCTTTGAATTTAAGGTCATTAAAATGTATTTGCACGGCAGTTCTTTTAATCTTTTATTTCAATTGCAGAGTTGCGCTCTGCAATTGAGCTTTTCACCAACTTTTAAACTTTCCGGAACATTTTTTTGTTACATTCATGCTGTGGGTGTCTGTCCTTTGTACCCTCTGACAGGAGTTGTGTTGCGCAATGAATTATAGGAGAAGAGCAGAGTAGAAAGTTTGTACACATAAGTAAACATTCCCCCTGGCGCCTACAGTATATAGACACTAGTGGTGACACGAGGTGGTGATGATGATGTCCCGCTGCTGCTGAGAGGGTGAGAAGGGATTTTACAACACAAGCTGAAAAATGGTGAAATAATGGCGCAGGGTTTAATCTGTGCTATAGCTGTACCGCTGTAGTATTTATGGTAGTATCCTGAAATGAATCCTGAATTGTTTGTGCATTAGGAACTGCTGTATACATTTTTGAGCAACCACTATGCTAGATTATAAAAGCAAAGCTAATTTGCATCTACTGTCCCTGGGCAGGTAACAAGACACATAGCAATTACGATGTACAATCAGAAGACCCGGGAAAACATTTACACAGCCAAAACTGAAAGCAAGTAGTTTATTTTATTTTTTTAATTAGATTGTATTGAACGTTTGATTCCAAAGAGAATTTGTGACAATAGTAGTAAATAGATATTGAGACAAAAAACACATGACATAATCACTTCGAAGGACTTTCTATACAATTCTCCAGAAACAAACATGTTTTGTTGGTATAGCTATCATGATATACTAGACATTGGCCAACACAATATGTTAAAAGTTAAATCTCCATTAGTGTGACATTACACTGGTTAAAAATCTGGAGCAATCGACAACACAGCCCCGTTACAACTCTGAGGCAGCACCTTTCAAACCCGATATTAAAATCCTCACTCTCATTTTGTTTGTATTTGTGTCATCTCCTCACATTGCCGAGTATATTCCTTAATGGGCAGAATGTGTTCTCTGGAGTAGTGTTGAGCCGTTTGTTGGACTGGTGTCTATACTCTACCTCTCCCTTTGCCTCTCTCTCTGTACACCAAATGCTTTTATAAATAATGCACTTTGTTTAAGCCCATCAGTGGTACTGATACTGCGGCGATATGTATAAGAGAGTGTTGCTTTTCAAATGTGGATGGTGTATTTGAGATTAATTAATATTCTGCTTTAAGTGGAAAATGCTAGGCTTATTTCATGCAATATGTATGTTTGTATGTATGTATATTGTGTTCATGCTATTGCAGACACTGAACTTCATGCCAGTTTTTGTTGCTCTCTTACACTTTGTTGGTTAGAAAATGCTATATTGATCTACAACGGCTTAATCATGACCAAGCTCAACATCCGCTGCTAATCAGAGTCACAACAAATTTTGGTGCCAATCGGTGCTAGCATTAGAACATTGGCTGCATGTTGTTTTGTAAGTACTGAAGCTTCAGCTGATATTTCTGTCTTTCGTTGCTCTGTGATGGAGGGGTAAGCTGTGCTGCAGATAGGTAGGAAGAGCGCTTCCTGGTCGCATAAAGCAGCGTGAGGATCTCGAGGTAAATTGGAGGATTCTTGTGTATGCGGGTGTCGCGGCCTCTTCGAATGATTTAAAGCTTATTCAAATGGCTCAAAGCACAACTCCAAGCATGTTGAAAGAAAAACATTTTTAGAAAAGAATCTCTTAAAAGTTGACTTACTACCCTTCACCTCTGATGTGAACTGCACTCTCTAAATCACACCGCTCCATGGATAGAGCGGTGTGATCAATCCATGCCTCTGCTTTTGTGATGATGACACTTGCAAGTTCAAAGTCAAAACATTGCATCTAAAATTGAACACAAGCTTAAATATATATAATACATAGTTCAGTAGTAGTAGCAAACGCATGAAGGTCTAAATCAAAACCTCAGCTTGGATAACCTGGGGGCATGCTGGCACAAAGGAAAGGGAAGATAAGAAGTGGGTGTGGTGCTGAGGAGTCACATCGTGTGGATAATAGATGGAGCTATAATATGTCCCTGATTCACAAAGCCCTAGGCGCTTTGCTAATGAATTCTGCATGTAGCGATGTCAGGCACATGACCGGGCACATGATAACCTCACATAGTGTCTAATGTGTAGGCTCAGCATAGACGTACTCTTCAAATACTTTTCTTGAAATTATAACAAAATTAGTCACAAAAGCCTGAAAAAGAAATCTAAAAGGCCAGTACCTGCATTTATACCTACATGGCAACGTATCGTGCACAAAAAATGCCATTGGATGCACAATCCTTTGCATGCCACTGTAGAATCTGGAAGTGTCCCCGTACTTTAAAGTACAAAAGCATCTGGACTCGTTCTGAGCTGTAATGTCTATGGCACCATCATTGTCAGCAAGCCGTTGGGTAAAAGTGGGAACTTGTATCTACCTTGATGCCCATTTTTGGCAACATACAAGATTCTTATGAGAGCATTTTTTACTCAAGTTTCTTTTCCTGAAACACACAATAATGGTAAACTTATATACATAGCGCTGTCATTCATACACCAATGTACGCAGACACTGGAGGCAAAGTGGGTGAAGTGTCTTGCCCTATGACAGTGCACACCTTCAGTAGCTGGGATTCTAACCCCTGACCTTCCGATCATGAGATGACCCACTCTACCAACTGCGCCACTGTCACGGACAAATGACATCTGTTTCATGATAAACAGTGCCACTATTTACCAGCCACAGTCAGTGCATGATCTGTGGAAGAACACTTATCTTTTAACTGGTTGGTCGATCCCAGCTACTGTGCTTCACTCACTTTGCATGAATATGCTGTGCAAGAGAGTGAATGGCGATGGTCAGGGATGCAGTTGGTGCAGTTTGACGGAAGGTTGTCATCAAACAGCCCTGGGGCAGCTGCGGCAGTGCAATTGCATTAAGTCATCCTTTTTCCTCTGCTCTACTGGGCACCTTCAACACATTTATTTTTGGCACTGTGTGTTTAAGGAAAGGAAAACATTGAGGTTTCTTGAACTTTTTATTTATTAAAAATGTAACTTGGACTTGGAAGTTTGTAGCAAAAAGATTTCAACGTGAAAGTCTGGCTTCCTTTTTATTAATAGCGTTTGCACAAATACTGTAAGCCTGGCTCACCTCTGTGCTCTACTGAAGCGGCGACTCAGGGACATTGTACAATTTGCAGTCCTGTCCACTCCGGACTCCTCTGTGGACTGTGAATGGCTTCATTTCCATTGGCAGCGTGTGACATCTGTCTCTGCTGTGAGGGGTCAAAGTGCTGGATTGGGGCCAACTCAGCTCCGTCCTGTGATAGTGGCAATGAAACCTATCAACTCTCCAAAAAAAAGATAGATAGGAGTGTCCATTTCCTACAGATCCTTCTTGTCTCAGCCTGACACACTCTTTGTATATCACAAACAGTCTGGTTAGTATCCAACTCAATAAAACTTCTAACTTTTCTGCCAAAAGTAATGTCATTTCCCCACTGACCCCATCCAATCAGATGCTTCACATATTACAAACGGCAGTCTAAAATATATGGCTGCAGTTTTAATACGGTGCTATGGCCAGGTTTATACATCTTTACTTTCATTATTGATCGCATTTCCCCACGGCGGTGAAAATCTCTCCCTCGCTGTCAATACAGGCCTCATTTAGACATCGTACTCTGCAGGGCTAATCCTCATATTGGATTTAGGAACCGCAGTACACTTCAGCATTCAGCTCCGCGTGGGTCTATCAGCACCAGTCTGAATGACAGCCTGGGGCCACGTTGGGATTTCTACTCAACTCAGTCTAATACTGGTCACTGAAGTTTATATCTTGAGTTGGTAATTGCGTGGTATTGAGGTGCATTGTGGCCTGTTCCAGTGCTTCATGGCAGCTTTCTGTGCTGTGCGAATGATGGGATTCATCCTGTGTGTCCTGCACTAAATTATGACGTACAGTAAACTGCTTTCAATCAATCAATGTGAAAAGATTGTTTTAACTTCTACTGGTCTATCTATTGCTGATGCGGGCCAATGAGACAGTGTTATAAATCCAACACACCTCACTTGCACCAAGTTCCCTCTGGTTCGCAATCTAGAACTTTATAACCCTCAAGTACTCTTATTTTCAAATATGTTTTATTTATCATATGACTACAGCTACATTTGGCCTACATTTAGAAATTAATTGTAGGAGTTTCAAATAACACTCAACAAAAGTCGAACATTTTGCGAACCACTTCGTCCAAGCTAATCAATGTAAAAACATTGATAGAGAGAAAATTATCTAGAAATCACCATTGATTGAAAAAATAGCTGAAACATGTTGTTCACTTCCCACCTCTGTCATATGTTGTATACTGGGCACATGACCAAACAATCTCAAAGATATGCCACACTTTATTATAGATTGTACACTCCCCCATCTTCAATGTTAAGTTGAAGATTTAACATCTTCAGTTCAAAGTGTCTTCAAACATAGGGCTGGGCACCATTAAACGATACCAGTATGGTATGTAAAAAAAAAAACGTTTAGGTATCAAAGTTTTGATGCCTGTTGGTCCAGGGCCAGCATTAGAGACTTATTTGTTTCATTTAAAATAATAGTCTTTATGGAATAAATTTACATTATTGTTCTGTTTTCTGAGTCTAGATGACAAATATTTTAGTGGGCCTATAGGTATCAGAAAAAGTATTGTTCAGGTATTGGTATCGTAAACCAAGTATCGTTAAAGTACCGGTATAAAAAAATAAAATAACAGTACCCAGCCCTATTGCACCATATATTATCTTGGTAAACTTTCAGCCACTCAAACGACTTGCCGTTCAGTAAGTACAGAGCTCACTGTGCAAACATCCCCGACTATCAGCTTTGCACCAAACCCTCTGCCCACATTTTGCCACGCACAAATTGGTGGTAGAGTGTGCAAAGTCCGCTTAGCAAGTGCAGCTTAGCAAATGTGACCTATAGTGCAACTTCTGTCTCACTACCAATACACAAAGAAACGTTGTGCAATAACCATAAGATTAGTTCGCGGCCAACTTTTTCGATCTCCAACAAGTCTAATTGCACCGCCGCTGGCATAATCCCTCTTTAAAACAGCAGAACCGTGAGCTCGCATTTGGTTTCACAGCACAGCAGCAAAACCAATGTACTTCATTGTACAGTATGTCTGATTTATTAGACCTGAAGAGCGCTCTGTTTCCAGCCGTTGTTTCAGGGGATTGCAGGATTTGGTAATTTCTCACACTTTGAACATCTTTCTCTTAATCCCCTCCGTGCACTCTCTCGCTCTCTCTCTTGTCTCTCGCTATGATAGAAGTGAAAGCTTACTATGCAATTGGAAAGTGGATGCGCACAAGATCATAGTATATGGCCAAAAATCCTCTATACAGTTTCCATGACTCATCAAAACCATTCATGCGGTAGTTATTACAAATCTTTTCTACATTGGTTTTTGAGGGAGTGTGCAGAGCTACGACCGCTGGAAGGAGTAATTGCTATATTTCTGTCATTACAATTATTTATCCATTTACTGACCCTTTGTGGTGAGGGGGAGAGTAATTGATCCTATCTTGCAATCACGGGTAGCCATAATATTAACTCAAGTAAGATCGTTTGTTTCTTACTGTGGAAAGCGTAACCAAAAGTAAGTAAGTACTCTACTTGTCATTGCAGTGTACAACGAAAATTGCGTTCAGGGTTAGGGTTAGTCCGGAGCCGCTGCGACTGAACCGTGCCGCCACTGTGGGCCAACCTGACCTGCATGTTTTTGGAGGGAGGGTAAACTGTAGCATCTGGAGGAAACAAGCCTGGTGCCTTCAGTCTCCTCTGATCCTCTGGACCAGTGCACCGCCTCCTGGGTTTGTCCCTGTTTCAGAGCATGGTGTCCTGCACTGGTCAGCTCATCCTCCTTCCTCTTCCTCCTGCGCAGCTCCCTCCGCTCCATAACAGTCTTTCCCCATCTTCTGGGAAAAGCGTAGCTATTAATCCGTTTTATTCTCGAGTGAACGTCCATTAACCAGAACAATAGTAGGAACAGAACATATGGGTTAAGCCAGGTGTACACTGCATGATTTTGGCCGTGTGCGACGAGCGATCACTCGTCGAGGGGAAAATCTTCGGTCGTGGCTCAAAATTGCAGGTCTTACAGTTAAACAGGGACAAAGATTTAAAATAGAACCTCACTTGCAGAGTGAGCCATCCTCTCGCTGCACAGATGATCTCTATCAGCCTCTAGTCAAGACATCAGCACACACCGTACCGCTCCAGAGTCACAAGCAACACAAGCCGGGCATGAACGAGTCCCACTCATGCATCTGACTGGACTTTCCCTGCACTTTTCAGCAAAATAAACCCCGCTAGCATGCGGCATTTGCCTTGGCTAAACACACACCGTCTGGAGCCTGAAACTGCTTCAACAAAACTTTGGTCGGACTCGTAGCCACCATTGTCTCTTTGAACAATCGCACAGTGGAGACGAGGGGAGGCGCACGATTTTACAATCCCCACGTGACATCTAAAAGACAAAAAAAAAAATCGCACAGTGTACACCAGGCATTAACTGTGAATCTTGCCTGGATACCTCCTCGTTTGTCCCTTGTTTGTTTCCTGTAGCTTCTCTTGCTACATGTCTTTTACTCATAAGCTAGCTGTTTTAAAAGAGATGTTTACTTCGTGGCTAGTACGGACTCTGTAGTAGGGCCCCGACTGCACGATATATTGCAAAAAATATCGTATCACGATATTAGGTGATGTCTAAGGCTTCGTCAGTGGACGAAATTCCGCTCAGCACGCAGCGTAGATAAAGACCAATTGGGAGGAGTTGGGGTTGGCCCGGCTCCTCCCCTCTAATCACACCTGTGGGTAAACACCTTTGAAGTAGAGCGTCTGTAACGACCTGCTCCCCCCAGTATCGGTCAGTCCTGTCCTATTCATGGCTGATCACTGCTAATTACCTGCCTATTGTTCTTTTGTTAGCTGAGGTATCGTCTTCTTGGACTGGGCGTGTCCGGGGTATCAGAGAAACTTCAGAGAATTTTTAGGCAGCACAGGATTCCAGTGTACCACAAACCTGTGAACACACTGAGACAAAAATTAGTTCATCCCAAAGACAAAACTCCGAGCCACAAACAAAGCAATTTGGTTTATTCTATTCGATGCAAAGAAGAATGCAAAGAACATTATATTGGAGAAACCAAACAAGTCTTACAGAAGAGACTTTATCAACACCGAAGAGAAAGCACAAGCGGCCCTCAGTCAGCTGTGCACCTTCACCTTAAAGCCTCCAATCACTCTTTTGAGGATGGGGAGGTCAAAATTTTAGCTAAAGAAGAACGTTGGTTTGAAAGAGGAGTAAACGAAGCTATTTTTGTCAGAAAAGAAAATCTCTCCATGAACCGAAATGGTGGACTCAGATTTAATCTTTCTTCTTTTTACTCCAATCTGCTTCGGGTAAAACCGACAGGACACGCCCAGTCCAAGAAGACGATACCTCAGCTAACAAAAGAACAATAGGCAGGTAATTAGCAGTGATCAGCCATGAATAGGACAGAACTGACCGATACTGGGTGAGCAGGTCGTTACAGACGCTCTACTTCAAAGGTGTTTACCCACAGGTGAGAGTAGCTGTGATTAGAGGGGAGGAGCCGGGCCAACCCCAACTCCTCCCAACTGGTCTTTATCTACGCTGCGTGCTGAGCGGAATTTCGTCCACTGACGAAGCCTTTTGGATGAGAGGCGAAACGTTTGGAGACCTCAACTACCGAGTACAGAAGATGACTCAAGTACCCTCATTGAAGATGGACAACTCCTGTACGACTGAGAACTTACACAGATAACATGTGCAATAACCCCTTTGCAGAACACATGCAATAATCCCTGTATTTACATCCCTTATCTGTGTCACTTTATTAACCACTTGCACTATGATGTAAACCTGAACTGCTAATACTGACTATAACATTATTTGTTAAAGTCTGTTTACCTTATTATTTACCGTTTATATTTTTTCCCACAAAGTCCTTGTTAGTCATTGTATATAAGATACCACTATTTACTATTTAATTGTTGTTTATTTCACATTTCCTGCCTATTTGCACACCCTGAGTGTTTCTAAGAGCTAAATGTAACAAGTACATTTCTCCATTGTGAGATCAGTAAAGGCCATCTTATCTTTAACTTATAAATGTGTAATAGCTTACTTTTAGTTACACATTTACTAACGTCATAACAGACTACATCAGGACCAAAGCAAGACTAACATTGAATGTACATATCTCGTTCAAATGATTTCGTGAAATATCGCAATAATATCGTTATCGCAATATTGCACAGCCGTATCGCATATCGCAAGTTACTTCAATATCATTCAAAAATCAGCCGAACCTCACAAAAACACACAAAGATGTACAAAAGTATCCAGTAAAACAGTGTGGAACACAGAAACTACACATACAGTGTGCAGAAAAAGGCAAAACATCCTGCTGTATCAAGAGTCTTACTCAAGTACTATTATTTACTATTAGGCTACTCAAGTAGAAGTAAAATGTGCAGTGTGATAAACCACTCCAATAACTGCAGTACTACAGAATGTTACTCGAATAGTAAATATAGTACATGTAAGTGCGTATCACTGAGTTCACAAAGCTTCTGAATTTTGCACAGTGATAGCTCTATATAAACTTTGAGAGAATCTACACAGTGAATAAGCACGACTTTGCATGCAGACTTCTATATCAGTTGGCAGAAGGCATTTCCAGTCCAATCTAAAACACAAGTGTAGGTCTCACACACTGCATGAGGCAGATAAAACATGTTCTATATGAAATGCACTTGGAGCTGTGGCCGTGCGCAGCATCACTGAACTCTGTGCTGACTCCACTCTTCTGCATTAGTCACTCCTGCTGCTGTGTCCTATAAACATCTGACTAGGCACCGCCGCTGCTCTCAACACAGGCTGTGAATACCAGCCCTGTGTTTGTGTGGAGTGGGACAGAAGTGGGTTGCAGGCGACTGAAGTACATGAACATCTAATCTTAAAATCACATCCATTTCAGAGCTGGTTCGGAGGGGTAAACAGTTATACATTCAAGTTTAGACGTAGTTGATATCCAGTTTGGACATAATTTGGTGCAATTTATTATGCTAATAATAATAATAATGATAATGATAATAATCTGCCAACTACAACCAACCACTCACAAACTCACTAGGTGGGTGAAGTGTCTTGTCCAAGGACACAATGATAGTCTGCACTAGCCGGGGTTCAGACCACCAATCTTTCCATCATCTACCATCTGAGCCACTGTCTAGTTTGGACCGTCTAAGTCCTGATCGAAATCTTAGGTGGTACTTAGAAGTATTACATTAAGTGGTGCTTGAAGTAAAAAGTTTGGAAACCACTTGGTTAATAATATCTCATAGTCTCAGAGTCTTATTATGGCTTCCTTTCCTCAGTCTGTAATTGAGACATCTGACTTGGCACAGTTAGATGGCACAGTCAGATTACTTGAAACACATGTGATTCTTTTATTAGTTTAGTAGTTCATATTCCAGTCTTCTCTTATGTGCGTAGGAATAGATTCTTGATTTAACAAACAAATCACCACCGCAATACTTCAAACACAAATCATGATAATGTTTTTCCCAATTGTTCAGCTCTAAACGGAAACATTTTTGAGAAAACAAGTTAGTGTTCAGTCCCCCCTCCATCTCGGCACGACAGTAAATATCCCGTTTGTTTAGCCCGCCCTCGTCAGATCAGCGCCTCTGGATCCCGCCTCGCTCTGGCTCGGTGTACATTTGCTTCAGTAGTTAGCGCCGAGCTCCCGCGTTGATGAAATATAGTCCGCCGTCCCGACTCCGGCTACTTAACATGCAGGACACAAGCGGCCACATCCTGAGCGACAGAGCAGACTGAGAGTGTGTCGGTGCTGAAATGAAACCACCATTCATTCTCACTGTCTCCTGACCACAAAACGCCAACCATCTCTGCGTGCATTTATTTCTGTCTATTGGAACTTCACCGAACTGAAGGACAAGCATAAATTCTATGCTCCCCACCATCTTCCTGCCATCTCATCTACTGTAACAGCGGAAGAACCAGAATCAGCCTCCTCAGGCTCTCTCTCCCCACTTTACCCATTCCAGTGCCTATGCCCAAAGAAGCAATCATTAATTCCTTCAAAGTTGGTTGGTGACATGAGTAAGAAGGAGCCTCTGAAAATAAAAGCAAATGTTCTCAAAACTATTAATTGCACATTGCTGTGTAGAAAAAAAAAAAAAAAAGACTCACTTGCCATAAGCGCTTTGAGTGCCCAAAGGTGGAAAAGTTTTATGTAAATTAAGACATTTTTCATCACTGTTGTGCAATTATATGCATGGCCAGTTAGAAACAACCCTTTCTTTGCAAAGTAGTTTTTAGTTGTCAAAGTCAACTAAAAAGTCACCTAATATTTCACTTGCTCAAAGTGTTGTCACTACAGCATTTCAAGCAGCTACCTTCATCTTTCCCAAATGTCACAGCCTCCACACTATAGCTCTATATTTCCCACTTCTCTTGTACCTTATACACAGGTCTGTCCTAGTTTTCTGTCCAGTGGTGTGAATATTACTTGCGTCTAGTGCAGTGCCTCTCTTCCCAGTCAGCGCCAGTGACTGACAGACTTTGTTCTTGTTTCACTGTAGACAACAGTGATCATCTCGCCTCGACCTGTCTCCTGCCGAGCTCTGCGCCACACACACTCTCAATGTGGACTTCTGTTCACCCACGGCAAACTAGAAACTAGATTTTTGATGTGAATTCTGTTTTAGCAGACACAAAACAAGTAAAAAATAAATGAAAAAAAATCCCATTACATTTGGATTCTTTCAGGGGTGCAGATTGTTGATTCATAAAACTAAAAAAGACAATATTTAAGTGAAACACCCAACACTCAAGTTATATGACAATAAATCTATCTAATTGCCAATTCCTCACCTAAATTTACAAATAAGCAACTAACGTCTTTTGCTCTGTTTAAAATTTTTAACGAAATAATCTAAAATATTCTTCAATACATTAACAGCTCTTTAAATGATCAAAACGTCTCACATACAGTAGCGTTGTAACCGTGTTTCCTCCTACTCGTTCTCATCATAAATGTTTGATAACCCGTCTCCCGGCGTGGCGCCCAGCCCAGCTCAGGTATAACAGGGCCGGTAGATCAGAGGCCCGGCTGTAGCGGCGAGCTGCCAAAGCTTTACTGCGCCTGCAGTCGTTATGCGGAGTGCTGTGTGTCATCAGTCTGTCACATCTGCTTCAGTCATTCTCCTCACGCAGAATTATCAAGCGTGGCTCCAGTCTCTCTGCAGATTCACCAGCGACAGCCAGTCAGTTTGACAGTTTGGTAGAGATTAGTTTGAGACTGAAGGGCCCTTGACTTTGGACTGTGGTTGGTTGATAATCTCACTTGGCTGTTCTGGAGTTGTGACTTGACATACATCTGTAAACCACTAGAGCCGACTAACATACTAACATAATTGTTAATTACTGTCAAAAGGATAGGTTCCATTCACATGACATCACAACATTGTAAAAATATATAATAATATAATATAATTTCAAAATGTGTTGATTTATAGTTAATATCTCAGTAATGCCTGGGCCAATCCCAGATGAAACAAAAACTGTCACAAAGTTCATTGTCTTCTCTTTCAGCACGTATATGATACAGCACATACTGTATAACCCTAACCCTAACTAAGGTCAAATTGCTGTCTCATAAAGGTGCCCAAAAGTGGTGACATTATTCTCAAGGATGTGCTTAATGTTGATCAGATGGTTGGACTTTCAGCCATAAGATGAATGTGGCAGGTTTGTGAATCCAATCACTTCCAAATGATGATCAGGGAAAACATTAGTTGATGTTCTGTTTGGAGATTTCTTTTGAAAATTGTGTCTCCCTGTGAGTTGTGTAGGTACGTGCTCCAAGTGAAATTATGACAAAACATTCTAGAACAGAGGTGTCCAAACCTTTTTCATTGAAGTATATATGGTGTGGGAGGGCCACAGATCGGTGGTTGATGCCCCACACCTTTATTTAGATTTGGAACCTTAAAACCAGCTAGTATTTATGGTATACATTTTGGCTGCAGACCCCTGAAATCGACTTTCATACTTCAGTTCTCATTTGGTGCCACTATCACCTCTCCAGTTCAGTTAGAATTAGGGTGTGACCAAGTAAATCATAACCGGTTAGGAAAAATCAGTAACCGATAACCGAAAAAAAGTCAAAATGAACACGTATTATTTATTAGAAATTAAGGCGAGACACGGCAGTGAAAATATTGATTTTCACGCAGTGGTCGAAGTGGAGATTTGTATCTATTTCCTCCTTTACATCTTAGTATAAAAATAACAAAACTCACCCCGAATGATGCTTATTTTATGATGATTTGTCCGCTTGCGAGCCAGACGGAACCCGGAAGTAAGAAAACCGGCGTCGAAACGGTTAACCGGTTACAATTTTTCGGTTAACCGTTACCATTTTTGTAACCGTTCACACCCTAGTTAGAATCATCTTGAACTCATTTAGACCGGAGCTCAAGATCTCATCTTAGATCGTGTCTGCACTACAGAGGATTCAGTGACATGAACCTTCTCTATAAATAAAGCTAAATACTTCTAAAATCATATACCTATTTTCTCTCAGCTCGATCCAGTAGACGTCAAACTCCCCCTATAAAGAGTATGTCATACTTTCTCATATTTAGTCTTTACTTGTGTCGGCTTTTGAAAATCAGCCTCTCCATATAGACCTTTCAAACATGTGGCAGCACCAGCTCTCCGTGCGCTCCGAGGTCCTCGTCTGTAATGATTGTGAGCGGTTGTGCCTTTGAACTCCCGCGCTTGTTTACCTGCTCCCCCAGACGCGTTAATAAGTGATCGTGCCATACCTGCAGTCTGAACTCATTTACTCTCCCAAAACCTCTTCTCTAATTTGAATAGCGAGCATCAAAGCTGTAGCATTCACCGCCACTGCATTTGAAAGCCGTTTAAAAGTTTTCCAAATAAAAGGAGAGAACCCATGTCCCTGTAACTGTCATTGTAGAGTGCTATGGCCCGTTGATCTTCACTGATAGGCGATATATGTTTGTTCTTCTCAGGCCATAATTGGTTGCAGTCTTATCACTGTTGCTGCCTCCAGCACTAGAGTCGAGCGTGCAGGATTCTCCGATGTCATGTTTGGGCGCACATAGACCTGTAGTAAAAGCCGTGTGTTTACCCCCAGCCCGAAGCAAGCGAGCGACCGGATCCATACGGTCCTCTTTACTTGAGAGGGAGAGAGACCGAGGGAGCTCAGAGCCACTCTTCCTCCTGACAGTTTGTGCTTCAAAGTTTATCCTTGGGCAGAATTGCTTTGAGGCGCTGTTAAAAGGCCCTGCATATGGTGTCCAAAACTCTATGACTATACTGTAAGCTGTCGAGCCAAGTCTCCATGTTGCGGAGATGGACATTTCCCGAAAGGCTTCATAAAAGTAGTACCCAGAGACAGCAGTGTGAGTTTGAACATTTAGTTTATTGGAGACATAAGCAATGATGTTTAGACCTTATCAATTAAAAGGGATTTATTCACAAACATGTTGGTGCGGTGTACGATGTAAAATATATACAGCATAAAACAAAAGCGGTCTTTCTTTTTACTGTGCATTATTCTGTTCACATGACAAAGGCTAGAAACGTCTCTGGTCGCATGTCAAAATGAGATTACAGATTAAATATAAATAAATACATATGGACTAACAGTAGCATATTTTTGGTTTGAATTGTATTACTTTACTTAATCACATTAACATGTAAAATGCATAGATTATTTAATTTACAAAAAGTACATTTTACTTGTCCTAATAAGTTAGCTTTCTTAAAGTGCATATGACACATTATACACATTTTTGGCTAAAATGTAGTTAACACAATTATACTTAAGTTATTTTATTATTATAAGTTATTATAATTAAGTTAATTTTGCTAAAGATTGTACCCAGTTTTCTTTAGTTTGGCCATTTTTGTGATGTTTATAGTTCCACTTCCTTATTGGACACCGACAGGAAGTGACCTAGAAGAAGGTAAATGATTTTAAACTATTGCTGTGCCGACCGTGTCAAGTCATTGGGAAATGAGTCAAACTGCTGTGGAACATTTCCTCATTAAAATTGCAGCTTCACTAAAATAAAATGATAATTATGCAGCGGATGAACTTGCAACTGATGTTATCCTTTTAAATAAGTCATAATTTTCAAAAGCATTAAAACCTGTCATATGCACTTTAAATCAATAGTGCTGTTCCAGCCGCTCGTGCCCCTGATCCTTGACCTTTTGAATTGGCCTCTCACTGTTGCCATTTTCATACATCATTTCACGTGTTACACTTTGAGTGTATGAACTATAGTGTGTGCCATATTAGCCTTGAGGGCCCCCACCTCCCCCCTTTAGTGCCAAGTCACTGCTTAACTGTTTACTTTGTGGAATACACAGATGTTCAATCTTTTGTTTTAAATTTAGTTTATATAGACTTCAAAAGAAGGCCATCAGAATTGTTCACAAAGTGGGGTATAGGGACCATACAAATATACTGTTCTTAAAATCCAACACCATGAAACTTGATGACATCATAAAACTTAATTCCTTGTTACAGATATATAGAGCTGTAAATAACCATCTCCCTAGCAACATACAACAAATGTTTGGTAAAAGAGAGGGAAGATACGATCTAAGGGGAACTCATAATCTGATCATTTTGAAAATGATATTTTGAGAATGATATTATCAGCAATGAGATCTAAAACACTATGACTATTTAAACAATAAGAAAATCAATAGAATGGTGACTGTTTTCTATATATAAGTAATGATAAAAATAAGAGAAAACTATAAAATAAGTAAATACACTCAGAAATCACAAACTTTTCTATTTTCGCTCTACGTTTTTCATACTTGTAAGTTGTCTTGTTTTCAACCTGTGACATGTAAAAGCTTCGAATTATCAATGCTGCTAATTGTACTGTTGAAATCTGCAACAACATACTATAACTGTAAATCATTGATGGGTACACCCACAGAGTAGTGTGGGTATGCCCATATATGAGAAAAAGAAGAAAGTGCATATGAACTCGTTATTTGCAAATTACTTTTATTTAAACAGGCCCACGCACACTCCAGCTGTGTCTGTGCCTGGGTAACTCAGGTATTATAATGTAATGTGAAGTTTTGCCTGCAGCTGGACACATGCGCTTCAATAATGTACATCTTTGATTTTTACTATGTTGTATTTTCTTACAAATAATCCTGAAAGGCATGAAAGTATATTGAATATGGGGTAGGCACTTATAAGCTTTCTTGCTTCCGCCTACTCCCTTTAAGTTATTATTATTTTAATTTTTTTCCACGTGACAATGTGAATGTAATAATGTGATAATGTAAATAATGGCTCAACTAAATCAAATCAAATCAAAATGAGCTTGAAAGTGCTCAGGAAAGTGAATGCGATTGTTTTCCTCTTTGACTGCAGGGAGTGAGCGGAAGCAAAAAGAATTTCAGCCTCAAAGAAGTTTACAAAGTTCTTCAAAGAAACCCACTGAAGTCCACAAATGAACACAGCCCGCGCTTTCACGAGAGCTGCCAGGTGGGGGCAGTGTTGCTGTGGGCACGAGTCAAATCCCTCTGCAGCTTCAGGTCTCTCGAGAGGACTGAGATGAAACATACGGTCATGCACAGTTTCTGTACAAATTGTCTCAGCAGGAAGACAAGCTGTATCAACAAATTTAAAACCAGACATTTGTGGACACTTATGTGCCATTGTCATTAGAGTATTTCCTATTATATTCAGGAAAGGTATTTAACAAAACAAGAAGGCTATGTTAAAGGTAATAAATAAGCAATTTTATTCATTTCTTCACATGAAGCAACAGTGACTTTCCCTTGCAGACCTAGAACATCATTATTTTGTTGCCATTTTGACAGACAGTGCAAATTACAGCGTTGTATGCGACAAGTCTCCACAGATTCATAGAACAAGGTTAATTTGGTGAACCTTTTCTGTCAGTTCTGCAAACTAAATAATATGTTAGACAGAATACACAGAGAAAAGCTGAAAGTGCTGCTGGCTGCGGTTTCATTGTGGCGATGTTCCTCCGGGCTGCCCTCAGGTCGACGGCGCCCACGGATTTGAGCACAAAATTAAAAAAAATATACAGTTACTGTAGACAGACTGACAGTGTAGGAAGTTCAAAGCTTTATGCCCATAAACATTGGCCTAACAGTATGTGGCATTGATTGTTGTCTCAGTACAACTAAATAATGAGGCTATTCTCTAAATTAAACTCAATGACAAGTTGATTTCATGTCATTCAGTGATTGATATAGACAAATAGGGCAGTACTACAAACACAGTTCTTGCTCGTGATTTGCTGTGGTCAATATCTAAAAGTGGTAGCCCGTGATGCACATGTAGACTGGCTATTGTAATGTAATCGATTCACCGTTTGAGAGAGTACAGTACAGACAGGTGGTGCCACATAATTGAAAACCTCACATCATTTCCACCATCCCATCATTGTAAACAGCAATTCTGCATCCCTTGACTTCCAACAAATGCATTTATCCAAATTATGCATACAATTTCCACAAAGGTTGCAAATCCACCGCCACCGTTACACAGTCCAGGTTTCCAGCTTTAGCTGTAAAAGCGACTGATGTGTGCAAACAAAGCCCCCGTCTGCTGTGCGTCAGCCTGAGGGGAGGATCACATGCATTTGGAGGCAGGATGAATGACACTGGCAATGCAAACCACTGGCTGTTAACATGGCGCGAACGTGTGGCAGGCATGAAAGAGAGAGAGTCGTGCATGCTAAGCAGATGAGGAAACAACTCTTGCCAGCGATAGACGTGTTGCCTTGGAAATAAATGTATGTGAGAAAGTGGACGCTTGCCATTTCAGAGCAAAACATAATGCAAATCACATTATGGTAAACTTTACTGTATGTATTATGGTATAAATTAGCTTTGGGACATTGGAGAACATTATTGTTGCTTTGTAAACCTTCCTTTGTGTGGACAACTTCCATTTTATTATTGAATTTTATTTAACTGGTGGAACACAGGCGATCTCCCCGGCCTGGAGACTAGTTGGAGACTTGAGTTGCCGCTGGTCACGGAGATGTCTCCAGTCTCATTGAAAACGAACATTCAATTTCAGCAGTTGCATCGACTCCATACCTATCTTTGAGATCTACTTGGTATCCGACAGGTCTCGGAGACATTGCAGGGACGTCACAGAAACGTCTCACAGGTTAGTGTTCGCAACGTTGCCACAGATGCTTGAGATCGTGTAGACCGCTCGGAGACTTCGCTGAAATCGAACCTGTTCTTGGTGACACAGGCAAGCGCTAGACAGGTGTAAGCCTTTATTATTATTATTATGATCATTATTATAATAAACCAGGAACATCTTGTGAGAGCTGCCGTTTTAGAGATGTTGCCTTTGCCAAACTTGCAGAAAGTCTTACTTCAAGGACAAAATGTTCACTCTGCAGCTACACAGACCCCCCTGATGTCATGAAGAATTATGTTATTTACTTCCTGTATTCATGACGCTATCCCTGGTTGGTTTTAAGTGATCATTTCCTGCATCTTACTATCTGCTCACTGCAAAGCACATACAATATTATATAAACGACTCTATGAACAACTTTCCTCAAAGACATTACTTGATTTGAATATTTTCCTCATCACACGCCTTCTTTATGGCTCCTCTGTTGCTCATTTTCAAAACTCCTGTGGCTGCGTTACATATTATTTCCCTCATTAACAAAGCAGCATCATCCCCACTGGACGGCATGTATTATGAGTGACTGCAGTTCTTGTACACAGCTGACAAAACGGCGACAGGCCCGATTAGTGCCTTTGTCCATGTCCAGTGGGCGGACACACGGTGATGGTAATAGCGTGTCCTGCGAATTCAGAAGCAGCACCTGTGTGTAGGAGGGAGCCCCATCAAAAACAATGTCCCTCTGATTCTAATTACATTGCATTCACTGCCCAAAGAATTCACAACAACATTTTCTAGTCCAGTGAGTGGAGAAAAGTCCTGAAAATTGCACCAATAAAAGTTATGTGGCGGTGAATGTCTTTCAGTTCAGTATAGCTCTGACATTCTACCTCGTGCAGTGGTTAAGTTAACACTAAAAACTGAGTAAAAATCCAAAACATGTATGCAGAGGGAGGGAAGGGGAGAGTTCAGCTTCCTGACTGGACTGAAGTGGGTATGTCATGGCCGCCGTATTGCAAATATTGCCGCTATTTCCTTGGTTGGTTTCATGGGATTAAAAAAGGGAAAATAATTTGTACAATGACATTTTAATTGCGCTGCTATCACCAAACGCGCATAATTAACCAGTGTTTTCAAGTTAAAAGAAACATTATGCTCTTGTTTGGCTTTTAAAATGCTCTTTACTTTGGTGTGTCAAACTCAAGACAAATTAAAACTAAAAAACAAGAATCTCTTGTTCTTGTGCAGCAATTTGTCTTCCACTCTCCATTTCAAAGCTTTGCAGTACCTGCCGAACACACTCGGGAAAATTTGTAGCAGCAAGAATGACAGGCTGGAAGCTGACTGATGTATGAATCGGAAAGTACATCACTTTTTCATACAAAGATCTATGTACTTTGCAATATATACATATTTGATTCCCATTTTTACGATTCCATTTGCCTTTCACAGATGATTTTTATGAGATTATTTGAGCTGTGCTGTAACCACTTCACTTTCAATAATGTTTGTCTAAGTCTTAAACTATGTCTATGAAAAGTGACCCGTCACACTGGTCTATTGAAAATAAAGGAGCAGCGGCACATGTGTTCTGAATGTTCCCCGCTAGTTTCAGGGCATATTTTACCTGCTGAAATAGTCATTATTTCCTGCCTTTACTTGACATGTTGACAGATGTAGCCCACAGCAGCAAAATGGTCTAGATCTCAAGGAGTCCTCTTGTCCAAAGCTCTCATGGTTGATTTCACTGGCAACAAAAAAAAACATAGCCACGTATTTTTTCTTTTTTTCTGTTTTTTTCTTTTAGCTTATTTCTTGTATGGTACAGTGAAAAACTATTCTTTCACATTTCAAGCGCGTAATTTGAGGTGTCAAATCCGCCTTGTCATCGGAACAGCACAGCCTCCCCAATCACTGTGTTCCAAGTAGCAATCAGTTATACCAATCATTTCTTCAACATTTTTCAGCGTTTCCCATTTTGGCTTTGTCAAAATTGTCTCGCTTGGGAACGAATTCACCCAGGGTGTCAGTAGACCCCGGGGCAGAAAGTAGCCATAGGCCCCATCCCGCTTTTCCTATGGAAAAAAGAGGCTTGCAGCACACAATATATTGATTACGCAAGAGTGACTTTTTTTTTAATATGATTTAATGATTATCAATAGGGTGCAGCCTAATAAAAAGTGCAATCTTTGAGACAAACCAACAGTGGAGGTACTAAGGTGGTCAAGACTTAAACCAAACACACATGAAGATATTTGTATAAAAACAGTGGAGAGTGACTTGCTGTATGTACCATCCATCCATCCATTTTCTTCCGCTTTATCCGGGGCCGGGTCGCGGAGGCAGCAGTCTCAGCAGAGATGCCCAGAATTCCCAAGCCACGCACACCTCATTATAGTAGAGCATTATAGTCGGCTCACAGCAGGTTAAAATCAGCTAAATCCCATTATAGTGAATACGACTAAAGCTCTGTTGGACCCGCAAACAGAGTGATGATGTCATCACTTAACAAACCTATAATTGATAATTGAATAAATAAAACTATATTGCCATACAGCCTTGACAGTGCCTGATCTCGTCTGATCTTGGAAGCATAGCAGGGTATGGTCAGACTGTGTGGAACTATCAGCCTGGGGCAAATGCATTTTAACCACCACATGAACTTAAAAGTAGTGTCTGTTGGTTTTCCAAGTAAACTCATTGCTTAGTTTTCAAAAAGTCCTGTTAGACACTTTTACTATAAAAGCATAGCAACATATTTGACGCTTGGACGAGAGTAAATTGTTCTGATTTATAACATAAATATCCTCTAGTCTGGTAGCACGAATCATGAATTTTGAAGCCCAATGCAGTTATAAATCCACTGAGTACTGGGACATTATTCTGGTGTTCTGAACAATTGGATTATTTAATGGGATCGCGGGCCGTTTGTGTTTGGGAGGATTTGGGCGGTAATGACGTCTCTGTGGTCCAGAAGAGGATTACACTATAACGGAGCAGACAGCAGCGGGACCCGTGTTTTTGTTCTGTACACACTTGGAAAAGTGAAATCCAGCAAGAACTGTACATAATTCAAAATGCCAAAAATACTAACCCATAAATTACTACTACTACTATAAAAATCACCAATGAACTTTCCTCCTTTCCTTTTGTTAAATCGTCTTTCTCTGCCTTTGCAGCGGTGCAGTCTCTGAACAGCCTGAATGACCAGATCGCTCAGTTCATGGTGCCCTCTCCCTGCAGTCTGCCCGAAGAGGACGAGCCCTACGTCCCGGGACAGAGGGACAACCTGAGACAGTCCATGACTCTGATGAGACACCTGCTCATGGATGCACAGGTGAGAAGAAGGGGTGGGACAGAGGGGGCAATGATGTTAATTACGTGAGTGGTAGAGGCTGTATGTAGTTATCTGTAAGTTTAAATGATGGAATAAGCACAAGTGAATTTTGGACGACACCAGAGGGCGCAGAAACTTGAAGTCAGTCGTGATGACTTGTTCTCAAATACAAATTAATGAAAGATCTTTGGCCTCTGATATTATTCAATGGGAATAACATCAAGAACCAAGTGCAATTAATTCACTTTGCCCGTTACTTTACATTGAATTAATAAGAATTGTGCTGGTTTCATGCAGAGGTAGGTTTGTTTGGTAGAGTAGACCAAAAAAGAGAGTAACCTTTAGCTTTGAGAACAGCACAAATTCACTTTAGCATTGTTTGAATAAGCTTCTGCAAAATATTATCAATTGTATTGATGATGTGAGAGTGTGACCACCGTGCAAAGCCTTCTCCAGCATATCCCAAAGATTCTCAGTGGGGTTACGATCTGGACTCAGTGGTGGGCTCCTATCTCATTGCTACAAAACAATGCTTTTTGTTTAGACAAACTCCTGTCTTATAACTCAACGCTTGACTCTGGCATTTACAGTTTACCAACATAAAATAGTTCAACAGTATGAGAGCAGTTAACCATGTCTTTTCAACAGTGTACCGGAAAGTTGGATTTGGTTTCACACTCATTTCAATGTGGTTATCCATCTCCAAAAATCTGCACAAAGTCCATTGTTAAAGTGTTTCCGCTCATATAAGTCCAAGGCAAAGTAGTTAAAAATCAGAATAGTTGTGTATTCCGCGTACTTTTGATTAATAATGGATCATGGCACAGTGATGCATGAGGTCCTCCTGAATTACCACTCTAACCTTGAATGATTGATGTAGAGATCTATTTAACATCTTTTTCCCCAAAGCTGTTTTCTAGGACACAACGCCTTTGCTTAAAAGTTAAATACGGGTTCTTATGTCCATACTTTATTTTTCCTTATTTTCAGCCTGTAGAGCTTGTCTTGTTTGTCTAAGATTTTCCATTGTGGAGGTTACAAGAGGTAAAGGTTTCGAGGATGTTCAGTGCTCAGTGAAGCATCAGCAGTGGGAGCGATGGGTCTCAGCATTTTGACCTTATTTTTTGGGCAAAAGTTTCTTTTAAAAGTTTTTCTCTGTCAATAAGAACCGTGAGCAAAATGGACTCACTTGGAGTTCATGTTTTCTTAGAAGATATGACTAGTTTTCCGTTGTATCACATAAATGTGGAAGATTCTCTCAAATCCTGTATTAGTCAGAATAAATGTTTCATGTTTTTGCACTTTGCCCATTGCTCCAACAGGTCGCTCCAGCGGCACTGAGGATGGGTCAAGGCAGAGAATAACGCCATAACCAAGTGCATTTTCTCCAGATTTACCCAAATCTAAAAGCTTCTCAGCTGGAGTTACAGACTATAGGCCAGTGTGACGTGTGTGTGTGTGTGAGTGTGTGTGTGTTTTGTCGTGTTGTCAACCCTTTGTTGTCACATTTTTAAGCTTTTTTTTTTTTCGTGTTTTCATCTCTTTTTTGTCACTTTTTAGTCATGTTTCTGTCACTTTTTTAACTGCATTACTGTTGTTTTTCCAATACGTTTTTTTTCTCTTGTTGGGTTTTCATCCTTGTTTTTGTCGCTATTTTTTCAAAAAGCTTTTAGATTTGGGTAATGCCAAACTCGGTTCAGGTGGGGGTTAAGAAGCCTGGCCAGTCTGAGATTAATACTTACCTTCCTTTCAAACTAAGGTATAATAAATAGAAAAAAAAACATGAAAACCTGTGCACTTACAGTAACAATTATAATGCTTTAAATTCGATGTTCCACCTACAACTAGTCAGTTTGAGTCATTGTCTGGATGAGATGACGGGAGCAAAATAGAGTAATTTGAGTAATTGTTGATTGCACTGTCAGATGAAATATTTTTGTGTGGCTTTTCTCAACACCAGAAGTGCTTTTAAAAACAATTTCTCAGTCATTCTCTAATTTGAAAACCCAGTTATGTTATGGGAAGTATTGCCCTGTAGCAGCAGATGAGTTAAAGCATTCAAACTTCAGTCTGTTGCTCCTTTTAATGATGGAAAAAAAGGGAAGGAAAATAAATGTGCGAGGACTTGAACAGTTTCTTTGAAAGCCGTCCCAGGATTGATGATTGCTTGGTGTGTCATTTTCGCAAATTAATTATGTATGACCCTGATTCGCGGCCGGTGTGACTAATCAAGTGTATTTCAGTTTGTGTGGAGGCAGTGGATGGAGGCAGAGAGGAGTGCTGCGCTCCAGGAAATAGACAGCGCCAAGATTATAGCCACATTCCACTGATGACTGGGAAATACCATTCAAAAACACTAGCTACAGTGTGTGTGAAAAGTAGTTGACATAACCACTGCGTACTGTATGTATATTCCTTTAGAAATATTTTAGCTTATTATAGTAGTTATTAGTTTACTTGTGTGTACTTTGTTTTGTTGCAGATCACGCAGTAAGCATTATAGCACCCTCCCATATGTGATTTATTCGGTTCATTTATTTATTTATTTACTCGTGTTCTAGCTTCTCCGGCTTGAGGTTGCTCGAGGCCAGATGCCCTCCTCTCATAACTAACCTTGTCATTTGATTTAAAGAAGAACTAAGTCACTTGTTTACCTTAATAAATCCTTTCCGTAGTCCCTCTGGGGTAATACAAGTGTTAATGGGATGATTGGGGGGTCTTTCATCTCCCCTGGTGTCTCTGGCCAGAAAACCACAATTGCAACTTTCCTGCCTCCGACCCGGCAGCCCCAATACACACTAATGGAATCACGAAGAAGAAGTTAACAGGATAACGGGCAAAGCTAACTGCGGGCTAGCGCCACTTAAACTGTATTTACAGCCAAGTTCAAGTGAAAAAAATTGTGTAATTGGATGTACAATATCCCTCTCTCCCTTTGTCTTTTCTGTCAGCGTAGTATTTACTCTCACGGACAATTAATGAGTAAAAAACCGCAACATGCTATGACACCTGCAGTGGCGCTTATGACCTCTAGGGACATGAGTTACTTAGTACTTCTTTAATTGGCGTTATTGAACAAGAAGGATAAGAAACTCCATTAAACTCACTCAATGTGGGTTGCCCCGTCTGTAATTAACACACACACACACACACACACACACACACACACACTTGAAGAATGAACAAAGTGACTAAAATGAGGCAATGAGTACAGAGAAACACGTTGAGGAAGTGCTCTGGCTATCAGTTATCCTTTTGCTTTCGCTCCAAGTGACCATTTATACATAATTATGCCAATCTACGACAATTCAGCAAGTATTCAGTTCAGAGCGGGATAGTCTGAGATTCTGGATCACATTTTCAGTGGAGTCCTGGCCTATAGTGCATGTTTTTAGTTGCTTGCAGTTTGGCGGAGAAACCTGGCAACACAAAAAGAGTAGCAGCGTTTTGAGGCATTACAGTGGAATACAAAGCAGTGGGGTCCTAGAAAAATGTCGGTGGAAATCAATCTATAATTTTGGTTCCTTTTGTTCTGGCTTTTTGAGTGTGTTTGGGACATGCCGCCTGCAGGGTGATATAGGTTATCATTTATCTTAGCCCTTGTTCCACAAGTATCCCTTCTGTTTGAAAGGAGCTGCTATTACCTGCTCCCATGCGGGAAACCAGCGCTTTCATCTCGCACATCATTGGCAGACCTCCTCTCTCCAACCGATCTGCGTAGAAATTCACAGTGAAGTAATCCTGCGCTATCTATTTGAGGTTGTACATCTTAAAGAGCTGTGAGGCTGAACTTCAAAGAGTGTGGGCGACTGGGGGTGGTAGTCTCAGAGCATATGAGATCAACACAGATTGTGGCATGTTAACTGGAATATCATGAGGACATGCGTGAAGAAAGGAAAGGGGATTGGCGTGTGATGGGGAAAAGGCGGGGAAGCTTTTATGCTTGACCTCCGGGTTTGTAAAAAATACAGTATATATTGTGATACACTATTTGCTACTGTTAAAATAGGCCCATAGAAATGAATCAGTCTGTTGAGCTTTACTTTGTGTAATTTACGGTTTGCATGAACACATTTGTATTGTATTTACTGTATGCAGACTTTGACTTAAAAGTTTTAAAAGTAAACAGCTAGCTTATCAGGTAAACCCATTTGACACCTTCACATTTCTTCTTCTGAGACACTGAAGAGGCACCAAGAGCCCCCACACACCTGCAGCACAGTGGAGGCGTCACAAGAGGAGCTACAGGAAACCAAAAAGGAACAAACGATATCCGGGCGAGACTCACGGCTCTATTATTCTGGCTAATGGACGTTCACTGGAGAATAAAACAGATTAACTGCTAAGCTCTTCCAGAAGATGGTGAGAACTGTTGTAGAGCGGAGGGAGCTGCGCAGGAGGAAGAGGATGGAGTAGGTGGAGCTGACCAGTGCAGGACACCACACTCTGAAACAGGGACAAACCCAGGAGGTGGTGCACCGTTTCAGAGGATCAGAGGAGACTGAAGGCAGCCAGGTTTCCTCCGGGTGCTACGGTTTCCTCTATCTCCAAAAACATGCTGGTCAGGTTGACCCACAGTGGCAGCACGGCTCAGTGGCAACGGCTCAGGACTAACACCTATTTATAATTTTCCTAATTTACTTTCATTCATGCCTCGTTTTAGTCTTGATTTTGTGTTTGTTTATTTTTCAGTCCTGTTTTGACACAATTTGCTGAAAAAACAAATTACCTACAATTGTTTTTAATTTGAATGGATCAAACCGTGTTGAAACGGTTTAGTATAATATAATTTAGTTATCGCAATATTGCACAACCATATCACACCTTTTTTATATCATGTTGCAACTGTTTAGTTTATTTTTTTCTCAGTCTTTATTGCCGCTATAAATCAGTAATGCGTCGTTTAACATTTATTTTTAATATGCACAGTCGCACACCCTTCGTGCACCAACCATTTTTAACACGAGTAAGCGTGTGAATGAAGCGTGTTGCCCATAAACACAAGGCATATGGATATAATTCAATCTAACTATCCTTTGGTTGGTGGAAATAATCCTAACACATTGGCTTCCTGGCTTCTATGCTTGAAATATTTCATCTTTCCTGTTTGCCATACACAAAAACGGCTTTATCTCTATTCTCCCCCATCCTCTTCATTGGATAAACATGCGACTGTGGACATTCTCCAAACAAAACAAGAAACAATATGGCCGACTTTAGATGACGCGGGGTTGCCAGATTGCGTGAGTTATCCTTTATCCCCTGCTTCCATCTGTCCGTGCTGTTCAGGACGTTTTAACGTTTTGTGTGCGTGTGTGTGTGCGTGTGTGTGAGAGAGGGCGTCATTGTTGTTACCACGGAAACGCTGTCACAAACCCGGTGTGGATCACTGGTTGCTTCTCTGAGCCGATCAAAGGGGCTTCACCTCAATTTCAGGAGCAGTTCGGGAGATATGAGGCAGGACACATCTCATGTCAATCACGCAGTCTCTGAGATCACTGGGCTGCTGTTGTGTGTGGGGGTTTTGTTTTCGCGGATGAGCTGGGGAAATGAAGAGAGGCCAAATGCAGAAGAGGCAGCTGCACGACCTCCACTGGTGTTATCTGTCAGTCTTAAAAGGCAAAATGTAAATATGAGAAAGTGAATTGGATCAGGCATTTGATCCTTAACATCAGGTTATTTGGTGATACAAGTATGTTGATAGAATAGACTGCAAAACTTGCTTGAGGCTGTTGTTTGAGGTATATTCATGGGTTTAAATAAATAGATTTGTTCCTGTAGTGGATGCATCTTTAGGAGTTTTGACCATTCAGCAAAATTGAACAAGAACAGCAATGTTGACCGTTACATGGCAACGGTCCTACATCATTTGAAGCCCCTATATCCCACATTGGAAGTGCCTCAGGTGGGTTAATGCACTTGTGCTCACTCTTGGATACACTGCCTGACCACTGCCTTTGATTAGAGCACGCATTTACTGTGGCATTGTCAAAAGATCAGTGTTGCATTGATTTTTCACCAAGATCTTGTATTGATGATGGGAGAGTGTGACCACTGTGCAAAGCCTTCTCCAGCACTTCCCAAAGATTCTCAATGGGGTTAAGATCTGGACTCAGTTATGGCCAATCCATGTGTGAAAATGATGTCTCATGCTCCCTGAGCTACTCTTTCACAATGTGAGCCCAATCCTGCCATCTTGGATTATGCCTGTACCATCAGAGAAGAAGAAATCCATTGATGGAATAACCTGATGTGAAAGTCATAGGTAGTTGAGTAAAATCTCTCAGCTGTTGCCTAAACACATTTCTAGCTCTAACAGACTCTCCCGCACATCGTGGTTGTTCATTTGAGTTAATTAGAAGCGCGTCTCAGTCGGAGTTCAAAGTGACTTCCTATATTGTGACACACAACAGTGCATTTGGTCTGTTTTTCTTTCACAAATGTTGCGTTTACATTGTAGATCTATGGTGCCAAATGAAGTTTACTCTACCTCAAAAAAATCATTTGATTACCACCGCTTTAAATCCAGGCGGTGACTTTGTCTTTTGATCAGGCAGTTTAAAATAACACATAGATAATTACTATGCCGCAGGTGCCCACTGTCGTTGTGTCCTTGGGCAAGACACTTCACCCACCTTGCCTCCAGTGTCTGCGTACACTGGTGTATGAATGAGAGTGTGAATGGGTGACTGGTTCCTTGATGTAAAGCGCTTTGAGTGCCTAAAGCAGGTAGAAAGGCGCTATATAAAATGTGACCATTTACCATTTACCATTGCTACTTACAAAATGCAGTATTAGTTTCATTCACTTTCATTTCTTGACTATGTTCTTTGTAGAAAAAATTTAAAAAATCTGCTTTTACCAAATTTAGGCTGGAATCAATTCTGGTAATTGGAGTTACTTGTGATGGTAAACAAGGGGAGATCCAGAAGTACATTCTGAGGTGGCTGATTGTTCTGCTGCCGTGGGTGTATACAGTAGTCAAAAGAGAGGTAATTAATTTAGGCTATTTTAGGCTTTTTTTCAGAATGTGAAACTAACCATTTTTACAATATACAGTACATGCTCTTTTTTTGTCAACACCAACATTGGAAATACTCTAGAGAAGATAAAAGAAAATGTCTCTGTATTATCCTAGCAACAGCCTGAACCTTTAGTCCATTCAGCTAATGTTACAGCAACTTGAATAATTTATGACAAACATCAGACGTGGTGCACACTGCGATCAAACTTATGTGACGTGAAAGAACATTTTCCCTTTGTCGCCCGTCTCTGAAATGTTCCCACTGTAGCCTAGAATCATAAACACTGTTCGCTCCTCCCCGTGCGTCTTTTAAACTTGGCAAACACGTCTCGATCAAACGGTGAATTTAAGAGGCTGGTGGAGAATCAAAGATGGGATCCTTGTTATCAAAGTCACCAAGCTCCCCATTGACCTGCTTTAAATGCTGGGCCTCTGCAGCTTGAGAAGCGGTGCACTAAATATAAATGATCCCCCTGCATGAGATTTACTGCTAGGAAAGAGAACAGACAGGAGAGAGGGTGCAGAAAGGCATTAGGCAAATTACAAGGATTTGTTTTGACCTTATGCAACTAGGTTAGTCAGTCATTTTTTCATTTTTTCCCCCTCAAGTACAGTAAATAATTTAAAATCAACCTATTCTAGAAACTATAGCCCTTCGTTGTACAATTGTATAATGACAATAATAGCACCTTAACCTTATCCAAAAGCTCCTCCTGAGGTGCTACCTAACCAGGAAATGCTTTCCTCACCTTTCGATCTCTTACTAAGCTTAATCCTCTCATCGTGAAGTAAAAACACTCGTCATAGCTTCACTACAGCCACGCCCTGAGCAGTGTATTTTTTCCCTCTTTATTGAAACCGCTGCGCAACGAAGGGGACTAGAGGAGGGGGGAGTGGGAGGGGCTTACTTTAGCTCGACCGGAGGATCAGGAAATTAAATTTTACTGGATATTTAGCTTCAGCTGCTTTAGATTAATAATGCTAAGTGGCTTCTGTCTCTAAGTGTTTCTAAGAAGATAGTGATAAAGATGTTTAGTTTATTTGAGCAGTTTACAGTCATTTTTCATTTCAAAATTCATATCTTACAGTTATGAATAGGCTGAAACTAGAAGCTTATATGTGAATCCCCCATATTCAGTACAATATACTTTTAAATAACAATCAGCCAGTAAACATTACATTGAATTTAGATGTAAACATTCTTTACCAAACGTTACAATTAAATTAGCAACTTTACAATCAGTGCTCTTAACCTTAGACTTGGCAGCATTGAGAAGAACATGTAACATACATTTCATCACAACTTTTCACATTTGATGTGACTTACAGGACATTGTTCACGTTTTAATAGGATGAACAACAACAACAAAAACAGTACATAGGACAATGTATGCCTAGAAAAGCAGAATTCCTTAATTTTACTTTTGAAGATGTAATAAGAGAGTATCCCAAGTTTACACATTTCCTTTTAGACAGATTCCAATACTAATCACTAGTCATCTATTGTACTTGTAATTGATAGTTCTAATTAGTAAATTCTAAGTAATTATCTTTGGCATTATTACCAAATACATGGATTAAGCATAAAACCCCTTTAAATATTTCAGCCTAACTGACAATACAGTATTACACTGACTTGTTGGTTTTTGTAACCCAAATGTTACAAGTACATGACTGCAGGGTTATGTAATGTATAAGGGATGACCAGGAGGAGCACAAGTTCTGATCGGCCAGGCGCAGTATACTGGAGGTATGTAACTATTCTAACGATTACGATTATGAATTGAATTATTTATAATTTGCACTAATCTGCATGGAAGTTCCCTGGAAACTGAAGCTGTAGTGTTTCATTCTCAGTTAAAGTTTAGTCAAAGACATGGACTGGCCCCGATGCCAAACAGGAACTAAATGTCCCCACTGGGCCTTCCCAATCAAAAGTGTCTGGACACACGCCTGCATTGCTGTTCGTGAGGGTATTTTCATTCCAAACAGAACCCTCGGTAATCTGGACTGTGTCAAAATAAATAATAATTTCATAATTATTCAACATCGATTATTCAACCGACACTTACTGCATGTGGTTTCCGATGTCTTGTTGTGACGTATTCTGCATACCCTATAAACTGACTTTAGTGTTAATAGTTTTATAAAGTAATACTTTTTATTCTTCAACGTAATTCCACCCTTTTTCAACATCCATCAGTTTTGGAAAATGACAAATTGATATTAAAATGTAGATATATAAGCCTGTTTTCTGCATCAGTCTGAGTCAGCCAGAGCTGGCGTTTAGCCCAGTACATCAAGGCACCTAATTTGCTTTCTTGGTATAATGCTCTTCTCATTTTAGACTGGGGATGTTTTTCGTTTTGTTTTTTCAATAAAAGAGAAAAATAATAATGCTACTAAATCTGTCCATGGGGAAAGTTTTTTACACTTAGATTAAGAAAAAACATCTCATTGCACTAAAAATATGATATTTATTTTCTTGAAATAAGATTGTTTATGTTTAAGTGTAAAAACTTTCTTGAAATCAGTTACTTAAATTGAGGTAAATGTTATTATTTTCTGACCTGCCATACTTATTTCTAGATTACGTTTTGCAGGGTTGAAACTATATTTTATATCAACAAAAAGCAACACATAAACAAGCTGTAGATTTTGGAAATTGTCTAATAGCGATTTTCCGTTAAAGGGGGGTATTATGTAAAATCAACTTGTTCAAGCTTTATATCATGTTATTATGTCATTCCCTCATTAAACACATGCCTGGAGTGTTGCCTTGGCTCATTCACATATTTTTGAGTAATCAGTAAAAACTTTACTACCATTTTAGGTGTAGCAATGCCTCAGTGCTCCTAGGAACGCCCCCACCTCCTGGAGACGCCTCTGGACCTTTTGTCACCAGCCAAGCCCCCAACCACTGCTCCTCAGCTCAGCAGAGCCCCCTCCCCGCACAGTGTTGTTGTTTAAATGCCACAGCAGTGTGCTGAAGGGGGCGTGTCAGAAAGCTTCTTAAAGACACAGAGGCCTATTTCAAGACGTTCAGTACAGCCATTTTGAGAGAGCAATTTTATTAAAGGCAGTTATTTTAATTTACTGCATATACAGACCAACAGAAGGTTACGTCATCATTGTAGTATGCTATAGACTGGTGCTATGTGATTGAAAAAAGCATAATACCCCCCTTTAAGTATTGCGATCACTGTCCAGGTTTTGATAATAATCATGTTAATAATAGGGATGAGACTAAAATAAGAATGACTAATCTAATAAAAAAATCACATCACATTTTAGAAAAGGTCAAGATATATCGATATATTAATCTCAATAGTCCTGCTCATCTTGAAGCACACTCCGGTTAATTTTTCAGTGTTTTGAAGAGTTTAAAGGATTGACAGAGACTGTAAACTATGTGGTGACAACTCACTGATAAACTAAATCCTTCCCTGTATAAAGATATTGGTGTTAAGTGTCTCAAGTTGATAGTATGTTACACAGTACGTGAAAACAGTTGATTGACTCCCTTACAGCGTCTGCGTAATCTCCTGATGGAATGATCCCACATATCAAGACATAATGGGCGAGAAAGTCTGACTAATCCAGAGCGTCAGAGAGGTCTACACATCCTAACACCAATGATTTATAAATTGGGATTACAACCATTCAGATTAACTCCTGTTATTAAAAGATTACAGGCCTGAGAGAGATTAGGACACTCTGAACATATGACATGCTGCTGTAGGTAACACCGCCTGACGCACCACACTATTCTCCTCTGTTTATTCTAAACACTTTCTTTCAAATGCATTTCAAATCTAAAGAGAAAGAAGTGTGTATGGCTGGCCAGGCTACGTAGGTAACACCTATATATCGCTATATGTCACAACATCAACAATACAACACGATGACACATTTTCCAGTCATACCAAACATGCTCCTAAGGTTTTCAAATAAAAGCATTTGGAAGAAGACGCAATATATTTAGATAGTGTAATAGTTTTTTCTTCAGTAAAGCACATTTCTTTTGCCACCATAGATCTACATTCAGACGGACAGATTTATTTAGTTCATGCACTCATTATTTATTCCCACGTGAGGGATTATTTTTGTATTTCTTATTTATTCCATTTGTGAATGAATTTATTTTGCTCGCGCTCCATTGTGTTGCAAATCTTTAACACGGTTCTAATCCAAAATCCCCCGTTTGAATCTTCTTCCCTCTGTATTTGCATTCTTGGCTGCATCTCAAGACCGGAGCCACGCACAAAAAATGCAAAACAAGCCGATAATGCGTTCATATGAGGCCTGTTTCAATAACAGGATCATAAATGTCAAACATGAAGCTAATAATGCAAAAGGTGAATGAGAGACTTGCTTGTGGGACAGCTGTGTCGAGTAGAAAGCAGTTAATAGGAAAAGAAAGTCATGCCCTGATGAAGACCCTCATGGTCGAAACACGTAGGCTCGTCCATGATTCAATAAAGGACTTTTAATTTTTTGCTACAGACTTGTGTGCCTCGGACCTTCTTTTCCTATTGAGTGCTTTCTACTCGACACAGCTGTCCCACAAGCAAATCTCCCGTTCACCTGTTGCATTCATGTTCTGCCCTGTCCTTTAAGAGCACCAGTCATCGTTCACAGTTCCCTCAGACCATTGATGCACTTGCCATCATCTGTTTCGCTATGAAGCTAATAATATCAGCCCAAGGGGGTCGCATTACTACTATTACTACTACTACAATTATAACTGCTAGTCCACTTCTACTTCCATTGCTATGACAACTACTACTACTACTACTACTACTACTGCAGTTAGGTAAGGTACTGTATATCCTTACCTTATTGCAGTATGAAATTTGCTTTACTGTATACAGGCATTGTGTCCTTCGGCTATAGACACTTTAGTTATTTCTCATACTTCCGACTATCTTATCATGGTTTGGGGACTGTAGGCGCAGCGACACATCTACCCTACTTACTGAGGGATTAATGAAAAATATGACTGTTTGTGTTGTCTAAAGCAGCCCACAGTGTATTTAGTATCGATGGTAATGGGTTCCTATTGAGGATACATAGGTTGATGACAGGGCTGTAGCCAGGATTTTAAAAATAGTGAGGTCCGGATAATTCTTTAAACCGGGGGGTCTGAGAGTCCTCCCCCAGGAATTTTTTAAAGATTCAGAAGTAATTTCCTATATTTTAAGTGATCAAAACCACCTTCATCTCATCCTTTAGCTGTTTTCAAAAATTGCTTTTTGTTGCTCTTTTGGAGACCGTTTGGGAACAGCAGGAAGCCTGAGTGAATGTAGTGAGTGAGTGGTTGGTGGTGGCGGGAGGGGCCGATGGCGCAGGCTGGTTGCCTCGCTTCTATCAATCTACCCCAGGGCAGCTGGGGCTACAATAGTAGCTTACCATCACAGAGTATGGAGTGAATGAATAATGCATGAAATTGTAAAGCGACTTTGAGCCTTTGAGAAGGCGCTATATAAGACAATGCATTATTATTATTTTCCTGCATATTATTACAGCTTTACTAAATAACAGCATTTCCCAGTTTTGGAACAGTTTGGTCAAACAACAAACCTTAGCAAAACTTAACACAATTCTTTAACAGCTTCATCAACCCTTACCTCTCAAGCTCACTCACTCTCAGATAAAAAAAATGCAACTTTAATATAAAGCTTTATTTAGACAGCTATTTCAAAACCAACAAAATTCTTGTCTAGACCTGGACTGATTGACACTAGGACTAAATCAGAATCAGAATAGGTTTTATTGCCATTGTTATGAGCAGGTTCACAATTAGGAATTTTACTCGGACTATACAGGACTGGACTGAGTGAGACTACAGGACTAAACCAGGATATACAGACTGGACTGAGTGAGACTACAGGACTAAACCAGGACTATACAGGACTGGACTGAGTGAGACTACAGGACTAAACCAGGACTATACAGGACTGGACTGAGTGAGACTACAGGACTAAACCAGGACTATACAGGACTGGACTGAGTGAGACTACAGGACTAAACCAGGACTATACAGGACTGGACTGAGTGAGACTACAGGACTAAACCAGGACTATACAGGACTGGACTGAGTGAGACTACAGGACTAAACCAGGACTATACAGGACTGGACTGAGTGAGACTACAGGACTAAACCAGGACTATACAGGACTGGACTGAGTGAGACTAAGATAAACCAGACTATACAGGACTGGACTGAGTGAGACTACAGGACTAAACCAGGACTATACAGGACTGGACTGAGTGAGACTACAGGACTAAACAGGACTATACAGGACTGGACTGAGTGAGACTACAGGACTAAACCAGGACTGTTAAGGACTGGACCTGGACTGAATGAGACTAGACAGGATTCATGTCAAAACCCAGTGTGTCAAACTTTGAAAGACACTTTAGAGAGACGTCATGGATGCCAGCTGCACTTTCTCTCTCCCTGTCTTCTTTGTGATTCTCTCTCACTTTTTGCTGAACCTGAGGCGGGGCATCTGCATCTTTTTCCCCTGTGACCCGAAGACTAACTTGCTTTACTTGAACCTCTTCATCTATTTCTCTGTTTGAGTGAGGAGGAAATGTTAGGACCAGATAGACTGTGTCAGGCCAGTGGTTCCTACACGTTTTGGAGCTGTGTACCCCCTGAAGCTTTAGTGACGAGTCACGTACCCCCTACTTTGACACGATGAATATCACAACATAAAATATCTATTTAATATCTATTTAATAAATTATTACAATGAAGCAGGTTTTCCATATTTTTTCCGCACATTTTTGCTCGCCTGAGTGATAGGCTATTAAGAATGTCTTGTCCTAAATAAATACAAAAATATTAAATGAAAATGTCATTTTTTAATTGTTATGAAAACGAGGCTGTTGGTGTGAACGGGTAAAGCTGAGTGTTTTGCTTTGTCCCAGTGACCCGCTCATTCTGAACATCAGACACTGGTTTGGACTCTGCGCTCTGGCCCCGCCCCCTCGTACTGTCAAACCACTGGTATCTACAAATGTGAATGCGCTGGTTTAAGCTCTCATTAAAGCGAAGATCATTTATACGCAGGACATTACAATCTTTGCATGTGACAGATACAAAGCCACGGGTTAAGCGGCAGAGGAGGAGAATGATGCGGCCACAGACACGTCTCCTTCTCCTTCCTCTCGCTCCTCGGATCAGAGGAGTCACCATCAGTCTGACGGTGCACTGGCTCCTCTCTCTCTATGACAGACAGTAAAGAAATTGCAACTCGATCAAATTTCGGTGCGGTTCATGCTAAAGGCGCAGCTGTTGTAGCGCGGGCTGACGCACAGCCTCAGCCGCGCTTTCGGCCTCCGGGGAGTTTTACGCACTCGGGTCCAAAGCGGCTCTTGAGGTCCGGTTTTAGAATGGACTCATTTAGGTCCAGAACAAACTCATCTGAATTAGAAGGCTCTTCCACCTGTATAAGCGCGTGTTCACAACATTCATTTGCGCAGTAAAGGATTCAATGTGTCTTAAAAAAAAAAAAAGCTAAAATTTTACCGAGGTCCGGACCTCGGTGACCTCAATGGTAGCTACGGCCATGGTTGATGACACTCCCCTCCTGAGCTGCTGCTGCTCAAGCTCCTGTTGTGTGTCGTTGGTTGGAGGCTTTGGTTGGATGCTTTACTTATTGCAGTTGTTGCTTCAGTGAAAACAGTTTCCAGGGATTTGGACTTAAGGTCTATCAGTATGCGCAAACATGAGTCCTCTAATACGGCTGCTGCCACATTACTCAACCTGAAATTTAACTACTCTCTATTGCAGCTGTTCTGCTTTGTGATGGAGCTTAAAGTAATAAAACTGTATATATTTATATACAGTATTATCCGGACTATAAGTCGCTCCGGAGTATAAGACACATAGGCAAAATTGCCTAAAGAAGTATAAAAAAACAGGCTGAATCGGCGTACGGTTTGCTAACATAACACATTGATGGTTAGCTACATGAAGCATAAACAACAAACTAAATAGGTGTCTGGTATATTAACGTCACATAAACAGTTCAGATAACTATAGTATATAGAACATACCAAACTCTAAATCTCGCTCCAAATCACTAAATCCATTGAAATCTTCATCCTCGGTGTCACTTCTGAACGATCGTCTTGGCAACTACCTGGGCACGGAGGCGTAACTGACAAGCCTCTCCCAGCAGCACGTTTTTCAAGCTCTCATTTGTGAACTCGTTCCTCTAGCTGTGGCCATCTTACCGAGCCCATCAGGGACATGGATGAGATAAAAAATGGTGGTAATTATGTCGGGATCCCGACTTACTAAGTTGGGGGCATGAGATATTAACTTGGGGCCCGAGTTATTAAGTCGGGGCTCGAGATAGTTATGTCAGGGTGGCACAAGATAGTAACTCGGGGCCCGAGATAATTAAGTCGGGTCTGAGATAGTGATCCTAAAGTGGCACACCGCGTTAAAGTTGGCTGTATATTCGGCAGTTGTTCATTGCGGGAGCTGCTGCGGCTGAGGCCGCCCGACACACACGGGGAAGCGGCTTACGCACGTAGTATCCGGTCAGATTTAGGGACCGTCAGAAAATTACTCTTCTTAACATCACCGCTAAAGTAAGGTGCACGTATAAAGAGCTTTGTGGCGAAATACTTAAATCACCATAGAGCTTAAACATATGTTATTTTCATACAATTTGTATTATTTTTAATATGTTTTCCAATTTTTTGAACTATATAATATGTAGGCTATTATTTTTCAAGGCCTACTTTTAGGTAATTTCTCAATGATCCTGAACCGCTTTACAAAATTAATACTATGGCTAGGCTAGGACACTCAGGCCATGAAATGTAAATGTAAAGTCATCTGTGGTGATTTAGCAAAGTATTTCGCCACAAAGCTCTTTTTATTTGCTCTGTGATATTAAGTACAGTAATTTGCTGACGGTGCCTAAATCTGACTGGATAGTGCGAGCGTAAAGCCGCTTCCCTGTTCGCCTGTCCCCTTTTCGCCAGTCCCTTTCAAGTTTCTCGCTCACTCCAAACTTTATGAGCCTGCATCTAGCGGCATGTGAAATTATTTATTTGAATTAAAAAAAGAAAGAAATCTCATTAGTCGCTCCGGAGTATAAGGCGCACCCCCAGCCAAACTATGAAAACAATGCAAGTTATAGGCCGGAAAATACAGTAATTTTGTGTGGTCTCTTCAGAAACCATCAGCACGAAGGAATTTTGTGGCGACTGGTTTCTATCAAATTTAAACAGTTTTAAAGATTTTATTTTTAAGATATTGTTGCTACTTTGTGAGGGTCAGACATACTGGTTTGAGCCACACATTTGTTTCATAAGAAGTGTTTTGGTGTTTATTTTAGGGGCAGTACATCATAGTAAATATGTAAATATGCTAGAGTTAGCAAACAAGACTGTTTTCACAATGGCCGCTGGCTGCTCTGCTTTACGACTCTTTACGACAGCAACACTGGAGGCCGCCATTGCTGTTGTACCTCCATATAGCCGCTAGTCTCCCATTGAAAAGCATTGGACTTTAGACACGTTAAAAACAACTTTAACGCCTGGTTTCTATTTTTAATTTTTAACACTTTCTACGGCTACATATTCCTCCTGGATTAGTCACAAAGAAACCAGACTGGTTTTCGAAATAATTTTTTTTAAATCTCGTACTAATGAGGGTCGGACTGTTAGCATTGGAGCTGCACGAGCTACACGTCACGCAAGGGCCGAGTCTACAGTGAAAATTCCGTCCTTATGCCCTTTTTAAGAACACGCTTCGTCAGAGCTGGGGAGGAGGAGTCTGTAAATCTGCAATGTATTCCCCCTCGAACGTGGTCATTATGGTAAACGGGGAGAAGTGAGGAGGAGTTGTCTATTCTTTTTAACGGTCTATGGTTTTCATCTGTAGTCCGAGAACAGAAATGAAAGTTGGCCTAAAACAAACAGTAAAATCAATCAATGATGTTGCAATCAATAAAATGGTGTGTGTTGGTTCTCAGTCATCCAGAATTGTTCCATTGTAGCAGTGGTTTCGGTGTCATTGTTGTGATTTTGTTGTGTTAGTTGAAGATGTTTCTTCAGTGAATGACCCACCTACAAGATCTTTGCAGAATGTTTAATTAGCATCTGTAATTAGCATCTGATGTGTTAAAGTTATTCAAAGCGGTTTGACAGTGTGACAGCCATTAGTATCAATAGCTGACTAAAATTACCCTAATGCTTTTCTAAATTAGTTTGCTTTTTAAATACGGTCATAGCTTGTGGCTAAATTCTTCCTCTGTCAATGTTTTCTCCCCAACAAACAGATTAGCTCGGAGGCTACGTCTCAGAGCATATTTAATTAAAAGCATGACTGTTTAATAAGACTGTGCTAATTTGTTTGCACATTTTTAGCAACAGCCAGGAACATTACATTGTGTTGCAGTAGCGTCAGCTCTTGCCCTAATCCCCTGGTCCCTGAGCCAGACAAGTTTTGGATCCACATAAGCTTATTCAACATGCAAATCAATGCAGCTCCCCTCTTTAGCCTTATTAAGCGCATTTATTCAACACACAGTGGGTTCAGACAGTATTCATAACAGTGTTCATAGCCCTCTGTTATTTCCCATTTTATGATGCAGAATTCTGATACTGACAGTTTTCACACTCATTTCTTCATACTTTTGTCGAAAGATATTTGCCTTTCCTAATGAATCTAGTTCAACAGGTTTTCAGAAAGTTGTCACTTGGACAAGTTTAAAGAGATCTGCAGCTCATGTGGTTACACTCGAGGATGAGAGACCTCAACCTATTACCTATTACCCCCGCCTAAACCAAGAACATTTTCACTTTCTCTTCTTTTCCCAAATCTAAAAGCTTCTCAACTGGAGAACAACAGTGTAATGCCTCATTTGAAAGCGACAGTAACCTTTTTATCAGGTTGTTGCCGCTTTTTTTATTCTGTTTTTGTCGCTTTTTTTGAGGCGTTTTTGTTGCTTTTCATTGCCTTTTTGTCGTGTTTTCGACATGTTTTTGTCGCTCTTTTAATGCTTTTATTTTAAGCTTTCAGATTTGGGTAAAGCCAGACTGGAGAAAATCTTTTTAGCTGCCTGTAGTGCTGCGCCAATTGTTGATTATTTTCAAAATGAACTGAGCACATTAGAATCAGAATCAATGAAACAATTCTGATTCTAATTCTGATTCTAATGTGCTCGGTTATGGTGGGGGTTAAGAAGTTAACAACTCATTTTGAGAACTCCTGAACAACTGAGAAATGTACACATTTCTCAAAATAATCAACAATCGGGGCAGTACCACAGGCAGCTGAAAAGAAACACTACCGCAATCTGTGTGTGCCAACAAAAATGAATTTGAAGTATTATGAGACTATTTTCAGAGAGCTACAAAACTAAAAGTGGCCTAAACAGTTGCTGAAGCCAACGCACATACATAATCTGAGCCTCGTTTCCGATTAGCATTTTGTTTAGCGCTATACGTCAAGTAGCTGGTCCCAGTAGTTTTAAAGAATCTCCTTTAGCTCGTTCCTGGATGAGTCAGCCATATTGGTTCTAATTAAAAAGAAATCAAAGTCTCTGCTGCAGTTTGGCTCTCACTGTTGTGGCCTCCCTTTAATTGCTTTTGCATTTTAAATTTTCAGCTCCTGGTCCGTGGATAAGAACACAGGTGTTTGAAGCTAGCGTTTGTACTTTACGTCAATATGCTAAGTCATGAAGGAAGAGACTTACTGGGCTGTGTCCTGTTGAGGAAACTAGGAATGATATTTATTTTTTTCTCAGACTAGACGTCAACATTTTTGCCTCTTTTTAAAAACTAGATTTTTATTTACTATAGACTATTCATTTATACTATTCACTTATTCCCACTTACTAAAAATGTAAAAATCAATGGAGATTGTTACTATAGTGTAAAATCAGTAACCAAGTATTTGTACTGCTCTTATGTTTATTGTTATTATATCAGTATGTTTTCTCTCCTAGAGTATTTTTATTGTTAGCGAGAATTTGTGCGTCTATTGACTGAATAGAAGCAGAAACTAACTAAACATCCGCTAATGCTGCCGTGTCTTTGCCCAGCTGGCCAAAGCGGGTCAGTTTACACTGAATAGTCTATGATAATAAAAGATAGTTCGTATATAACTTGTCTTAATTTGTGTGACTCTACGATTTCCTACCCACTTGAAAACTACTCATTCTCTGCTCTTACCGCAGCCTCTTACAGTCCGGTCGTCTTTGTCTCAAGCCTACCTCCCTTGTGCACGCTTCACTGTCTTTCAATTTAGTCCTTCAGATAGCTGCTCCTCTCTGGCTCCGAGATAAGTGTTCAGAAACATAACAAATGACTTTCCAGCTTCACATGTTTGGACTTAGCCTTTATGCTCTCTCTCCTCTCTCCCTCCCCTCGCTCCCCCTCTCCCTATGTCCAATATTTCGGCTTTATTTATCTTCCGCTCCCCGTTGCTCATTTCCACCATGTTCCAACAAGCTCCATATCTTGTAGTATTAGCTAAAGCAAATAGCAAAAGTAATTCCCTGCCCAACTCATTTTTTTTTCATATAAAGTTACTAGGAACAATTTGAATTCTCCCGGCACCTCAACTATGTTATTTCTTCCCGTGGAGGATTTTTATCATTATCATTCAAAGCTACGAAAACGTCAAAAGCTATTACGCTGGAAAGATGGATTTTCTCTTCCTATGCATTTCAAAATAACATAGGGCATTCGCTAAGCTTTGAATCGGAAAAGTGTCCCTTGTACCAACATGCATGCAAAGTAGGCGTCCGATAAAGCCCTGATGGAGTGATCTTGAGTAGTGCGACTTATTGGGGGCAGCAGATAAAAGAGATGTGCTTATTTGAATCGATAGGATTTGGAAAACACACACAGAGTCTAAATCCCTTATCGATTTTCACTACTCCTTATCAGATAAAGATTAGGCCCTGTCCAAAAAAACTATCAGGGATTTGCCTTTAGTGTTGTTTGGCTTGGGACAAATCCCACGTAATAGCCAACAGAAAGTCACAGGATTTCACTTGGTTATCTAAAGAAAGATCTCAGAGTTTCATTGAAATGCTGACCAGTCAAACAGCTATTCCAAGAATGGCCATGTTTGATTGGTTGATTGATAGATTGATTGTTTATTCCGAGTTCAATGTACATTACATTAACATGTGCCGCTTTTATGAACTTTTAACATGCGTTTTTGACATTTCCACATGCTTCCATATATACATACATAACACTGTACAAAAACTCGAAAAGGAGTGGGAGGAAGTAAACTTATAAATTCCCACCCCTGTATTTATCATCATTTCATTAATGTTATTGGTGCCAGTAGCAGGGCAATTCGCAACAACCTGATGGCAACAAACAGCACAACGATCCCAGCCAATCCCAGCTGCAGCAGGCCGACATCGCAACGACACGCCAGCAACGCCCCAAAGCGGCTGGGCCAGTGACGCACCCCCCCCCAACAAGTGACAGGACGCCATGTTCAGTCAGTACGACCACAAATGCAATTTGTTGGTTTGAGGAAATAAATAAATAAAAACAAAAGTAATAAATAAATAAAAAACTTTTTCTTTATAACATTATTCCAATAATACATATTGGTTTATAGTAATCAAACCAATTATGGGTGCCATATTTGAATTTGCGTTTCCCTTTCCAACCAATTATGCCAATCATAATTTTTAATTTTTATTTCATGTGGCGACATGTTAGCCTGGCTAACGCCAGACTGCTGTGTGCGCTCGAATCTTTTCGAACTTCACAACAGCCTGGGGACCATGGCCGACATTTTTCCATGGATTTGGGCACCAATCACAGAACGAGGAGGGACGGTAAGACGATGACGCGCTATTTGACATACGGAAGCTTGTAGTTTGTTTAGGGATAAAAAAATAAAACAATATTTACGGATCCAACATGACAGCAGCAGACGCGATGCCATCTTTCGATCAAGCTTTAGACCGTGTTCTAAATAGTTTAGCTCAAAAGTTTACAGCAGGTACGTCATACGTCATCTGATACCATGATACGATTGGCTATGGCTACGTGCAGACACATGAGAGACATTCGTAGCGCCCAATAAACGGCTATGGACAATTGTAAACCACACCTCTCCTACGAGAAAATGAATTGGTGGTCCCCAGACTAAATATCACTTGTGATTTTAGTCTGGCGTTAGCCAGGCTAGCGACATGTCAGTATAGTTGTAGAAATATACAGCGTCCCCCGCACAACAACCCCACTACATCACCGGCACGCCACCGCCCCACCACACCCAGGACCAGCCACAATCATCATACGGCCAGTCACCACCCTGCCATCATCCATCGCCATGCCACCAGCTCCTTCAGTGGTTGCTTCCTTTCACAAAGACAGTTGATATAACAGATAGATAGTTTGCATATGAGGAAATATACTTTAATCATATATACACACATTAAAAAAAATATATATATATATATGTTATCAACAATGGTAAGTACTTCAATAGATCACAATCTATTGTCAAGCTCTTCTGTAAAAATGTTTTTTATGTCAATCTTGTACCAAGAACACCTCCTTCATTGTTCACCCAGATCCAACAATCTTTGAGCACTGTTATTGCCTTTTGTTATTTATAAAGAAAAAAGAAAGTTGTCAGTCAAGGACTGACAACATGTTGGAGTACGGCCAACATGTCTCTTTATATTTCTTTTTGAACTTGTAAATATTTGTGCAATGGTTCCCCAAACCATTCCAGAGTAGGACTCATACTGACACACCAACTTTTCCTGGTGGATTCCACCATTGGGACTTTAAAGTTACCACATCCCCTTAAATCATACAGCCCTTCATTTTTGCATAAGAATTTCTGAATATTACATGGCAATACATTATGGTTGGCCAATTGATTGGTTGTAGATTTGCCAAATGTTTGTTCTGGCCAATGCTGTTGAGCAATTATGCAATTACATTATGGTGCGACCTATTGTTCATGTCTGCATGATGTGTGTGTGCCACATTGCTGAGAGCCAAATTAAAGAAACTAACAAACAATGCGACATAGACTTTGCATCTGCATGACTATGAACGTCTCAAGCAGAGGTTTGGGGTTAATAGTAGTGGGATGAGTAGAGTGCTTTTTATAAAATTCACTTATTATCGATTCCCTTTTCTCTATCCCAGTGTATATGCAGCTTCTGTTATTTTTGGGTCTTTTTTCTCCTCAAAAATTCCTCCACATAGGATAAAAGCATTAAGCGGCCATTGTCTGTTTGAACTAGCTTTACAGTACAGCATTACAAATGTGTCCTCCTGGCTCTCACCGATATACGACTGTTTAAGGTCCTTAATGTAAACATCCTGTGCCGCCTACAGAGAAGAACAATACAGCTCCATACACTGCTCTCCACTGACTGCTACATGCCGCTGTGCTTTAAAAGATAAAAACACCTAGTACAAAGAGCAACCAGAGGGGGCAGTGTTGATGCTGAGGGCCGATGAGGTAACAATGAAGGAACATGTACGATTCATGCAAGTTACTATTTGTTATATTGCTGCGAGTTTTATTCAGGTATAACTGGCCAACATTGTTAATACAAATGCACAATTTTGTTCTTCTATGGTGCATTTTGAGTTCATATGTTTTATTCTTCTTTGTGCATATCTTCAGTTCATTTTCTCTAAATTGCCCCAAGTCTCTTTTAGACTCTCGCTGTCCTTTTTTGATCCTCGGGGAGCTCAAACTCAGGTTGAGATCAGCAGCGTGTAGTAGCCACAGGCCGGTCCACTCTTATCTGAGCTGGCTGTCAAACTGTTTATGAAGTCCCATCATCACAGACATACGAGAGGAACTTACGGAGGACTCGGCGGGATTCAGCTTTATCTGCAGGTCCTCGGGCACCACTGCTGTTGACCTCAGCACTGGACAAGAGATATGGAACAGAGACGTGCACGATGGAAAATGACTACAGGCCAAGACTTAAAGGGAGAGTTTGTGGGAATAGGTGCTGTAAACTTGGGTGACAGTGGCTTAGTGATCAGAGTCCGATTCATCCAATTCTGTTCTCCAGGTTCAAAAGATAGTGACATGGCTTCCCACAGGATGGTGACACAACAATGCACGGCAAACACTGCTAAACCCTAGTTGAAGCAAACAAGAATGCTCAGACATCCAGATTATTGATTCATTTTCTACCTGGATGTCTGAGGTATTATGTTTGAGTGACTCAGTGGCATTGTGTCATTGGGCAAGACCCTTTACGAGCTGCCCCTCTAACTGTGTACACTGGAATAGGAATTTAAATGCAGGGGCTACGGTGGGTGGATTTTGCTTGGAGAGATGACAAGGGTGTAATGTCCATGATCGCCATATTTTAGGTAATCTGAAGTTCAGCCAAATTCTTTCTGAAACAAGCCCGTCTTTGTTTTAAGCTAATAACATGTTAATAAGATGGTAGTGTACACTGGATTCTGCTTGTTAGTTCTGGATGACTGGTAATCTGTTTAACCTGATTAGTTAGTCAGTGTTCAACAGTCGGTGCCCACATTTATAGTTCAAATGATAGTCTCTTGCCGGGGCTTGTACAAAATAAGCAACAAAGTGTTCATGAAGTTTTGGTTTAATTTATATTTACAGCATAGCTACAACGCGGGTGCAACGTTGTGTCTGCCATATGCAAGACATACAATATTTCACCTACAATAATTTCTGCGGCAAATAAAGAACCATGAATCTCACAACTTCTTTGTGTTTATCAAGAAGGTCTCCACAATCTTTACCCTGAATCTTAAAGTTTTTCTTTTGGACTTAGGCTCCATAACGGATATTTAGTCTATAGACCTTTGATTCCACTTATGCAAAAGATGAATATTCTGTTTGATCTCGTTACTGTTGCAGAAATGTGAAGTGGTGGAGCCTGTAGTCGATATCCCATTAACCCTCGTAGACGGAGGGAGTGGCTGTTTATCAATGGGCCTCTTTAACTCCGCTGCTCAGCACAGTTAATTAAAGCTCCATTAAAACAAGTGAGCAACAACTACAAGCGAGAGCAACAAAGTGAGGCTAAGGAGGAAGTAAGTAAATGTGCAGTGTCAGTGTGCGAACTTTTAATAGGGAGAAACTTTGAAGTCATATAATGGCAAATTGGTGAAATGATCAACAAAAATGGCTCTAGTATCAAGTTTTTTAATGAAGAAAATCATGTTCTTACCAATCACATGCTCACATTCAATGGGGTCCATTCACCCTCAATGTTTGATAAAAGGGTTCTAGTCCAAGTAACTGATTATATCGAGACTGGTTCGCTGTAGAGTGCTAAAAATAATATGGGTAACGCTTTATAGTGAGGGGTGCTCACTCAGTAATAATAAGGTATTAATAAGCATTAGTAATTAATATGCCATGAGTAAGGAAAAACAAGTTTTATTAAATTGTACATTTGGTTTTGTGTGATTTAAAAAAATAATTCAGTGAGCCTACATAAGTATTGTGTACTCCTACTCACTCTGAATATACAAATAGATAAATGAATAAATACATGAAAACGTAACATGGCCAATAAACACTGTGTAAATAATCCAAAACAATGTATTAAAATGTAAACATAACAGCAGCAGAACAATAGGGGAATAATTTGCATAAGTCCAAAACCAGCTCAAGTGGATCGACAAACTTTTATGCAAATACATTTCAGAATATGCTATTGCCATCATCACTGCTAATGCGAAACTTCAAAACTGTGCATTAGGACTATGGAAACACAGGTACTCATGAAAAAAGACTGTTGTTTGGCTTTGGCTGATGTTGGCTTTTGTCGTTGCTCATTTTGAAATACATCGATTCGAAGCAACATTCCTCCTTGTTTTAAAGAGTTGAACAGTTGTTGTACGAAAACCAAAATTTACCTACTATAAACTTTAGAATTAAACAAAATGCATGACTCTACAGCCGCTTAACTTCTCAACACTTGCAATTGCAAGTATTTGCAGTATTTATTTCTAATACTATTTATTTTATTTTATTTATTCATTTATTTGATAGGGACATGTGTGAACATTAAACATGTACCACACTACAACATTTATAGCCAAGGCTAATTTGCAATTTCCGTCCCTAGAAGGGCTTTTCAAATACACATAGAAAGTACAGAAATACATTTGCATTTACAGTAACATTAATGAATTCTGACAATACACAAAGGATGTGCATTTGAGTGCAAACTAAAAATGATTGCACACTTGATCACTTGATCGTCTGAGAACATCAGGGGCTTGGTTGTGCAGACATTTATACATTAATTTCAAGTTACAAAATTTAATACAATTTTCAAAGTTAAAAAAGTTTAACCTCTGCAATGCTCCACAACTATTGCTGCTCAGGATGCTGTTTGTCAGGTAGAATGGACACGCACCTAATGTATTTCATGGTTATTAATTAATCATATCCCTAACCCTTATAACCTTAACCAAATATGAAGATCATACACATATTACCATGGAACATAGTATTGTCTTATGCAAACAGAGCTGCATGTTTCTCTCTCTATCTCTTATCTATCTCTCTAAGTCTGCTGTTTGACACATACTACATTTCTGAGCCCCCAGTGTTTCCCGGGTTGTTGATGTGTATCAGGGACATGTCATGACCTTTCACTCCAGAAGCATTCATTTCCCAGCATTCCACAGTGTTGAGTGTATAAAAGCTCGGCGCGACATGTCTCAAAGAAATCAGTGTTTGAAGGAAGTCTAATTATAAACACTAGCATTTGGAGAACACTGGGCCACCAGTAGAAAAGCATGTCTCCACTGTACTGTATTAGCCTCATCCATTGAGGTCTATAGATGTAAATGGGGACAGTGTCATGGCTGTCTAGACGCTGGTAATGATCAGAACACGTGACCTCACAGTGGCACGAGCAAACCCTCTGTCACTCTGATCATTATGGATTGGAGATTAGCAGTGGTGAACACATTACTGGATATTGAATGACAAGAGCGCAGAATACAAAATGTAGAAAAAAAAAGGGGGGTCATAAAATTATATTGTTGGAGATGGGAAACTGGATATTGGCAATTCTTCAAAAAAGACAAAATGAGGAGTAGGCCTACAGTTGCCGTGGCCCTTGCACAAAGCAGTTAATTTAATTAATTAAATTAATTTTTCAAAAGTTGGGAGTTTGAGAGACAAAAAAGAAATCCTCATTCTTGTTGCATAGTAACATGATGCTGACTTCCCTGGGTAATGACTGTTTCTAGGGCTGGGCGATATATCGATACATTTTTTTATGAGATATAGAATTGGACCATATCGCGTATATCGGGATATTTCAAATTCAGATAAGCTATTAAGTTAACAAAAAGAAACAGGTAATCTCAAGCTGATTTAAAAAAAGTTTATCTTAAACTGAGCTGTACTGTTTATTCCTATAGAGTTCAGGATCGCGATGCCATATCGCTACAAATCATGGGATTAGCAGCAATGATAGACTAATGGAGATTTTAAAAGATAAAATACTGGATTATTGTTCACATTAAAACACTTGGACACCACAGTGTGTTAGATGTATTTACCATTAGTGACTTAGAGTTTTTCCACGGCTTTTTTCTTCACTTTAATACTGTTTTAGCTAATGTTAGTCTATGGATAATGTATGCTAGCAGCGGATCTCCATGGTAACAGTGGATTTTCCCGAACCCTATGGCGAGTTAACCGTGTCTTGTTGAAATACATTCATTTTAAACAGCACATGGCCAAAAACAAGCAGCTGTTAGATATTTACTTACAACATGTTCAAAACTTACAAAGGATGTAAACACTGCACCCAAGGCATCTTCTGTGTTTATAACTGTAACAGTGAAGCTAAAGGCTAACATTGATTTAACACTAACAATGGTAAAGTAGAGCAAATGATAAAGTAGAGCAATTTTTTATGAAACACACTCGGTTTGACGTTTATTCAAGTTTTCCTCTGTATTTCACGTCTTATTTTTAATGTTTGTTATAATGTGGACAGGAAGTAGCCTTTACCCTACACTGGCCAACAGGAAGTTAGCCAAAAATACACAGGGAGGAAATACAAGATAAAACAAGTCTTCAATTGGACTCTTTTTCGACATTTCCCGCATATGTTGGACCCTACAATCATCCTTTACCTGCCTCTGCGCTCAGTATTTTGTCCTCCACTGTTTGTATCATGTATCTCTGTAGTGAATACGAATCAGTCCTGAGCGGTTATCAGGCGCTGGAGCTGACAGTTTGAGTGATGCGCCCGTCATCTCCCTCCTCCACTGACACACACTGGGACTGTTCTCAGCGCCGCAAAATGAAATGTCAAATGCAGATTAAAAGTTGTGATGGCTCAGCACTATCGGGGATTGTTTTTAAGTGAAAATGAATGGTTCGCGGCAGTTTTTGAGCGTTTGGTGCAATGAAAGCCGTGGTGATAAGGAGCGGTGGCGGTGGGGCTGCAAATAAACAATAAAAACCTTTCAACTCTACTTTGATAGAGTTTGTAGGGCAGACATTTTGATAGTGATTCTCCACTCTGTGTGGTTCAGAGGTGATTGGAGCGGTTGGAAATTCAACTAAAAGTTATTGTTATTCTAGGGAGAACAAAAGCACAAGAATATAAGTTGTAGCAGTGAAGTATACACTTTATTGTTGGGAAACTAGTCCTATGTATTTGGCCATCGTTCATTGCAGCTGAGGTAACCTGTCAGGAGCAGTGAACGGGAGCCATCTTGTGCTCTTGAACTTGGTTTGGTCTGGAGTACTTTGCCTATCTTGGCTGTTACTGATCTTGCTACATCTATTAAGCAATGGCAATGCATTACAAGCACTACTAGTATAGCCATACCATCTTAGATGAAGATAAGCAGGTTGGGCCTGATTAGCACGAGAATCAAAGACTGTGTTAAGACTTATTTTATTACTTATTTCATTCATTTGCAACAACAACATTTAACATAATGAATGAAAGAGAGCAGAGAAACTTAAAATGTCTGCCCCCTAAGACCAAATTTCAGGTTTCAGCTTGGGTGTGTAAGTGAGTGATTAGAGCCAATCCGATGACGCAGATTGGCAGCCTAGTTTCCATCCGTCTACCCTAGGGCAGCTGTGGCTGTGGCCGTGGGGTTTCAGTCAGGGCCTTCAATAGCAACCTGGGTTCTTGCAGTCAAACGCATATAAACTGATCGACAATAGGCGTATGGATAAAACTGCCTTTTTGCGTGGCACTTGTTTGCTAAAGGATGTATCAACAACGCAAACCAAAGCAGCGGTGCCTCCGCCTCCAAACAAAAGCAAACACCTTCGGGAATACTCGTACTAGTACACGGAAACACACGACACATGACAGACGGAGACAAGTGCGTTATAACGTGGAGCTAGGCGGCTGATTTTAGGAGATGTTTTGTTGACAGAGCGAGACATCCAAAGATCAACTCAAATGCAAAATCCACCGTAATAAAAGATACTAAACTTACAGTTTGGTGCTATATGAGATGCTTTTTTAGCGCTCGTAGTCCCGTACCTGTTTCCTGCCCGAGTCCCAGCGCAGCTGACGCGGGGAAACTCTTCTCCTGTCCGGGGAGCCAAGCGTCTACGTCCCGCTGTTGGTCCCGCTGCTTTGCTCTCGAAGCTCTTCATGAGGAAGGGGCCCCAAAAATCCGTGACCAATAAATCCACTTCATTCGGATATTTCCAAGAGGAATATCTGTTTATCCGGTTTGCTGATTTCCTGGAACAGCAAATCAGAGGTGTTTAAGGCACTTTTTGAGTAGGAAATTACAGTAACACATCAACAAAATCAATATAAGCAACTCAACTGTACATTATAAATAACTTAGAAATTAAATATACTATTAAAACATTTTACACTTTTTTTCCTCATTTGGTCAGGGCTTGCAGAGAAGGCCCCGCTGGCCCTGACGGCACACCACTGCTACATACGTAACTTATCACCACTGAGTATGGAATGAATGGAAAAGCAAAATGCATGAAGTTTGTCTTGTCTTGTTCCTGGAAAAGAGTTTCATAAGACTACTGTTATATTAGAGTTACAGATAGTAATAACCGTACTAGTTTCAGTGTCTTTTAATTGGAGAGGCGGTTTAAGAGGTTAACTCCCACTTATCACAAGAATGAGTTAACAGTGTCTGCTTAAACTAATACCACCCAAACATTGATATTTTGTCATATTTTTATTGTAAAAAGGGAAGACACACAAATCCCAAAGTTCTAAATAGCGTAAAGACCGAGAAAGAGTACAAAGAACAAGAGAGATGAAGGGCCAAGACGCCCAAAATGTCACCTAGGTGTAAGCAATAACAAACTCTGGGAGCAAAGTAAGCTGTGCAGACCGTATATCATATTTTTATTGGCCATAACATGTAAACATTCACAGGAATGAGTAAGTACACCCCCTGAATCTCGCTGAACTGCAGCAGTTTTGTAAAGAGGAATGGTCCAAGATTCATTCTGATCGTTTTGAGTGTCTAATCTGCAAGGGCCAGCCAGCTATTTAATAAAAGAGATTTAATTTCATTTATTAATTTATTTTAATGGGACAAGGCACATTAATGAACAGACAACTAGTGCTGTAAATATGCCGGATTTAGCTCAGAGCTCATTTCCATCCAATGGGGTAAAAACATACCACCAACACAGAACATACATGAGTACGAAACAGGACATACAGTACACACATATACAGTACAGCATGTACAACACACGCTGTTGTGAATGTCTCAGGTTTTTCTGCAAAATATCTTGATAAACTTGTGAATTAATTCTTCTAATGATGATAGCACGTTGTGCAGGCCCTGAGGCAACAAAACAGCCCCGCACCATGATGATCCCTGCACCATACTTCACAGTGGACATAGGGTTTTGATGTTGGTGTGCTGTTCCATTTTTCCTCCACACATGACATTGTGCGTTCCTCCCAAACTATTCAACTTTAGCCAAAAATGTAAGAACAAATGGTGTACTCACTTTTTCCTCCCACTTTTGAGTAAGACACTTCACTCATGTCTGTATGAAGGCAACATTAGACTTTTTGTTTATATAGTAATGAACGCAAATTCAACACTCCTAAAAACACTTTTGAATCAACACACAGGCAACACATTTGTAAAGTTATTCTGAAGAAGGAAACTGTTAGTTCAATAATAGTGAGTTATCCCCAAAGCTGAAATTGAAAAGTTACTCAAGTAAAAAAAAACGGGGTAACATGCCTATACCCGTTACTATACTATACTAATCTTTCTGCTGAAGAGAAAGTTCACTCCCCTCTTTTGGATTTTTTGGCCCGGCCCCTTCCCTCCCGGAACATTGTAAGGGTGAGCGTTCCCAGGACAAAGACAGGCAGGGGCATATAATGGAGTGAATGAAGAGGCCGGAGTGAGACAAAAGCCAGCGGGGGAGTGTGAGAGAGGGCTAGTGAAAACATTAGAGGGGCTTGACAAGCGTTCATCAAAAAGGGCACGGGAACCATTTCTGCGTGTCCAACCTAGTCCAAAAAAAAAGGAAACTATTTGCGCGTCCCTCATTTCTCATTAAAGCTGTTCAAACGCTTACGGTGTTAACGTTACGTGGGATTCCTAAACAGTTGGCATAGTTTGTATAATGCAGCAGCGGAGTTGAGAAGTGTCCCCCTTCTCTCCCCCCCCTCCGCCCCTGGAGCACATGGTACGGTCCGTTTAAAGGCTGCATGTCATCTCACTGTGCACTGGTCCTCTCTATGAGCAGCTGCTTGTTACACACTCTCGCTCCCAATCTCTGCCTTTGCTTTTGCCGCTAATCTTTCTCTTCCACTCCTCTTTCTCGCCTCCCGCTCAGCCCCTTGTCTAAAGCTCACTTTCAACTGCCCAGGTCCAAGTAGCGGAGGTTGGATTTTGTGGATTCCTTCAGTGCAGAGTAAAAGTCAGGGGGGGGGTGGGGGACGAAAGAAAGCAGGTGTGGAGTAAGTGGTTTGGTGAAGTCCCGATGCTGACACCATGCCGCTGCTCTGTGTTGTGGATGTGCTCTCCAGGGGAAAATCCTTAAAATGATGGAGGACAACAAGCATCTGGCGCAAAGGATAGACGGGGCCATACAGTCGTCCAGCCGCGAAGTGACCAACCTGCGCTCCGAGCTGTGTGCCACTGGCCGCAGACTGGCCGAGCTGGACCCCGGCAGCCCCCCGACCCTGGAGAACCATCACCTGGACTACAGAGGTGAGTACTGCTACTGCTACTATTACTACTACTGCTCTATTGCCTCTAGAGTATATGGCACGACAGGAGTGGCTCTCAAACTTTTAATGCTCCAAGAGCTACTTCAGGAAAAGATTTGTCTTTCCAAGTTTCACTGGTGATGAACTAAAGAGAAGAAAAAAACGACCAAATCCCACATTTCCTTCGGTCTGCCATGAAACGGAGTTGACTTGAATTGGGGGCTGGAGGGTTTGAAAACAGGGCATTTGTCCAGATGCAGATTTTGTCTTTGCTATGGTTTTTGCTTTGGTTTCCCGGGCAGCGGCAGCATGTTTCCTTTAGACTCGTCTCTGCTCTCTTCCTCAAACTGAGAGGGGAACAGTCTGGCCCCTGTCACTTCGCTGGGCACTGATCTGATGAGTGAAGAATGAGTTGGTCTTTATGTAAATGCTGCTGTGGCTTCCTCTGTCTCCTTTGCCTTGCAGTTTTTTGTTTTGTTTTTACAAAGTTTCAGACCTCTCTTAATTAACTTTTTATTTGTTATGTTATTCATGATACTGACAGTAACAGCCTCTATATAAGCGTGAGTGTATCAGACTTAAAGAGCATAAGAATTAAACAGTGCGGTATGAATACTTCCTGGAGCCACAGCCTGAATGAAAAGCACTGTTCTCTGTTTCAATATGCCACACTTAATGATTTCTGCTCGCCTTACTTGCTCTACATCCTCGCTGACATTTAGCTGGCATTTGTGATCTGTGAGTGTGTGGCTATAGATTTATTTAAAGTCGTTTGATGAGGGGAACTTTGTTGTTTGCATGTGAATTGGAAAGTAGATTCAATTTATATTAGGTGGCAATCGTATTAACTCAGATTGTTATGAAGGGCCTATGGTGGGACATTGCGTGCCAGAATTCTTTAGACATAGTTGATAGTATGCATTCCTTATAAACATGGTGTAACATTATCTTTCAGCAGTTGATGGTATGATTCCTTATAGTGTCGTTCAGCCACTGAAGTTCAACAAGTTCACTCTGGCCACTTCACAGTGCATGTAATTATGTTCTCAAGAAAGGCACTTCAACTGTTTTGCCTGTGCAATAATGTGTGAGTGTGACAGACTGAGTAGTGGTGGTTGATGTGGTCATACTGGCAGCCACACTTCAACCAGACTGCCCCATGACAGCTGTAGATACATCGGATGGTTATGCACGAAAAGGAACTTTTTGCATTATTATCGGTTTGTTAAGAAGTTTCCTTTAACAATAATGTTGAGTGTCCATTCATTCTGCTGTCTGTGTAAGTTTTTAATGTTTAATATGAGTGCAGCTTATTATGACCGTTAGCCTTCACGGAGGGTATGGCAGACTCTTGTTATTGTGAAGTCTGGGTCATGTTGCTGGTTGATGGCCCCGGGCTACAGCGCTCTGTGCCTGGCCCGTTACGTCAGGAGCCCCGAGGTGAGGCAGATCACAGCCTCCGAGCACTCGCTGTCAAAACCCATTACAGGCCTCTCCGTTCCAGCGCAAGGAGTTCATCAGCAGGTGTTTCTCCAAAGAGCTGAGTGCCCCCAAGGCCAATGCAACACTGGAAAATATTTTTCAATGGCCTATTGACAACGTTTGTAGAAAATACAAGTGTAAAATATCGGGTTTTTGGCAGATTTAAGCAAGTAAAAGCAACATAGAACCTGAAATATTCCAAAGTGTGTTAATCGGTGTATACTAAAGTAGTGGTTAGAAGCATACAAGTCGGAAAGGCTACAATAACAAAAGTAGTGTTCGATAAGTTGTCTTTAGCTTATTTTGTGGGATCCAACATGAAACAGACACCCATTCTAATGTGCTGTTGAAAGCTGATTTGCTACAATGGCGTGCCTTGGAAATGCCTGCGATAAGTTTTCAATTGTAGGAAATCCTTATCGGAGAATATTTGGAAACGTCAATAGAGCATTCCACTTGTTAGTTTTTTTTGTTTTTTTTATCCCTCGTAACTTTACTGTTGGTATTGTGTCATGCAGCTCTAATCACAACAACACAAAAGAATACATGTTATATGATTTTGTCAGTGTTTAATGGAAAGCTATGGTCTTATGTTCCTACAGGGACATGAGCACAACCAGCTCCTATTGGCTGATGACTGCAAATTATGCAGAGAAACTGGACATGGCTACTTTTAGTATTGAACAACTAACACATTTATTTTAACTTTATTTAAAGAGGGAAAAGCAAGACTCTTGTTTTCCTGGCCCCAGAGAGTAGCCTATTGTATATGTTTTTAGTGGTAGGGGAAACCGGAGCACATGGAAGATTCTAACATACCAGCTCCACACAGAAAGACCCAGCCTTGTCTGGAAATCGAACCCGGGACCTTCTTGATATGTGGCGAAAGTGAAAACCGCTGTGCCAATGTAAAATAAGCACAGTTTCTTCTCATGGTTTCTGCTTTGTAAGAGAACATTTTCCCAACTTGACTTTCACAATAGAATGAAATTGTTTTTGGGTGGGGTTGAAATCGCGCCCAGAGAAAGTGTGAGTGATGTAGCTTTGGGGCTTCTTGTTTATCCAGGAATTCTATTGAGCAGTGCACAGCATGAACCAATTCAGTTCCAAAGTTACGGCAGCCCGTGTGCATGTGCCAGTGTACGAAAACGCACTATGACAATTTGACTTTTACGCCGGATTGCTGGTAATTCAGTTGCTTGAGCCAAGTGGAAATCGCACCGAAATACATATTGTGGCTTGTTCTCTTGTGTCCCTCCCTCCCTCACTCGTCCTCTCTGATGTGCTGAGGTATTTGCTGTGTCCACCTCTCTGGCCTCTGTATGTCTGGTTCTCCTGATGCCGCAGTAACAGCATTTCCACATTCCTGAATGTCAGTGCTGTGATGTCACACTTCCTGTTCCCAGAGAGAGGCCCATGTCAGGTGACCCCCGGCACAGCAGTCCAGATGTACTCCATACTTTACAGTCTGAAAGTGACGGGGAGATTAGCTGCACTGGAGATCCCTGCGTATTTGAATTAGTTCTCTTTGTAGACCTAGTTTAGCCCTGGATTTGTCCCATTTTGGAATTGGTCTAGTCCTTGTCAGACCTGATTTAGTCCTATTTGCTTCAATTCTATCTAATTTCACGTTAAACCAGATAATTTCCTCAGAAACTTTGGCTCTTTGGAGGAAGTGATTGGTTAATTATCGAGAGGTGTCTGGACTTTCTTTATCAGTGTATGTCTGAAAGTCCCTGTTTGACTATTTTAATGTCAGTTATCAATCATATGGTATTTCCCAATAAAAGCAGTTAATGTTAGTGCTTGTGGTTATAGTAACGGTAAATACAGTGATGATTTTGCGAAGTCATCCATTGTTGAGAGTGCACAGATGGACAAATCGCTCATAAACAAATGATTAAAAAGAACAGATTGATATAAGGCAATATCATTTGTACATTGAATGTGCAAGTACAGACTTTGTGAACTTTTTCCCTCCTCTCTTCCCCCAAACTTCTCTGGCATTAAATGGGATGAGTCCTTCCCAAACCGGCTTAGCCTAAATGTGTTTTTCCACAGTTGGATCGAAGTCTGACTGGATGAGGAATCTGGAGAGAAGCAATTTTGTGATGAGACGGCGTCCAGTGGCTTCTGCTAAAACCTTCTTACCTGTGTATTCCGTCGTTAGTGACGCTAGCGTTGGCTACTTTACCTGCAGCTAAAGAATTCCTGTTTGATATCTTTTGCTGATGTGTACACTTTCCTAATTTGATTTGTCTGCTCCACTACTTTTCTTCCTTTCAAAAACTGACAGTCGGCGCTGGCCTTTTGCGTTGTGTGTTTTGTCCAATGCCACAAATCCCTGGCTGTGGAAACATTCTTGGGACAGAGCGGAGTTAAAGCTGCATTACAATAATAATCTCTGAGCCCTCAAGAACAAGATAGTGTTTAGTGACTTGTGGTATTGAAGAAACAGGATTCATTTCCACTTTCGTATCTATTATCGCAGCAGTATACTTAAGTGGAGGCCTGTGGTTTGTCAGTCTCAATAGGTAAAGATATAGTCACATCAATGATCTGTTATGCTGTGTTATTCTGAGTCAAAGAGTCACTCCAGAAGTGGTCCTATATGCCTTTCCCTTTCATCCATCACACCGGTGTCACTGTGCTGTAAATCTACACCAACAAAACCAATCCTGGCCATTCATAATTTCCCATCCGATGTGCTGGAAATACAGATCCGCCGTGCAATCAATCCTGATCCAGGTGAAGCGGCCTGGCGACAGTTTGTCCTTCAAAATCAATGTTGGACACCAGCCCCTCTGTGTGATACATGATTTATAGACAGGCTACAGCTCATGTCTTCGTGGCTGACTCTGGTGAGGAGCAATCGTCCTGGGATTCTGCCAATACAAATCCATAAATCTGTGTAAACACCACTGTCTGGCAGCTCACTCAAACAGGACTGTTGAATCAAAACAAAGACCAGTGCCCTATTGCACTGTGATAGAAGGCACAATCAAATCAATCTGAAATTCTAAAATCTCATTCTATTCCATTTATTATATTATTTGATTATTTAGTGATGTAGTAGTTTTATTTTTTTGTGTAAAGCACTTAATGTTATAATTTTTATATGAACAGCACATTGTAAATAGTTGATGTCCCATTTAAAAGACAAGATTACTAGCTCCCAACTCATGATTAAAGTCATAGTCTGTAAGTTTGCAAAGTGAGAAAAGATAGATTGAAATTTGAAAGTAAATAATCAAATCCCTCCCCTCTTTAACCAGAAAGCCCGTCTTAGTTTGCCAAATGAGGAGAGCAGGAACAGAATTATCAAAAGCAAATGTTCAGGCTCCTCCCCCTCCCCCTCTTGATTGGACCTGACAGGCCGGTTCACAGGAAAAGCTTGTCCCATTGGGCAACACGAGATGATATTAGATTCTGAAAATAATATACAGTATATATATTATGACTTACTTTACATCAAAATGCAAGAACAGGTGGTCGATTTTGTACACTTTGTAAAATTTGTAAAACATTTACACTTCGAGACGATCATTTTAAGTATAGGGCCCTTGTTTAATGTTTATAAACAGTGAAGGGTATACATTTGTTAGTGGCGGTCCAAACTCATTCCTAACTTTCTTAACACATTTCTAACATGCCAATTTTTCACAGGGGTGAGTTTATAATCACATTCCACAGCTTTCAGGGAGATGTACAGCCACAGTGATGTAACTAACAACTAGCTGCTAGTGCACCATCGATAAATAGTATTTATAACTAAATGCACAGGGATTTTTAATGTCTGCTTTTATAATATTTTTTACGGTAGCAGCATACTGTAAAGATAACACATTTTCAAATCCATTTTAGAAAATTGAAAAATGTGTAGCTTGTTGGAAGAAACCACTTCTGTTCGTTGCGCGCCTTTTAAGCTTTTGTGTATCCTAGATAGTCCCACCCACAGCGCTGACAGTGTTTTCATCTATTTTTGAACCCCAACATTTAGTCCTCCTGTTTACTGAGGAAGAGGAGGGAAGGGTCCGAACAGGGAGGGGCAGCCCATTGACCCTATAGTGCTATTGTTTAGACACAGTCCCTCTCATACAGTGGCTGCAGACTCAGGGTGGAGCCACACTGAGCTATCATGACAACAGGACAGAGGTATTTGGGGGATACCAGGAGAGGGGGAGAAAGAGAGACATGGGCGGGGACACCATTGAAATTCTGTAGAGCACTTGTAAAACTAGTTTCAAGTGAGTATTTCCTGCACTGTATTGCATAATTAGTTCCAATACCAACCTCTTACTGTATGTCTTTCCTTCTTTATGCCTGGCTAAATCATTTCCTGTTACTGTGTTGACAGACAGTGTTATACTTTTTTTTGGACACATCAACTCTTAAAGCAACATGTTCTTCCAAATATTTACTCGCGTCGACCTAATGTATCTTGTTGCTTGTGATTTGTGCCTCGACAGTGGAGGGGAAGGCGGGTGGTCCTTGGGGAGTATAGAAAGAGAGTTGGTGGGCGGGATTTTTTTTTTTTTGTGTTCGTTTGGCGCTTGTGAACGATAATGTAATGAGAGACTGTGGGCCTCAAACTCAGGCCAGATGGAGAAATAGAGCTTCTCCCCTACAATTACTGTGAAGCAGCTAAAGCTTTTGCACTCTTTCTTCCCCTCTCATCTCCCGAACATAAGGATTATCACCCGGAACACTTAATCAAGCCTGTTTTACTTTGGAGATCTTCTCAAATCTCGCTGGCCCGATGCACTGCTAGGCTGAACAAATTATGCGCCATATTGTATCAATTATTCAACAACGGTAAAAGACATGAAGGATATAAGCTGTTTGTGTAGAGGGACGGACGGTACAGTAACCACAGACTAAAGCACAAATGAGGAACAAAGTACATTTCTTTTAACGTGTACGGATAGGTTTGTGTTTACTTTGGTTTCCAACATTCTTTAGTTTAATACTGAGGAGGAGGTGGGCATCTACAATTCTATGGTGGTAATGGTATCAGTAAAAAATTTATATTTTTCCACTTGGTTTATGGTTACTATTTGGAATTTGGGTCTATCCACATGAAGCTAAACCGGCACAAAGTTCAAAATATATGAATTAAAGGGACTATACGGAGTTTAAAAATGTTAAAATTATATATTTTCCTCCCCCTACATGTTCCAGCCATGTCTTAATGTGTAGAATGAGCCCAGACCTGTTCAACACAACTGCCTCCTGCACTGTCACTCAAAAAGTTGTTAATTCGGGTCCGAAGTGCCGTCATGCACGAGCTTAATATAGAAACTGCAGTTACGCCTAAGACCTGGGGTGGCAGTAGTGAGTATAGACCCTTTAATTGTTTGTAAACATTTCGGGCTTAGCTGGAGGCGGGAAGCTCGATTCCTATCTATTTCCATTGTAGCTGTTGTCATAGTAACGATAAACAAATGTCTAACTGTTTTTGGAAATATCAGATAAACCTTATTTTATCGTCTCAAATGTCATTCCTCTTGTTCTGGCACCTTAAAGGATCTGTATCATGCTATTTTAGCCATTCCAAAGTAAAGTATAGGCATATATATGATATATTGTACCTCTATCACTATGGAGTACTCATTTTTGAGAGAAATATAAGTATTTTTGGGGGGTATTTTCCCTACCCGGAGGACAAGACGCTTCGATTCAGTTAACTCCGCCCCTCTCTCCCATTCCACATTTGCAGTATTATAAATATAAATATTGCTGCAAAAAGTGAAGTTACTTCACATAATGCAGTTATAAGGAGTTGACATGTGCAAAGCAGTTTCATAAATGGCTAACACACACGCAAACACACACGCTAACACACACGCTAACACGCGTTTTGATTGACTCACCGCTCAGTCTGGACTCCCCATGAGATCGCGTTGGTTATAAAAGTTATAAAAGTTTTAAAAGTTAATCCACTTTGATTCTGGCCAAGGTTCACCAAGCATCCATCAGGTTGGTTGATATAGTAGCTAGCTTAATCCCGGAAAGAAATTCCAACTTCTGGCGAGTGCACTCTTCTTTAGGAAGGTTGAATAGTCCTGTTCCTCTCGTAGCCAAACGCGCATCCGTGGCATTATCGGTAAGAAAAAAGAACAGGCGGTGTCCAGAGTAGATTAGAAAGAGCTCAGTCTTCAAAAACAACACTTATGCTCGGATCCATGGCTCCTCAGGCCGTGGGTGCGCTTGATTAGCGTCGTGGGACAGCACAGACGCGTCGGAGTTTTTTATTTTTTTATTTTTTTCAAAAAAAAAAAAAAAAAAAGCTGTTTTATGAATAAAAATCAGGCCGTAAGGCATTACATTACAGACGTAGAGCACTTCCGTTCCGCTGTGACGACACAACTGAACAGCTCAGTCGTTTACCAGGAGAGGGTGGAGCAGGATTCAGGAGGATTACTTAGAACTGCGTGAATGAAGCCAAAAACCGCTCTGGGGGTGTTTTGATAAGGAAATAGCATAACAACATGGCTAAAAACTCATAAAAGTCGATTTTGCATGATATAGGACCTTTAAGCCACAACAGGACCACATTTTTCAGTTGTAGTTTTACACTTAAAATCGATAGTTTTAGTTTAATCTTATTTATCTTGATCACTTCCTGCCTCCAGCTGATGTCACTGATGATGTCAGCAGTTGAAGGGTCTATACGTTTGTTAAGTGTGACGTCACGACTTCCGCTTCCGGGTCCTAGCAGACGGGCAAATATGCGAGAAAAAAACATTAAAAAACCCATCAATATTTCTGAAACTCAACAGAGAGTTACTGAAGCTACTTATTTATCAGGCCCATTAGTCAAAAATTCCGCACCTACTGCTAAAAAAGTAATATTTACTAAAGTTGGTACTTCCGGGGTTAGCGGAGCTGCTGCGCCATTAGCATTTTTCTCCGCTAACCCGGATGTACCGATTTGGTAAATATTACTTTTATAGCAGTAGGTACAGCATTTTTGGCTAATGGGCCTGATAAATAAGTATGTTCAGTAACTCTCTGTGGAGTTTCAGAAATATTGATTGTGGTATTAAAGAGTTTTTTGTAGTTTCTCGCACATCTGCGGACCCGGAAGTAGAGCTGTGACGTCACCACTTAACAAACGTATAGAGTTCGGGAATGTGATGTCATATCGCTATGCATTATGGGAATAGCAGCAATTTAACTACATGTAATGGCGATTTTAAAAGTTAAAATACTGGAGTTATTGTTCACATTAAAACACTTGAACACCATAGTGTGTTAGATGTATTTACCAGCAGTAACTCAGCCGCTAACAGAGTTGTTCCACGGCTTTTTTCTCCACTTTTTATACTGTTTTTAGCTAATGTTAGTCAATGGAAATGTATGCTAACAGCTGCAAAGATGGCGCATCTCCATGGTAACTGTGGAATTTCCCGAACCCTATAGGCCAAGTCCTTCGTCAGGTACTACGTATGAAACCTATAGTTTACGTAAGGTGTAGAAATGGGTTTCCGTGCACAATAGTGGACCACTACTCCTCACAGTTTTCCCCATGTGGAACCGAAGGATGAGCCAAATGCAGAGAACAAGTTAATAACCTGTAGATGTCAAGACATCAAAAGCTAATTTTCCATATCTGTTTTAGTTTAGTTAAGCTAGTTAAGTTAAGATTATATTGTCAGTTTCACTAAAGTCTGACATATGTGTACAGTTTCTGCCCAAACAGTAGAAGTTGAGATGTGACTGGCCTGTTAGTCACCATGCAGTGCAGTCTATCTGTGTTTATGGCTGACCATGAAAAAGGTTTGTTACAGTTAAGTGTCGTGGTTCACAGCTGACAGAGGATCTTTGACCCCAGAGCGTTTCGGGGTCGATTTGCGGGGCACCCGTTTCCACGGAAACAGCTGCCTGGAATGCTTTGGTTAGCAGGTGGCTACAGAGGCTTCCCCCATGCACACGCAATGCACTGCCATAGGGCGTGAATAACTGTAACAGAAAAAGTCACACCACAAGACATACGATAACAATTATTACCCATCAGTTTATGTGCGGTTGCTGAGTAATTCATCATGTGAATCAATGCTGTGTTGTGGATCATCTGGATAGGTTACTTTAGTGTAAACCGTTTGTTGAATGCTGCTATCATTTCACTTTCTTATTGGACATGGCCACAGAAATAAAGACTCCTATGGTACTTTCCCTGTAGGTATGTCGCTAACATATCCAGACCACAAAAGTTAACATACAAATAACTTTTTTCAACATGTGAGCATTTTATATAAAAGTGAATGGGTTTAATGACTCCTGTTGTTCTGCAAACCGGCAGTGACTGAAACGGAGCAGTATGAGAAAGCTGCCAACATTTGATCGACGCTGTCAGTACTCCTCACTTAAAATTTCCAGTCTCGCTTATCACAATGCAACTTCAAAGAGTCAATTTTAACAGGGGAAAATTTGAATCACGTTGACCATTTTGCTAACCTTTGATATTTCCTCTCCACTGCTGGGATCCCATTTGTCCCTCTATCACACTGATGCGTCCTGCCATGTTAATTACTCTGCTCAAAGTCAGAGAGCTGTTTTAACCGCGCCGTTCCCAGCGGCTGCTAACATGATTTCAGTTGGGGCAGAGTGGATTTCCTGTGTCTCGGGCACAACTAGGGTCAAGAGCTCATAATAAGAATAGCTTTTAAAAAGGCTTGGGAGAAAAAGCCCCAATGACGAGTCAGGATTTTTCTGTTATTAGCTGGGACCCTTGGAGTGGGCCTCTACTGTAACAAAGGAAGTGGAGCCCTGTATGTCAATGGATATGTCTAGAATTGATCAGTCCCAGATGTTGCAGCCAATATTACGTGTTAGACACACTGAAAAAAACCTACCAACAGAAAATACATGCATGTTGAACCTTTAACCCATTATTTTTTATTACTTTTACCAATTTTGTTAACGGATTAGACCCACAAACTTGCCATATTAATCACAAGGTGTGAAAATAGGCATCCTTGAAGACGTATTTCACGATATTCACACAGTTTTTGCTATTCCGGTTTACTTTGGTCATTTCTTCTTCTACGGCTGAAGTGCTCTGGTCTGTACTTTCTGGATAATACTGCGTTATAAATGAAATTCAGCCCATAATCCATCACTGAACCTGTTGTGAGCAGCGCCACGTTCAAAGTGTGTTCATGGCGGTGCTGTGGTGTTGCTTGCATGCTGTTTGCAGAACTGAAAGCTTGTTTTCACTGTGTCACACCCACTGCTGCCTGCCCAGGGAGCCTCAGGCAAAATCGTGACCTACCTGTCCCTCAGTCATTACTTTAGACATTATTTATTTAATTATTACTTTTTTAACTCTGTAAAGCCCAAATAATAAATAATTGCTAAATTAAAAAATAAACTGGAGTGTTTAATGAACCTTCTGACAAATAGGGAAAAAAACATGAACACATGAATTAGCTAAAATAAGATGAGATAAGCCTGTATTGATCTCATGATGGAGGAATTCACGTGTTAAATCATCTCTCAAGAACACTCAGGGGGTGAATTTTCATTTGTATAATTTTTACTTCATGGTGTTTGTGTAAGCACAATACATATAAGACACCCATACAGTATATTAAAACATAACTTAAAGATGCACGATGCAACTTTTTATGTAAATAAAAGTAGTTGATATTAATTTGTATTTGATGTTTCAATTACCCAGTGGATGTTTGGATGATTAGCATAGCTCCTTTACTTACCACCCCGATGTCGCTGTACGACGCTCCAGGATCAATTGCTTTTTAGGTTTTCACTGCTGTTTGAACCGTGTCCATGGTTACATATATATTCTATTCCGAAAACCTACCAGAAACCTCAAAAACCTCAAATAAAATGGGTCCTGAAGCATCATAAGAGCCACCGGGATGGAAAGCGATGGTGCCAAGCTAACCACCCATACAGCCGCTGGGTCCCTGAAAAGTCAAATACGCACTAATATCAACTTTTTTATTTACACAAAAAGTTGCATAGTGCACCTTTAAATGATTATACTTTAACCTCTTACCACCCACCTGAACTGAAAGCATTTTCTCCACTTTGGTTATCGGCCAGAGTAACGCCTCATTTGAAAGCTAAGACCCATAAAACGATCTTTTTCATCTAATTTTTGCCATAATTTTGTTGTTGTTTTTTTGTGGCTTTTTTGTTGAGTTTTTGTCACTTTTTTATCAGTTTTTTGTTGTTTCATCCTTGATTTTTTTCTCATTTTGCCACTATATTGACGCTGTGTTCAAGAAGCTTTTAGATTTGGGTAATGCCAAACTGGAGAAAATAATGCTCAGTTAAGGTGGGGGTTAAGAGGTTAAATATACCCAAATGAGTCCTTACTGACCTAGAGGAGAAAAGAAACTGTCTCAGTTGTTTCACTTTGGGGCATGAATTACTGATCCCTGGTGGATGGCCCTCTGCATTACAAGTTCAAGTTTTCTGAGGAAAAAAACTGCACGTCACACTGATTATGTGGAGGAATCAGGAATCCATGTATCAAATATAATACAAATGGTGATTTGTGCTGAGGTGCCCAAATAACTTTTTAAAGCCTCCATGTATAAAATATCCACTTCAAGTCCTTGTAACTGATAACAATCAAGTGATTGATTTGTTCATTTGACTATGTTATTGTTTCCAAGGGCAACCTGTCAGAAACAGTGCAGCGCCTCGCAACTCATTCCCAGATCCTTGACCCAAGTTTGGCCAGGACTACCTAACTCCTACCTAGCTCTTTCGAACGCTCTGATGGGACATGAATTCTTCCTTTTTAAATTAACAGAGGAAGTGGAGCCCATGTGTCAATGGATATGTCTAGTATTTATCAGTCCCAGATGTTGCAGCAGATATTACATGCGGCGGACATAGTGAAAAATGTTTTCTGGCTCTGTACTTTATGGACTTACTGGGTGTTTTTTTTTTTTTTTTTGTTGCATCTGGATAAAATCTCTGTGTAAGACCGAACGGACCAAACCGCTCTCCAGAGAGGAGATATTGTCGAAAACGTGATGGGATGTTGTGTGCTAAAGATAGTGTTCAGCTATCTCTGATCTACTGTATGTTGCCTGGATTGGTGTGAGTGTATATTGTGTAGAAGTTACACTTCGAAGCAACACCTGAGTAAATTGTGTACATTAAGGGCACACTCGGTACTTTTCCCCTTATTGTACCTCTTGTCCCTGCTCAGTGTAGTCTTTGATAGATGAACCCCAAATGTACATTGACTGCTGAGTTACATGAATCCCGATATGTTTCAACATCACATTCCTGCACAGTATAGCTTTCGATGCGGTGTTTGAGCCTTTAGATCCATGCTCCCACCGCTAAAGCCTCTGCCATGGCCTCACTTTTTCCTTCTTCTTCTTTACACCATTCTCTGTACATATCAATACCACTTTGCAGAGCCAGCCGGCTTTTTGTCCCCCCGCCGCTTCCCCTCCACAGATCTAATCCTGCGTTTTTCACCTTAAATCATCCAAATCCCCGGTGAGCCTGGACTTCAAAACACTCTCCCACCGCTCAGACAGAGACAGTATACCCTCTCCGACAACCGCCTGCCTGGCCTCAACTCATCCCATTAAAATGCTTCATTGCTTCACCAACAGAGATCTTTTTTTTTTTTTCCTTTTTTATTGCCGCCGGTACATATTGTTGCCTTGGCTGCGAGTGTGAATGCGCTCCCAGAAGAGAATGGCCTAGGCGTGTGAGGAAAATGAGTTTCGAAGAAGCGCAGAGCTAAAACCCCCCGCGTTTTCTGGAGGATGCAAAGCGTGACATTCCAGCAGAGAGGAGCATAAGCAGAGCAGTTTGGTAGCTTTCACGAATCGCCGGCTTCTCGCGGGCTGCGCTGAGATTAATGGAGGGAGAGACGGAGCAAAACTGCAGTGCACTTTAATGAGCCAAACAACACGCAAAATGGTAAATAGGAGACATTTTCGGTTTGGGGAGAGCTGGTAGCTGTGTTGAGTGACAAAACACAAGGATAAAAGAAAGAATATGTTTAGAATTCACTAAGTATCTATATGAATATTTGTTTCAGCACTTTAAAGCAAATACTGTACAAACAAATAGAGTATTATGACCTCTATGGCCTGTTTTTGGCATTGTAGTTTAGTTCAACAGAGCACAGAATTGTAAAAAGAGTTAAGAGTTCTGGAAATAGTGGTACATATCTTCTAAATAACTAATAGAGATTTTAAGAAGATTCTTTCCATAACAACTATTTACTTAAACAGTCTACGCTGCTGCAGTAATCAGTCAGAGATAGTGACTAGCAGCTACGGGATGTAACTCTGGTTCTATGAGAATGTTACTAGTAAATAGCATGAACAGCATATTAGTATTTTTGTGCGGGTTAAATGATTGTAAATGTTTTTTCCAGCTGAATCTATATTGTCTGTTTCATAAAATGTCCACCTAAAATCTAACTTGATCTGAACTGTTTTGCTTTTAAGCCAAATCACTGTTGTTTGTGGAGCCAAATCTCACAGTATCCCGTGTCCACAGACCTCCAGCGAAGTGAGGAGAAGTCATTAAATATAGAAGAAACTTTTGGAAACATTCCCAGAGAGGACACAGGGGCAAAGGGGTGCTGCCTCACACCAACAAACAAACTGAGAATACAAACTATTATGTAAAGGGGAAACTTTTGAAGTAATGATTTTCATGTATATTGCATCTTTATGGTTCGTATTAGGTCAAGTATTGCTTTTGACCCCTGAGGCTGTACTTCCCTGAGGGACAGCAGAGACTCTTTGCCTGCAGAAGCTGGACTGTATAGAGCTCCTTCCTGCAGACAGATGGCTCACACCTCACTCGTGTTTACCTTCTCATTCCTCCGAGGGTCCGTGCACCGGCCGCTTCCAAATTCACCCCTCTCAATCTATTCTCTGTTTGGACTCGCTCTCACAGGAGGATGTGGTTTGAACATTTTACATTCAGACGCATACGGACCCTCCAAAGCAGTTATTCCATCTGGTTGGTGATGATTGCAAATGCATTAGTTTTGAATGGTAATGTAATACATTTGATTCTGTTAAGATGGGGTAAGTAGATACATTTGGTCCTGTATGTTTGAAGCAGTAGTGCTTCAAGCAGTATTTTAACCAGTTAGAGATCCTAGTCCAAGTAAAAATAATGTCATATATTCATCTGAGAGGTTCAGGGTATAGTTGTGACCTTATTGTGATCCAGCAGCTGTATGAGTGGTCAGCATGGCAACTTTACCTTCCATCACAGTGGTCTCTAGGACGTTCCAGGATCAATTGTCCGGAAGGTTTTCACTGCTGACTCTCACCAGAAAACCTACAAAACTATTGATCCTGGAGCGTCCTAGAGACTGTGATGGAAAGTAAAGGTGCCGTGCTGACCACTCATTCAGCCGCTGGGTCACTACAAGGTCAAATACGCATAGATATCAACTTTTTATTCTGCATAAAAAGTTGCACAATGCACCTTTTAATGCAAGGTCTTTTATGGGTTTTTGATCATGCCACAAGGGCCAAACCAGCTGCAAATCAACTGTAATCGCCTAAAAGCACACCGAAAAAAGTAACCAAATGGCAGCAGCTATGCATCATCTTTCTTTATGTCAATGAAAACGTTTGTGGCTTTCATCCTTTTTAGTCAATACCTTGTTCAAGTTTTGTGGGCTGCATTTGGCGCCTAGGCCATAGTTTCTTGTAGGATCAAACCGATCAAAGGATATATCAAAAACCATGCAATCACAAGTAGCTGGAAAAAACAAACTAAATGGATGATATTTAAGGGTCAGTGTAAAATTATGATCAAGCCCAGAAGCCCTTATTACTTTCAGGAGTTGTGGCTGTGGAGCATAAAGATAATTAACTATGAAGACCAATGAGGGAGATTTTAAAAAATCGTTGAAATCGTCCATCTACGTGAGTAGGCCTATAGTTTTTTTGTTGTGGAGTCAGCAGGCATTATGGCTAAACACATCGCTCTCCGTTTGTCCTGCTGAGACTGTTGCACACAAATATTTATCATTCACCAATTACTGTGTCCCATGAAAGAGTCCGCTGTGCAAAATCATGTGAGCTCTACTGTGTGTGAGAATCAGTAAAATGTTTATTATGTGGAATAAGGGTCTAGTTAAATTGATCCTAAACCACATGCAGAGCACTAAACTCCTGCAAAGGAAATGGTTACGAGAAAAGTTGGGCATTATGAATTATTAACACTATTGAATTCTAGTGCCTCGATGATAAATGCTATTACCATTGTTAAGAAAAAGCAATAATTAGATATTTATCAGTGGTTTAATAAATGTCTATCTAAAAGTAACTTCTATAATTCTAAATACATAAAAAATTACACTCTGCAATTATTTTTTGGCACAAATGAATTTAATTGCCATTCTGTGTAATAATGTATGCAGAGGTGATATATTACCGTGATTGCGCTTTATGCAAATAGCGTTGGACATGCGGTAAACAATCAGTGTGTTCAGTTCAGTATAGCGCTCGGTAAAAAGCTGCTGTTGTGACTAATAGAGCGACAGAAAAAGCCCTGTTAGTATTCCCAGCAGGCTCCTCGGAGTTACACTCGTCATTGGGATCAACATCAGTTCAGTTTTCATGCTGCGCAATAAGACAAATTAATCTCCCTGGGCCCCTCCCCACCCCCCCAGGCAACTACTCACTTTAAGCATGTTGTTTTCGCATTGGATTTGAGTGAGGACATTTATTGTACAGCTTTTTTTTTGAGTGCACAGTGGCAGAGTGGTTAGCATGTCATGGGGTCAGTGGTTGGTGCAGTTGCTGGATTTGCTGAATATCGAATTTTAACACAAATCTTAAAGGTTCACCATGCAACTTTTTATGTAAAAAAAAAAAGTTGATTAATGCGTATTTGACCACTCCGATGGCCTGTAGGACGCTCCAAGATCAATTGTTTCTTGGTCTTCACTGCTGATTGAACCGTGTCCATGGTTACATACTACATACCATTCCGAAACCCTATGACAGGTTTGAATGCTTTTGAAAGTATTACTTATTTAGAAGGATAACATCAGTTGCAAGTTTATCAGTTGCATAATTATAATTTTATTTCAGCGAAGCAGCAATTTTAATGAAGAAATGTTGGGCAGAAATGTTATTTTTAGTTGAATTTTTAAGCTGCTGACAGGAAGTGACATAGATAAAGGTAAAGTTCCAGAAGAGTTTGACTCATTCATTTCCCATTGACTTAACATGGTTGGCACGGCAACAGTTTAAAACGGTTTGCCTTCATCTCTGTCACTTCCTGTCGGTGTCCAATAAGGAAGTGGAACTGTAAACATCACAAAAATGGCCAAACTAAAGAAAGCTGGATACAATCTTTAGCAAAATCTTAAATATGATTGTGTTAACTAGGTTTTAGCAAAAAATTTGTCTAATGTGTCATATGCACTTGAAATAAAATTGATCGTGAAGCATCATAGGAGCCACTGGGATGGAAAGTAAAGGCCTTAGCTAATCACCTGTACAGCCGCTGGGTCACTGAAAGGTTTTTTGTTTTGTTTTTTGTATAAAATGTTGCATAGTGCAGCTTTTAAGTAATTCTTTTTTTTTTCATCAAAATTTGTTGAAACAGCACTAAAAAAAAACTAACTCAGGACCAGAACAAGGATAAAATGTATCTAAATTAGGATTGACTTAGGACTTGAACTAAACTTATTGCAAAATCTGTAAAAAAATGTTTTTGATATTTCTTATTCTTATGTGTTGTTTGCCCTGACCAAAACGACTTTTGATGAGTTTCATTTCTTTTTTCATTATGATTTAAAAAGAGTAAACCCAGTTGTTTGACAATAAATGACTTCGCACAACCACTAACTATGAGTGAAGGAAATTTTTTTTTTTTATGTTATTCATATTCTTTGAAAAATAGTCAAAAAATAAAACATTCCACCAGGGTATGTAAAATTTTGAGCTCAACTGTATTGTTACTGTCTGCCCGCTTTATTTCTCGCATTGGCCCATTCACAGTCCCCACAGTCTGGACCCACCAGCGGAATCTTCCATTGGCCTCAGCACAATGACTCCCATTCAACATGGCCGCCGTACAGGGCCAGTGTGGTTTTCTGTGGACCGCTTCACATTTAGGGGCTTCCCACTGACTCCTTTAATGAACCACTTTGAAGCAAAAGCCCTTTTCGATGAAGAATGTGCCTCCAAAACACCCAAATATGCTCCATTTCAAATACTGACCTCAGCAGATGCACTAAGAAGAAAGGACCGTTTAGTTAGATACAAAATGCTATAGATTGAAATTGGGTTTGTTATTCTTTTGACCCGTTAATATCTATCCACCAGAACTAATCGTTTGAGCTGATGAAGCTTTTCTGGTGAGAAGCGAAACATCACAACCTAGGACGGTTGACAACTTGGAGCAAACTTGAGACACTGAAGTTGGAGAAATGCCCAACATACAGGATGTGCTGCAGCCCAAACTCCCAGCCAGCAAGGTGCATCATGTCCAAAAGTTTCTGTGTGCCCATCAGCCTGTGTTGCGTATAATTCAATATGGGATCTGTAATTGGATA